>OX424576.1:57500-771690 GCA_949152435.1 Gastracanthus pulcherrimus
TACACATATATATATACATATATATACATATATATATATATATATATATATATATATATATATATATATATATATATGTATATACCCAAATTGCACCTATCTCGAATTGAATTTTCTACTTTTCTAAAAATTTAAATAAACTTTATTTTTAGGGTCACGGTTCTGCAAGATTTGGGTCATATGAGCTAAAATTTTATTTACATGCTTTTTTCACTATTCTGAACTAGTAAAAACATTTTCAGCGAAATGTAAAAAATTTCTTCATGGGTTTACGTGAAATATATATTATTACGAAATATTGAAATTCGTTCAGAATGAACTTTTACTACAGTTTTTTTTATTAGTCTTGACGTTTCTTTCGTCTTTACAATACATCAGGAAAGTATAATACATTTTTAGGCCAATTTTTATTTGAAAATTTTTATATATCAAATTTTTAAATTTTAAATCTCACCTGAGATCTTACCAGAGATCTCGTGTAAGATTTTGAGTAAAAATTCATGAGGTTTTCGCATGATATTTCACCTGAGATTTTTTGGTAGGGATATATAAATGTATATATATATATATATATATATATATATATATATATATATATATATATATATATATATATATATATATATATATATATATATATATAATCATGCAGAATATCATGCGAAAACCTCATGAATGTTTACTCAAAATCTCACGCGAGATCTCTGGTAAGATCTCAGGTGAGATTTAAAATTTCAAAATTTTATATATCAAAATTTTCAAATAAAAATTGACCAAAAATGTATTATACTTTCCTGATGTATTGTAAAGACGAAAGAAACTTCAAGACTAATAAAAAAACTGTAGTAAAAGTTCATTCTGAACGAATTTCAATATTTCATTAAGTGTACATATAATAACATGAGATTTTGGTATGAGATCTCAGGTGAGAATCTTACTTGAGATTATTCAGTAGGAGTATGTGAATAATCATAATTAACCCTGGTAGAAACGTTCCCCATATGTTCGCCAGATTTTACTCTATTTTATAGGGAATGGCCAATTTCTGCTTAAAAGTCTGGCCAGAAACCCCGCTACCTGTCGACGTTTTCTCGTCAGAAACCTGACCAACTTATGGTTAATGAATAAATAAATAAAAAATAACGTTTAACGAATTTTTATAAGTTAATAATGATTATTATGTCATGGATTTAATAGCTAGCTTGTTAATAGAATGCTAAGATATATTTGGGATAGATTCGAAATAAAAACTAAAAACTTTTTACATTAAAAGTTTTTTTAAGGTTAGAGTTTTATAATTAAATAAGACATAAAAAAATCAAATAAATAATCGAATAAAAATTTGCATGCTGTTTTAACGCAGAAGTGCTATAATGGGATTTACATTTTCAATAATTTTTTAGGGTTATGTAAGCTATTTAGATTTTCTATAAATTTCTGGTCAGATGCTGGTTTATTTCTGGCGAACTATTAGGAAACGGATCTGCCCAATAGATCGTGAATCGACCATCTAATATGCTCAATTTTCTACCAGGGAAAGTATAAAATTATAATTAAATTTAAATATTTACGTAAATAAATGGTATATATGTGTTATTATTGTATGTATATATCTGCTGCGGATTCCCGGAAAAACAACTCAAGTCCATTTTTTTGAAAATTGATTTTTAAGCGATTTTAATATCTTTATATAGTATATTTTCAGATAAAAGTGCACAAAATCAAGAAAGTGTAAAAATAAGTAGCCTTATCTACTATTTATGATTTTTTTTACATTAGTTCAAATGGAAAATAAAAATTTTAAGTATTAGTATCTTCAAAACAGAAAAATGGACTTATGTTGTTATTCTGCAAAACCATATATATATATTATGTATTAACTTATTAATTTATTGTACACAAATATTAAATATTTAAAGTATATAAATAAAAAATTACAAATATAAAATACATTATTTTTATTATGATAAAATTATACATTTAATATATATATATATATATATATATATATCGCCGTGCTGGCATATTGTCGGCAAATTGCACCGCACAGTGCTGACACGTTGCCGGCACGCGGGCCGCAGTACCAATCGCGCATGCAAATTGTGTCGGCAAAATGACGGCACTATGACGGCCCGCGTGCCAGGACCGCGTTCCTGCACCGTGCCGTCTCAGAAGCGGGGCAGGAATCCGTCACAATGCCGGACCGCGGGCGGCCCGCGGGCCGTCAGCGTGCCGACACAGTGCCGACTCAATGCTATCTGGGTACCTAATGGCAATGATCAGCTGATGGGATGGACGTGGATATGGAAATAACAATAACCTTATATAAATAAATATTAATATTGTGTTATATACCTTTTTTAACAAACCTTAAAAAATATTGATATATTATGCAAAAAATGTTATTGCACCAAATCAATGCTGTCACGACGATTTAATTCTGTGTAAAAGATGCTTTTTTTTCTTAAATAACCAGCAGTGTTATTCTAAAAAATATGGAGAGCAACAATTTAGATTTAAATTCGAAATATTTGCTGGAACAGTTAATTACAGCGAGAAAGGAAATTAGCAATTTAAGGTACACATTTTTATTGTCAATCTGATTTATCAATGTTATAATCTTTTTTGTAATTATCAAGTACAGTAAAACCTCAGGCAATGATATGAGTTGGGACCGAAAGTTTCTTTACTTTACTTTTTAATTAAAGTAATTTGTTCACGCGATGAGAACAACAGTCAGAACTCGTACAAATATTTTACAATGTAGAATACCTTAATGGTTTTTATCTTTGACCAAAACTGAAAGTGTATCACTGCCCAAAGTTTATCATTGTCCAAATTATCACTGCTGAAGGTTTGACTGTACTTACTTTTTTTTTCTGAAGCATAATCTAGAAAGGTTAATTATATTTTTATATAAATGTGAATGACTTCATAGACAACAGATAAAAAGTCTTCGCTACGTTCATGAAAGAGATGTAAACAGTATCAAAAGACTTTTGGGATTATGCAGCAGTGGTCTTGCTTCTTTCTCAGAAGAAATTGCTCCATCTGAGAATGAACCATCAACTAGCCAAAGCAATAATGACTGTAGTTTAACTTGTCGGCCGATTGGAATCATTTCAACCTGGTTCCCAACTAAAAGAGGTACCCCTAGGCAACCTGTAGTTTGTGGAAAAGCCCCTGGTAAGATAATACTTAATAAAAGTGTTTTCACAAATCCGGAACATGCTCTTCAAGGATTAGAGGAATTTTCTCATATGTGGTGCATACAAAATTAATTATAAATATATTTTCAATTAAAAAATATTGCATGTTTCATTTTACAATTATTATTTTCTAGGATATTATTTCATTTCCACAAAAATGAGCTGGGACATGTACGTGCAAAGGTTTCTCCCCCCAGATTAAATGGTATAAGAACTGGAGTGTTTTCTACGAGGTCACCACACCGTCCGTGTCCTATTGGATTAAGTTTAGTAAAAATAACAAAGGTTCAAGATTATTCCATTTATTTCCAAGGTGTTGATATGGTGGATCAAACCCCAGTTTTGGATATAAAGCCGTATATTCCACATTATGATAGTCCACTGCATATTGATAAAGTATTGCATGCTGTTCCTTCAAAAGAAGAAACAACAGCAAGTGATGTAGCAGCAGCATCATCTTTCCCTAATAATTTAGACGACTGTATTACAAATGATACAGATGAAACAATATCTAGTTATCCTAATGACAGTTCACACCTATCAAACCAGAGAATTATTAGTTTTACAAATAATTTGACTGATAGTCAGTCTCTTTTACATGTATCTTCTTCCTCATCAGGATCGTTCACTTCATCACCAATAGATGTATCACACGATGAAGAACTTGCATTAAGATTGCAAGCTGAGGAATTTCAAGGGAATTCGACCTTTGAAAATGTACACGTCAGTAATGAAAATCCAAGTGTTTTGGACAATGAACTTTCAGCAATTGTAACAAGTAGACCAAATTTAAATCTCACAGGCTTTGATGCAGCTGACTCAGATGCCTTTAATAACGATGAGCAAAATCCAAGTAATTCAAGGCTTTTAGATGGAGCAGATGGTCCAAATGCAGTTTGTGGAACCGATTTAGATTTAATTAGTAGACGAGCACTAAATTTAAGACTTGATGATTCATCTTCATCTTCCTCTCCTATAAGAATGGGTGTCAGAGAAGCACCCGACGGAGAAGAAGGATTTGATTTATCACAATCTTATAATACACAAACATCTCAAATAGCCATTAGGCAGATAAATGAAGACATTTCAGAGGAAACTGTTAGAGTACCTGACTGGATATCAAGACCAAAAACGTCTATTCTATCAGTAGTTTTTAATGAACGTTCTATACTGCAACTTCATGAAATTTTAAATGACAAGGCAGATGAAAAGCGACGTGCTGTAGAAAACGTTTTAAAAGAAGATCCAAGATCGGTGTATCTAAGACGACGTTATGGAAATCAATTTTATACATTTTTAATTCATGATCTTCATATCACTTGTAGATTTGATGATGATAGAAAAATAGTCACAGTCCTTCAAATTAGACATGCAGGTCGTATGTGTGAATGTGGACAGCCTGAATGGCAATGTTCAGGACATTCTCCATCTTCTGTTTTTAATCAAGACCAATAATTTTTTTACATAATTTTATAATGAATGTGATTTTTAATTATTTGCTTTGTTAAAGTATGTTTACACATGTAAATCTCTTTTTTTACAAGGTCCTATAATGTCAAGTTGATTGATTGATAATTTACAACAAATTTTCTAAGTCAGGGTGTCTACTGTCCAGGCTACCGAAAATTTAACGAGTTTACAAGAATTTTCAAGGATGAAAATCGTAAAATTTAAGAACTATCATGATGAAACTCTGAAATACGTTTTTTAATATATAAACTTACTAAGAAAACCAGAGCAGCTCATTTAATATTCCATAATAAATTTTATTATTTGATACTCTTTAGATAAGCAGTTTCAAAATTTTATAAAGGAATTATTTTCAATCAATTAAGTTATCGATTTAGTATATAGAAGAATACACATAGAGGTTGTATATTAATATATTTAAGAATATATATAGAAGTTTTATATAAACGTGTGTAAGAATATAGAAGTTCTATATTTGTGGACAAATATAGATACATTGTATATATACATACGCCTCCAATTGAGAAGTTCCTTTTTAAAATTTGATTAGAAAAATTAGCATGATCTCAAATTTAATTACTTCGGGAAAAGGCAATATGAACTGAAATATTGGCATTTAAAGTTGAAATGAATATTTTCATTCCAAAATCTTAAAACATTGCTATTATAATTTGTAATATGAAAATTATGAAATGTTAGTGCAAACTGCTTTGATTTTTTAAATTATTTAAATATCACAAGACATATCAGAGTTCAAGCAAGGGACACTATCCTTATTAATTTTATAAACTTTTATATAGACTCCCTAGATTTTCAAACGTCAAAGCATGATTCATTTATTTGACGACAAGGGTAAAAATTTTAAGGATCATGTCTAAAATTTAAGGAGTTTTCTAGGATTTCAGAGACATAAAAAAATTCAAGGAGTTTTCAAGGATTTAAGGAATTTCTAGGACCAGTAGACATCCTGTCTAAAATGATTATTTAAATGTAATATTAAAGAAAAATACTTTAAAACAGTGTTTGACATCTTGTAAAAATTATTTATTTCTCATTCCATAATAAACCTATTTATAATTACACTTTTATATGTACATTCAAGTGTACATTCTTATAGTTGTGTCTGCTCCTGCTGAAAAAATCCATGGTTGTATTGGATGAAATAGTACATCCAAGATTCCAAAGTCATTATAGACTTCATGATTGCACAGCCTTTTCAAAGGCACAATCAAAGGATTTTGCAGTAAATCACTGTAAATTTTTATTTAGGTTTTTAGGAAAAGTTATGTAATCAATCTTTACTTTTATTGTATACTTTGTTATGATAAACATACCTATAAACCATTCCATGGCAAATAATAAGACCTCGATCATCAGCTCCTGATGCAAATAAGGGATATCGTTTGTGATATGCCACACCACGTATCCCTGTTCCATGGAGACGAAGAGTCTGATAGGGTTTTGTACTTAAATCTAGATCAAACCATAACAACTTCTTGTCATATGTACCAACAAGTAAATTGTCCCCTCCTAAAACCGTACAAAAAGCAAAAGTAAATAGTTATTAAATTTTGCCCAATTGGGACTTTGCATGAAAAAATCTATTAGGTGCATTAGATAGAGAACAAAAAGATAATAGTCACGTATGTTTTATTTTTCCATAAAATACCCTTATATTAAAATCCATCGCGATATACCGAATCCAGGATGAAATATCGAATTTTCGATTTCTAATTTCGATATTTTTATTTGAAAAAAAATGAATGTTCGTGAAGATAACTTCGGCGCGCTGTAATCTTGTCTGTCTAGTCTAAATTATAGAAGTTACAATCGTTGGAAGTTAATACAGATTTTCGACTATTAGATATAACTCCAATGCGAATGACGTCATACGCGCTTTAACCTCCTGTACCTGCTTTAATTTTTAATATGATAAAAAAGAAAAAAATACGTGTTCATTATTATTTTGTTCTCTACCTTACAGACCGAATGGTTTGTAATTTCTTTTTCTTTTTCATGCAGTCCGAATTTTGTCGAGGAAATATTATTTTTACCAGGATGTATTGCCATAGTAGATATCCATTGTGAATTTGTAAATAATTTTTTTACCATTTCTTGCTTTGTCAAATCATATATTCTTACATTTCTTTGAGTCTAAAGTAAAAGGAATTAAGAATATTTCAATATATAT
This sequence comes from Gastracanthus pulcherrimus, assembly GCA_949152435.1. NCBI lineage: Eukaryota > Metazoa > Arthropoda > Insecta > Hymenoptera > Pteromalidae > Gastracanthus > Gastracanthus pulcherrimus. Next base: position 64,371 of record OX424576.1, read on the forward strand.
TTTTAATACGTACTGTATTCAATAATATTGATATAACATACCGCTACAAACAAAAATGGTCTAACTGGATGGAACAGCGCACATTGTACTTGTCCTTTAGGCCTACCAATAGGTAAATGAGATCTTCTCTTTGATAATTGATGGATCAAAACAGACCTATTCTGACCATCTGGCATTACGGTAGCAAAGTAATCACCTTTTCCATGCCATGTTACTTGTTTAACGATTTTAAAATGATTTAAAACAACTCTAATTCCCATTTTCCAATTTTCCAAATTATCAGCTTCCGTTTGTTGTTCCCACTGAACAACCACTTTCACTCTCTCAGGTACTAAAAAACATAGTTTTTATAATTTAGTGATATATATTTTGCAAAATTTAAATAAAATAAATAATTACCAATAGCATCACTTTGTGGAATTATTTCTAAAAGTTTATCTGCCTTATTTGTAATCAAATAATCACCTACACCAGGATTAATTAAAAGTACTTTTTGATCAGCTGCTACAGCAATCAGTGGTAGATTCTGATTTGGACACCATGCAATACTTCGTATTATACCACCACAGTTCACAACTTTAACACACCTGCCAGTAGCGATTTCCCATACTAAATTAAAAATAAATTATTTACTTATTTATTTGTAAAATGAATAATATAAGTTCAATTTAAAATGCTTACTCCTTAATGTTGAATCATCTCCACCACTAGCAAAATATTGACCTGTTGCTTCTACCGCCATACTTCTAACCATATCTGTGTGTCCTTTGTAAATCATAGACTGAACAGTTGGGAATGGTTGCAAGTCCTTAGGGCTTGGCAATTGAGGTACCAATGATTCTGGTTCTATTGTTAATTTCATTTTTATTGCTCTTGGACATAGATAAAGATCTAAACACCTTTGAAATCTTTCCTTAATGTATTTAGGATAGGCAGGAACTTGTCTTAGCGCATCATATTTTTCAGGAATAAAATGTAATTTCCTTTTCCAGGGTGTTGATTTTAATTTGTTCCATTCTCTTATTTCTCTTTTATCAAACAAGTATTCTGGAGGTGGATTGTAGCTTTCTGCATGTCCAGGTAAAAATCGTTTTGGCGCTGGAATATGTTTATGAATTCTTCTCATTTCTTCAGCTAGATCATCTGTTTGCCATAGCATATAAAATTGTGGCTCCTTTGATTTTGCTTCTCTCTCTTTTTGCATTTCTGCTGTTGATTTTATCCATCCCATTTTTAAAGCATGAACAAGTTTAGAAACTGTTTTAGCTTCTGGCTTTGAAGGAAGAAATGAGCGTTTGTGTTCAGGAAATTTACGAACAGGTGTTTTCATTACTTCTGAAGTAAACCACTCTACCCATGGCTAATTAAATAATAATAGTATAATTAAATATAGTCACATTAAAGAATACAGTAAAGCTGAATGTACTTACAGTATATTCGTCAAAATGCGCATCGGGTATTCTTTGTTTTTGAATCCTGGTAATCAGCTGGATGTCTGCTTCGCTTAAAACAACATCTTGCCCAGTTTGATAATCTTTTATTGTTCTCCAAAAATCAGGATCTTCCATTCGTTTTAAAAAAGTATCTAATTGATCTCCCTTTTCAGGTTTAAATATTTTTGTTCCTTCCCAATCATAACCAAGATGTTGAGCATCACTATACCATTTCATAGGTATATTTCCAACAGTATTTCGAATATCTTCTTCATCAGATGTATCACTTTCATACTCATTTCTGTTGCTATTATTTGTAATAACATTTAATTTTCTATTTGGAAAAGAACTTTTATAATTTACCAATTTACCAACATTTTTAATTAGTATTTTTTTGGAAGTGAACTGAGATTTATTTTTTGTAGCTTTCACATTGTTATCTTGTTTTGAATTAGAATCAATGGAAGATTTAGCTACTGCTACTTCGTCGATGTCATCTTCATTCGAATTCGAATCAGATTCTAGTAAAGTGTTTTGTTCTGATGCTTTTTCATCATCTGATGTCTCTTGGTTGCTTTCACAGTCTTCTTCTTCTTCTTCTTCTTCAGCATCATCATCTTGACTTTCTTCTGTATCAGAGATTTCAAAATCGGATACGAATATAGGTTTATCTTCTGTGTCTGACTCATGACTGGAATCTTTTTCATCAACATCTTCATCTGTTGTATCTCCATCTCCATTAATCTCTCCAACTAATAAATCTTCAGTACCAGAATCCTTGAAATGATTAAGAGAGGCGTATTATTAATTTTCATTTTTCATGCTTGTTAGTCATATATTTTGTTGTTGTCTGATGTGAATTTATGTGAGTGGCACACGATGGTTGTTGGAATATTGATGAAAATAAGTTTTAATTGTAATGTAGAAATAAAAAAATAAAATAGTTCTTTATTATTTAGAATATTAGTGCAAAAATTATTTTTGTTAGTCCAAAGTAAATCTTAAATTCTTTAGTTTATAATTTAGTTAACATTGTCAAAATTTATTCATTTTTAGAATATTAGTGTAAGATTTGATTCTAAGTATTTTAAATAATCTATCTATAATCTAAAATTGAAATTAAGCAATATGTTTTTTGTGTACTTAGTACAGCATCTAACTATACAGAACATTAATGCGTATTATAAGATTAATCAGTAGCAAAACTGTATTACCAAATAGAATTTCTATATTCTAAATTTGTTTGATGATTTGTATTTAGGTGTTTTAGCCTGTGATTTATAATAGTTAAATAAATAAAATTACCGTTGTTTCTTCAGACACCTCATGATCGCTTTCTTCTTCATTTTGAATAAGGGAAACGACATTTTTTGAATATTGTTTTCGTTTTACTAATATTTTGTTAGATTTCATGGTTTAACCAAAAGTAATAACTAAAACTTTGCGTAGGCAGCGCACATGGGAAATGGATCTGGGACGCCGTATCAGAAATAGGTTAGAAGAAACACGCGCTCACACGTGCTATCCCGGCTGTCCGCCTGTCGCTGTGACCTGGACCAGCTTATAGTCTGGACTGTCTCTGGAGTCACGCAGGTCGAGCTGTGTCGTGATGAGAAGCGACGATGTACAGCGTGTCTGGACACAGTGGACACTCAATTATATGCATATATATAAGTATAACGAATCATGGTTGATGGTGGAAGAAAGGTGTAAGCGTAAATCGTAATAGCGTATAGGTATGTGCAGACAACTTCATGGAAAGCAGATAATATCGAGGGTTCGATTTAGGATCCTATGACCTAGCTATATATATATATATATATATATATATATATATATATATATATATATATATATATATGTGTGTGTATATATGTATATGATTCTGGCAGTCTCAGACATCCTGGCGAGCATCCTGGCATTCCTGGCTCGACCTGCCCACATTTTTCAAAAAAAGAGAGAGAATTAGAAAGAAGAGAGGATAAGTACAACACAACTGCAAAGTGAATCTGAACAGATTGCAACCCGCAAAGTAAAGTGTAAGTACGTACATGTACACGTACAAGTACAAGCGCAGAGTGCATCAGTCACTAGCACTTGAGCACAACAGTGAGCAGACTGCAGACTCGGAAAGTCGCAAAAGTAGGCGAAGAAGCTCGACAATACATTAGGGAATGAAGGGAAACACATTCGCACTTTTCTAGGCTAAACTAACTGCTAAAGTACTCAAGTGCTAAACTGCTGAGGCCAGTTTGAAAGACGAAAATTTGGATGCAACCTCGATCGCGTGTGCAGATTCATATTACGCTGCGATATGATAACGAAATTGATTTCGAGAGAAAGAATCACAGCGAGCCAATTTACGCTGACTCGACGAAAAACAAGATGCCTTTGTGATGCGTTTGCTCGCTTATGTCGTGCTCGCATCCTAAAGTAACATTGTAAGTCAACATTACACTCATCCAAACATTTACATATTTTAAGCAATTCTTTTATTATTTTCATTTAGTACTTTGTTTAGAGAATGGGTTGTGTTAATAGTCGATCAGATATTAATGATCTGCATCCAAATGTCTTTCAAGTGATGAACGTTGATGATCTTGGAAATTTGATAACACCTGGAAGACTGGAGGTCACTGACTCTGACATTATTTTATATCAAAGGGCCAAGCCACCGGTTAAGTGGCCCTTACGATGTTTGCGTCGTTATGGATATGATGCTGAAATCTTTAGTTTCGAATCCGGAAGACGCTGCTCTACTGGTCCAGGAATATACGCTTTCAAGTGTCGTAGAGCAGCTCAACTTTTTAATCTCGTTCAAACCAATATTCAGGTACTTTAATTGGCTAAAGAAAGAGTTTTTATCAAACAGCATATTAATTTATTTATTTATTTCAAAACAGGCTTAATGGCCTAATACAAAAAATTATAGAACATACTTCAACATTAATACATAATAATAAATTAAATGCAAATTGTAAAATTATGACGAATGTGAGTTTAATACAATAGTAGATATATATTACCTTAAAGTAAATAATATTTATAATCAATTACGGATTTTATTAAATAATTAATTTAATAAATGTCTTTTTGAGAGAATCTTAAACAAATTACAATTTTCACAAGTAATTAATTCATTTGGAAGCTTATTCTAGAATGATATGCATCTAGCTATGACTGAATTTATACCATTAGTAGATTTATAATTCAGATTTGAAATAATTACTGGAAAACAAACATTGTGTTGTCTTTCAACAATGGTTAATTTATTTGAAATATTACCCATAATAGATTTATTAGACAATAGGTTTCTGAGAAAAATAATATTCTAATGATGCATACTTTCATTCAAAGCAATATTAAACAATTGTTGAAGAGCACTGTCGTCATGTTCGAATTTATGAAATGAAACAAGTGATTTAAATGCTAAAAATCGTAAAAATTTATGATTTACTTGTTCCAACATTAAAATAAGATATTTCGCATGTTGTGACCCTGTCGTCGATGCAAATTGCAATATAGGAGTAACTAATAAGAAAAATAAATATTTCAGAGTTTGTATATTACTAAAATCTATATTATTATATTTGCTTTGTCAACTTTTTGTTTATATCTAAATTCAAGAAAGTTATCATGCTCTAAAGTTGTTGTGATGTTACAATAATAAATCAGTATCTTTTCAAGTTAATTATTCTAAATATAACTTTTTTTGTAAGAACCTCAAAAACAACAAAAACACCTGGAAATCCGTACAAACACTATCGATTTAAATAATGCTCCTCAAGAAATAAATTTCTTGCTTTACCTAATTGGCTTGATAATGCTTAAATAACTAGTTAACACGATAATATAAAAATTAATGCCTACATTTCGTGTAAGATGCATGTCAAGTATTACTTGACTAGCTAGTTGAACAAATCTTTATGGCTAAGATAATACTTAATGCTTGAAACTTTATTTTGTTTAATTGCAGCAAGTTTGTACTAATGGGGACGATACAATCTCGAGAGAAATGTCGATTGGCACACATTCTGGGCCTATTGTAACACGAGTGACAATACCAGCAGAATCTAATTATCTGGATCCAACACCAGTTAGAAGTAATAGTCGTGTTGTATCAACATTTTCTCAACAAAATGGAATTGGACGATTGAGCAGCATTGGAAGTAGCAGTGGTCCGATGTCACCCCAAGGAACAATGGGTTCACCTTCGCCGCCTCCAATACTGCCGTCATCATTTCCACCACCTCCACCTATATCGCATGTTCATCCATCAGCAGTATATGCAAACGAGGAAGTTGTTCAGTCAAGCATAAGCGGAGATATGGAGCACAATAATAACAAAAGCCTGGCTAGAAGATCAATGCAAAGGTAAATGAGGATTGGCTGACTAATTGAGGTTTGAAAGTGAAAATGATGTGTAATATGTTTTTGTTTAAACAAATTGCAGATCACACACTGTAAGCAGTTCAACATCGAGTAGTGGTTTTCTATCATTGGAGCAGGTATGTGGGCAAGTAATGAGCAGCGAAAGTCGTGTAGCAATGCCTGGACAGTCCTCCTCGGCGACTTGGTACATGAACATCGAGCTCGGCAGCGAGGCCAGTCCTCTGTCTCCATCACACAGCACCTGTGAGTCATCTACAGTCCTGCGAGAGGAGACGCTCGACGCGTTGGATGGCAACGGCGCTCGCCCCTACATGAACATAAGTCCGGCTCAAGAGAAGCTCGAAGCTTCGACTGCAGCACTTTTCAAGACTCGGCCAGCTGCGCTCTCGATCCCAGAATCAGAAGATGGCTCGAGGCACTGCTACGCGAATCTCGAGGCTAGCGAAATCGAGGGCCTAAAAAAGCGTTTCTCCGCTACAAGTCAGTCTATCATCGACAAGCCACTGCTTCCTCTTGAGGCACAAACACCACTAGCGCACCTAAATAGCAGTAGCACCAGCAGCACTACCACCACCAGCATTACCACCACCAGCACCACCAGCAGTATCATCACCATACGCGAAGTTAGCTACGCTGTTTTGGACTTGGACAGGAACGAAGCGACTGAATCGACAACGGGCACGATTCAACAAGCTCCACCCTCGCCACCACCGGACTCACCCCTTAAGTCAGCCCAAACCCCTCAGCAGCAAATTGGCTACGTCACCATTGACTTCAACAAGACGGCTGCTCTCTCTCATTCTGTCAATTCCTGTTTGGTCAACGATATCGACGAGGGCTCAAGAAAGACTCGCCATAATTCGACAATTAGTGAATTCATAGTTCCGCCTTCGACTAGGCACAACTCTTCCATGAGTGAGTGACTTCGCTCATAGCTGTCGTTTCGTTCTTCCTTCCTTCCTTCCTTCCTTCCTTCCTTCCTTCCTTATTTTTACTTACACATTATGTAATCTTTTACAGCAGTTCATTAGCGTACTTCATTGTCATCACAGGATTAAAAAGCTTTTTTTTTGTTAATAGCCTTTTGCTAGGTGCTTTCCTGCTTTTATATTCATATTAAATAGATTGCATTTCTTGCAAGTTTTAATCGTCCGATTAAAAGTCAGGCTCAACATTCGAGTATCTTGCAAGTAATTATCAAGCATTACCGCAGCAGCATGACACTCATCTGAATACTACAGTTTAATCATCGCATAAACAACAACACGATCAGAGATATCATTTGTTTACTTTGATTGCAACGAGTGTACTAAAATACTAAATGCGTACATGCATTAAGAATAACACTTGAAGTATATTTTCAAATTTATTAGTTTAAAGTAAAGAAGCTCCATTTTTGGTCATATTAATATATTCTTCTTAAGGCATAATACCACTTTGACAACTAAAATAGAACGGTGGCTTTTGGGAATTTTTTTATAGCTATTAACTAGCTATTAACATGTAGTTTTTTTATTTTATTTATTGAGTCTAACTATATAATCATATATTTTCTTTTACAACAATCTTTTTATCTGCCTGTTTGTTTGTTCTTGAAAATGACGCGTATGAGAACCTGATTTTTTACGTATTAAAGAGTCCATAAATAAAATAAAACAAATTACATGTTAATAGCTTTTTTAGTTTTTGAGAATAATACTCCCATCTTTCTTTTTTAGTTGTCAAAGTGGTATTATGCCTAAACAAGGACAATTATTGTCTATGAATGAGAAAAGTTGATACTAGAATTTAATTAGACAGAAAGAAGGAGAGAGAGAAAGATAAATATATATAATAATAATAATAATAATTGTAAGAAGAAAACAATAAGAATTATGAATTTTTACCAGTGGTCACAAGGACAAAACAATAATTATAAAACAATAATCCATCATGCTAATCGATGGAAAAGAAGCATTGTTTATGAATGTGTCCAAAAACCTATTCAAAACAAGAAAGAAGAAACTTATTGCAAAACTTATTTGCAAGGGGTGTATTTTGAGTGTCAAGTTTCTAGAAATTAAAATATTGAAGAATAGATAAATTCTTTTGTAAGACGAAAAGAAGGACAATGCTCAATTTGTGTACAATGTATGTGATAATAGAACGGCGAATATTCTAGTATTAAAGAGAGTATACTTATGGGATAATAAACGAATTTTGTGTCAAAGTAGATGCCTGTGAATTGTACACGCTGAGGAAAACATTTTTTAATATATATGCGACGACGTATTTTCAACAAGCGTTATGTGCAGTTGCCAAAGAAACTAGATTAGCAGTAGTACACAATAGCATTATGTAGAATATTCTTGTTAATATCCAAATAAAGTAATTATATTACTTTTATTTGGCTTTTTGTTTGAATGGAAGTAAATTGTCTATTTGCGACGATATAGGAGAATTCTACAAAAATTTTCAACTCTGTACTGTGCTAAGAAAAGTTTATTATGGTTTTCAAAACATGGAAACAAATTTTATAAATTATCCATTGTGCAAAGTCTTATCTATCCGCAAACATAGATGTAAAGGATTTAATTTTTTTTTAATGAATTATTTTTTTAGAGCATTTATCGCATACGATTTGTGTAAAATTTCAATATACTTTCCTCGTTACGAATAATTTTTATTTCTTTTTATTGCATGCCATTAATGGTATTTACATTTATAGTGCAAAATGTACATCGAAGTAATTTTTTAGGTATAAACTGTTAAATCGAGAGAAAGGAATTGTGAAGCTAAAAATTTAGGCTGTCAAAAGTTGACTGGGTATTAGAAATAAACAAAAGGAAAAAAGTGCAAAGATGTATGTAATATCCGTGACAGTATTACTTTAATGTATATACGTCATTGCGAAGTACAAAAAGTTAATTGCATTGCAAATTTGTTGTCCAGAACTCTAGAAATAGAGAACTGAAAAAGTGTGTAAGAAAAAAAAACATTGAACGAAATATACGTAGCGATATCATTCATTAATCGTTGTGATACAAAAGTTGACAAATTATTTTATGCTCAAACAGTTCAAGTGGCTGCATTAATGACCATTGATGATAGACGTTGATTTAGATTTAAGAGAAAAATACGCAAGTGGCGAGGAAAGTGGTGATTTTATTTTTCTATAAAAATAGAAAAGATGGCAAAGATGTCTTTAAATAATAGATCGAGGTCAAAGACAAGTATGTTGTACAAGTTGTAAATTTGTAGATGAATTGTATCGAAAGATGCAAACTTTAATTTATAAAACTTTTGCCATAAACTTGTAATGCCCTAAATGCATAATTTTCGGGCAAGCAGGCCAAGTTGTTTATTTTAATATGTGCAAGAATGTATTGTTTAAAATCGTTTTATAATAATGATGGCTGTATATTTATCTATATAGGCAACCAAAGAAAACTGTAATTTTGTATGTTTAGGCCTCATTTTGAATGACGCAGATGGCTAAGACTATTAGTGTAAACAATGTTGGAACGATAAAGATTTTGTTAAATCATATTATTATATTAAAAGATAGTAAGTTGATCGCATATAAGCTATTATATTGACAAGAATAATAAGTGACAAAGATACGAATAAAGTTTGAATGAAATTAATGCTTTATTAATTATCCTGTTTTTTTTTTATAATTCTTTGTTTACAAACATTAAAAATAATTGAATAATTAAATGACTGAATTTAGTTGTAGAAAATATTAGAATTGTTACTTGAAATAAAAGGGGTATTAGTTCTGATTGTATGAAAAGTAATTTATTGAATATTTATTAAGCTAAACACGTACTGTTAATTCTATTATTTTCCTACCACATGTTTGCCGATATCTTGCAATGTGCATTTCATCTATGCTCGTGTCCATCTTCTGTGGTAAGAAATTATCATTAGCCATGGCATTAAATTGTTACATAAACAGAATCACATTTTTAATATTTTGTCTTAAATAATACTAGTACTAGTCTAAAATTTCTGTTGAAATTAGTCTAAAGGACTAAATAAATTGAAGTAATTACACTTGTAATGTTATTTGCTTGTTTAGCATGTCTTGAAAGTTTGAAATTGTAGGTACTCTGGTTGGTCACGAGTAGAAAGTAGAAGAAGCATTTGATCCCTGAAGCTGAAATCTAGAAGAGAAAAGGTAAAAATATGAGGGTGCGGTATACATATGTATAGGTTGAGGTTGAGGTAGAGGTAGATATAAAGTTACGTACCATTGTCCCGATGAAAATTATGATCTTGAGTGTGGAGTGCCGGACTTGGATCTGCGCGGAGTGCGGCTTTTGGATGGGGATCTTGACTTGCTCAGAGACTTGGGACGTCCGTTCCTGCTCCTGCTGCGTGATCGGCTGCGAGAGGATGAGCGCGAGTAGCTGCGCTTGGTGCGTTGCCTCGAGCGAGAGCGTGATCTTGAGCGCGATCTGGAGAAAGACCTAATGAATAAATGGCTCAACGTTAGAGCTGCTTAATGATAACGAGACTCTGGCTGATTGTTGACTGTTGATTTTGATTATGAAATTTTCAGTGTTATTAGCAAGTTGAGCAAATCAAATGAAATCAAATCCAAGTTGGAGCATTGATTTTGAAAATTGTCCTACCAGCTATGTAAAAGTGGCGATTCTAGTACATTGTAGTTATTGTAGTTATTGTAGTTATTGCAGTATTCGAGTACTCCCAGGCCCCAGCTAGTGATAATTATGCGAAGATCGCGTTGCTGGCTTTGGTATACCTATTGTAGGCAGTTTGCAGTTTGCAGTTTGCAGTTCGCGAGGTTCAACTGTTGAACTGTTCAAGTGACGAGTGACGAGTGACGAGTGACGAGTGACGAGTGACGAATGACGAGGGCTAGATGGACTAGCGTAGAATGCAGATTGTCAAATTCGCGCGATAGGTGTAGGCGTTTTAGCAACGTAGGAGTTAACATCGCGGAGAGCTGAGCGCAGTCGCAGATACCGAAGCGAAGAAAGGCAGTTGGAGATAGACGCTCATAGACGCTCATAGACGCTCATAGACGCTAGGCCGGCTATGCGCAGAGAGACGGAGAGACGAAGAGACGAAGAAACAAGTGTCGCCGTTTTTCTGCAGCTGGCGGGGGCTTAACTGCCGTGTGTGCTCTAGTGCGACAATGTGTGTTACTAGACTGGAGCTCAGGCTTAGCCGGCGCACCTCCTACAACGAACAATGGCCGACATAATTGGCACGTGCGGTGCGGGAGGCGGGAGGCGGGAGCAAGTCGCAAGTCGCAAGTCGCTAGTCGCTCGAGGAGCAACTGGGGGCTGAAAACTGAAATGAGGGCCAGCTCAAGGCTCAAGGCTCAAGGCTCAAGTAGGTAAGAGAGTCGAAGCAAACCTGCGTCTCCGGGAGGCGCGCTGCCTGGAGCAGTCGCGGGCGTAGTGGCCGCGCTCGCCGCAGTCGTAGCACCTGTGCTCCGGGTGGAAGGGCCGGTTGCTGCTGGGGTTGGCGCCTCCGCCTCCGCCGCCGCCTCCTCCGCCGCCGCCGCCGGCGCCGCGCCTAGAGCCGCCCCGGTCCCGGCCCGAGCGCTCGCCGTTCGACAGCTCGACGCGCGCCCGCCTGCCGCAGACCGTGCGCCCGTCCAGCGCCTTCACCGCGTCCTCGGCGTCGCGCGCGTCCTCGAACTCGACGAACGCGAAGCCCGGAGGGTTGCGCGCCACCCACACGTTCTTCAGCGGCCCGTAGTGCGAGAACGCGTCCTCCAGCTCCTGCTTCGTCGCGCTGTTGCCCAGGTCGCCCACGTACACCTTGCAGTCCGATGGGTAGCGGGACATCTGCAACACAAGCGTTCCCCCCCGCATATTCAACACTCTCTCCTCTCCTCTCCTCTCCTCTCTTTATTCGACGCTCAACTCCTCCTCGACCTCCAACACTCACCTTGTTCATTACGAATCCACTCGGAGCGTGCTGAAACTCTGCCTCCTACCTACTGCTTACTCTGGACACTAACTGCGTCCTGCGTCTTCTTGCCTCAGCGACACATCCGGCTACGGAGAGAGAGCGCCGCTTTGCGCTTGGCTTCCTCGCTGCACCAGACAAATCGATAAAATGGCGCGCGGTGGCTTCGTGTCCGTCGTGTCGGTCGCGATGTGCGCCGCCGTGCGCGCCGACCTGCGTCGTTAGCCATCGCTTCCGGCTTGGCTCAGCAGGCGGCGCCACAGCCTCTGCAACTCGTGCGCGCGCACCTCGCTGCTCTTAACTCTGCGAGCTGCGAGCTGCTCGCGCCCCGCGGGCCGCACGTGAGCGGCTTGGAGCTGCCTGCTGGCTGCTGCTTGGACTTGGAGCCACTTGGAGCCACTTGGAGCCACTTGGAGCCACTTGGAGCCACTTGGAGCTCACTGCTGAGAGCGAGATAATTCGGTGTCAGTGTCGACAGTGTCCAGTGAGCTGTCCTGCGTCTCGGCCACACGTATGACGTCGAAACAGAAAGTGGCCACGGACTGGTCCTGCTACTGCTGCTACTGCTGCTACTGCTGCTACTGCTGCGCTGCACCGAGACTAGACGAGGCGACAGGCATGCCCCAGCAGGCCTTCTTTTGACGCTCTGCAACACGAAAGCTCCAAGGATGACCGAGGCTGCTGCTGCTACCGAGAGCGCCCTGCCCCTCCTGCAGGAGCTCGCCGATCTGCCCTGCACCTCCGTTCAGCAGAAGCTTAACCGATACGTCAGTCTCTCTCTCTCTCACTTATGTAAGCCCCCCTTTCTCTACTCCACTTGTTGACACTCACTGCAACGCCTCTTTCAGTTTCAAGATGCGACTGCTGCCAAAATCTCCTTCCTCTCACCAGTGCGCAACGAGACCGACGAAATGGTCATTCACGTCGTAGGCGAGAAAATCCTCGAGCAGGAGCTGAGGTTCCCGGTACGTCGAGCGCCTAACTTCTACCTACCTAACACTCCTCGCTCCTGGCTAATCTTGGCTAATCTTGGCTAATGTTGCAGATGAGGCGCTTGGGCCTGGGCCCGGCCGTCATGGGCGGCGAGCCCTGCAGGCAGCGCGTCGCCAACCTCGATCCGGATCTCCTGCTGGCGCTGCGGAGCCTCCAGCCGAGCGAACCGCTGCCCGAGCTGCTCCTCGCGGTGCCGGTCCAGCACCCGATCAAGCGCCAGCTGGCCCTCGTCGTCTGTCTCCTGGGCTTCCCCCAAGAGCCCAATGCTCAACTCGCCTGTACCAATCTTGTCCACCAGTGCTTCAGGTATGCCCCACCTAACGACCCTCGCTTTGGCTGTAGCTCAAACTTCCACCCTCTTACGCAGGTACTGCCTCAGTCTGCTGCTTAGCACGCTCAGGTGCCAGGAGGAGACGCGCCTCAAGCTCCAGTGCCAAGATTTACTCGTCGTCTCCAAGAAACTCTTTACGCGCCTTGGTAAGCATCTTCCCCTTACCCTTACCCTTCATTCGGCTCCCCTTATTCACTTTTACTTTTACTAAGCAGGAGATCTGACCGACTTGCTGCGGGAAATCATGACAGAGGCCAGAAAACTAACCAAAGCTGAACGCTGTTCGCTCTTTCTGCTCGAATCTGAACAACAAGAACTTGTGGCCAAGGTTTTCGACGGACTTCCGACCGAGGAAGTATGATATCTTATCTAATCGCTCGGTGCAATATTGTCAAAAAAAATCACACTAGAACTTGCTCTCTTCTTTTTTCACAGTCTGCTCAAGAAATGCGAATTGCTCTTGGTCAAGGAATAGCAGGCCATGTTGCAACAACAGGAAAGTTGCTCAACATTAGAAATGCTTATCAACATCCGCTGTTTTATCGAGGGATAGACGAAGTCACTGGATTCAAAACAAGGAACATTTTATGCTTTCCCATTCGAGATGAGAATGGAATCATTGGTAAATAAACACAACTCTTTCACTATTTACCTCCCTTATAAGCATGCATATAGCTAACCCCATATATTTCTCATTAGCACCAATGGTTTCCAAAAATTAAGTAATATTTATTTTGGCATAGTGCGTTTCTTTATTTTTTATTCTTTATTCTTCTTAACCAGACAATTATTACATATATATAATTATACATTGTAATCCTGCAGAGTTAAATATAATTAACTGTTCGCAGGTCTGGTACATAATAGAAACTTAATTACTAATAGAACTTAATTATTAAACCTTAAATACTAAGCTTAAAAATCTAATAGTACTACTATTAGATTTTATAATCTACTGCCTTTATACTATATCAAAGACAGTAATCTGCACGTATAAGAAATATTTACTATATTTACTTATATTAATATCACATTTTGGAGATATTTAATGCGAGGACATATTATTGTCCACTTGCTTATAACATTAGTATGTTCGTTCTGATCCATTGCTTTAGTTTACATTTAGCAGATTTTTGTTGGATATTGAAAGTTTTTAGATCATTCGGTAGATTATTGTACAATTTAATAGAAACTATGTAGCTGTTTTTGTTACTAATGGCTTTGGACATTTTAGGAATCTGTATACTTTTCTTTCTTGTTATACTGTTGGATTCGATGTAGATCTCCTTAAGGGAGGTATAATTATAACACAGTGATTCGTAGGCAAACAATTGAGGTAAATTCATAGGATTTTCTTTAATGAATTTATTTTTATTTATTATTTTAATTAGTCTATTTTGTACTCTTAATAATAGATCAACATTGTTTTTATATGGTCCTCCCCACGCTATTATACCGTAACTGATGACATTGTGGAACAAAGCATAGTATATCATTCTTAGCGTTTCAGTTGACATAAATTTGGAAATTTTTTAGAAAATGTGGATTAGGTTTTAGTCTTCTTAATATATTATATGTGTTTGTCCCATTTTAGATTATAGTCGAATATTAAACCTAAATATTTACAGCTGTCGACTTTCTGTAATTTCTTATTATCTATCAATATATCTAAATTTTTGGGAACGCTATCACAGTAGTTACCAAAAGTAATATATACAGTTTTCTCTATATTTAAAGATAGCTTATTAAGTGTTAACCACTCAGCTACCTCCTTTAAACACCTATTCATTATAATTTCTACATCTTTCCAAGTTTTACCAGTTGATATAATCGCAGTATCATCAGCATACGATAATATAGAGTTTTCTGGCATTATAGCTAGAAGATCATTTACATATAGTATAAACAATAGTGGGCCAAGGATTGTCCCTTGAGGAACTCCTACTGTACTAATTAGTGCATAGTCACTTTCAAATTCATCTATTCTAACTTTTTGTAATCTTTTCACTAGATAGCTTTTAATGAAATCATGTGCACTTCCTCTAATTCCATAACTATAGAGCTTATCTAATAAGATTGTGTGATTTACACAGTCAAAAGCTTTGGCAAGATCTAGAAAGGTAATTGCTATAGGGTTACTCTTATCTAGATTATCATACAATTTGTTAGTAATAAAATTTAATGCATCTTTAGTGCATTTTCCTTTTATGAAACCAAATTGTTTAGAAGCTAAAATGTTACTTTCCGAAATAAAATTGAATATTCTATTATATATTAGTTTCTCAAAAATTTTTGCAATGTTTGATATCAACGATATCGGTCTATAATTTACGACTTCGTACTTATGACCAGATTTATATATAGGAACGATTTCAGCAACTTTTAGAGAGTCAGGCCATAACGATTTTTCAATACATAGATTAAAGATATAATTTTATCAGTTCCACCATTTTTGAGTTTCATTTCATCTACGATTTTTTGGATTTCAAATTTGTTCGTAGGTTTTAAAAAGATAGTTTTTACATTCATAGGTGGTAGTTTTAAATCTTTGTTTAATGGCACCTTAATTTTTTTACTTTAATTATCCCCAACTTTACAATAATAAGTGTTCATATATTTAGCTATTTCTGTAGGATCTTCGATTTTCTTTTTATTATTGTCATAGATGTAATTAATTTTTTTAGCACTTTTTTCTTTTTTACCTAGTTTTGAGTTAATAATTTTCCAATCTGCCTAGCATTATTACAATTTTTTTCGACTAGTTTTTTGTCGTATTTTATTTTAGCATCTTTAATAACCTTATCTAATATTTTGACATAATTCTTGTAATCAGTCTTTGTTTGCTCATTATTTGGATTTTTCTTTAGTTTATTATATAACATTTCCTTCCTTTTGCTAGATTTAATTATAGCCTCTGTAATCCAATCTTTTCTAGGTGCATTATCATGAGTTTTACTTTTAGTTCTTATTTTTTCTGTACAAAATTGAATTTCTTTTATAACAGAGTTGATAGCTTCATTTGGATCATGTATTGTTTTGTATTTGTTCCAGTTTATTGTACTTGCTATATATTGTAATTTTTTGTAATCATATATAAATTTAGATTCATGTTTTTCAGTTTTTAGTGGTTTATTTATATTTATAAATAGAGGATAATGATCCGGTGACTCATAAGAATTATACACGTAATTATTGTACACAATTTAGCATTGGTCAAATTATACATATATAGATATATTTGACCAATGATAAATTGTTCACAATAATTACAAGTACAATTCTTATGTGTAAGAAACGCACTATGCCTTTATTTTATATATTGTTTTTGTCAATTTCTTCCTTTACACACAAAAAAAATCGTAATAAAGACATTATATAGTAAGGTAAACAGAAACAATTAGGTTCAATGCTTCAATGATTTTCACAAACCATATACCACAAATAATCATTAGTATTTTTATAGGATACATTTTTATAAAGTCAAAAATTCAACAGGTTCTAAACTTTCAATTAATTCTAAACAACAAAAATCCAAAACTCCCAAACCGTAAACATACTTTAACGTTAAAGAAAATATATATGGGTGATTCTCTGGCAAATCAAAAAAGGAAAAAAGAAATTTCTGGAACTTCGGCAAAAATGTTCCAATTGATGTGTAGAATGTTTATTTATCTAAAAACATTAGGATGCAAAATTATACACAGTGACTTGATAGTAAATTAATAAAAATACATAGAATAAGTAATATAATAATACTACAATAACTAATATGGCAGAAATTTATTGAAGCATGAAGTTGAAAATTTACAAGAATGGAAAAATTAATAATTAGTTGTAATACATAAAGGTTGCATCTTTAAATTTACATTTGAAAATCGTTAGATTTGTTATGTTTAATGTGATAATTGATTGGTTGTTCCAAAGCCTTATACAATGAGGTAGAGCAGAGTTAAAACCTTGGAATGATTTATTTGAAAGTTCAATATTTTACAGCTATCATATCATACAGTGTATTTTTAAACTTCAGCTTGATTATTAAATAGGGAGCATTTAAGTACCCATTGAAATGTTTCCAAATCAAAATAAGATCATTGTTAATATTCACAAATTTCTGCGAGGCTCTTACGATGAATCCTAGCAGCCTATTTGCTTTATTTACAGTATATTCTATATGTTCCGTAAACTTTAATCTATCATCGATCATCACTCCCTATAGTATAGATCATGAATGACCTATACTGATTCTAGGTCCATATATCCTATTTTGTACTAAATTATTTTTATTGTGGATTCAGGCGAATGAGATTGTTTTACATTTCTTTATGTTAATAATTAATTTATTGTTGTTTGCCCACTCAACTAGGGAATCAATATCTCGCTGGAATTTCGATGCATCTAAATGGGTTGTAATAACTTTAAAAATTTTTACATCATCAGCATATATTAAAATATTAAAAATTTTTATAGTATTAGGAAGATCATTGATGAATAATACAAATAGAATAGGCCCAATATGAGATCCTTGAGGCACTCCTGAGAATGTATGAAGCCATGTTTGGCATGAATGTTATTAAAAGATAGAATGTTAGGATTCTACGATTCTTTTTCAGCAAATTTACATAAATCCAGAAAGATTTAATTTTCTTTTACTAAACTACTTTCAATTGATTTAATATAATTTATATGACAAGTACTAGATAATTTTATAACCATTGCTCTTAACCTCTTGAATTCAATATAGTTTTTCAATTCATTTGTACTTTTCCAAATTTGATAAGCTTTATTCTTATTGTTTATTATGATTATTAATTCTTTAGTATAGAAATTAGGGTGTTATCTAGATTTACTTTTAGAAATAGGAACTAAATTACTTATCACATTATTCAAAGTATTATACAGTTTATCGACATCCTCTTCTGTAGAACAATTTAAAAGAGTAAAATTCCCGTCTATTTTATTCAAAACTTCTTTTACTGCATTATAATCAACATTGAAAAAGTTCCTCTTATCATAACTACGAGTCACTGGTAAATCTTCCTGAAGACATCTAAAAAAGAACAGGATCATGATGATGGTCCGGTGGCAGTAGATGATCATCGAAATTTTGACAAGGGTATACTAGCTTGGATGTAAACAGTAGGTCCAGAGTATAGTCTTTATCTTTGTGTTTAGGAAAAACTTGGTGTAGATCCAAATAAGACAAATCTGAAGATAGTATGTTAGCAGCTGAGCGTATATTGACGGCCCTTACGAAGACTATCAAATTTCAAACTGCCACGAAGAGTAAGCACATTTCAGCACTTACCACAAAGAGTAGCACATTTGGAAATTTGCCACGAAAACTAGTACATTTCGCCCTTCTCTCACAAAGACTAGCACAATTTGTCGTTCTCCCATGAAGACTCGCACTTTTCGTATAGAATATGCAAATTAAAGTTGTACTAATAAACTCTCGGTGAATCGGGTTGATTCTTTTTCTTATCGGGTTCGCTTCGGGTACTAGACCATTTTGGTACTCAAAAAGTTATCGGTTTACCAGAGAAAATCAGGCTACCAGAATATATAAAAGTAGTCTGAAAAAATCAGGCGGCAGAAAATCGCCAAATGTGCTAGTCTTCGTGGCAAATTTTCAAATGTGCTTGTCTCCGTGGGAGAATTGCTAAATGTGCTAGTATTCGTGGGGGAATATTATAATCTCCAAATAATAAGCTATCATGATTTAGATGGTGTTTCATGAGTTCCTTAACCTGTCAGGCTACCACCCTGTATGGTCTGTCAGGGTACCATCCTGTCACCACCTTGTATGGGCATCTGGCCAACATCACTTGACAAAAACCAGGTTGCTTATTATTAAGATTCGCTGTCATTTGTTCCTGTTGTGGAGGCTTATCAACAAGCTGTGGTAATCTATTAACGTATTTTATAATCTTCTGGTTACCAGGATTTTTTGCATTGTGATCAATCATGGTTTACTTTAATATCTTAAAAAAAATTCTTTCATTTTTAGTTCTATCAGCGGACACATTGAAACTTACTTTGGATTTATTTTTAAGAACTACTAGAGCATTCAGGAGAGTTTAAAGTGACTAACAGTGGTCTGATCTTATTTTGAACTGACTTGCCCAGACGTTTACATGTAAACTGTCTAAGATTTAGACCATCAATATTAGACAGGTGGGAAGAGATAAATAATGAATCTGCACCTAGCGTAGAATTTTAAGGGATGTCAAAAGCTAATGTTATTTGATCTACGACCGCTATCATTCAATTCACATACTGCTTTTTCAATAAAAAGAAGTGAATCCATTGTGCCATGAGTTTGTTGATGTTCCGATTGAACTTCTTCAATATTATTCAAACGATCAGATGTTGAATAGTACATTATGCAACAAAGGGCGAAAGTTGCAGATTTTTCCCGCGGGTGGGTTTACTGCCCGAGCGAAAAGATTTGTCCCGAGGGGACGTTTACTGCACGAGCGAAGCGAGGGGAAAATCTCTCGAGGGCAGTAATCACCCGAGGGAAAAATCTACTTTCGTCCCGTGTTTCATATAGTATTTTATTCTACTCTCGATCGTGGCCACTTATTGAACCTGAAAAGTAGGGTCGACGCGTTTTTTTTATATTTTTCTAGGTTGATCTAGAAGATGCGTATGCGCGCGCTAAAATAGAAAATATGTAAATAAAGATTTTGTTTATTTTGTAATTACAATTTCTTTATTTGTTATAAAAAAAAACCACTAGATGTATATCCATTTATTATAAAACGAATAGTATACTAAAAAAAAAGAAAAAAATTTCAATTTTACTTTTGCCCCGCTAATTTTACTTTCACCCCACAAATTTTATTTTCGCCCCGCAAATGGGTTTACGGGAAATATATGCTATTTTCACCCCGATTTTTAGGGGCAAAAAGGGGCCACAAGTATCGGTCGAGTGTGGAATAAATTATTTTAGAGTCTAATGAATTTCCCTTATATTAAAATTGATGATGATTTTTATAATTTTAACAATAACTCAGCAAGTAACTTTTTGACTTCGCTTTAAAAATACAATCGTTTTATATTTGTCTTAAGGAGATTCTATCATCATATTCGCCTTAAAATAAAAACATTTTTTACTATAATTTAATCACTCTTAATGATATTTAAGTCAATAAATCATATAACAAGGTATCCTCGTCTACCTAAAGAAAACTTTTTTATTGAAATTCCGTTATTGAAAAAGTAGTTATTGTCAACTGAATACAGACTCGACAAAATAGTGGAAACTTTTTTTTGTTATCCGATTTGAATTTTAAAGGTCTTATTTTGTGGAAAAATTTCAAGGGAACTTACCCATATAAAAACTGTATATAATCGGGTAACCTGCAAAGCTACGTCCAAATGTTTATAAGTTTGTACATGGTGTTTTATAATTAATTGGACATAACTTTGCCTAGGTTATCCGATGATATATAATTCGTAGAAGGGTAACTCCCACTGAAATTTTTCATGGAAGATAATGAGACGTTTAAAATTAAATAAAAAAAATTTTTAGTTTAACAAAAACTCCTTCATTTATAATATATTGACTTTCATATCCTTATATGAGGGGCCTACGGAGGCTCACTTGGTAGAGTTTAAATTCTCACGCCGGTGACCCGGCTTCAATTCCTAGTCTCTGCCGATTGATACAAGCACCTTTGTAAAAATTGCACGTGTTTAGTTTACAAATACATCGCAAACCCCCGTCGTCGATTAGCATCATATGGGAGCACAAATATGGACACGTTAAAAAAATCCTTATGTGAGATTAAATTGTAGTAAATATATGCTAGTAGAATCTCCTTAAGTTATTAGGCAATAAATTCTAGCTTCTTCTTGATTATATACTATTGAAATGAATCTTTATGTAGTACTCTCGGTTGTAGAATTACCATTCAGATTTTGATAAAACTCAACATACTGGTACATATTAATTTAAATGTGACTCAGATAAATTTTTGTAAGGCCAGAGTATGTGAGAGAAAAGTTATTAGCATTTTCATCATCACGCGTTTAACAAGGAGTCTTGTGAGAAATAACAAAAATTTACGTATATTACGGCATTGGCCGTTCTGTTTTTGTTGAAAATTTGTGAAACAAGAAATAAATGCTTGCCGGACATTTATCGGTTACGAAAACTATGATTAGGAATCTATATGTTTAAAAATAGAATTCAATACAAAAAAGGTGCAGTTAACCTAAAAAATAGAGTCAAATTAGCATCTGTATTAAGTTTATTAAAATAAATAGGATGAATACATTGGTTTGATTTCAATGTATAGTCGTAATCTGGCGTTAGTTTATTTATACGATAATTTAAACAAAGTTTACCTCATTAACAAATAAGAAATTGAATGCAAAAGTGTACAGATTTTGACTAGTTCAGTACTGAAAGTACTACATTAAAAAATCTGAAAAATTTACGAGCATTCTACATAACAAAAGGAACATGATTGCCGAAATTAAAAAAACAATTTCTTTTTTGTTCTCATTTTCCCAGAGATTGATTTTTTCAATCCCATGTTTAAACATGTTCAGAGCTAAAATGACCATATTCTGCAAAATATACATTTTAATAGTTTTTTTGTCACACACGGTGGGCGAAAAAAAGATCAGCGGGAAGAAATTTACTTTACCCCCGCTATAGCGGAAGAAAAGTAAATTTTTTAAATTAATCCTGAAGAGGGTTTAGGTACCCCTAAACATGAGGTATCATCCGGATGATACCGCATTTTCAGGTATGTCTCTCTCTAGTAGGCAGAGTTTCGAAAGTAAACCCTAAGAGAGCGTAGGCACCTAAATAGGGACTACCATCCGGATGATACCACATGTTTAGGTGTGAAACCTAGGCCCCTAAACACTGTAGTAGGCTGATTTTGCAGTCTAATATGCGTGTGTTTGCACCGAGTTGAAGAACGGCCAAATTTAGTTCCGCTTCATAGGAATTGAATAAAACACCTATTCATACATGTTTGACAATAAATACCTTTTTTGCCCTTGTATGTTTGCAATACTCGTGTTCATCTTGCAATACGCACTCGCCTTCAGCTCGTGCTTACCCGCCTTCGACTCGTATTCCAAACCTCACACGCATGCGAAAAAACCTACTTCTCCCCCATGGTACACAATTAAATATACTATTGAATCAATATGGCAGCCACTTTTGTACTGAAAAAAGCGATCTTCGTGATGTTTGGTGTGATGGTTCGAGTGTTCAAAACCACTTTTTCAAGGATTTTAAGGTTTTGAATGGGCCTAATTAATCAAAAAGTGCCTTAAATAAACTTCAAGACCTTGAAACCATTTTTGTTGAGAAATTCAACGAGTTTACTAAAAAATTCTTTTTATCTATTTTTTAAAAAGATTTAATTCTGTTGAATAAATGGACGTTGAAGTTTGCTAAAAAATGTAAAAAATTACTACATGTTCATATTGAGTCTTGAACAACTTAAAACCTAAGGATTTAACAAAATCTGAAAAAATTCATCAACATTCTATATAGTCCAAGGGGCGACTGTAAAATAGTCTATGTCATGTGATAAATGAAAAATGTTTGCTTGAAATGAAAGTTTATTAAATAATTAACACAATGCGCCTGGTCTGCCTGATCATTGATTGGTCCAGCGGAAAAAACAGGTCACTTCCGGTTCAATTTATAATCGATTTTCATACGTCATGTGATACATGAATGGAACAACTTTTATGTTGAAGAGCATACTTAATAGAACTAGAATACCTTGGTCTGCTTGCCCATGCCCCGGCGCTAACCCCCGGCAGACCGTATTAAGGGGCTAAAAATTAATCTGCTTACCTACGTCAGGTGGTACATGACTTTATCAAAGCTTAAATTTAAGGTTTTGATGTAATCTTTAAGTATAAAATGGTCTGCCTAAAGTCTGCCTGGAAAAAAAATTAAATAAACGACATTTTATCGTAGAACGTACGCGGCTTGTGGCATAATAGTAAAAATCTGCTTACCTACGTCATGTGATACATGACGTTAACATAGCTTAAATTAAAGGTATTAATGTAATCTTTAAGTATAAAACAGTCTACCTAAGGTCTGCCCTAACAAAAAGCAGGTAGACGACATTTTGTTATCGGACTCGTTGGGTGCTATAACAACTTAATTCGAACTGTTGTTATTGCAGCCACCTGTATATTAAATTGCGCTCTACGGTACTTAATTTATTGAAATACGATGTCATCTAAATTCCTCAGGAGATCTGCAGATGAATTGTCAAATATTTCGTAGGTGCGCTTATGCGTACAGCGCCAAAAAGCGCGAGTAATCATACAAGACATAGCTTAATTTGTTTATGCTCAAAATTCGTCTTTACTAAAGTTAAACATCAAAAGTAGTTCACCATGCTTTATAATAAAAATTAAATATAGTATATTACGATACATGTGACCTAAGTGGCCCATAATTGCACGGCGCGTAGTTAGCGCCCGAGCGTAGCGAGGGCGATACCGTCGCGCCGTGCAATTATGGACACTTAGGTCACGAGTATCGTATACTATTTTGTAGCACGAGTGACATAAACCCGCCACCGACATCGGGGAGGGTGTATGGTGCGGGGGTGGGTAGGGCGGGGAAGGAGGGGGGTTTCGGGGGGGGGGGGCGCTGCCCCCCCGCATAAAAAAAAATAAAAATATAATCCAAAAAACATAAAAAATAAATTAAAGAAATTAGAAATCGTATAAACAAATTATTATTTAACCAAAATTCATTAGTTAATTAATAATCAATGTCAACTTTTATATATTGTATTTTATATATAGAACCTTATATAAATAAGATGTTTTGTTTTTTGAAAAGATAATAAATGTTTATTATTACCAGTTAATTAGAATATATTTATTTACCCTAATTGAAATTTTTTAAATTAAATTTTAATAAATTTCTAATTTTAATCATGAAAAAAATTAATACTGAATTTTAAATTGAATTTCAGATTGAATATTCAAAATACGCGCCAAATTGTCATATACAATCAGTTGAACTAACCTCTAAATTTGAAGCATTATTTTAAGGATTTATAATTATTCTCTGATTCTTGACATGCGTATTTACCAGCTTTACTACTTCTTTTTTCTATTATTATGAACGAAAACGTTTATTTTGAGTGTTTTTAGTTTTTATTATAGGATAGTAGGGATCTGTGGCCTATGTGAATTCATTATTACACTGTGTAATAAAGCGCCACTTAGGTCACGGATAAGCGTGACCTAAGTGCGGGTTTAGGTCACACAGTGCTATAAAGATAATTAAATCAAAATAAATGGAAGTAAATAGATAGACAATTTGTTTATAAACATTTGTTTACTATCAAATGATTATGTATGCGTTTTATTTACAGTTATCTCGCGTTACAATACTGGCAAATTAAACGTTTTGATGTAATCTTCAAGTATAGAATAGTCTGATTAAGGAATATATAACCGTGTAATAGCTAAAATCAACTTGTCTACATATAACGATAAATACATTATGGTTTACGTAAAATTCCGTCAAAATTACATTACGCCCTTATTACAAATAATTATATTTTAAACATAAAAGTATTATAATTTGAAATTAAAAATTTATAAATGTATTTGAAATAATACGCAAAAATTAATTAGAGTCCATTCTAAAACTAAAGTAAGAATACAAAAACGACATTATAATAACTTTCCCCTGTACCTTCCCCATAACCAAATATTCTCAGTACAATTGACTTGTATACAGTTCTATTAAAAAAAAAGAATTTGTATAAGAATCTAAAAATTATATAATTCTTTTTATAAACTTTTCTATTACATTTTTTAAAACTGTAGTAAAATTTGTTGGCTTACACTTTTGAATGAAACTTTTTCTATCAAATCTTTTCGGTTAGAACCATTTCATAAAACTTTTTCGGCAAATTTGAGACGCAGGGCCCTGCACATACATAAAGCCGGCCCTAGAAAAAGAACAGTACCGAGATACTCCGCATTCACAGTGCCCTGGGTTACAGTGCCGGTGATTCTACTGTACACAGAGACAAACAATGTTATAATTCTTATTAATATATGAATGAATTTTTACTATTTTCTGTTGTAATTGTTCGGATATACTTGTATTTTATCAATTTTTACTATTTAATATAGCAATTTTCTAAAATATCAAATAGTAATTTTAAAATTCTCATATATAAATTTTTTTTTCAATTTAATGTTTCCCCGATTGTTATTTATTCTAGATATTATATTTTTTATATTTGTACACTTTAATTATAAATAAAATTATTTTTACCGAAAAACCGACCTCGTGAAGATTTGAACCGGCGACCCTCAGCTCCTGGAGTGAACGCTCTACCTACTGCGCTATCATGATCCTTGTTTACTATACTTCGAATCATCCTTATAAGTAACACTAGGCTTTGTTTTCGTTTACGCTTAATTTGACGACATTAATTAAATAACGATATATACTTATCCATTGTTGCAGTTCTAATTAACTTACATGTATTGATATAATGAAAAATATCTTGTATCATCGAATTAAAAGTATCGTGGTCAGTTGCAAAAGATTACGTATAAGTTTTAGAGGTTAGATTTTTTGAGTCAAGACGGTTTACTAAAATATTTACGAGAATTTAATACGTAAGTTCGTAAAATTTACTAAAAAAGTATAGTATTCGGAAAATATAACAAATATTACTATAATTTCAAGTACTTCTTGCTATAATATTCAGCACAAATTACTACACTTTTTTGTAAATTTTATAAATGACAGTTTTTACCAAAGTAGATAGTAAAATTTCATATGCTTTAATTGCAGAATACCTTATACGTTTAAAAATAAGTGCTACAAAATACAGTAAGAAACGTTAGAATGCAAGTAAATCCTACCATTCCTTCATAAAATAGTAATTTTCATACAGTAAATAGTAATTTTTAACACATCTCTTCTCTCCGTGTACATAATCATTTGGTAGTAAACAAATGTTTACAAACAAATTGTTTATAAATAATAACCACATTAGTAAAATATTTAGGGGAATGCAGGTCAAATCCAGTCACTTAACTTGGCTCGCGTTTATATATAAAATAATTATTATATTGAAAATTTTTAATTTACCTTTGTTTATTTTCATTTAATTAACATATATAATTTTTATTATAAAGCATAACCACTTTTGATGTTTAAATTTAGTAAAGACGCATTTTCATCTACAGATCTCCTAAGGAATTTAGTTGTTAGTCTACGTGCCTATTGTTCTCGAAGACTGTGCGCGCCCCGTAATGTCAATTTTTAGATGTGTGCTTTGATAGCAACTAATGTTTCAGAATAATTACTTAAATCGTTCATTGCTACTACTATAATTTTTAAAAATTTTACCTGCAAATATTTTTAGAATGTTTTTTTGTTCACTTTCATATTATATTTAAGAGAAATGTAGGGGAGAACGGGATAATGCCGGTCACTGGCTAATTGCGGTCACCCGTATATTCAATAATCTAAACATTTTTAAGTAATAATTCGAATAGTATTACAAACGCAACATAAAATGCAATTAATCTAATGCCCAAACAACCTTCTATTCAGTGTTATTAAGGAATTATACACAATAAAAGTTCAGGTGTACATTTCTTATAAGAAATCTGATGTATAAAATAAGCTTTTATGCATATTATTTGTTACTTTATGCAGTTATTTTTTTCAACTTTATTAATTTGAACAATCTAAGAATATGAAGTAGTGAAGAAAAAAGAGTATAATCCTATTGCTTTTTTTTGTGATTTGAATTTAAATTACTAAGCAGAATTCGGGTAATACCGGTCACAATGTTATTTATATGACGCTCCCGAAAGTGAGGCTAAGAAAATGTTGCGCTGCGCTCTCAGGTAGGGCAACTTTGCTTAAGTGTTTTTGATTGAACAGTGGTTATGTGTTACCTGTTTCTCTAAGTAAGTGTGAATAATAACACGACTGATCATATGAAGGTCCATATAACTAATTTAAAGAAATTTTTCACCTACAAAAGTAACTTTTTAATAGTGGCCGGAATTGTACCGAGGCTGACCGGTATTACCCTTTGATGTGGAGTAAATTCAGTCAAAATTCTTTTTTTTATTTCGTCTTATAGCTTCGATATCTAACATTTTTATATTAAATCAATACGAAATATTTAAAGGCAATGGTTTGAACTAACAGAATAATTATTTAAAGTTAATAAAAAACAATTTGGAAGTGCAAATAACAAGCACGTTTGCTTAGGTGACCGGCAATACCCCGTTCTCCCCTAGTATTGTTTGAGATTCATCTTTAATCCGAATGATCATTTGCTAATTTAAAATATTACTCCTAACAGTGTGTCTAACACACCTGGAAAACCTAGAAAACCTGGAAATATCAGGGAATTTTGATTAATTTCTCGAATTTGCAAAGAATCACATAAGTTACGTAAAAATTATACCAGAAACGAAATTCTGAAATCGACAAAACGAATATTTCAAATTGTCGCAAGGAAATATATTAATTATTTTGCCTTTTAATTTTATTATTCTTGGCACTCTCTATATTAGAAAATCCTCAAAATCGGCGTTTCTCAAACATACGAAATTTTGATAATTTTTTAACCTATCGTACTCGATTACTTTTCAAGACATATACTTGTCTTTTTCATTAGTTTTTTTCTATACCGATATCTAATACTATCCACACAAAACTATGTACCTAACTAGATGTGCGCACTTTTTACTGATCTAAAGTGACGGTCCTGCCATTATTGTTAAACAATCATTGTTTTCTGAATTTTTATGAATATTCAAATTTACCGTGAGCTCAACTAGTTTAACCGGTTATGCTTTGTAGTTATATATATGCAATACCAATATATCGTTATAGCGATAAAAAATATAGCCTAATATATGGTTGCGTGTACTTATTATATAGTATTATTGTTAATGTTTACGTTGCATAAATTTTGAGATTTTTCAGAAAATAAATACTAAATACTAAATATTTAGTTTTTTGCATTGGTTGATATGCATTTTTTCGTTTGAAAACAAAAATATAGTGTGCAGTCATAAATATATCACATAATATCATATAAATGTCGTAAAAGCTTCACTTTGTCAGGTACATAATATCACAGTTATAGTACATAAGTTCGTAAATACATATCGCGACATTGATAACATTTTTAAAAATTGATTTTGTACTAGTACATAGTGCGCGTAGAAAGGATTTGAATTGATGTAATATTGAGTAAATACTCATAAAACGCTTTTTATGAAAAAATATTTGAGGTTAAACACCGACATTATAAACATTTAAACACTGGGACTGCAGTAGCAAATTCTTAGTTTCCAAGTATGGAGCTACTGCAAATGATGATAATCTGTTTGAGAATATAACATCTAACTGTATAGAATCGACGACCTGCAACGTTTAGGCCTTGGTCTCATAATCCGGACTGGTGTAATTTCAGGAACTTGGGATCTTGCGGTGCAACTGCCCGCTTGTTACAATTCTGCCGTATCACATATGCAATCGCAATTATCTGAACAAAAATAAGAAATTGCCCACAAAGTGTTCTCGCATTTATAGAATAAGTATTATAAGAAATAAATGTAAATCTTTGACTAATGTTAATATAATTTTTTAAAGTGAAAATATTATATTTGCTTATTATGAGGTTATATTGATGTTTTAATATTATGATGATTTAAATAATAATTATAGTTTAAAAAACTTATCTAATAAATATTTCCAAGCATCAGAAAACAGCTTATTCTCTGTGAAGTTAAGAAACCATTTTCTAACACAGGATACAAAATTTATATATTTTCCTTGGAGAAAACAAAACTTTCACAGCAACCTGAATTTAGTTTTATTGACGCGTTGATATAGATGTTCTCAAATCTCGTTCTATGAATCGAACGCTATTTATTTTGAAGCTGTCATTCATTAGTCTTTTTTTGTAAATTTTACATTATGTAAAACATCTTTCTCACACGTAAAAAACTTAATTTTTTATTTTGCTGTTTGAATACAACGCAAATCCCACTTCTATTTCGGCATCTTTACTAGATAAGTTTTTTAAACTATAGTTATTATTATGTAAATTATCAAAATTAAAGCAGGAATATAAGCTCATAATAACCTTCATAATATTTTCACTTTATTTAGATTTACACTTGCCAAGCATTTACATATATTTCTTTTACTTATTCTATATAATATAAGAACAAATTCTTTGTGGGTTATTTTTTTCTTTTCAGATAATTACGACAGGCTCTCCCATCAGGGTCTGCGCTCGAATCCCCATGGCCTTGATGCACGTTCGTCAAGAACGGTTATCGGTGTGGGAATATTGCCTTCTTAATAAGGCTGTCTCGGGAGTAACTCACCAGGAGGCCTGTTCGGTGCGACAATACCCGAGCCAATCACTATTGGTAGAGTGGACTTTATCTATGAGCCGAAGGCTGGATTTTTCGGGAGTAAGTCTCTACCGAAATGGTGCAACCCATGCGGAGCGCAGATACCAACTGACTCCGAGAGATGGAGCGGTCCGGGTGTTTCGGACACGGGGAGATTATTGCTCGGGTCTGGGTTCGAATCCCGAACCGTGATCGATGGAGGATATCGCCTTCCTAATAAGGCGATCTCGGGAGTAGTTCACCGGAAGGCTTGTTCGGCGCGACGACACCCAGGCCGATATCCACTTACCGGAGGCCGGCGACTTCGGAAGTATGTTTCGACCAAAGAGGTCCGGCAAACAGTGTGCCGATGCTGACTGATTCCGGAGGCGCGCGCCCCCCTTACTTATAGTGGGCGCGACGGCTGCTCCGCACGCTCTGTAGTGAGCGCGTCGGCTGGACGCGAGTGACGTGTGCGCGCGGTGTGTGCCGTTGTATAGCTGCCGCTTCCCCTTCTCTCTCTTTCTCTCCTCTGCTTCAGCTGCTTCCTTGCTCTGTGGGTCTTTTTAGGTTTGAAGGTTTTTAGAAATAATAAGGTGTTGGATTATAGTTTTATTAAGGACTTATATTATATTCTTTGGCGCAGCGCCGGAATCGAGGTCTTGTCTCAGATGCGGTCGGTCGAGAAATGAGAGCGAATCTCCAAATTCGCTCTCCTGTATGCTATGCAGCTGCGCCCTGATTGGCTGCAGCTCGTGTACAAGGGGAAAAATACTGCTCGCAAGGCGCTATAGATATACTAGCGTATAACAACATTTTAAATAAATACAAAAGATGTTGAAAACCATCGTTATTATTATAAATAAATAGTAAATTAAGTCATGAAACCACATTCAAACCAAATTATCTTTATAAACATGTTTTTTTGAGAAAGGAATCTCGGTCTTACGTTAAGTGATCGAAAGTTGGGTCCACTACCTTATTATAACTCATTTGAATATTGACCCATGTTTACATTTTGCAGAGCTAATGTTAATAATAGTATTTATAATATATATTCGTTTCATATGAAATGTCGCGTAAGAGGACCCATTTTTAAACGATACTATTTAAATACATTTTTATAGTCACATTAAATAAAATATTTGTAATTGTATTATTATCATAATATATAATAATAATAATAATAATATTATTATTAATTATATATTTATCATATTATGATAACCGTGTATTTACTATAATAAATTTGAGTAAAACACGTTACAATTGCAAATGTCAGTGTTATTATACAAAAGAAGTAAAGTAAATACCACGGAGATTACAAACTCAAGTTATTAATAATATTTTGGTAATGAATAATAATTTTAAGAAATGCACTTACATCCGAATAGATACAGCCTAAACTCATAATTTAAACGCTCCTAGGAAGTATTAACATTGCACGATCAAAAAGCAAATGCTCCACGGAGATTACAGATTGTAAATGTACGCGATCGCGGCACCGATCTATTCTAGATGCCAGCTATTTAAGCAAAGTTTAAACTTTCGGTGCAGTTGCATATTGTAAATGAAGTATTTACTAATCATAAATGCAGCCGCAAAACTTTCGGACATTTATAAAACCGATGGAAAGCGGATATATTTATTTACTTATTCAATTTCTCAAAAATTGAGGGACAAACTTTGATATACTTGTACAATATGCCTTCTGAAACAAAAACTCCTTTTTTATGGAAAAGTACTTGTTTAAGTAAATAAAATACACTACATACATCACTTCATAGTTTTAACGCACGTTATTCAAAAAAAGACTAGGAAGCTTGAATATTCACAACTGAGACAGCCACGAAGATAACACTTCAAGGTTTAATCAGTACTCAACTACTTCCGGTATGAATTTTTTAAGTCTTTTACAATTGCGTTATGTTAAACAAAGTATTATCATTTTGATAAATCTAAATTGAATGTATAATTCTGCAAAATAAAAAAGTTATTTATACGGGACACACATATGCACATATGTAGAGAATCACCCGTATAGATATATACGCTTACTAGCATTGTTTTGATAACATTTTTTGAGATTTTTTTCACGTTAAACTGGAATATGTTACTTAAGGAGCCTGAGTTAAATCCTGTAAAAAGTCATTATCCATTATAGACACTGCACAAATATTTGGACGTAATGTAAGTTGGTACAAGTTTTTATATCTTAAATATGTACATTATATGTGACTTTGTCACGAATTAGACCCCTCTAAGTGGTCTTTATAGTCCATGAGCACACATTTGAAGAATAGTTTAACACCTCTGTGACCAAGATAAATGTACCGCCATTTCAAAAACCCGTGGTAAGTAGTTAAAAAAGCTTAAATTCCGTAATGTAGATTAACGAATTCTTAGGAGACATTAAACACCACTTAGATGGATCTAATTCGTGGCTAAATCACGTATTACGTACATATTTACGACATAAAAACTTGCATCAATTTAGATTACGTCAAAATATTTTTGCAATGTATATAATTGATAATTACTTTTTACAGCATTTAACTCAGGCTGGCCCCTTTAAGGAACGAAATGGTACTTTCCAAAAAATTATGTTGTTTACATGTCGCTCATCCGCGTTCGAATATTCCGTGGTAAAACCTCACCAAACTTTGCATACATGTTTGTTATTAATGTCTAGGAATGGCTTTAACATTTCAGCAAAAATGGTTGACGCATTTTGATTTAATACCCATTTCTCAAAATTTAGAAATTTGAAAATTTATTTTTTTGACATTTTATCGATGAAGAAATGATTTCTGGGAATCGAACTTTTTCAGAATAAAGTACTCATAGAATTGTTTAATTTCAGACCGAAAATGATTCAAAATATACCGTTTTTTATTTGCTATGCCGTGTGCTTAGTATTTCTTTAGTCTCTAAAACACGCAAATTAAATGATGAAATTCATTTGTCCATAAAATGTTTATGATACTATAATTTTTGCTATATATTTTTAATAATTTATCTTTTTTTTTATTTTATAATAACAATTTTATAAATTAAGTTGTTCCACATTTCCTCAATGAATATTTGTCAATAAAGGTAGATATTTTAAAGTTTAATGTACTTTTCAAGAAAAGGTTGGAAATTTTCTTTTCAACGTTTCTTTATATAAAAAAATTAATGCAGAACCGTTTCTGATATACTACAAAAGAAAAATTAAAAATATCGCTTTGAGAAAGCAGAGTGTTAAATAAGTTTGCAGCGTTTTTAGTATTGCAAAGCTTCCTTTAGGAGGAAGAAATACGTGTAGATTATTTTTTAATAATCTATCTGACGGACCTGGAGTTTTTGATCTGCATGGATTTTTTCATGCAAGTTCCTTGTTAAGGAGATGTCGGAGCTAAATGCAGATTTTATTTTCATTACCTATCTTGGTCATCTGGTGGTTGCAATACCTTAAAGAACACCAGATGATTGAGATAATCAATATAAATAAAGAAATAATAACTAAAACCTAAAGTAACAGAAATAATGGAAAATACGAAAATGTCGATACGTATGCAACAGCATACTGGCGCCGACATTTTCTTAATATTTGCAAATAATATTCATGTCCCAAAGAAGATTAATAACGCTTTAATCATTCATATTTATGTCAAAATTTATTCTAGGAGGTTTAGGGATCACTGATTGTGAATTCATTGTCTACTTATCAAAATGTAACCCAGATACAGTGATTTTTATAAAAATGAAATAAATTCTTTAATTTTTATCCGCCATACGACTTGACATTTTGAATTTCGATAACCTGACAACGATTTCGTAATCAGCAACCAAAGAAATCTTTTTATGAAGTTTCAATAAAATCAATCAAAGAGAAATCATCGCGCTTCAAAGAATTACGTAATTCTAGAATGTAAATCATATTAAATTTATGTTATTTCTAGGTGTAGCTCAACTTTGCAATAAAATAGATGGACTGTATTTCGATGTATTTGATGAAGAAGTTGCAATGGCTTTCAGTATTTATTGTGGCATCTCTATAATGCATAGTATTGTTTACAAAAAGATCCAAGATGCTCAAGCCAGGAGTAAACTTAGCAATGAGTTAATGATGTACCATATGCAGGTAAATAGGTTAAAAAGCAATTTTATCTAATAATATATTTGAATAGCATGTATGTAGCATACTTTTCTATAAACATTTGGAGTTTCATCAATATCTCGAAAATTGAAAGATATATGACGTTTCAAAGTTTGTCGTGGCGTCACGATCATACGATCGCTCTCTTTGAAGTCGTAATGATCATGGCCATGGCATTGTTAAAGAATTTTAGAATAGGTACTATAAACATTTCTAATGCAGTTTAATTTTAAAAATTCACAATGGATACATCATCTTACAATTTAGACCAATTGAATTTATAGTGCCAGAAATTTGTTTTGTACCCAATTCTAAATTTACCATTTTCAATTAAAATATTTAAGGACGTTTATTGTCTACTATGCTATATTAAACAAAACCGTTCTCTAGAATTTAAAAAAAATTTGACTATGAAAATACATGTTATTTATAATCTCTGAAATTTTCATAACCTTAGATATTTGTTATAACTTTTGTTTGTATACATCCCACTCCTAATATATAGGGGTGGATGAAGTATTGCCGGTCACCTAAGCAAACGTGATTGTTATTTCTACTTTCGAATTGTTTTTTTTAACTTTAAATAATTATTATGTTAGTTCAAACCATTGCCTATAAATATTAATTATTGGTTTAATATAAAAATGTAAGATATCGAAGCTATAAGTCGAAATAAAAAAAAAGCATTTTGACCGGGTTTACTCCACATCAAAGGGTAATACCGGTCAGCCTTGGTATAATTCCGATCACTATCAGAAACCCTTGGTACAATTACGATCACTATTACTTTTATAGGTGAAAGATTTCTTTAAATCAATTATATGAACTTTCATATGATCCATCGCATTATTATTCACACTTACATAGTGAAACATGTAATAACATAACCACTGTTCAATCAAAAATACTTAAGGTAGTAGTCTGGTAACTTGCACGTTTTTTTAGGCTTTTTTCGGGAATTTTCTTTTAGAGGAAAATAAAATTCAATCGGTTTGATTTTTTTATATTGGTATCTAAAAGTGTACAAAAAATTTTTTTTCTTTTTTTTTAATTTTTTGTTATAGTTTGTAACATTAAAGTGAGCGTCTCAAGAAAAGGTAGGTAGCTGGCCCCGGTGATTTCGCCGCTTGAGGACATCTGGAACAAAAAAATCAATAAGATTATTGTTCTGTAAGCTTGTCATTCTGGTTGGAACTAGGATTAAACAATTTTGTTGAAAAATAACAAAATGACGGACTTAAAAAAGTGACTTTTTTTAGTGGAAACTAGTAATGTGTAGAATTACATATCCAAATTTCATGCCGATCGGTTGGATAGAAAATTTTTTATCACCCGGGCCGACTACCTACCTTTTTTTTAGACGCTCACATTAGTGCTAAAAAACTATAACAAAAAATTAAAACAAAAAGAAAAAAAAATTTGATAGATACCAATAATAACATTTACAAAAATCAAACCGATTGTATTTTATTTTCCCCTAAAAAAAATTCCCGAAAAAAGCCTAAAAAAACGTGCAAGTTACCAGACGACTTAAGCAAAGTTACCCTACCTGAGAGCGCAGCGAAATGTTTTCTTCGCCTTACTTTCAGGAGCGTCATATAAATAACATTGTGACCGGGATTACCCCCATTCGGTTTAGTAATTTAAATTGAAATCACAAAAAAGCAATAGGTTTATACTCTTTTTGCTTCACTACTTCGTATTCTTAGATTGTTCAAATTAATAAAGATGCAAAACTCGAAGTAGGATTTCTTAACAGTTGGTCTTAAGAATACGTGAATATTACGCGAGTACCAGTTCCATTATTAAATATCTTTTTGAAGATATAAATGAAATAAATATTTGCCCAAAAATTTAAATATGTTACACTTGATAGTTATAGAATGTGATGTTACAAGATTATTTTGATTCGGAGCTAACTAATAATCAATAGAAACTGATATGTAAGTGTTTGCCCAGGTTCCAGGACGTGGCCAGGTAGGAGAGATCGGGGTAAAGTGAGCTTTTTCTATATTTCGACATAAATAAAACATTTATATTAATTTCACTTATATAATGAAATAATTTAAGTAAACAATTATATTTAAATGCTTCTTGGTACATATAATCGGTTATTTAATGAAAAATTTAACAATGAATTTTTCAGCCATTAGAAATGATAATTTTGCATGTTTAGGTTTTTGGATAAAAAAGTGGTATGTATGTTATTTTAATACAGAAATTTTTTGTTTTATACTTAGTATACTACAATTCGATAGATAATTTTTTAATACATTAAGACAACACGTAAATCTCTTAAAAAATATTCTTACGTCGCACATGCATTCGGGGCAAACAGACTGGGGTAAACTGGGCTTATATAAACAATGTTTAAAATAAAGATTAACCTTAAACTGGCTTTGCGGTTATGTGTGATAAATAAATTTAGTGAAGCTTTAAACTTATATGTCTGTTAACAAATCGATTAAGTTACGTGTAAAAAGTTAATAAAACTATTTAATTTATCGTAAATTAAACTTTTATTTGCATATTTATTGAAGCTCACTTTGCCTCGTGCAAAGGCTCACTTTACCCTAAGCTCGTGACAAACTGAGCCATCTCATTTTTTTTCTTATAAATGATTTTTAAAATACTTTCAATTACTTTACAATCTTGGTGCTCGAGATTTATATTAAATAAAGTCTATATTACCTTTTCAATATTTAGAAGTATAAATAGTTGAAATATATTTATATATTTGTGCACAAACTTTCTTAGGCTCACTTTGTCCCGGTCTCCCCTGCTGGTATATTTACCTTACACTGAAGCGATCATACTATTTCTATGTACCAAATTAACCTACCTCATTGATTTCAGAATAGCGTAAAGTAGAAAAATCATTGTAAAACAAAAATGAGCCGATTTCCGACATATAACAGTCTGAAAGAAACATAACGTTTCCGTGTACAACAAAAAAAAAGGCAAATAGCTTATAAAAAATTCAGGGTCGGAAAAGATAGGTAATTTTAAGCTCTTTCAAATGCATTATCATTAAGTCGATGATATAATTTCTAAGGTATTAACAAAACTAAAAACTAAAATTAAAAAATCGACAAACCGATAAAAAACAAAATTGCATCAAAAATCAAAAAGAATTATCTTTGAGCAGCCTTTCTTTAAAAAAAAAACAAAAAAATGAGCCCGAGAACGTTAATTTTTACCGTGGATTACTCAAGTTATGGTGGTACACATCCATATACTTTACACACACACACACACACATCCATACGGACATTTTCTAAAAATAGTGTATTTTGATTCCAAATGACTTAAAACATATTTCTAACATGTTTTCTTTTTACTATTACAAAGCATCCTTTAGGAGAAAGCAAAATTTGTTATTAACTGCACTTTACACTATTGAAGTCAGTTCTAAACTTATAAAAGAAACCTTTTTTGTCAAATTATAGTAGGTATATTGTGTATCAAGGGGGAAAAGTATAGGCTTTTTTCGCCCGTGAGTGCAAATGTAAGATCTTCAATCTTATGCCTATAATTTGTGCATGTATGTCTGCTACCTTACGCGCAAAAAAACTAATGAAAAAAATATCTCGTAGTATTTACATGAGAACACTTTGGGTACATCACAAGCTGCTTCCTATTAATCTATAAGGCTCAGCTTGTAGAAATACCAATCCAAGCTTGTAGGCTCGTGCCCAAATAATCTAACCTCTTTTTATGACACGCGTATCTACTTGAATTTTTTGGAAAGTGAATAAATCTAACAATAAAATTGACTTGTGTGTGCGTTCGTATGCTTGTGTATGTGTGTGTGTATGGATATATCTATGCATATATGTATGTGAACCACCATATCTCGAGTAATCCACCGTTAAAATTAATGTTTCAGGGTTCATTTTTCTGGTTTATTTTTAGTTATAGTTTTTCGTTTTTCTTAAGGTGATGCAAAAGCCACCTGTCACCGACAAATACGAGGAACCACTTTTATCATTTAATTTTCAATTTTTAGCAAATATCTTTATGAAACGTTATTGTCCTAATCAAAAACAACAACTTTCCAGAGTGATATTTTCTCAAAATTGAAAATTCAATGAAATAAGTGTTTCCCCGTATTTGACGGAGACAGGGGGTTTAGCATCACCTTAATACCTTAGAAATATCATCGATTTAGTGATAATGCATTTGAAAGATCTTAACATTACCCATTTTTTCCGACCCGAAATTTTTTATAAGCTTTATTCCTTCTTCTGTTATATACAAAAACGTCATTTTTTTTAAACGGCGATATTTTAGAAACATATGATGGAAAATCTTGATAAATAAATTACGATGGAAACGATTTCCCCTATCTCATGGCAGTCTTGGATGAGCTCTTTGACCAGAATATGAAATCTTTTATTTTTCAAGATATTTGAGGTTATATTTTTTGTATTAATTTTATATTGGGGAGTGTTCAAAAACTACGCAACGCCTCAAGGGGTGGGTGGGGGTCCTCAAAAATATGATGTTTTGTGACGTTGGGGATAGGGGGAGTTGCACGTGATCGTGCGCTATATTATACGATTTTTTTTTCGGAAGAAAATAGAAAATATCGTTCAACAAGAAACTACGACATCTGACTTATGTCGCCATTATTTACAAAATAATTATCGCATATATATGGCAGTAAATAATGTAGTTTAAATTATGTCTAAAAAAGGTTTAAAGGCTGTATCGAAAATCAATACACAAAAAGGAAAAAGGGACAATGACAAAATTCGCTGCTAATTCATTGGCGCTTAACTTCTCAAATTTAATTAATCGTTCTACACGCTCACGCACACACGCATACATACGCAGAGAAACATATGTGTGTGTGTGTGTGTGTGTGTGTGTGCGTGCGTGCGTGCGTGCGTGCGTGCGTGCGTGCGTGCGTGCGTGCGTGCGTGCGTGCGTGCGTGCGTGCGTGCGTGTGTGTGTGTGTGTGTGTGTGTAATATATATATATATATATATATATATATATATATATATATAATATACGCACAACACATCAATACGTACAGATATTTTTAAATAGTGTATTTTGATTCCTTACGTCTTAAAACATGTTTCTAAAAAGTGTTTAGCAAAGTTTGTCGTTAATATCACAAAGCTTTCTCTTTGAGGAAGCAAAATTAAGGCAAAACCTATTTTGAAAAAAAATGCAATGAAGTACTATACGTCAACTGCTTCATAGTAGACCCTACAGATTCTATTTAGTAGATGGATAAGAATGATAATGAAGATATCTCGGATTGTGTACAATCTTCTCCTTTAATGTCATGTTAAAACCACCCGCCACCAATAATTATGCTTTATCACGTCTGACGTCACGACCTCAAGTGACCGAACGCTATGAGTACAACATTCAAAATTGCGTTGATTTCTTTTTATTAATATAAAATGAGCACAATTATTTCTGAGTATCAAAAAATATGCCAAAAATACCTGTTTTGCTAAGCTACCTAATGAATACTAACTATACTTAATTCGGTACCTAAAAATATTGCTTATTTATGATTAAAGCATGAGGCGGTCCAAAACTGTTATCGTATAATTGCGATTAACTTAGCTAGGATATGATTTCATCGTATTTGAATACTGGTGAAATATACTAACGACCCTGGTAGAAAATTAAGCATATTAGATGGTCGGTTCACGATCTATTGGGCAGATCCGTTTCCTAATAGTTCGCCAGAAATAAACCAGCATCTAACCAGAAATTTATAGAAAATCTAAATAGCTTACATAACCCTAAAAAATTATTGAAAATGTAAATCCCATTATAGTACTTCTGCGTTAAAACAGCATGCAAATTTTTATTCGATTATTTATTTGATTTTTTTATGTTTTATTTAATTATAAAACTCTAACCTTAAAAAAACTTTTAATGAAATAAGTTTTTAGTTTTTATTTCGAATCTATCCCAAATATATCTTAGCATTCTATTAACAATAAGCTATTAAATCCATGTCATAATAATCATTATTAACTTATAAAAATTCGTTAAACGTTATTTTTTATTTATTTATTCATTAACCATAAGTTGGTCAGGTTTCTGACGAGAAAACGTC
Organism: Gastracanthus pulcherrimus; assembly: GCA_949152435.1. Classification (NCBI taxonomy): domain Eukaryota; kingdom Metazoa; phylum Arthropoda; class Insecta; order Hymenoptera; family Pteromalidae; genus Gastracanthus; species Gastracanthus pulcherrimus. Next base: position 104,105 of record OX424576.1, read on the forward strand.
GACAGGTAGCGGGGTTTCTGGCCAGACTTTTAAGCAGAAATTGGCCATTCCCTATAAAATAGAGTAAAATCTGGCGAACATATGGGGAACTTTTCTACCAGGGGAGTTTAGTATTCAATATAGTATAAATAATAAATTGTTTATAATAGCAAGTTTGCCTGAAACAGTCAATTTTATCCATTTTTATGGGTTAAATCATAACGTATTTTTACAATTTTATTAGTTTTACTGATAATTTGTAATAATAACAATACAAAATGAAAAGTCTATCGCATGCAATTATTTTCCTGCATATTTCATTGAATGAAATATATGTAAGATACATTTGTTCTTTGCTACACTTTCCAAAACTATTTTTTCTTAAATAACCATCTTAGATTTTTAACTTAATAACATAAGCAGGAAAATAATTGCATATGAGATATACTTACATTTTGTAATGTTATTGCTGCATATTATCAGTAAAAACAATAAAATTGCAAAAATACTTACGATTTAACCCCAACAAATAAATAAAATAGGCTATTCAAGCAAACTCGCTATTACAAGAAATTATTTTTTCATGAACTTTCGGATAAAATTAAAATCTAAATTCGTGCATGTTCCCTATTACGAGGAACCACTTCATTATTTTTAAATGCAATTTTGAGTAAATATCTCTCTGGAACATTGTTGTCACAATCAAAGACAATAGCTTTCCAGAGAGATATTTTCTCAAAGTTGAAAATTAAATGAAAATAATAGTTCTCTGTATTTTCCGGTAACACAGGGGCTTAACATCATCTTAAAGTGATGCTAATCTCTCGTGTTATCGTCAAATACAGAAACCACTTTTTTCTTTACTTTTTAATTTTGAGGAAATATGTCTATGGAAAGTTATATTTGATTTAGAAAACAACGTTCCAGATAGATATTTACTCAAAACTGAAATTTAGACGAAAAAAGTAGGTCCTCGTAATTGTCCGTGAATGGTGGGTTTACCACCTCACAATCTACATATTCCAGATATTCGAACATATACCAGAATGAATAGTATCTCCTTGTACAACAGAAGATTTCTTATAATTTCATAAAAGTAGATTAGATGAAACATTTCATTAACATGCTTATAAACGTTCTTTTATTTTATTTTATAAGATTTTAATATGTTATTAACATTAAAAATAATGTTGTTGAATTATAATAGACATATATTTTTTATACAATACAGAATATTAAAACACTTTTATAATTTTCCTTCTGTTGCATCACGTTGAAGGGAGGGGGGTGGGGGTTTAACAAAATATGATGGTGTGTGGCGTGAGGGGGGTGGGAGACAAATATCATGAAAAACAGCGTTGCGTAGTTTTTGAACGCTCCCTTGCCTATTTATTGGGTATTACACGGTATTTTTTTACGAATCGCTAATCTTTTTTTGTTTTTTGATGAAATTAAATATTTTTCTTTTTAGATTCACCGATTCGTTTTTGTTTTATAGCTGGTATATTATAACTGTTATAAGATATAGCAATTTAAAATTAACTTATAAGACAACAAATTTCATATTCGTACAATTAATTTTGTTTGAGGAAGTTAAGTGCCAATGAATTGGCAGTGGTTTTTAATATATAGTTGCGTATAATCGAAAAGTTGTCGAAACTGAGTAAGCAGACGCAATACTCCAAGCCGCTAGCTTGGTAAAATCCATGGAGTAGATAAAATCCCAATCTGCGTTTGTAGATTATCCAAAATCGCGCATGGGGGCGATACAAACAACACTTTAAAGAATTAAGTGACTTGTAGGAGTATACCATATCTCTATGGAGATACGCGGGCTGTCCTGTAGATACAGACGGAAATTTTTTTCCGTGTAGGGCGTAGAACAACATCCTGGACCGATATAGGATTCCTTTAAAAAACTGATATAGGTGATTTTCATAAAATAGTAGTTTTAGTGTCGCAATTACACTGCGCATCCTAATGGGAGATAACTTTTTATTAAACTTTATGATTAGGAATAAGAAGAAGAATATTCAGTAAAATTTTTTAAGTTCTATCTTTTCCTTTTGAGACGAAAAAAATCTTTTTGTGAAAAAAATCGATTTTTTGTCATCGACGTTAGTACGTAGATTCACTGAAATCCTAATCATCTAAAATTTTGTAAACGATTTTCCATCATAGATTTCCGAGATATAACCGTTTAAACTAAATATTACTTTCTTCGTGTATAACATAAAAAGGGAAAGAGCCTATCCAAACTTTGCGTTTGTAAAAGATAGGTAATTTTATGCTCTTTTTAATGCATTTACACTAAATGTATCATAGTATTTCTAACATACCAAAAAACTTGAAAAACTAAATCTCAAAAATCGAAAAATTGAATAATTGTTATAAAGAAAGCGAGTCATTTAAAAACGAAAAGATTTAGCCCTTTCTGGTAATAGATTACAGTGCCGTTCTCGAGATATAAATGATCAACAATGAATTTCAAAAAACACAACCTAAATATCTCAGAAAATAAAACATCTCATGATCTTAAAAAACATACAGGTCATGAGATAGTCAGAAGCTACCTTTTTGTAAAGTTTCAGATAAAATGCTGCCGATTTACTTAAGGAGGCTTCTGCGCGTAATGTCTCGAACTCGGGCATATAATTTTTTAAAGTTTAGAATACGCTCAATCTAACGGTGCCCTTATTTATACCGCTTATCGGCCAAAAACTCAAGAAATTTGAGCTCAAAGTTGGCAATTTTAACATGAACTCTTGTGGCAAACAAAGTTGAATCTGTTAATTACGAATGAAATCTGATTTGTCCAGTAATGTCATTATATCAGTTTTGTAGGAAAAAATTTACTCTTTCAAATGACATTATTTAAAATATCGGTTATCGAACTAAAAAAAGAGATATTAGCGAAAGCTTGAATAAATTCGGGTTATATCCGGCAGCTGTAGGGAAGTCAGCTGAGCGGCCATCTTGGCTACGGCGTTCGGAAGAAGCGCGCGCAATTTGAGATTCCAATTTCAAACAAAAACATTCAATAAAGAATAAATCGTCATAATTGTATTTTTTATTTTAATTAATTAAGTCTATGGGTAAATAAAATACTCTGGAAATTATAGTTTTTTAGGTTCCGTCATTTTCACATAATACACTAAATAATATCAACTAGAATAATACTTATCAACTAGAACTTTTTACATGCAGCACGCACGACGCACGACACGACGCTATAGTAATATATATAGATATAGCTATATACCACCCATCGGCGCGCATGCGCGGAAGACGAACCTGTCCTTCTCGCATATGTTATTCACTGCCGAATCTAAAATAGTATCTGTATTAATATTTATTGAATTATTAATGTTTATATTATTAAAAGTTTGCTGCATTTATATACGTTATAAATATATTTAAGATTTTTAAGTATAAATATACAGTGCGTCTCATAACTATAGAAACACCAGAAATTTTCACGTTTAAATGTGTATATTATACCTTTTTTTAAAGAACCTGTAACTTTGGAAGCAAAAATCCGAGGATAATTTTGCAAAAAGCCAATGAATGGAAAATATATTCTCTTTAAAACATTACTAGAATATTTCTTTCGCATCAACATTAAAGAAGTTATCGTTGTTTCATAACTATAGAAGCACTTTAAATTTTTAGACCCATTTAAATCAATGTAAATTTTTTATCTAGTATTCAAGTTTTGTTTAAACCGTCCGTGAATTTTTCATAAGTTAATGTAGACACAATATTTTGGTAACGTCTTAAAGAGAATAAAATTGCCTTTTATTTGCTATTTTTAAAATTATCCTTGGTTTTTTGCTTCGAAAGTTACAGGTTTTTTAAAAAAAGGTATAATACACAGATTTAAATATAAAAATTTTTGGTGTTTCTATAGTTATGAGACGCACTGTATGCATAAAAGTTATCATCAAATTTTCGATTCAATTTGACTAGTAGACGCAGGAGCCTCCTTAAGGGATAACGCCATTCTAGAGCGCAAAAAATAGGTTCTTTCTTACAATTTTCTTACAAGGATATAGGAAGAGGAATGGAAAATCTAATTATGAGAATTAGTTATACATGTTTTGAAGTATATAAAAAAAAATTATTTTCATTTTCATAAGAAATGGCAGTTACAGGAGACGATCATCGAAAGCATCTTTTTGTAGAGGCGAGCTGCGGCCGGAACGATTTCTCGCACAGTTTTCAATCTAGAAAAGGTTTTAAAAACTTCGGGTCTAGAGTCGTACGTACTTCTCTAGATAATTTAATTACAAAGAGACTATACATTCGAAGTGAGTGGATAGAAAAATGACCGAGTTATGTTTTTGGCCAATTTGAAAAATTTTGTTTTGAGAAACACGTGTTTAAAGTTTTTGACATCAAAAAATCCGCGGCGTCTCTTTCAAACAGCGTCTCTTTCGAGTAGCGTCTTCTTCAAAACTAAACAGCTTCTCCAGGTGATCTAATCGCAAATGCGGGAAAATAGACGAAGATGTGCGAGAATCATATGCTACTTTTGTCCAGCTTTTGAGGTCAATAAAGTGGCCATTATGGTTGAGTCGGGAATAATAGTACAGTGAAAAAATAGAATCGCTCTCCTACCATTATAATCTCGAATATATTTGTGTTCGTTGCCTTGACAATCGGTATAGCTCCTAGAGCAATACCGATCAATGTGACAGCTTTTCATGTACAGTTTTCGCGTTAAAATGTTTTTGAAGTATTTCTAAGTAAATATGCGATTAATTTATGCAATTCTCGTTAACAATTTGTTGCTTAAATGTATAAAATTTATTTAAAATTTCTTATCCGAGATTGATCAGCAAACTCAATGTAAAAGTCATACTTTTTGATTAATATTTTGGTTACTTGATAAGACCATAAACATAGTAAGATACCCCTTGGCAACGAGGTGTTTACTAGCATTTCACCGCTCTGAAATACGATTGTACACTGAGAGGAAGAAAGTGTAGCTACTGCCATCACTCTATGATAGTAGCGATCCCTCCTGGCGGTCTACAGAGTGAGCCGGAAAAGAGTAGAGGGAAAGCAAACATTGGTAATGAACGGTGCGCTCTCAAAAGGCGTGGTGGCTGTACTTTTTTCGGCGCACTAAGTGAGTTGTCGCCCGAGCGAAACGAGAGTAGCAAACTCGCAGGCGTCAATAGCCCTCATTACTCCCGAGTACTGTAAAGGATTTTTTCTCGTGTCCGGCGGAAAGTTGTTTGTATGATAGCCTCACTTCTAGAAACTTCGACGCGAATGCTTGTCTCTACTTTTTCTCCCGGCTAACGCCGTCTGCGTAATTGTAATACACTCATATTAATAGTTTAAGCACTTTTTATTTGATTTCATTCTTTTTTAAATTTAATAGTGTTATATTAAAATCAGTAATGAATTTTAGTTCGCCATGAATCACTTATACATTAATTAATAAACTAATATACGCAGAGTAGAAGTGAAGCATTCCCGAGTTATTGAAGTGTTCTGTTAATTAAGGTGGTTCTTTGGTCAAATATTGGTCAAATGTCGAATTTTTTTATTGAATTATAAGACAGTTTAACCCATTCTTCAGTTACAAAAAGTATTTAAATAATGATATGAACACTCTAAACTTAATAGTATATTACGATACATGTGACCTAAGTGGCCCATAATTGCACGGCGCGTAGTTAGCGCCCGAGCGTAGCGAGGGCGATACCGTCGCGCCGTGCAATTATGGACACTTAGGTCACGAGTATCGTATACTATTTTGTAGCACGAGTGACATAAACCCGCCGCCGACATCGGGGATGGTGTATGGTGCGGGGATGGGCCGGGCGGGGGAGGAGGGGGGGTTTCGGGGGGGCGAAGCCCCCCCGCATAAAAAAAAATAAAAATATAATCCAAAAAACATAAAAAATAAATTAAAGAAATTAGAAATCGTATAACCAAATTATTATTTAACCAAAATTCATTAGTTAATTAATAATCAATGTCAACTTTTATACATTGTTTGAATAGAACCTTATATAAATAAGATATTTTGTTTTTTGAAAAGATAATAAATGTTTATTATTACCAGTTAATTAGAATATATTTATTTACCCTATCTTGAAATTTTTTAAATTAAATTTTAATAAATTTATAATATTAATCATGAAGAAAACTTAATACTGAATTTTAAATTGAATTTCAGATTGAATATTCAAAATACGCGCCAAATTGTCATATACAATCAGTTGAACTAACCTCTAAATTTGAAGCATTATTTTAAGGATTTATAATTATTCTCTGATTCTTGGAATGCGTATTTACCAGGTTTACTACTTCTTCTTTCTATTATTATGAACGAAAACGTTTATTTTGAGTGTTTTTAGTTTTTATTATAGGATAGTAGGGATCTGTGGCCTATGTGAATTCATTATTACACTGTGTAATAAAGCGCCACTTAGGTCACGGATAAGCGTGACCTAAGTGCGGGTTTAGGTCACACAGTGCTATAAAAGAAATAACACATACTTAAAAATATTTCTTATTAATTTTCGTAATTCTTTACGATTTCAATAATTTTTTACCGTTGATCATTATTTTAGAGTATTTGTAATATATTTGTGTTAAGGCTTTTAACCTAAATAGTCATTAATTACCAAGAGAAAAATTATTTTCAATTTTTTATATTAATATAATACATATAATCAACTAGTTCTGTAAAAATACAATTTTTGTATAAAATGTTATTTTCTTGTTAATTAACTTTTCAATATTAAAAATTGTTCTGGCGCAAATCATACTGATGGATTTGTATGAAACTTTTAGAATATTTTTTTGAAAGTATTTTAAAAAGAAGTACTGGTTTAGTTTTTTGAAATTCAAATATTAAAGTTCATTTACAGTAGTTTATATTGCAAATATGAGTTTTTAAAGAAATTTTGAAAACAAAATTATATTTCAGTTTTTTCCAAAATTAATGATTGAATTTAAAAAAGTCTAAACCAGCAGTTTCATTTGTGTTCATAGTACGTACATAAATTTTTGAAAACGTATGTACCAATGTGTAATGTGCGAGGATAACATTCATAAAAATGGCTGAAAATTGGTATATAACTTACAAGGAGAGGGCGCGCCCTCTAGGAAACGAACTTCGGTCAGACTTTGGAAAGTATGTTCTGCTACCCACAAATGAAGCCTAGTACACGTAATTCATTCTAATGGGCCCTTGTTCTTGAGATATGAGGAAATTTACTTGAAATAGTCGTTATTTTAATGAAAAAAGATACCTCTTCTTCTAACCATAACTATAGTCTTTAGTATGGATAAATTACTCAAAATATATTAAAAAGTAGTCAATAGACCTTTAATTTGAGCTGTGTTACGTATAAAAATATTAATCTGATCAAAAGTTATTTACAATTGAAAATCGTGACCGAAATTCCATGAATATTCCAAGAAATTTAACTCTTTTAAATTCGTTGATTTTCCATGTATATTCAGTGACCATTATATAGTACATGTTAATACCTTCAATTTACCACCAGTTATATTAAAAGATTCCTAGGGGGACAAGCGTGACAGCGAATCCAAAATGTTGCATAAGAAACCTTGCAATAGGCCGCCATTTTTAAATTTGGAAATCGGACCCAGCTCATCTTTTTAAGTACCTATAGAGTTATCTTAACATGTATTATTGACAAAATTGCACACTTCTTTTTACCCTATATATATACCCTTTTTACCCTTTTACGACCATCTTGAATAAAAAAAAATAGTTTTTTGACTTTCGAAACCTACTAATCCTATGCAAAATTTACTTTTACACAACTTTATTACAGTTACTTTTTTTGATAAAATCCATATTTAGCGAGTTATTTTAAGTAGAGTAAAAAAAAGCGGTAATTGAGTCCCTTTTTGTCCAGTTGCCCTAACTCATGTTTCACTCTCCCCGACGCCCCAACAATTAGCTGCATAATGCTTTAAAAAATAAGTCACTGTGTTCAAGAAAGAACTTTAAATACAAAGTATTTTCACCTCCCATTTTCTTGTTCCTACTGATTTTTAGACATATTTGAAGAATGTTCCCATGAAATTTGAAATGTTTCAATTGGAGATTTGAAATTAATTAGAAAAATTTCTTTTTTACGTGTTGTCTCGAATAGGATGTGTACCTACTTCTGTATTAATGGGAAATTTCTTTCAACATCTACAAAAACATTTTTTAGCTCCGTAAAATAATAATTTTCAATATAAACTATGCTTTTGCTACACTTCAAAATTTGTAATTTTTCCTTAAAATTTTTTTCCGGAGATAATGATAAACCAAATGATGTATATTAACAGGTTGAGCACTACGTGTATCATATCGACGTCCATTACGAAGACTGACACATTTCAGATTTCTCAAAAAATACTCGTTCTTGTCAGGAATGTCCTACGATAAGGAGGATCCATCGACCCAGGGCTAACGACAGATGCATATGAAACTTTACACCTCAGAAGAAAATTGCCTAAACTCTTAAAAAAAAATCGGGTAACGAACAAAATAAAGAAAATTAATGATGAAACATGAGTTTTTCCACACGTCGAGGACTTCCGGCGCCTTGGTTAAATTTTTAATATATATAAGACAGATAGCATTGGACACAAATTATGTTAAAGAATTTGAAGTATAGAAGATGAATTTCCTAAAATTGACGGGATGTGCCGAATAACGGTATAACCTGATTTAGTACACTTTTGAGTTAATGTTATAAAAATATATTTAGATGTCTTTATTAGTTCATAAACTAATAAAAAAGATCATATAAAGTAAAAAACCATTGCCAATTCATTGGCATTTAGCTTCCTCAAACTAAATTAATTATTATAATATGAAATTCTTTGTTGTAATAAATTAATTTTAAATTGCTATATCTCTTTCTAATTAATAGCTCAAAAAAGGTATGCTTTTTTTATCATTGATGACAAAAGATAACTTATTACTAAAATTACAGAACGACGGGTAATAATCCTTATCACAGCAATTTTTTCTCTGTACATAATTTATTAAAATTATTTAAATATTTAAATTAAATGTAATTAAATGTGAGTACGTAGATTCACTGAAATCCTAATTATCTAAAATTTTGTGAACGATTTTCCATCATCGATTTCCGACATATAAACATTTAAACTAAATATGATTTTCTTCGTGTATAACAAAAGAAGAGAAAAAGTCTATCAAAAATTTGCGGTTGTATGAGATATGTAATTTTATGCTCTTCTTAATGCATTATACTAAATTGATCATAATATTTCTAACATACCAAATAACTCGAAAATCCAAAAATCCAAAAATTATTATAAAAAAACGAGTCGATGAATCTTTAAATTTCTTTTTAATTTCGAATTTCATTAAAAAACGAATAACATGAGACCCGTTTGGAGAAAAATGATCGTGCCATTCTCAAAATATAAACGATCAAAATGAATGTCTAAAAATATATAACCTTAAATATCTCAAAATATAAAGGTCGTTATGATCTGTGCAAAGAACTTAACCTAGAGATAGTTAAAAGCCAACATTTTGGAAAGTTTCAAATCAAATGCTGCTGTTTTACTGCATTTATCGTAGGTGACAATAAGTCAATTTTTTTCAAGAATAGATTTTTGTCTCTTCAAAAGAAAAAGATAGAGCCTCAAAAATTTTACTGAATATTCGTCTTTATGTTCCTAATCATCTCAATTGTTTTAAAAAATTTTCCTTCTTATATTTCACAGATATAACCGTTTGAAGAAAAAGACTATTTCGCGAATAACAAAACAAGGGAAATAGCTTATTCAAAATTTCGGGTCGGAAATGATATGTAATTTTATGCACTTTCAAATGTATGATCACTATATCGATGATATTATTTTTAAGGTATCAAAGAAACTCGAAAAACTAAAACTCAATAATCGAATAACTGCTAAAAAATAAAAAAAGAATAAGCCCTGAAAAATTAATTTTCACCGTGTACACTCAGAGTAATGCCATTCCACATCCATGCGTACATACGCACACGCACGCGCATATGCACAGGCACACACAGGCACACACATACACACACACACGCGCGCACGCACACTCACATACAGACGTTTTCTATGAATAAAGTATTTTGATTCCTAATGTCTCAAACTTGATTCTAACATTTTTTTAGAGAAACTTTTTTTTTACCATCACAAAGCTTCCTCTGTGAGGAAGCAAAATCCTACATTGTGTAACTAGGGCAGAAAATGAGCTGTTTCTAGCGAGGGTGAGGTATTCAACACGAACCGAAGTCTCGGACGCCGAAGGCGCCCGAGACAAAGACGAGTGCTTCCCATACCTCACCCGAGTCTGAAATAGCTTTTCTTCTCGTGTTACATACCGTATTTTTGTCTACAAAGGCATGATAAGGCCTCTTTTGTAAAAGTGACTTTTTCACTCGATTTAGTGTGAAAGAATACTCGTCACGAAAAAATAATTATTCACGTTGTTTTACGTTTTACACATTTTTTTTAATGAATACAGTTTACTGGAAAGGCTGCAATTGAGAAATAAATTAAAAAAACTTCAGAAAAATTGTTGGTTGGATTTAAACCCGGATCCTTTAAGTTCTGAGACTGCCACTCTAGCGCTAGAGCGCCGTTGCGTCTGACTTCGTGTGCACTGATTTCGCATATGTATTCGAATTCGTAGACGTACTTTTATTTAAAATTAAAATCAGTTTAAGATATAATAACTTAGTTCTAACAAATAGTTATTGTTAATAAAATGATACAAAATTTATATTTTATATGAAATTCAGTATTATTAAGGTAACTTGAATATTTTGCCGAAGAGTGTAATATTTTTTTTACTACATTTTCTCAATTTATGCATTTTTAAGAAAAGTTTAAGATGTTTTAAATACTAAAATTTTAAAAGTTAATAAAACTTTTGCAATTTAAGGGGATGTAAAATACTGACCGATTCCTTCCATACCGTCTTATAATTTACATTTTTTTGTCTTTAAAATAAATATTTATAAAAAACGACATTATATACCTTTACCAGAAATGTTCAGTTAATTTTTCAAGAGGTATCATTAACTTTCTTAAAAAATGGGTAAAAATTGTTAAGAGGATATGGATCGCCATAGGCATTGCTTACCACGCTTAAACTATATCTGGTTAAATTTTTAGAGATTTTAAATAAAAGCTACCTTTGTCCTCTAGATAAATTAATTAACCACATAGTTGTATATTCTTTAACCCATTCTTTTGTACAATGAATAATGAAATTTCTTGAAAATTTAATTCAAGATTGCAGGAGCAAAAAATATTTTAAAAGTAAAAAGTCGTAATTCGAAACTTTGATTAATTTATAGGTTTTATAATATAAATTTCTAATTTAGAGTGGTAAAATTCACTTATTAGGCGGGAGTGACCAAATTCACTCTTTAAGAGCGACAATTTCACTCCAAAAAATTTAGAGAGTAAGTCCGCACTTATATCACGCGTATCCGTGACATAAGTAGTCCATTGATACACCGTGCTTATCGCCCTCGCTACGCTCAGGGCACGGATAGGCGTTACAGCGCGCTTAGGGCAGGTAGTGCTATAAAATAGTTTTTAACATACCCAGTCATAAAGTACGTACTTTATCCCCGCCGAGTCGGGAATAAAGCGCTACATTAAATCCCTACCCCCACTCTAGTCCCCGCCGCTACGCGCATGTGCCCGAGCCGAAGGCTCGGGCACAAACAGCGCGTGGCGTGGCGGGGACTAGAGTGAGGTTAGGGAGTTAATATGTAGCACTATGTTCCCTTTTCGGCGGTGAACGAGTACGAACTTTCTGGTAGACATGTTAAAAAATTATACATCGCGTGAATAAAGTGAGCCAGCGATTGCCAGCGTGTATGACGCCCTTGCTCCGCTCCATACGCAGGCATTTACTGGCTCACTTTATTCCCTAGGTGCATAATATACTATTACGATACTCGTGTCATAAGTCGTCCTTCATAGCACAGTAGGTCACACGTATCGTAATGTACTATTACTTTATATAAAAATAAAGATATATTAATGTTAATCAAACACAAGGTTCAATTTCTCTTTCTTATACTACTTCTATTTAAAAAAAGCTTGAAAAAAGAATAATTTTTCTTTAATAATTATAAAAAAAAACATTGTCATATAGAACATTTGACTTGTATTAATTGGTAGCCTGACTTTGGAGTGACAAATTTATGCAAAACATGCATCTAAAGACAATGTATACGTTTTAAACCACTCATTTGTTTACTAGACCTCGTGAAAAATCAAAGAAGGTTGGAGAAACCGGTTATTGACGCCGGACTGGAATAATAGAATCAAAAAATGTTATTCAAAATGCCTACAAAATGACCGCTATAAAATTAAAACTAGTCAATTTGTTAATTAACAAAAAATCAAAAACTGTCAAAAACGCTTTTTTTATTAGAAGCTTTGGGTCTTTATATTCTTTAACAGTATACAATTTTTATACTTACAATTATTTGTTATTATTAATCGTTGAAAGTAAAAGTTGTATCCATTACAAGTATATTAAACCTTAACACACATGCTTTAATTATTATGATATTCATAAAAACAAATTTGCGTTAAAAGTCTCAATGTTATTATATTAAATATAACAATTTAAATATTTTGTAATAATTACCGATAATTGACAGGTCGTTTATTCAAATGATTTCTAAAAATGTGGAATTTAAAAAAAGAAAAGGTAAAGTGTATTTTCTTATTACTTGTTGAACAACTGCAAGTAAGAGGAATTATATAAAATACCATAATTATTGATATAGATGCAAAAATATAAATAACAAAATGAAAAACAGCATTTTTCGACGGTTCAATAATGTATTTTTAAAAAACGGATGGCAAATTCGTGATCAGTTAGACGTACTACCCTATATTAAAAAAGATCATCCATTATCGTTATTCTAGAGACGACATAATGAAGGTTGAACAGATTTGAAGTCTGAAAAGCAGTTTTCTCACGCGCGGGCCACCGCGCCGCCGCTGTCATTCCCCCACTGTCGTTCCGTCACTGCGCTGCCTCACTAGGTTTGTTTACACTGAAATTTTTTGGACGTCATTTCTAAAGACATTAAAGTAGAAAAATCAATAATTTTCGAGTTGTACATGATAGTAGAACTCTTTAAGAAACGAATGAAAAGTTTCAGACCCTAAGCTTCTAATCTGAACAAGTAATTAACAATTGAAAAAAGTGTTTTCTGACAGTTTTTGATTATTTGTTAATTAACAAATTGACCATTTTTAACTTTACAGCGGTCATTTTGTATGTATTTTGAATACCTATAGGGGATAGTGAGGCAAAGTGGACCGTGGGGCAAGGTGGACTAGAGGCCATATCTTATGCTGCAAGTGGGCCCTCTATCGAAAACGGTTAAGAGCTTCATTATATATTAGATCAATTCGAAATTTCCCCTTGTCTGTGTGATGCAGTGTCAGCGTTTTGAACGCTTTTATAAGATTTGCTGTTTACTTGGACACAAATACAAATATTCCGTAACGTAAGTTTAGGTGAAAACTTTTAGCGCTATCGTAAAGATCAGCTAAAAACCTTAAAAAATCACCTTTCTTATAATTTATATACCAAACATAGACTACTTGTTATGTACAATATTTAAAAAAGTCAATGTGAGGCAAAGTGGAATAGGGCAAAGGAGACTGCCTCGCAAACAATGTGAACAAATCTGCACTTTCGTAATTAAATATTGGTGATCGCGAGCGGGATTTTGTGTACTCGCGCATCTTCATTTGCGTTCTTAAAATGAGTTCTTAGTGCCAAATATATAAAAAAAATAGCCTACCATGTAACTGAATTTGTTTGCAATACAACGCAGAAACCATTGATATACCACCTTGCCTCACAGTTTTGGCAAATCAGCTAAATTGGTTATTTACAAAAATCATTACGAAACCCATGATGGAAAAATTGCTTTTAACTTCATATGATTTTTTTATTAGTTTATGAACTAATAAAGAGATCCAAACCTCAAAACTGAATTATATCGGTGATTTGATATAAATTAAGCCACTGTAACCTTGGGTAGTCCACCTTGCCCCACATGGGTTTGAAGTTTCGAACACGCAAGTCGCGCGATATTTTGATTTTTTCAAATTGATAGTTACACCGTTTTATACACATAGAATTGCACCACAATGACGCAAAATGATGTCTGCAACCTAAAAAAACCTTTCCAAACCTCCAAAACATTCCTTACAGAGGGTTGAAAATGATAAATAAATAACTATAAGAAAACGATATTATATTTGACAAAAACCAAATCTTTTTCGACAATTAGGGTTGCAATCGACTGTGCATATGCCAAGGGTCTTTGTGCAATTTTTTTAATTTTCAGGAAACTACCCTAGTACGGTCAGAGGGGGTGGAAAGTAGCAGATATGCACAAAGTGATTTTTCCTGATTCCAAAACAAAATCCTTTTCGGCGATTTCAGTTGCAATTGACTGTACATGTGCCAAGGGTTATATGTAATATTTTTTCAATTTCCGGAAACTACCCGTAATATAGGCAGAGGAACTGGAAAGTGGCTGAAATGCCCAAAGTGGTTTTTGCTGGTTCCAAAACAAATTCTTTTTCGGCGATTCCAGTTGCAATCGACTGTACATGTGCCAAGGGTTATATGTAATATTTTTTCAATTTCCGGAAACTACCCCTAATACAGACAGAGGAACTGGAAAGTGGCTGAAATGTACAAAGTGGTTTCTGCTGGTTCCAAAACAAAATCTTTTTCAACGATTTCATATGAATAAATGAAAAAATATTACATAGCACCCCTGGCACATGTACAGTCGATTGCAACTGAAATCACCGAAAACGATTTTGTTTTGGAACCTGGAAAAATCACTTTGTGCATTTCTGCCACTTTCCACTCCCTTTGACCGTACTAGAGTAGTTTCCGGAAAATAAAAAAAATGACACTAAAACCCTTGTCATATGTACAGTCGATTACAACTGAAATCGTCGAAAAAGATTTTGTTTTGGAACCTGGAAAAATCACTTTGTGCATTTGAACCACTTTTCATCCCTTCTGCCTGTATTAGGGGTAGTTTATGGAAAATGAAAAAATATTCCATAGCACCCTTGGCATATGTACAGTCGATTGCAACTGAAATCGCCGAAAAAGATTTTGTTTTGGAACCAGGAAAAATCTCTTTTTGCATTTCTGCCACTTTCCACCCCCTCTGCCAGTATTAGGGGTAGTTTTCGGAAAATGAAAGAATATGACATAGCACCCTTGGCACATGTACAGTCGATTGCAACTTAAATCGCCGAAAAAGATTTTGTTTTGGAACCAGCAAAAACCACTTTGTTCATTTCAGCCACTTTCCAGTTCCTCTGCTTGTATTAGGGGTAATTTCCGGAAAATTAAAAAAATTGCTCAAAGACTCTTGGCATATGTACATTCGATTGCAACCCATATCGTCGAAAAAGATTTGGTTTTTGGTCAAATATAATATCGTTTTCATATAGTTATTTATTCGTCATTTTCAACCCTCTGTAAGGGAAGTTTTGGAGGGTCGTAAAGGTTTTTTTTAGGTTTCAGACATCATTTTGCGTCATTGTGGGGTAATTACAGTTGTATAAAATGGTGTAACTATCAATTTGAAAAAATTAAAATATCGCGCGACTTGCGCATGCGAAACTTCAAACCGATTGTCCTACCCTCCTCTAACTGTAATATTTTACTTCTTATGATTCTATTGTTCCTGTTAGGCGTCAAAATCGGTTTTTCCAACCTTCCTTGGTTTTTCACGGGTTCCAGTAAACAATGAGTAGTTTCAAATATATATATTATATTTAAATGCATGTTATGCATAAATTTGTTATGTCAAACTCCGAGTATCAATTAATGCAAATTCTTCTATTTCCTCTGCTCTATTTGACTGGCCTAAATATAATTAAATAAAATACAAAAATAAAAAAAAAGTTTACGCTGCCAAATGTTGCCCAAATATTGGATACTGTTACTTAGCAAAATTTCTGCCACATCTCCGCAATCCTTTTGCCAACATGAAGCCCAAGTGTTGCCCATACTCATGGGTAATGTATTAGCCAAATGTTGCCTATAGGTATGATTTTTTCGCGGCAAAACTGTGCAATTAAAAAGTGCACGCCTTGCCTATACTTTACGTGATAGTAGTGGCAAACGTTAACAATCTATGTCTTGATTTCAGTACCAGCACGGTTCTTAAAATTTTACTGATGCATAAATAAATAAATAAATAATACTTTTAATAGCACACACAATACAAATTTCAAGAAAATCCATAAATTCCCGATTAGCCGATAAACGTCCTAAAATGTGAAAAGTAGTGCATAACATATGTATAACATAAATATTGTGCTGAGTATAAATTAAATTTAAGAAGCTAAATATATGTTAAATTTAAAATGTATTTTCGTGCCACAAAATTTTAATATTACAAATATATTTTTATGCTAAACGGAAATTAATTATATATAGCAGGTAAAAGATATATTTTTCGAGTTTCATTCAATTTGATAATTATATAATATTTTGCAAAATAATTAACTAATTTTTTCAAATACAAATTTTTTAGGTAGAGGAGGAAGATGTTCAAGCTCTACTTAACTGTGGTGATGATCATAATATAAAAGATTTTGATACTTTTCATTTTTGCCCTCGGACTGTACCTTACAGGCATATGCCTTGTTATGTTCTAAAAATGTTTGTTGATTTGGATTTTATTCGACAGTGGAGAATAAGAAAAACTGTATTAGCAAGGTAAAATATATTAATTTTGAATACGTTTTTTATTTGTCTAAAATAATTTCAAATAATATGATATATGAAAATGTATGTACAGGTTCATATTGTATGTGAAAAAAGGTTATCGAGATGCACCGTATCACAATTGGATGCATGCATTTTCAGTTGCTCATTTTGCCTACTTGCTTATGAAAAATCTGAATTTAGTGATAAATGGTTACATGAGTTCACTTCAAGCATTAGTTTTCCTTGTCTCATGTTTATGCCATGACATTGATCACAGAGGTACCAATAATTCGTTCCAAACGAAATGTGGTACTATACTAGCTAGTCTTTACAGTTCTGAAGGATCTGTTATGGAAGTAAGTTTTAGCACTAGTAATTTAAAGTTTAAGCATATATACAATTAAATATCTTTTATGTGCAATGTTTTATGTGTAATATTTATAATTATAGAGACATCATTTAGCTCAATCCATGTGCATTTTAAATACAGAGGGTTGCAATATTTTTGAGAATCTCAGCAGTGAAGAATATAGCGAAGCTCTTGATCTACTAAGAAATAATATTCTTGCTACAGATCTAGCCTCTCATTTCAGAAGTGTCGATGAACAACGAGAGGTGACAAAAGAAGGATATCAAAAAAATAGTCCGAAGCATCAAAAAATTTTGCATGCAATGTTCATGACATGTTGTGATCTCAATGATCAAACAAAAAATTGGAGAGTTTCAAAACAAACTGCGGTAATTGTACCCGACATAATTTTTTATAAATTTTTGTTAACAAAATATATTTAATAACAAAAACTTTTAGGAGCAAATATACGATGAATTTTTCTCTCAAGGTGATTTGGAAAAAAGCATGGGTACAGCACCAATTGAAATGATGGATAGAGAGAGGGCATCAATTCCAGATCTTCAAGTACAATTTATAACGAATCTTGTTTTGCCATTGTTTACGTTAGTATCAAAATCTTGATTGGCTAAAACTAACATTTTTAATAAAAAATTTTTATTTTTTGTATTTATTTATAGGAATTTAGCAACGCTTTTTCCGTCAATGCAGCCTATTGTGCACATAATTGAAAGGAACCGTGAAGTATGGAGAATAGCCACGGCCGTGTTTCAGAAATACAGTGAAAAAGGAATGACTGGAATGGATATTTTGTTAAATGCCCATCTAGAAGAAGAAGTACTTTTACAATTTAATAATTCTGACGAAATATCAGTGAGTCGGACATCTAGTAGTAGGATAGATTTTGATTTAGAAAGTGCGAGTTTTGGCGTTTGAAAAATTACTAGAGTTAAAGCTATTGAATTTTGCATTTTTATTATCATTGATGTAGAGTTTACTATATCAAACTTTAATTCAAAAGACATTAATGAATAACTACGGATCAACTTTGTTACAAGTTTTTGTATTTGTTCATTATTGCTCTGTGCAAAATTATTGTAGGACTGAGTAGTTATTGTAATGAATAAAGACTCTTTACTTTATCAAGTACGTCGATAAAAAATTTATATATATATATATATATATATATATATATATATATATATATATATATATATATATATATATATATATATATATATATATATATATATAAGTGTACTTGCAAAGTTGGATTATTAACTGATAAAGTAAAAAGCCTTCATTTAAATGCTTGAATCACCTTCTTTTATCTATTGAGAACTAAAAACGTATAAGTTTGATGAAACTTGAATTTGTTAGCAAAAATTAGAGAATGCTGGCGTTCTCAATGGAAATAAATGTTATGCTGATTGTTGTGAAATTGCAAACAATGAAATCAAAGAATTTCAATAATTTTCATATGGATTATGACTAATTTTTGAAGAAAAAAATCTGACCGCTAAGGGATTAGTTAGGGGTTCTCGTGGCGATGGATATTACACATGTCAGTATTCCAAAGCCAAATTAAGTAAATTTTAATGTTCCTCTTTAAACTTTAAAGCCACTTAGCCATAAAATATATAACGCTTCAATTTCGCAATGCCACGCATCGTACAATAATTAAAAAGAAAACAATGGTTTTTATTTGTACCTGATTAAAACAGTGGAATAAAGTAGCCATAGAGACTGGAATTATAAAAGAAATAGTGTGCCGTGCCTCAGAAGAGCTTAGTTTAATATGACTCGCATATACATATTGTCAACATGTATTTTAAAACTGCACAATTCATTTCGTCGATTTAGTGCTTTATTGAGAATTTGTGCCTAAGAACATTCCCATTTTACAAACGTACATCTTTTTTAACACACTCAATTTATTACGCGGAAGAATATGGAATATGGAATTAGGATGTTGCATGATTTTCAAAAATTCACAAACAGGCGTAAATGAGTTAGAAAATGGTTCATTATGAATAGTAAAGTATTTTTCAGAATTTTTCAAACTTAAATTTATTGAAGAAAATAATTGTTTATATTAGCGATTTTGAATTTCGTGCAAATTTTTGTGAACTGATGCCTATTGGACAGTGAATTTGTGATGTCACGAAGTTATAATTTTGGAAATTTTGTACAGGAAAATGATTAAACACTGAAATATCTCATGGAAAATATGTCTAAACAAAATAATGTGTTACATATCCTTTATAATTTTCGACGAGGAATCCAATGGTAATATTAGATTTTAGCCCCGATGTAATGTTAAGGCCCATTTAAGGCCTAACTTCATTTTTTCAAATGAGAACATAACTTTTTTATTGCGTATATGAATTCCTCATCTCAAAATTCATACGGATACATACTTTGTTTATTGATCATTTATATCGATAATTAAAATTCCACCATATTGGTTTGAGCCCTATCATGATTGGGCTTTCGTCTATCTGAAATTAGACAGTGGACTTTTATGAGCTAAATATGTATCCGTATGTATTTTGAGATGATGTTCACATTTGAAAAAATGAAGTTGGGACTTAAATAGGCCTTAAAATTATATCGGGCTCAAAATTTAATTTTTAACACACCCAGCCATAAAATACGTACTCTTTCCCCGCCGAATGGGGAAACAAGCGCTACATTAAATCCCTAACCCTACTCTAGTCCCCACCGCAACGCACAAACAGCGCGTGGCGTCGGAAACTAGCGCGAGGTTAGGAAATTAATATGTAGCACTATTTTCCCACTTCCGCGATGAACGAGCACAAACTTTTTGCTAGGTACGTTAAAAAATTGTATACCTATTGCACGCGTGAATAAAGTGAGCCAGCGATTGCCAGCGTGTGTGACGCCCTCGCTCCACTCGGGCGCAAAACCACACGCAGGCATTTAATGTCTCACTTTAGTCCCTAGATGCACAATATACTAATTATCATTGGATTCCTGGTCGATAATTATAAAGTATATGTGCCACATTATTTTGTTTAGATATATAACATCGTTACGTCACAAATCGACTGACCAATAGGAATCGTTTCGCGCAAATATAAATAATGATTTTTTTCAATAAATTCAAATTCGACAAATTCTGAAAAATACGTTACTATCATATCAATAATGAACCATTTTCTAACTCAATTATGCATTTTTGTAAATCATACAACATCCTAATTGTATTCGAAACTGTGCATTGCGATAACAAAACTTTACAGTTCTGCAACATGAAAGTAATTTTAAGGAGTTACCATAGCATGCATGTAGTCAACAAATTGATTTATATAGTAAACGAGGAAATTAGGCAGCTTGTTTGTTTTATAGAATAGTGACAGCAGAACTATTTTATGCATTTAAATAAATAGTTTGTTTTGAATAAGATTGTAAATTTTAGTAAAAGTTATTATAATTTGGAATTTGGTTCAACTATTAATGTATATATAACAAAAGAACGCCGTATACCGACATTACGTTTTGTACTATGTTTGGACAGTTTTAAAGTCTGCGAAACTTCCTCAGTGATCCGCCATTCCTTAAGTAACAAAGATTGGCGGATGACAATCAAAACTTTGCAAAATTTAAAACTGTCCAAAAACAGTACGAAACTGCAATTGTCGGTAGGTAACCATGTATAAGATGTAGAACTACGGCCTCTTGTTAAAGTAGTTCAGCAAAATTAGAAAATATTTGAATGAATCTAAGGAAGTTCGGCCAGCTTGTTTTATATTTTTCTAATCTCAAATAGTTTTTTTAAGGTATCTTCAGAGGTGGGTACCGTATCTGACGTGGGCCCTATGGGGCTTCATTCTATTTTTAAATTTTGGAACAATTATCTCATTTTAATTTTGATTGAAAAACATTGTAAACTATTTATAACAAAAAATTATTCTGCTGATACCTAAGAAAACCGCTAATTCTTTGACTTAGTTTTCGGTTCGTATGCACAAAAGCACGTTTATACCGTTTATCCTCAATATCTTTTTTATTTGGTCGTTAACACATACTTATGATGTCATTAGATTCTACATAAAAAGTCTTTAATTACATAGTTTGTTTGTTAAGAAATATGTTTTTATAATTTAATAAGAAGTGATAAACGGCCTCATCCAATAAGGTTATGTGTTAAATGTGACTTTCTATAAGTTTAGTTTTTTCAATAATTTGGTCGTTGACCCTAGATTTTCTTTACACAGATCAATAGTATAATATTCAAAGAACATTTTTGGAGAGTTTCAAAGACATATGTTTTTATAAAAAGTCGCTGAAGCTTAAACAAAAGTTGTGATACTGTATTAAGAAGTTATTGAAACTCCACAATAATATGTCGCCGTTCGAATAACATGTATATGTAATATGACTTTTTACAACCACTTTAAAGTATTATAATTTTATTATATGATTATAATACTCTTATTATAATAAATTACAGTACTTGTAGAAATTCATAAATTTACATTATTTCGGTTAGCGAAGGGTATAAAGGCCTGGAAGATTGTACGCGAAACGCCCTCAAAATCAATTTCAATCTCAAAAATTGTAACCTTTTCTATGTTGGAGTAGTTCATCTTTGTTGTTTCCAAGTTCATGGCTGTATCAAATCGTGCGAGTAGGTACTAACCATATATTATAAAATGACCAAGATGCGTTACTCCAATGGAAGAAAGATTTCAAGATTTGAGATTGAGATCATTCGGGGGTCCAACTCCCGTCAGAGTACGCTGCAATCACTGCTGAAAGTTATAATAAGTCACGTGATTCGTGGAGACAAGTTTAAACACGAAGAATAAATTAATTGTATTTTGTTACCTAGTCAGTTATAAAGGGTCTCATATCATTTTGAAAGTATTTGAATTGATTATAATTCCATTTTATCAGCTCAAATTCTTAAACTTTAAAATAGTTTTCTACTAACGTTTATTTGGGGTTATGATAGCTCTGTTTTCTTATAACTTTCAGTAGTTCTAAATCCAACCACCAGGTGGGGACTACTTTGCTTCGACCCCCGAATAGTGGAGGGAGAGATTGAGATTAAGTTTGAGTCGCGAATGAATGTTAGCCTTAGACGCCCATCCTTTTAGCACACTCTTCTATTTATTAGTTTCTATAGATGAGTATTTCTCTAGAAGATTCATGTTTCTGTAGAGGCCTTGAGACACTTCGTAATGTAAAATAGAAATATTATTCTAACGGCGACATAACATTATAGGGTTTGAACAACTAGAACTGCGTCTGAATTTTGGACCTTCTTTACGAAGAATAATTTGAAAATGTATATTTAAAGGAAGAATTTGTCGTGTCTAACTGCTTTTTGCTTCGTCAGTATTGCAATATTTTTTTCTATAATTGACCGAAAATTTTTCTAAGCTTGCTTCCAAATGATTGAAAGTGATCCTGTAGTAAATTTTGAAAAATTTGCTTGTTATAATATAACATTTTTTTAAATTGGTAGTTGTATTTGTTATTAAAAAAGAAACTTTTTTTGTACATTTTCATAAATTTTTAGGCAGTATACGTATAGTTATATAGGAAAAACTAATGAAAATTGATGATTTTTGAAAACTACTTTGTGCATGGAGATGCTAGTATAGCATTTGACAAAAATTATACAATTTCTAATACCTGTACCACACACAGCTGCAAACTCCATTTTTTAAAATCGCGATTATAAAGAAAAATAAAATTATATTGAATTTTCAGTGTTAAAATAATCTGAAAAAAACACATTTTTAACTTTATTCATGGGCAACACTTTCTTAATATAATTGTTTTTGAGAAATCAAAGTTGGTGGATGTGGTGAGAATAAGTCAAATAAGATATCCTAAAAACGTCTGATTGATTCATTGTAGTCCTTTGCAAATAAATCTTGCTGAACATTGCAAAACCATAAATGAAGAAAACAGCACTGTTGTAAAAATAATGAAATAATTTTCTGATGATTTTAAAACCATTTTTCTATTGCAGAATATCGATTAAATTTTTTTTTTAAAGATTTCTGTTTTTTAAAGTTTGGTTAATTTAGGAACGCAATAATTTTTAATTAGTGACGTTGAGGAAAAATACGTATAAGTAAGTAACAACTTAATTAAAATGATTTCTATGCCTAATATCGCTAATACAAACCATTCTCTGTTATAAAAGTGTCCAAAGTATCAAAAAATGAGATTAAAAAGTCAATTTTTTCGACAAATTTTACTATAGGATCACCTTAGTGAAATGATTATGATGATATCTTATGAATCATTAGTAAACGTTTATGCTCGCTAGTTTTTTGAGCGTCAAAAATAGTTTTGCTTTGCTTTTTCTAGAAAGCTAACAAACTGCCCAATTTACCCGTTTACTATACTTTCTGTCTATGCTATAGTGTCTCCTCAATCTGTCAGATTTTAAATATTTGTTTAGATGATTAATAACTGTACATACAATTGCATAATTAGAGACTAAATGAACGAAAATGGAAATAGCTAACTACGAAAAAAGTTACTTGTATTTGCTCTAAAAGTTTTAGATTTTTTAGTTAAATATTGAGGCAATTATAGTTGTTAGTCTGTATCCCTGATACAGTCGTTGTTGCGTAAACCGTTATGAAAGAATGGTGAGAATATTGGATTCAGAAATGTCTCAATAATTTATCGACTGAAAGACTAAAAAAAGCTTTAGGTGTGTAGTTGACATCGAATTATTGTTCAAATTGAAAAACTGTAGATGTCATTTTATAAGTCTAAAATTAAAGAGTACGTTTTTGACGTATTTTTAACATGTTGTAATACTGTCAATAAAAATTATTTTTATTATGAAATAAACAAATAGATTTTACACATTTTTATTATACACAATTATATTCTTCTTCACTGAAAATTACACACCAATATTTTCTGTGCGAAAATTCACACATTTTTTATTCTATAATATTATGCCCTGAATTGTATATTATTGAACTTTAATTACTATATACATATTTGTTAAGGTATAGTGTAGAATTTTTAATGTATCATATTAAATAAAAAATGGATGTAGGCATTTTCGTATAGAAAATATCGTGTAGAATATTTTGGTGCAGAAGAAAACAGTTATGTGGAATACAAATGTGTAGAATCGATTCAGAGTCTAACAAACTACAATAAACGATCAAGCGGTACATCTAGTCAAAGTATCAAAAAAGTGTACATCTATGTTGGAAAACTTACACTTTTGATTCATTGGCAATAAAATCCTTTTTGTAAATTTTGATT
Organism: Gastracanthus pulcherrimus; assembly: GCA_949152435.1. Classification (NCBI taxonomy): domain Eukaryota; kingdom Metazoa; phylum Arthropoda; class Insecta; order Hymenoptera; family Pteromalidae; genus Gastracanthus; species Gastracanthus pulcherrimus. The sequence continues at coordinate 128,518 of OX424576.1, forward strand.
CCTATGTAATTAAATTCATCCTTTTCTGTAAGAGTACAGCCTAGCACTTTAATCTACAAAAGTTTCAGAGAGAAACAATTCTTACGTAATTATAATAATATTATAATTTGTGTTAGAAATGACTAAAAGATTTTTATCGCTTTCAGCATGTAGAAATTTATTGAATGGAAACAAATTATTAATTAAGAAATGAACTGTCAAAATAACTTGCTGTAGCAGCAAATAACGGCATAGTGCATTTCATGGACATAAGAATTGTAAACATTTTAATTGTGCACAATTTATGTCGCATAAATTTGGTCAAATGATATATAGATATATTTGACCAATGCTAAATGTGCACAATTAAAATGTGTACAATTCTTATTGCATGAAACACACTATGCTCAAATAACTCAGAATTCGATATGCAAGTTGACATTGTAAATAGATAATGTGATTTATACAAGAAATTTTTGAATTAATATGTAATGCTTCTTCTATGAGCTGAACTAAAAATCGGTAATTTTGTATTGAAAATAAGTTGAAAATATATAAAATAAAAAAATTGGCAGACATTGATTAATTATTATTAAAACTATACACTTTGATTATTATAAAAATCTGATTACTGTTTTATTATATCATTTTTCTGGTAAATAAAGTCTATTTTGTTTTATAAAAGCTGATTATAAAAGCTGAATAAATAAAAGGGGTGTACCAGACGCATGTGTATGACTTATTATTATTTTGTTGTCACACGCACGATTTATGCATTTTTCTTACGTATAAATCAGGCCTAAAGTAACCGTTTTCCAACCGGCAAAAAAATGTCTGTTGCGTCCACTTTTGTCTTTTATGTCCATTTAGAGCTGTTTAACTCGCTTAGCAAACAAGGGACTGCCGGATACCGACATTACAGTTTTTCGTTTTATTCAGTGAATATATGAGACTTTGAAATATCACGAACGTACGCACAATCTATTTAAGGTCTTGGTATTCGCCCAGAGCACGACAGAAATTGTCCATAAAAATAGCGCTATCTTGCGGTCGAGTGACGCGATCGGGGTAGTACAAAACACACAGGCTCTAGTTATGGTCATTCAATAAAAATAATTTTTTATAACTTTCTGACAATCTGTGTGATCTCAATTATTTTCTTGAATTGACATATTTATGTATTATTAAAATAAATTATAAGGATATTCTCTGATACATTAGTAATTAAAAAAATATTATTTTCATTGAATGTCCATATAAGAGTCTGTGTATTTTGTACTACCCCTATCCCCTATCTCGTCACTCGGCAATAAGATGGTGCTATTCTTGAAAATAAGTTAGCAGATACTATACCACATGCTCATAGCGAATACTGATCGTTAGCGCAACGCAAGGCAACGCGGGCGCCAATGTACATAGATCGGGCGCATGAAACGCGCGTACACTGCGTTCAAACCTTTTGCATGGGCGTCCGCGTTGCGCACGCGAGTATACCACGACCTTTGTCACTTAAAATGTACGTGCGTTCATAGGTATAATTGCGTTAACGGAAATATTCACTGCATGGATAAAATTGCGCTTACTATAATGTTATTCCTTTTTTTAATCTTGTGAGATCGTAAATCTCACACAATATAATGGTTGCACTTATACGTTATACCGACACTTTTAATCCGATATAACTATTAATGTAAAGTTGTTAAAATAAATTCAATAGTTTTAAAATAATATATTTTTAATAACAAATACTAAGATAAATGAACAAGTAACAATGATGATGAATAGCAAGTTGAATTGGTGCTGATGTTGACGGTTCGAGAGCTGCTATACATAACTATCGTTCTTCTCAGCGGACAAAAGCAGCGCTGGAAAGCATTGTCTTCCTTGTCCAGCCCATTTTCTACCTACAAGTACTTAATGTGATCAACCCAATTACTGACCCCCTAGCAAATACTGACATCCTACGCGTTACTTTCCTTTAAAAAACAAATAAATCTTGCAAATTAATATGCATCTGAGTCTTGATTTCAACTTAGTCTTTTCAAGTCGAATCAATTTAAAATCAAAGTCAGAGTTCTGTTTGAACAAATAAAGTCTTGTTAAATTCTCTTGAATAAACCAATCAATTTATATTTAAACTTAAATCAATTTGAGTATTTTGTTATTACTTTCCCTCGATTCCTTGCGCATTAGCGCTTTGTCGAACAACGAACCTACGGATTATGAAAATCTAAACTCAAGTCAACGAAGTTCCAGTCCAGTTTCGATCTTCGAGTCGACCATCTACCATCGTCGTTTGTTGCTCGGTCGGAACAGGACTTGTCACTTGGGTCATAACAATGTTAAGCGGCAACATGGCGCGTTTCTGGCGGACAAAATTCGAAACTTTGAGATGCCCCCGAATCGACGTTCAAACGTAGCCGCGTTGGTGCCTTTAAACACGAAGTTTTAGATTTGTTTAAATAGCCGAATGAACTGACTAGAAAATGGTTTGAGGGCGTTTTATATGAAAGAAGGAAAGGCTTTAAAAGCAAAACATAAATATATTGTAGTATAAATTCGCTAATTGCCAAAATGTATCTATAATTCGTTTACAATACAAACCAATTTAACCAATGATTAGTATATGGTTTATAACATTGAGTAATTTGCTATCAAAATATTTTCTTCTCTCACATAATATTTCTTTAAGGGGATGTCGGAGCTATTCTGATTGGCGGAAATTAGACCTAACCTTCAAAACTTGAATCACAAAAATAAAAATTTGTAGGCATTTATAGTACAAAAATGTCGTTGTCCAATATTCTTTACATAATAATAAATGATTATCAAGGTCGCTATGTATTATTTTTTATGAAATCTCGACGTATAACGAAAAATACGATGCGAGGTGAGGCCGTCGATGAGGTTAAGAAACGGTTATATGACTGTCATTTTGACGGTTTTCTATTGGTCAATTATTATAATATTCCATAATAAAAAATTTTGAAGCTATTAATAAACAAAAACGCGGTTGTCCACTGTTCTTTACCCAATAAAAAATCATTATCATCCTTGACTTTAATGTTACTATGTAAATTTTAGACGTATAACGAAAAATACGGCGCGAGGTGGAGGTCACAATGGTATTGTTATCTCCGATCTCCCCTTAAGTCAGTTACTGCACTTTCCATTAATACTTTTAAACAAACCTCGCAATGCATCTTTACAGGGTTAAACGCGCCTAAATTTAAACTAAGATTTGGGGGCGTCTCACAAGCTTCCATGTTTTTTCACCAGGGGCCAGGGGCGCGTTGCAGTCGCTTAACACGGCGAGACCTGGTGGGAAACCGTGCGAGAGAGAGAGAGAAAGGTAGAGAGAGAGAGAGAGAGAGAGAGAGAGCGGGAAAGAGAGAGAGAGAGGGGGGGAGAGTGAGAGAGAGAGAGAGAGAGAGAGAGAACAAATGAATGAATGCTTACACATATGTTATATCCTACGCCTGTTCTATACGAACAGACCAACTTTTCCACGTTAAAAAGAGCGTGAATCGATCTTCTGTTTAAAATAGTTAAATACACTTATTTTAGTATGAATAAAATAATTATATAGTTAAATAAAAGACCGTTGATTTACAAATTAAAAAACAAAATAAACTCTATATTTATAATCAAATCCTGAGAAAACAAAACGAACACTATATTTGTAAACAATTCGGAGAAAACAAGTATCTCGAGACAAACCCGAATCAAATCCCGAGAAAACCAAACAAACACTATATTTGTAAACAAAAGGAATGTGATTCTGATCTTATAGTTATAAAACAAAATTATAAATTACTTACAATATTACTTTTGTTATTACTAAATAGTTCAATAATTTGTCTTATATTTATCATTTATGAGATATACTATAAATTGGTTGTAAAAATGTAAATTTTTATAATAGAAGGTACCCTAGTGGAAATGATAACTGTGAAGAAATGTGAAAAACTATGAAAAACATGTGAGAAAGTGTGAAAATACACATACTTTTGGAACCTTCTGTTACAAAACAAATATGTACAGTTTTTCACGGTTTTTCACAGTTTGTCACACTTATAAAAAACATATTTTATCTAATAAAACTTGTACAATTTTGTATGCTTTGTTGATTGAAATATTTTTAATGTTGATAAATTTGTTGAGAGTCTGAATTTCCCTTATTGTTATGTAATTATAAAGAAGAAAATGTCATGTCCGAAATACAGTCGGCTATTAGGGCAATGGAAATGGCAACGTTGCCGTGGTAACATGCAGCGATGCAGATTGCAGCTTGCAGGTCACGAGTGACGACTTGACGAGTGCTCACTGCTGAGTGCTGAGTGCTGATTGCTGACGCCGCACGCGGCACGCGTATTCGTGGCATTTGCGCGCGCTTTTCTTGGAGCAGTTTGGCATCTGTACCGGTAGAGGCGCTAGCGAGTAGCGATCTAGCGTGTAGCTGCATAGGCTCTAGCGGGAGTCTGAATTTGAAAAAGACGTTATAGCCGCTAGCCGGCCAGACTCCAGAGCCCCAGCCCAGCGAGCTGCTGTACAGCTGTACCCGTCACCGGTCACCGTCGCTGCGCGAATTCTTCACTATATGGATCGTCGTATTCGTCGTTGCGGGCGCGCGCGCGGGACTCGGGATGAATAGAAACGGTCTAAGGAGTTAGGGACGATACACGACTCAAGCATCCGAGGGACAAGTGGGGACAAGACCGAAAAACGCACCCAAACCGACCACTCCCGACTGCACTCAAACAATTCACCTTATTTGTTTCTTCTATCTTTGCACCTAACTTGTTTCTTGCGTACTTTGCACCTTCTTGTTGCTGCTGCTGCTGCTGCTGCTGCTGCTTTCAACCGCTCGGCTCCATTTCCTTTGGGTGAGTCAATCTACCTACCTGCCAAGCACTTCTTCACTTCTATACCTATCTCTTGACTCCAGAAAATTTTTCTATCCCATTTTTAGCATCATGGATAAAAAGACTGTGCTTCAGATGCTACAAGCTGACTTTGCTCGCATCCACCAAGAGTCACTTGACATTTCAAAGACTGTACAAGATTTAAAGCAAGATACCATCAGTTATATTGATGCTCTTATTTCACAAATAACTACATCAGGTGCAACTCCGTTACTTGCTAAAACTCCAAAAATCTCGAAAAAACGGATCACCCGAATTAAAGCCATTCCCGAAAATGATGAAATAGAAATCAACAATAGCTTCTTCAACACAACCAGTAGCAGATCTTCTCAAGCAGATACTATGATTTTGGAAACATCAGACATTCGGCCTGGCAGATCAAAAAGAGGAGCTTCTATTAAGGCAGCAGATATAATAAAAAAACAACAATCTGCAACTCTAACTTCAAAACTTCGAAGGCCATTTAAAGAAGAAAGTGACATACCATTGGCAAATAGGGTTTGTACTTTTAAGTTTGATGATGAGAAAACTTATTCATTTCAATAGATCTTGGAAATACTATTCATAAATTTTATTCTTTTCCGACAGATTGACAAAGAAAGTTGTTCAAAGAGACCAAAAGAAACATTAGAAAGTTCAGAAGATGAAGATTTAAGACCGTTAAAGCATAGCAAAGTAGAAAACAAGAAAACTCAATCCAAAAATAAAGTTATTAATGAGACTCGTGAGATAATTGATGATTCAATAAGACTTTCAGAAGAAAGTGAATCTTTTAATTCAGGAAGACAAAAGCGAACATCGGTCAAACGTAAACTTGATGAGCAAAGTGAAGCTGCAAATACAACTTTAACATCTAAACGATCTACGAGGCAGAACTCTTTGTCTAATGATGAACCAGCTGCTAAGAAAGCTAATTACTCAAAATCATCTGCAGATAAAAGTGAAAAAAATTCAAAGTTTTTCAACACGTTAGATAGGATTTCAGAAAAATATATTTCTGCAGGAAAAAATAAAAAGTCAGTGGAACGTAACACTAGGTCATCTTCTTTAATTAATGCTCATGGTTCAAAAAAATATAAATTAAACAATATTATTAATGAAACGGTGGACATGAGTAATGCTGATGAGACTGTAGCTTCAATGTATGAGGATGCAATTGGAAAACCTATTCCAATTATGAATTCAACCATGAATCCAAATACTACAGTAACCTTAGAAAAAATGATGAATGTTACTGTTTTAATCGAGCCATTATCTACCAGAAAAGTATTGAATGAAACTGTAACTATTAAGAAGAATTCATTTAAAGAACCTTTGTCCCGTAACAACAGCACCATTAAAGAAATATCAGAAGAAAATAATACTAAGAAAAAATCATTGGTTACTACTTTAACTGCAAAGAATGAACCTAAAATTCATCGAAATGCAAATTTAAAAACACAAAGAGATGCAAAAATAGACAAATTCAGTGATCTCATAACAGATGACGAATCTTCACCTGAAAGAAAGGAATACAAAGCAAAAAAAGAAAAATTATTATTGAGTCAACAGAAGCGAATAACTAGATCTAATAATTCTTTAATGAGTGATGAAGATGAAATTCTTCGTACTCCTATAAGAATAAACCAACAAAATAAAGATTTTAAGGGGTCGACCATAAAATCTGCGTATAAACAAGCTGTATTGTTTAGCCCTTATGCCAAAGATTCTGTTAAAAAAAGAGTAGAAGCTTTTGAGCAAGTTGCCATTAGTCCAAAGCAGAATGGAAATGAAATTGCAGGAAGGGTCACAAGAACAAAAACACGCGCATTGGCTGCAGCCAGTTTTTCTGAGGCACCTGCTCCAACTGTTACACAGAAATTAGCCAGAAAATCGTTAGCTAAAGCTAAGAAAATATCTCTAGCCAAACAAGCAAGAGAACATGATGATACAAAAGAGGTCAGTAATTCTTAACATTTAAAAAGATTATATTCTTTAATCTCGAATTATACAATTTCATGTTTTGTATGCTTATTCAGAATGAAAATTTAAATATTATGAAATCTACAAAGACAAATTCTTTAGAAAAATCAGGACAGAAACCAAGTGCAAAAACTACACCTTTAGGAAAAAATCGTATTCTACAGATTCCTAGTTCTGTTAGTAAAAATTCATATGCAACACCTTCAAATACACAGTTTCTTAATTCTGTAAGTCTTTTGTATAAAAAAAACTAATTAAGATATACATTGAGAATTGCTTCATATCAGTGCAATACATACATTTTTTTTAGTATTCAAAACCTCTAACAGCATCCCGTGGAAACATTGTTACACATGTAGATTCTTTCATTCAACCAATGAAATCTGCATCAAAACATCAAGACAGAGCTGCTGAAGAAAAAAGAAGGAGAGTACACGATGAAGATGCACGACGAAAGCGCGAAGAATTATTAAAAGCTCAAGCTGAAGAAAAGAGACGGTAAAATCCTTATGTATAAATTTGTAAGACCCATTGAAATTCACCTCAAAATGACGACAAATGCATAAACCGTGCGTGTATGTGTGCATGACTAACCGGAGAAATAACTTGATAAACTAAATGATTTATAAAAACGAAATTGTTATATTCTCGGAATACATTCGTCCGTTTTCTTATGTGCACTATACATTTAAAAACGTAGAGCGTGTTTAAAACATGATTAAAGAATAAAAATCTTATTTTAATCATTTATTTAGTACTTTATTTAGGTCAATTGTAACGCTAAAGATGTACTCATCCACATTGATCTATTACTCTATTATATACTTGTTTTGTTTTTTTTTTCCTGAAAAGCAGATATTTTCTATGTTGAATACTGTGATTAATATTATATTTTATGTCTTATTCAACAAGTATAATTTTCTTGCTATCTCTTATGTTTTTATCGGTAGAATAAGCAGATGTCTAATATGATTATACACAGCAGATATCCAGTTGTTCTACCAAACTAATGAACAATTAAAACATGAATATAACGAAAACCCTAAAAATTGGCTTACGTTGTTTTTTAAGGAATTCACAGATATTTGTAGATTTTGAAATTATATCTAGGCGCGACTAGATGATATGCTAAAAATATATATGCATTTATTTTACATATGGAAACCAGAATGACTTGTATTTAAATATATTTTCGATTTCTTTTCAGGAAGCGAGAAGAAAAAGAATTAAAAAATAAATTAGCAAGAGAGGCTAAGGAAAAACTAGACTATGAAAAAAGATTAAAAGTTGAAAAAGAAAGAGAGGAGAAAGCTAAGATGGCACAGCAGATGCAGGAAAGGCAAAAGGAAGAAATTGAAAGAAAACGAATAGCGCAATTGCAAAGAGCACAGGTATCGTATTCAATTTTTATTAAGGGGGAAGAGCCTGGGTTGAAATCAAAAAGAGAATTTCTTTTACGAATCCAGAAAACTTTTTATATCTAAAAGCAATCAATCTGAAAATTTGTATGCCATCAATACTTAATAATATCTTAAATTTTACCATTGTAAAACCTCAAAATCTTGATCCAACACGTCGCAATAAATCACTATTTCCAGTAGCATATTTATTAAAGGAACTTTGTTCCTCACACAATTCTAGGTGACATGATGGACGAAAATATTTTTTTCGACGGTTATTCGACTCCTTATGACATATATTAAAAAATGAGCGGAGCACTTTTTTCTTAAAAAAATTTTTTTATTCTTTTTCGAAAATGCAATCAACTTTTTTAAAAATATTAAAAAAGTTGATTGCATTTTCGAAAAAGAATAAAAAAATTTTTTTAAGAAAAAAGTGCTCCGCTCATTTTTTAATATAAGTATGTCATAAAGAGTCGAATAACCGTCGAAAAAAATTTTTTCGTCTATCATGTCACCTAGAATTGTGTGAGGAACAAAGTTCCTTTAATAAATATGGTACTGAAAATAGTGATTTATTGGGACGTGATGAATCAAGATTTTGAGTCTTTACAACGGTAAAATGAAAGATATTATTAAGTATTGATAGCATAAAAGATTTCACAATGATTTCTTTTAAACAAAAAAAGTTTTCTGGACAAGAAAAAAAAAAATCTTTATTTTAGTTTAACCCATGTCTGTCCCTTAGTACTTTTATGCCGACTTTATTCAATTTTAAATAAATTATTTCGTTCATTATAGGAAAAAGAAGAAAGGAGAAAGCAGGAAGAATTATTGCGACTGCAACGAGTACAAGAACAAGAGGAGCAAGAAAGGCAACTTGCTGAACAAAAACGTCGAGAACAAGAAATGGAGAAACGCAAACAGACCGAAATGAGGCAGCAAATGGCCGAAATAAAAATGAAGAATCATATGGATAAAGCTTTATTACAAGCTAAGGTTAATGCGTATTTATTAATATTTCTATTGTCATCTTATACTCCTACTTTTATAACACAAGAAATATGTATGTTCAAATTTAAATACTGATTGCAGGCAAAGGTTCAGAAGCTAGTGCCATGTAATTACAAAATAGACAGTGATCCTGATGAAGAGGAATCTGATGATGAAAGCAAACCCAAGCATCAAATTCCACTTTGGGCTTCAAGTATGAAAAATAATTACTTATTTCTTAATGAGTAGTTTAAAAATATTTATTTTACAATTTACGATTTCTTTTTGTAGAACACGTTCGTCAAACACAACTAGCGATGCAACAGCATATCCCTATGAAGTCAGTACTGAAGTTTTTCGATGCAAAAAAATGTACACCAGATCTAAGAGAATTGTTTCAAGGCATTGATCCTAGGAAATTGAAGCGATCGTCCAGTGCGATTTGGAAAACTCCGCCGCGATATTCCATGATGAATTGCTCTATTATAAAGGACTGAAGCAAATTTCATCATATAATGTTTATCGACGCAGTAAGTGAAAATTATGTTTAAGTGGCATATGTCTCAAAAAGACCGATTACACATATTGCTTATGTTTAAATTAAAATTCACACAATTGTACAGACTAATTAATTGTTTTTATTTAAAAATTGATTTTTACTGTAGTATTTTAAAATATCACCGAAGTAGTAATTATAGTTGGAGCAGATAAATTACAATGTCAATACCACGATATTAACCTTTTCTTCACGAATCATGTTTCAAAGCAAAATATGATATTTTTTAACAAAGTTTTAAATAAATATGTCTTTTATTTTAAGCTGTAAGAAGAGGTTAAATCAGGTACGCTTCAAATATTTTTATAAGTACCGTTACTTGTTCTTTTATAATGTATTATTATATATGATAAAATATACATATTTATCAATGTGCTGTCTGTTTAAAATAAAGTAATATACTAAAAAGTAAAATTAATTTTTTCAAAATCGAGTTTAGCAAATTATAATAGTAGTTATTAATATTAAATTTTACACATAAGTAAAAGTTACTTTAACGCTTAATTTTCTTCACTTTGACTTTACATGAGTTTGCATAAGATATATAGTAATTGCACTAGCTCGACAGCTACTGTGAGTACATACATCTTTTTCAATTAAGCACTCATCCATGAGGCCATGTTCGTATTCTCATGTGACAAAAATGTGTCAACGAGAGGAATGTAACATGAATATGCATCCACAATAAGAAAGGAACAATGATAATGTAAATCTGTCTGACATTTTATTCATCTTTACTTGGTAGATTTTATATTTATAATAGAACATACTTTATACACAAGGTTCTAATTTTATCAGGAAATTATTTTTTGTTTGATAGTGCCATCTAAAATATTTTTACAAGTAAGTTTAAACTAATAGTTCAATTATTATTTTTAAATTTTGCATTGTATTAATTACAATAATACATTACATTTAATTTGACAGTTGTGCTGTCTTTTTCTGTATCGCTATATGTATGTCTATGTATGTCTCTTAAGAATTATAACTTGTAAATCTAAGAAATTTTGAAAGTATTTTAACCTTAAGGGGACGCCGGATATCTCTGTCCTTGTCTAATTGAGTTTTCATTCATAATTTTAAGAGAAATCATATTTTTCTTTAAATAATAGTTGTCCCCGCTTCGTTTTATAGTAATCTACACATATGTCCAAGCTGGGTTCGTATGATTGTTTTGTTTTCGAGAAAACTTTGACACACTAAAAGGGCCAACTACGTGGAGATTAACCTTTACATACTAAGTTTGTCAAAGTTTTCTCGAAAACAAAACAATCATATGAAACCAGCTTGGACATATAATTAGGTTACTGTAAAACAAATTGGGGACAGCTATTATTTAAAGAAAAATATGATTTCTCTTAAAATTATGAATGAAAACTCAATTAGACAAGGACAGAGATATCCGGCGTCCCCTTAAACAGAAGGTTTATGCACATATTTATTTGAGTCACGAATTCTGCTATAAAAATCTACTTTATATTTAAGTGTTACTTTTAATCATCTGGGAGTTATACTATACATTTATTATTATTATTATTATTATTATTATTATTATTATTATTATTATTATTATTATTATTATTATTATTACTAATATTATTGTTATTATTACATCAAGAAAATTAACTGTATACTAAACTTTAGTGAATTGAAATTTTAGATTGATCATTATTCAAAGTAATAATTTAATTACTAAGGTTGTATCAGAGGTAATGTCTTACCGAACGTTAGTTTTGTATTTAAAATCGATTATAATTCATTGTAGAATTTGTTTTAGAAATTATGAGTATAGTTAACCAATGAAAAATATGTAACTAATCAAAAGCCATGCTGATGTTGAATTGAATCAATAGTTAGAAAGATTAAGCTTTTTTGTAATTGCATTATAATCGCAAATTTCATTTCATTTTGTGCACTTAGAATAAATTGATTTCAAGTTATAAAACTAACATTTAGCTAATACCTTAGGGAACGTAAAATGCTTATGGTATAATCGTATAATGCACAAAAAATGTACTGTCAGAAACTAGATATGAGTTTTCGACATTTTTGAAGTCTAATACCTGTTCATTTTTCATCATTTGTATTTTAATCTCAAAATAAACCACAAAGTCATAAACTCCGATTCGTAAATACAAAACTCCCATACATTAAATATGGAAGAATACTGATTGTTACTTAAAAGTATACTGTTGTAGATCATAGTATAGGTTCTTTGTAAACTTTTGGAATTTTTACGATATTTTCCATATTGGAGAAGATATAGGCAAAACTTTGAAAACGGTGTGACATTACTCAAAGGACCTTTTAGTAAGTTATAACTTTATTAAATTGAGTTTTCTTTGTAAAATGCAAAAAGAAATACACGTTGGCTTGGGTTATTTACTATTTACACAAATGCCGAACGAAAGGATATTTGTATTCTGCTCTAGTATCTGCGAATGGAGTATACTGGTTCTGTGTTAAAAATTAGAAAATTTATTTTAATGTAATAATACACCTTAAAATAATTTAAAAAGCTTAGAACTTTGTAAACATTTTAAATCTATAAACATATATTATATTCCATTAAGGTGATGCTAAATTCAGCCGTCACAAAAAATTACAAGGACCAACTTTTTTCATTTCATTATCAATTTGGAGTAAATATGATGGAAATCTCTCTGGAACGATGTTGTCCAAGTTTGTGGCCCTCATACAACCTTAATTTTTTGCTTTTAAATTTGTAATGTATTTATCTTATTATATGGGTATTTTTCATCGAACGCAACAATTTCAAGATTTTTTCTACAGAAAAATCAAAGTGAAGAAATTGTATATCGAACATATATGCAAAGTGTTGGCGCCAAGTCAATTCATTAAGCATAGTTATACTAAATTATGTTGAGTTATGCTGTTTATTTATGTGTATTCTTGTTCGACATAAATGTCAAGGACATGAAAACTTTCCTATTCGTTATTCATTGTATTTTGAGAAAAACTATAATATTATTAATAAGGCACATTAAATATAATTGATTCTCTCGCTGTTATAGAGATAAAATATAAATTGATTTGGACTGTCTTCGTAAATCGTTATTTATTAAAAAGAGTATCTATGCCACATAGTCACTTCTGGGGGATCAAAACGAAAATGTTAGTATATTTTAAAGCCTGAAATACGGCGTTTGTTTGAAAAGATAATAGTGGTGCCATAACAAAAATTTTTCCTTAAAAATTGGGAAATCTTTTTTTTAATTCTTTTGATATACTTGTATATGAATACTCAAACTAACTAATTACAATGCTAAAATTTTGATAATGTAGGGTTGTCAGGTAAACTGAAGAGAAAAGATGTTTGAAATTAGAGCTTTTAACATAAACTCTTATGACAAAATTAGCATTTATGTCTATAACTAAATGAAAAGTCATGATTTCTTTATAAAATCAGCAGGAGATTGTGGTATTTTAATTGAAACTTTCGATTATTTAAGGGGACCTAACCACCTTAAAATTACAAATAAATTGGTTATATATTATTTGATGAGGATAAATAATTCATTAAGGGGCGCGGTAGCGCCCGTTGGCACGTATAAGTATACTCACGGTGCGATACGAAGCCGAAGGGCGCACCGTCGTCCTTATATACGTCTAATTGTGCCTTTTTAACCTCTTCAAAATCTTTAAATATCAATATAGTTTTATTAGTATTTATATAAGTTTTAAGAGATAATAATTCAGTCTATCACGTAAAAAAAGTTTCTGTTAAAAAAAGATTCCTCTAATTAAAGATATAAAGCGTAATATATTTGCTCAATTTTTTCTTTTCAGATTGTTCTCCGCATTTCCGTTTTCTCTGATCATACGTATATTTGTATATAGGATGAAGGATGCACGTTAGTGTCATTTGTATTATAATAAAACGGTTTGTTTTTACGTGATTTGTTTTTATTACGCGATGAAAATATATCTCTGTACAACGATTTCGAAAAGCATCGTACGTCAAGGATACACAACGTCTTCTGTTGCAGCAAATATCGTGGCAAAGTATGGATTTAAATTGGGTCAGGAACTTGGAAAGAAAGAGCAGGGAATGTCTAGCATTAAAAACGCACCAGAAAAATACCACACAATCATGGGGAAGAAGTAATTGAATATCTGCTCTGATGTTGCCATGATGTGTACATATAATTATCAAATCAAGTCCTTCAATCAAGTTTTTAGACATTACGACAAAATCAATCTTCAACAATATTTCTGAATTCAGTAAAGTTGTGTTATTTTTAAATCAAACAGTACAAGTGGATATTTCTAAGGACGAGTGAACAATAACAGCTGATAGATTATAACAATTACAAGGTGGTTTTCTTGTTTGTGTTCAAGATAGTCAATAAAACAGCTGTGTGACTCCTGAAATACGTCTGTGTATATAGTATATATTCACTCAAAACTGTGTGGACGCTCTTTAAATAGACTAGCCTATTGCAGATTTCTCTATAAAATACTACCAATTTTTAGACCTTCCGACAAAATCAATCTTCAAAAGTATCTCTGATGAACGGTTAAGTTTTGTTATTTTTTAATTATGCAATGTATGTGGATATTTCTGAGCATGCGTTCGAGGTTATTTTTCCCGAGTTCGAGCAGTGTTCGAGGTTTAACAGCAGTTCAATATAAAATATAGTGCATTGACGGTCTCTTTAATTTCCACATATAACTATGAACATACTTGACGGACCCATCGTCTCGAAGTTTACGGTGTTGATAGAAATGAAGGTAATACTTCTAAGTAAAACAAGACAGCATAATCATAGGTGCTGGAAGCATGTATGTATATAATTTTTTTTATGCAATATATGATGTGTTATGTATTTAATGAATAAGGCAATATTAATAATGATAACGAACCCATGTAGACAGGCGTGCGATAAAAGATAAAATAAAGTATAATTATATGCAACTAATAGAAAGTTGTTTATTATGTCACAAAACACAAACAGCGCTGTAATTTTAGAGAAATTTTAGAGATTATTTTAATTTTTTTAAGGATACAAAGATATGTAATATTTTATTATAAAAAAAATAAAATAAATGGAATATAAAAATATTGAGCAATACGCGTTGGATATTTATGATAAAAAATTGATATTGAACAAGGTAGGTAGTCCACCGAAAGACTGCGAGACGACGGGTCCATCAAGTATGTTGATAGTTATATGTGGAAATTAAAGAGACCGTCAATGCACTACATTTTATATTGAACTGCTGTTAAACGTCGAACACTGCTCGAACTCGGGAAAAATAACCTCGAACACTGCCCGAGTTACCTATAAGCTTCGTATAAGTAGCAAGTCAAAGCCCTAGATAAGGTATAAACTGTTTATCCGGAAATTATATTGGCTTTATTGTAAAAAGTATCAGTTAGCTTACCTACAAGAGAAATTAATTGCCATATGTGCACTGCATGTAACGCGAGTGTAATGTAGCGAGACTATTATAGATAAGTGTTCAAGGTTCGACTCTTTTACCTATTTCTTATCAACATGTATTTATTTCAAATTTAATGTATTACAATATTAAATTCGAAGGTATTATTAATTTGTATACTTCATACTAATTAATAAAACAAGGAAAATGATTTAAAAATAAAAATACAATACTTGCCAATTTATTAATCAATTTCATTAATTTCTTTAGCGTTTATTTCAGATTATCGGAATTAGTATAAAATAGAAATATTTTAAACTATATTATTTTTTAAATAGAATATTAGTTTAATTTTACTATTTTAATTCGAGTCTATTAATAATAAAAAAGTTTATTAATAATCATATATTACTTATCTTTTTCCGGTAAATTTGAACATTTTATCAAAATATAAATTTATATAATTTTTTTTTTAAATTTTGATGGTCATTAGGTGTTTCTTTGATTGGCCATAATGCATACTTGTATATTTCTTCAGCTCCTGTAAAGTTTTGAGAGTCAAACTGATCGAATCGGGGTATTTGAGGATTTATTGTGTTTAAACTACATATAATTATTACGTAATCAATGTGGGAATTTGATAAACGAAATTATTGACCAAAGTTACAGTCTATTTAAGCCACATTTTGTGATAGGAATGTTAAAAAATTAAAGAATTCTGGCTTAAATAGGCTATAACTTTGGACAATAATTTTGTTTTTCAAATTCCCACATTGATTACCTAATTATATATATTTTGAACACAATAAAACCTCAAAGACCCCGATTGGATCAGTTTGGCTCTGAAAAGCTTGCGGTAGCTGAAGAAATATAGCAGCATGTTAATACAAGACCTAATACCCTAAAAAAAAATTTATAAAAATTTTGTTCGTTATATTTTGATAAATGTTCAAATATATCGTAAAAAGTGGGTAATATACAATGAAAAATTAATTCTGGCCTAAAAATATATAACCAATTTATTTTAAATTTTAAGGTGGTTAAGTCCCCTTAAATAAACTACACCCGCTCGCTTGTCAAATATAAAAAATATTTAATAAATAATTAAAGTGGTTTTTATTTTTGTATGCATATATAATATGAATATTGTTTCAATTTTTCATATAGTATAACATGTATTTAGGTCATTAATTATGACAATCGATTCTGAATCACTTTTATTTTGGTATAACGTAGGTTATTAGAAAAGATCATTGTGATGGGCTCCTCACGGGGCACCGTGTAGATATAATGCGACTACACGACGGAGACACTTTAAGAAACTTTTCGTATAAGTACTTCTTTTAGACCATTTCCAAGTCAAAAAAGCTCTTCCCATATTTTGTTTTTCAATAGAATAAGGACCTTGTAACGGCTCTCCGACTTTAAATCGACCCTATGTATTGAAATTTTTATAAATCTTATAAAACCCTCCTACTTAAAATAATATAGCAGTATAAAATAAGAATATTTCGTGTAATAAAATTTTTTTTTCAAACAATAATTTGAATGTTGCAGGCGTAAATATTGCTTACTAAAGAAAAGTCACATAGACTTCTTAAATCTTTTTATTTTACAGTCGATTTTAACGTTAAAGGGTTCATTGTGTTCCTTGCACGATTTCAGCTAGGGTATCCACAAGAAAAATTTGGAAGTTATGTATGAGATTAGCGATTAAGTGCGATTGTTTATAACTGGATAGAGCAACTCGTATAAAGGAAATCGTGAAAGGAACACAATGAGCCCTTTAACGTTAAAATCGACTGAAAATAAAAAAGTTTTAAAAAGTTTATGTGACTTTTTTTTATTGAGCAATATTTACGTCTGCAACATTCAAGTTTTACTTTAGAAAATTTTTTTTCCATTACACGAAATACTCTTATTTTATATTACAATGTCATTTTAACTATGAGGGATTTGTAACAATTATATAAATGTTAATACATCGGGTCGATTTAAAACCGGAGAACTACCTTAATTAATTAAAACCTCACTTATGCGGACGTGTTATGGTTCTTGCACATAAGAATCGTCCACATTTTAATTGTCCACAATTTAGCATTTGTCAAATTATATGTAGATATATTGACCAATGCTAAATTGATGGACAATTGAAATGTGGATGATTCTTATGTGCAAGAACCACAACACGTCCTTACGCGGAGGCTTGGGATAGGGATTACGTATGTTAAAAGTTAAAACTTTGAAGATCTATATCCCTATTTTGAAACGGCTAGGTCCTCTACAAATTTGACTAGGCGTAGGAAATTTAATTTTTAAGATATAGTCAAAATTTAAAGAAAATTGCCAGAAAGCGAATTAACACGACAATTATACAAATATATATACGTAGAGTATGCATGAAGAAAACGTTAGATTCATATAACTCAGATTAAATTTTTTTTTATTTACATTCAATTTGAGAATATTAAATTAGAAAAAACTATTTAAAAATACTTTCACATATAAATGATTCAAGCACGTCTCGCTTCTGCTAATTGAAAATATCTATAATCCACGAACGAATTGAGGGGAAATCTAATATATCATTTTTTATAAAAATATAAAAAATTATGCTAATTCCCTATTATATGTATAAATAACAAATCATAATAATAATCATAAAAATACCGAATACTTATATCTTGATTTACGACATTTGTGCTAAGTACATATTTGTAATGTCGATTTTGAATTTTTAAGCTATTTTAAAGCTCGGCTAGTTTAATAAAAATTATTAATGAAGATTACGTATTCAACAAAGCAATTTTACTTTATATCTCTGGTAGAAAGTTATATGAAATCGCACATTATGTAACAAGAGCAAAAAGTCGAATATATTTCCCGCGGGTGAGTTTACAGTATCACCCGAGGGAAAAATTGACTTTTTTTTCGAGTTATATATAGTACTTTATGCTCATCTCAACTGTGGCCACTTTTTGACTTGGAAAGCGGAACTAATGAACTGTTAAAGGACAATATTTTGTTAAAAGGCAATCGAAAATCAGGGTTATTGGTAGAACTTAATGAAATAAAGGAATTTGGACTAGTTTCTAGTGAAGTCACTTATTTCCCGCTAATCATATTTGCGGGCAAAAAGTGTAATTTTGGTCTCGCTTTCATTAAGTTCCTGCTAGAAATAAAAATAAGTTTTTAACGTTTTGCAGTTGCAGAAATGTACGATAATAAATAGTATATTATGCACCTTGGGAGTAAAGTAGGCTATTGACGCCCGAGCGAAGCGAGGGTAGACAATTCACATCAGTGTGGCTAACTCGCACAGACGTCTCGATTCTGCGCAGTAGAGCCTCGCGCTCATTGGCTTACGAAGTGCGCGCGCGCTTTGAAAGAGTACGGGAGGGAGCCGCCAAGAAAGCGAAAAATCGGCCGGGCCAGGGTTCAAATCCCACCACTATCGCTTTTTTTTTTTTTTTTTAATAACGCTTAAAGCTAAATACTCCACGCATAAGAGTTCAATAAGTAAATTGTTTAAATTAAGACTTTCACTTTTAAAACTACATACACCACGTACAAAATTATGATTTAAATAAAATAAATATTTTAAAATAATTAATTTATGTAACTTTCATACATGGGGTATTTATTAGTTTAACGGATTTAAAGATATTAAGCAATTTTGTAGTTAAGAATTAACGGTTTAATCATTAAACAATATTTTTATTGACCTTTATGTGTGGGGTATTACCTTGATATCCATATGGTTTAATTAAAACAATTTATTTATAGAATTTTCGTACATGGGGTATTTGGTTATAAGAGTATTAATTTTTTATATATATGTTTCGCAATCCAACTTGAACCCTTCGGTCAAATCGCATAACCCTTTTTCTTCGATTATTATCGGGGCCATTCGGTCAGTTCTAAAATTTCCTTAGAACATGCCATGAATACTAGAATGAATTTAATATTTATTGAATAAAAAAATAGAAAGATTAATTAATTTAAGTACTCCAAGCGCAGCAATAAAAACAATTTAAATAATAAAACTATAAGCTCCTTAACCCTACTAACCTAAGCACAGTAATTTTGAATTATTTAAATGACTTATTGAATTATTAAAAAAATTTTTTTTAATATTAAACTATTTATGTAACTATACTAGTATGTTTTTCTAACCATTTCGCTTTCTCAAAGAGAAACTTTTGTTAGGATGAAAAAACGCAAATCTGCTGCCAATTCATTGGCAGTTAACCCTGTAGAAATTATAAAATGTAATAAAATGTAAGAAAATGTAATTAAACGTAAAAAAAACATAAAAAACTGTTGTATTTCGGACATTTTTACATTTTTTTACATTTTTTTTACATATTTTTATGTATTATTATGTTTTCTTACGTTTCATTACAATTCCTTATTTGAAAAGGAAATATTCAGTTCTAATTTGTCACCGATAGGTAGCGAGGCATGTATAAATCAATTCACATGTACAAAATAGGAACTTTATTTATATTTATATTTTTTTCTCTGCTCTAAATAAATATTTCTAAAAAAACGACATACTTTGTCCTCTGTATTCTTGCCAAGAACCTTCAGTTAAATTTTCAAAAGCTTTCATTATTAACTCTCGAAGAAAAATGCATTTGAAAATATACTACTATAGTTGTATATTTTCAAATGCATTTTTCTTCAAGAGTTAACAATGAAAGCTTTTGAAATTTTAACTGAAGGTTCCTGATAAGAATACGGAGGGCATAGTATGTCGTTTTTTTAGAATATTTCTAAGCCCATCACTGGATATCACAGTACATATGAAACACTAGCGCTGCACACGATCACTTGGGGAAACCGGTCAATAAGATCACAAGGGTGGGGGCAGAGCTGGACCACCTTTCTCTCCCCCATAGAGATCTGTAATATCACTATGCTCTTCCTATCCCTCGGCCCACGCCTTCATTCATAGCGGCGAGTTTATGTGCGCATGCGCGCGGTTGATTCATGCGCGCGCGGATTTGAATTAACACGCGACGAAAGACTATTTCGTCACAAAATCTCATTAATTTTATGAACACTCTGAATTATATCTAAATTATTATATAAAAAAATGTGTACTACTATTAATTCTATATGTTAAATTGAGAAGCATATTTTCCGACTTATGACATTTTTGTATAATGTTCAACGTTTTTATTACTTTTTGAAATATACGTAATATTGTTTTAAACCATTTTTATTCAGTATAATGAATTACATCAAATGAAATGCATCTATTAGTTACTAATTTCGATAATTTGAAGTCAGATACGATATGATCATACATATTACTTCTGAATGGTTTCACTACTTGGGAATGCCATGTCATTCCTTTCAAAATCATGCATGTCATTTTTGTTTAGTTCTAACACGATTAAAAACGACCGCTATAAAATGAGAAACGTAATTTGTTTACATTCAACTCAATACCCTATCTTTGATAATACTATTATTTTTGAAAAAAATTTGTACTATACCGTTTTTAATTTTTACAATATATATACATTATACAAATCGTAATTTAGAAAACTTCTGCAAGAATTCTACTTGCCATTGAATCTTGTTCACACTACAATGCAGAGTATTTGAGAACAATTCTAAGTATGATCAGAATTTTATTAAATAATCAATTGCCGTTATACGATATTGATTTCTGACAGCGAAATCACAAACGCGCCTTTGCAAGGCATTATACTTATAATACAACTGTCTTTAATGACTTTAATTCTTAAGTTTTATACACTATTAGCATGTATCGTAAATTACACATTTCAAAATTATTCTACAATTTAACTGGCCACTGCACATTATCAGGCTACTGATGGGATTTTATATTAAGCTTTTAAAATGGGATTTTTAGTATATTATTGCTGAATAATATAATTTAACTATTTAGATAACTATATAAAAAAATTAGTACATAAAACTTTTTTTAAGGTATTTTAAAAAATGTTTGAATATTTGTACACGAATGCATAGTGATTTTGGATTGATTTCTTACGAAGTATCTAAGAAAAGTGAGATGCTGGACACGCTCATAATTATCAAAATAATAATTTTTTTTGCATGACACAAGGTCTTATAGTATTTTAAACACATTTATCTTGCCCGATAACTAACTGACTGGCCAGTTATTGGTCGAGTCGACGTTATTGGTCGAGTCAACAACTCCCCATATTTTAATGTTCTTTTATGAACTCTTTTTGTATAAAAATAGTAAATAAAGTTATTTATAACGTTAGTTTTAGTAATATTATAATATTGGATTACATGTTGTTTTAAGGTAAATGCATGTTCTTGTATTTTGCTATATGTAGGAATTATGACCTCAAAAAAGCCAAAAAGGTTGTATTGGAAGCAACAAAGTAGCTGGACCATATATAGTCAAACAAGACGACCATCAAATAAATTTAAAAAAACTATTATATTTTGATATAATGTTCAAATTTACCGTAAAAAATAGTTAATATATCATGAATAATTTATCCGCACCTAAAAAGAATTACCCAATTTATTTGTTTTTTTTTAAGGTGGTTAAGGGAGCAAGTCTGGGTTAAAACCAAAAAAGAGATATTTTTACGAATTCAGAAAACTTTTTATATTTAAATTTTTTTTTCAAAAAGTATATAGAAGTAAAAGGAAAGACCTTTAATTTGAGGTTTTCTTCGTTGAAAATGGATGTTCCGGCGCAAAGTTATGACCAATTGAAAATAGAATAATAATTCGTTGAAAATAGGGTAAAAACGTACGGATTTTCCGTTTTTTTGCAGAATCTGAGATTTTTGACGAATTATTTCATTATTTTCAATTAGTCATACTGTGTTCCAGAGTATTTATTTTCAACGGTCAAAAACTCAAATTAAACGTCTTTTCTTCTACTTTTATATAGTTTTTGGAAAAAAATTGTCCACTTTTGAGTGCACTAACTGCGCAGTAAAACCCTTTTATTTTGCTATATATAAAAAGGCCGCTGCTAAATCTATGACAGACGCGTATAGCACTACACTTTGTCGTAGATATAATAAAATACAGAAAACATTTACGTTATGTGTTCAAAAAGAGGTTAACATGTGATTTATACCATGAACACATTGCTTTTTCAATAAAAACCCATGCGGCACGTTGCTAAAAGCGAAATCTGTCGTAGATATACGAGGGTAGTTCAATAAGTCTTTAAAATAAAGTATAAAAACAATTTTTTTTGGGTAAATTTTTTTTTATTTTTCAACATAATCTCCTTGGAGCTCTATACACTTGGTCAATAGCTTTTTAAGTTTTTTTAATCCTTCAGAAAAGTGCGTTTTCGGAAGTTCCTCAAAATAAGCACTTACAGAGGCAATGACGTCTTCGTTGTCCGTAAATCTCTGTCCACCGAGCCATTTTTTCAAGTTTGGAAATAAGAAAAAGTCACTGGGGGCTAAATCTGGTGAATACGGTGGGTGTTCGACCAATTCGAATTTTAGTTCTTCAATTTTAGCCATTGAAACGAAGCATGTGTGAACTCGGGCGTTGTCGTGATGAAAGAGAATTTTTTTCTCGCCAAATGTGGTCGTTTTTTTTAATTTCTTCTTTCAGCTGCTCTAATAACGATGCATAATACTCACCAGTAATTGTTTTACCCTTTTCCAAGTAGTCAATAAGTATAATTCCACGTGCATCCCAAAAAACTGTAGCCATAACCTTACCAGCTGACTTTACGGTCTTTGCCTTCTTTGGAGCTGGTTCGCCTGTGGAAATCCACTGTTTGGATTGTTCCTTTGTCTCAGGAGTGTAGTGGTGTATCCATGTTTCATCCACAGTCACAAATCGACGAAAAAATTCCTCAGGATTCCGACTTATGCGCGCCAAAAGAGCCTCAGAGGCGACCACTCTATTGCGTTTATTCTCAGCTGAGAGCAAACGCGGCACCCATCTTGCCGATAGCTTTTTCATGCCTAATTTTTCATGTAGAATTGAAACAACTGCACCTATAGATATCCTTGTGGCCTCAGCTAACTCACGCACTTTTAATCTTCTATCCTTCAACACCATATCGTGGATTTTATTGATGATTTCGGGAGTAGTTGCTTCTACGGGCCTTCCTGAACGTGGTTCGTCACTTATTGATGTACGACCACGCTTAAATTCATTTACCCAGTTATAAACCGTTGCTAAGGCAGGGGCAAAAGTGCCATGAACTGAGTCCAATTCATTTTTTATCTCATATGGAGTTAAACCCTTTAAATGTCACGGATACTAGAAAGATATAGAAAGTCCTTTCACAATTTAAAGTCAATAGAAAAAAAAATCTATTGCGTTTGATGCTAAATCTTAATTCTGGAAAGTGCAATAGAAATATATACAATCTTTAGAATTCAATTCAAATCTATTAGATCTATGTTTATAAAAATATATTGAAAGGAATACATTTTCTTTGATTGTCTATTGATTTGAATAGGTATTTGGTCAATTCAATGTAATTGGTATCAATAGATTTTTATCATTTTATAGTATTAATCGAATTTAATATAACAAAATAGAATTAAGATTTAGCATTATAATATAATACATGACAATTGATGCATGTCAATTAAGTTTAATAGACATTTAACTAATTAAATGTAATTATTTTTTATTCGTGTCTACAAATCGAATTTTTTATCTAATATCTAATTATTTTGTATAATTTACATATATCGCAAAATATTTATATATATCGATACCTAATAACGCATGATCGCAATCGCAGTTCTAATTGGATTTAAAGATTTGAAACTCTCTTATATAGCAATCGTACGGAAATCTCGCCACTTGCGAGCTAACTTTACGAGACGCCTCCTAGCGGTAAAATATATAAACTAGCGCATTTTTTAAATGCAAGAACGATACACGTAAAATATAATAAGCCTTTGCAAGTACTTTTTTTTATCAATGATAGATTATAAATAAATAGTAACTTAGTTTTTTATCTTATTATTTATTATTAAACAAACATTATATTCATGTTTTTCGAATATAATACAAACCATCTGATAACATAATTGTCATATGAGAAGAGCGAGTACGTATTTTCGCGACGACCAGAAATTTTGTCGCGCCAACAGCTATAAATTAGGACGGTCATTAGACGTGGTAATTAGCGGTCCCGGTGATTCCTTCTTTGTTTCCATACTATATTTGCTAACTTACCTGCATATATTTACAACAAACTTGCTTAAATTATACTATACATATTACCAAAAAGTATATCCAGAGTTTTTACTATACTACATAGCATTTTTAATACTGCTGTATACCATAAACTCATAAATATATAGTAATTTTTCATAGAAACATAGTAAATTTCCTACATATGTCGAGTTTGTTCCCGGCTCAGTAAAAAGTATAGTAATTTTTACTCAAACATTTCTCTCCGTGTATTTGTTATTTAATGCTATGAAAAATTTAGAATTAAAATGTAGCATAAAAAACTATATAATTCTTTTCTATTGATTTTAATAGGGAAGAATGCCAATTTTTAGTTGACAGAGATTCTTGTAGATTGAGGTATAGTTTCTTTGTAAACTTTTGGAATTTTCACGATATCTTCAACATGAAAGAAGTTATAGTTAAATCTTTAAAAAACGTTGTGACGTCACTCCGGTCGGCACCTTTGGTATTTTAACTGTGTGACGTCACTCAAAGGATTTTTAATACACTATAACTTTTACAAATTAAGTTTTCTTTTTTAATTTCAAAAAGATACACACAAAAGATATACGTCGGCTTAGATTCTCTATCAAATGCACAATTATAGATCAAAAAATAAATTTTGTATTCTTTCCTATTGCCTTGTATGGGGCTTTATGAGTTTTCACGATCAATATGAGGCCAATTGAATAAAGGTGGTTTCATAGAAAATACGTATATTATCAAAAAGTAATGGTACAGTTATAAGTAATAATTTAAATAATTTAAATAAAATAAATAAATATTACGCATGTAATTTGTACGATTTGTCGAAAATAGCATGAAACAATTTGTTTATGCTTACGATAAATTAATTCTGTTTGGAGTGAGATTAACCTAATTAATACCTAATATTACTTTCTTAAATATCAACCGAGAGAATCTTTTATAAAAGTATTATTTATAGTAGATTAAGGTAATGATTCATTATGTAGACGATAAGTGCAAAAATTTCAAAGTGTACCATTTTTTATGAATGTTAATTATTCTAATTCATGAAAACTTTCACAGTTTAAATACCAAATTGGGGACATCTTGAATTTTAAATTTAAAATTAATTTATTGTTCTAATAAATTAACATTTGAATTATTTGTAAAAAAAACCACTAACAATTGATTAACATGTAGCTTCCTACAATTTCATAAATTGTTCCATGATAATTCGCACATGTACAGAATTGAATAAAAAGTTTGTTTATCAAGTTCATTTGTGGCTTGTACGGATAAAGTGCATTTAAATCTATTCATTTTTTATACTCATAGAAATTGACTAATGTCAATTAATAAAAAAGATATTCGCAAACTAGACAATTCAATAATAAGTATGTTTATCAAAGTTAATTTAAGTTGATTCCCGCCTAATATGAAGAAAAATTGCATTAAATTATATTGATTTCCTATACTTATAGGAATTGATTAAAATCAATTAATGAGAAAGGTATTTGCAACCTACAGAATTCAATAGAATGTGTGTTTATTTAAGTTTATTGAAGTTGATTCGCGGCTTATACGAATAAACTGTATTTAAATCTATTGATTTTCCAATCTCATAGGAATTGATTCAAGTCAATTCATAAATAAAGTTTTACAACCTACAAAATTCAATAAAATTTTCATTTATTAAACGTGATTAAAGTTAATTCAGGGCTTATACGAATAAACTGTATTAATATCTATTCACGTTTGGAATTCATAAAAATGAATTAATGTGGACAGAAGTTTTATAGTCAATTTATACATTGAATGAGATAAATTCAAATAGTATTGGAATATATTAAAATTCATTGAACTGTATTATCTAAATTGCAATTAAATACAATACGAAAAAAAATGAACTATTCTGTTATAGAAGTCGATTTAAATATATAGAAATCAATACTAAATATAGGGATTGAACTAAATTGCAATTAAAGTTTATTAATCACAATATTCATTTTCAATTGACTTGTTTTCTGGTAGACAATTCAATCAATTAAAATAAATTTAATTCAATAAAATTTGAATTTTTTTTAATTGACTTCAATCGCATATTTTTAGCAGGGACTTTTTTTTAGCAGAGTTTGTATCTTTGTGATGTGCCAAATCGTTTAAATTTTATTCAAATCCTATTCTGATTTTAGTTCTTTATTGATATTTTTTATATTTGACTGGCAACCGGGTTTTTGAAGTGAAACTTCTTATTGCGCAACTCGATATTTTGGATGGGGTATGAATTGATGAGAAGCGTGACGTTCGAATCGTTTGGTAACGACAGATTTGCTCAAACAGGCATGCGGTTACCATGGTACCGGTCAATTATAAATTCATATTAACGATCTATCGCGCTCGTCGCTCTCGCATCTATAATCTCCCGGAGTGATGTGATTTGTATAAGAGTAAAGTCGAACATTATTTCCACGGGCGGGTTTGCTGCCCGAACGAAGCGAGGGCAGTAATCACCCGAGGGAAAAGTCGAATTATTCGGGTGTTACATATAAAACTTAATTCACTACATAACTGTGGCCACTTTATTGACTTGGGCACTTTCTTTCTCCATTTTTATAATTTAAAAGGAGTGAAATAGACAAAAAAAAAATATTAAATACAAGAAGAAAAAGCCAGAAAAACTAATAAGCGGGAGTAAAATATATTATCTCAATAAAAGTTTTTTTGTGTAAATTAGTAAGTTATGTAGTTTTTTTCTTACTTTTTTATTAAAAAGAGCAGAATATTATAGATTTGATGTAAAAATTAAGGATATTCATCTGGTATATAGCTAGTCAAAATTAATTCAAATGTGATATTTCTATCTTTTTTGTTTGCGATGTATACTTCATTTAAACTTTTGTATAAATAAATGTATAAGAAATTACGATTATACATACAATTCAAATAATTATATCCATCTTATTTATGTATAAAAAGTTTTTGTTTTCAATTAATTTATTTTTACATTCAGAAGCATTCAATGTTCATTTTTAAGCTCAATACATGTTCGTCAAATATTTGTCTTATAACACAACAATTTTCAAGAAAAAACTCTTCCTCTAGTTCTTTGAAATATGCAAATGAAGACGATAAAAGTGCGATTTCTCATAAGACTCCACGCTAAATGTCTCAAAATAAAAATATTAATATCTCGCTTCTTAGGTATCCTCAACTTCCGAACATTTAACTGAATCATATTGGGAAATATATCTATCGGTATATCACATTTCATTAAAATCGATTCATTAATTCTTTAACCAGATGAACCTCCTTAAATATAAGAGGATACTCGAAAAGCTGATAAGCGGGAATAAAATCCATTATTCCCGCAAGTGCGGGAGTAATGAATTTTTCTTAACACGTGCATGTAATAGGCCATTTTTCATGCACCCGAAACGAATGGCAAATTGAGTATTTCGAGCGTTTTCACCGGAGCGGGAGGTAATTATTACGTAAGTACTTACGTAGGACCTTCGTTGAAATCCGCACGCAAGTTCTTATGCAAGTTCTTATGCAAGTTCTTATGCAAGTTCTTATGCAAGTTCTTATGCAAGTTCTTATGCAAGTTCTTATGTATGTTCTTACGTAAGTTCTGACATGAGTTCTTACGTAAGTTCTTGCGAACCATTTTCAGTAGGATAAGAAATACTTAAAATAATGTAACAATAGAAAAAGCAAAGGCTACCCTGGTAGAAAATTACGAGTCGAATTACTTAAGATATCAACGATTAGCTAATCTCGTTAGCTAATCTTAACTAATATTAAGGATAAAATCAAGCTCAGGATTCGCTAAGAGATCTAAATTATACAGATAAAAAAATTGCAGTATATAATTAAAAATATTTTTTATTTATCACGTACATCAAATCAAAAGCGCATGCTCCAATTTAATTCTCAGCGAAATACAGCAGACCGTTACACCGCGTCGCATATTTAAATCGGAGTTGCAATTTATTTCGGAGTCTCATCATTGGATTACACGTGATTGTTTTTTGTGTTAAAAACCTTAATTTATTTATATTGTTAATTTTTTAAAGCAATTGAGTAATTTATTAACTATAATTGTTAGCAAACGCAATATTTTCAAAAAATATAAATCATTTAATAACCTAAAAATGATGTAACGATCAACGGACTATAACCATTAATAGTGTCATATATCTAACTAATATAGATGTTAAGAGTACAAAAAAACATGAAACTAAAAAAAATTGTCCCAAAAACCCCTCGCGCGACTTAGAATTGAACGTTTCAAAGTAAACGTTCTTCAGACGAAACGAACAAACTTATATATATTTTGTGTAGAATTGTTGTTCGCAAAAGCGCGAAACCGTTTTACTTCACCATAACGCGGGATATTTATTTACAAAGTGGGGATAGATTTGAAAGCTGAATGTACATACCTTTTAATCATTTATAATTAAACACTTATTATCAAATAGTTACTCTGATAACTAAACTTAATCGATTCATTATTAAATTACTTCTGAATATATTTTTTAAATTAACGAGTTTTTAACTAGTCCGTAACGAAAAAACGTCGCCAGGTACCGGGGTTTTTAGCTAATTCCTTAAGAATATATTAACTAATCCATATAAAATTACTTAAACAATAGCTAAGAACTCCTTAACGTTTCTACCAGGGTATTAGCGAATTTGCGAGTGTAATTAAATGTATCTCAAAAACCAGATAAAACGAACGAAAAAATATTTTAATTGTAAAGGAAATCTAAAATTTTAATGTAAAGAGCAGACAGAAACCATTTATATAATTTAATGGAAATCGATAGAAATAGATTATTAAATATTATTTATCAAGATTAAAAAGATGAACGGAAAACGTAACATATGAACTCCAAGCTCCCGTCCTAACATGCCTGATCCGTGCTGTGACGGGAAAACCCGAGGTTTTCCGCGGATATGAAAACATACGTAATCGAGAGATTCCGTACCGTGACCGAAAAACTTAGTAATCGAGAGCGTGTTCTCGAGAGCGTTGTTTTCTACGTGGAAAACCTGAGGGTTTTCAAAAGAAGTAATAGGCAGGGATTGAAAAAATCAAAAAATGACAAAATCCAAGCAAGTCAAAGACTCAAGCTTGGAGGGGTGCACGCGCGAGTGCTATAGCAGAAATTTCTTCGAAATTAAGCGCGCGAGGAGAGCAAGTCTTTAAAAGGGATCGGCGCGAGGCGCGTGACAGTATTGTTCTGTACCAATAATTTGTAGAAAAATATTTTTACGGAATAAAACTAAAATCAAACGGCTGTGTTATTTTGTAGCTGTTTTTTTCATTATAAACTAGCAACGTACAAATAAAATAATTTTGAATACGAAATGTAAAAGGCTTTTGCATTATGCGTTGTTGATGTATATGCATTGTCTGTAGATTATAGAAAGGTTTGGCAATGTTAACAACTCTACGTTTATTTTCGACATATTCGCAAAGTAAATCAAAATTAAATAGCTATATACTTATATAAAGCATGATATATATAGTATATATTAAAAAAAAAATTCACATAATTTGAGGTTTAATTTTGGATTTAATTTCTTCCTTACTAATATTTTGCAAACAAAGTTCTAAAAATTAGTTGATAAAAAGTGTTTATCATTTTTGCCAGCTATAAGAGACCAATTTAATGCTAGTTTGTACTTGTATTACATCGAACCCTCTAAATCTTCATATATTACGACAATTACCAAAGATGTTATAAAACATCTGACCATTGTACATGAGTACATACACTTTTTT
This sequence comes from Gastracanthus pulcherrimus, assembly GCA_949152435.1. Classification (NCBI taxonomy): domain Eukaryota; kingdom Metazoa; phylum Arthropoda; class Insecta; order Hymenoptera; family Pteromalidae; genus Gastracanthus; species Gastracanthus pulcherrimus. Next base: position 158,695 of record OX424576.1, read on the forward strand.
ATTATTATTCAAACAATTTATGAACGAAAATTGAGCTACATAAATTTGAGTTGACATAGTCTTGTTTGCGATATGTTGTAGCGCTCTTTTTTTAAAGAACATTTTCATGTTCAAAAACATAATAGTTCTATTCGCCGAAAATTGAAAATAGTACAGAGATAATTTTTTGATAAAAATTACCGTAAAAATCATTGTAAACCTGGGACATCCTGACTTCAGAGGAGAAATTACCCTAATGAATGGTAAAAAATTAGCATTATTCATTATAATTTTTACAATTCTGTACCTACTTTAAATTTTACCGTCAATTATGGCCATTTTTACCGCTCCGTAATGTCATTTTTTCCCGGAAGTCAGAGTATCCCACGTTTATAATAATATTTGCGGTAATTTTTAGCAGAAAATTCTCTCTGTGTAGCATTTCTTCAAAGGAACGGTCTAAGTGTTCGGGACGACATTAAACTAAGGATTAGGATGTAAATAACTAATAACAATTTATAATGAAGTTCGTTCTTTATTCGCCGCATACAATAAAGCCCTTCGTAGCAACCAATTCGTACAAAGGTCAGAGTCAATTTGACGTATGTGTCATTTATTTCAAGCTCGATCGAGACGCTGCTCGAGCCCCCAAAGGTTGTCGCCGCAAAGACATCCGAGAGCGATATCGCGTTTATATATATATATATATAACAACCTTTTTTAAGCCTTTTGTATACAAACTTATTACGCGGTCTCTTTTGTTACTTTTACATTATCGTCAACGGATTCTATCCTTAACACTAAGACTAGAGGATCAAGAACTCTAAAAAATAAGTGAAATCTCCCCAAAAATACCCTTAAAAAGGTAAAGAATGGGCAAAGTATACGACAGTTTTCAAATTTATAATATCTAGTTTTCGAAACTTTAAAAGAAAATCTTCATATTCTTAAATTTAATTAGCAACCCTGGTAGAGAATTAATCTAGAACTATGTAGATCTATCTAGTTTGCCAAGGAAATAATCGAGGGCCTCGATAAAACTAGATAATTTTCTACCAGGGAAAATAACTAAAATTTAAAACAATTTGTCAAATAATACCGTGATTAGATATTGTGATGCGTTAATTAGTCAAATAAATACGTAAAAATTTAAATTATTTAGGTTTCTTTCTGTAGTTTAATAAATGATAACAATAATTAACTCAGTTTTATTTATTTCTTAGACGATCAAGCATACTTCAAATATGCATACAATCTTAAATTATAACTTATGCTAGAAAAATTATTTTTATCAAAGGAGTCAAACTTATGTCAATTAGATAACATGGAACTTATTGAAATACTTCTAATATTACAATTTACAAAAAAACATATTTTACTAAACATTAAAGCTTAATTTATACCTTAATTAAAATCATATTTATATTCCCATTTATGAAATATACAATGAAAGTGTGCTGTTAGGAAGTTCTAAAATACTAGCCTTATTTATAACTAATATAATAAATAAATATTTATTTTACCAAAACAAAGAAACAATTTTATTAGTATGAATTTTCTTCCATATAAATTTAAAGAGCATTAGTACTAACTTAACCTTAAAATAGCAACAAAAGGGCCGACTAAGTATGTAAAGAGTAACTCATCTAATTGAATAAGTGTGTATAAAATTTCTTTAACTGTTTTAGATTTCAGTTATTTTGATAATTAAATTTAAGAGTATGAATATTCTTTTTTAAAGTTTCGAAAACTTGATTTCATAAATTTGAATACTGTGGTATACTTTGTACATTTTTTACCCTTTTAAGGTTATTATTACTTTATATTATAGACATGTGTTCGTATGTAACAATAGCACTTTTACTTTCACAATGAAACTATTATATGAGTTCTATTACGAAACGAAAAATTTCCACGTTTCCCTGCTATGAGGTATACGAGTTTGTTTACAAGTACAGTACATTACATTATAGTATATTTATATCAAATCTAGCATTTAAACACGCAGAAACTTCCTGATAAGCTAGAGAGTTAAAACATTTTAGGCAGTTAGAGATTATTTGACAAGTCACTTAAGTGGAGGTCGAAGCCGATTACAGATTTATGCATTGATTTGACATTATTCTAATTGAATTGTTCATATAAGTAAAAACTTTAGTTGTTCGGTGTTCTTATTCTACTAAGGAACACCGGACAACTGGGATAATTGAAGAAAATTAAAAATTGAATGAGAATACTGAAAAATACGAAATTGTTGGTAACTACGTAACTGCATGTAAGCTCCGACCTCCCCTTAAGTAGTATTTTGAGACAGATCTGACCCAATTTTATGACATCTTTGTCCCATTATTAGATAGATAGATAATATAGATAAGAGGTTTATTTCTGTCAGTGCAAAAAATACTATTGGGACAATATCGATTTATTTAACTCAAATCTTGCATTTATAAACTGAAAAATTTCTGGTCAAGTTAGAGACTTTAAACTTACGGAGCTTGCTAATACTAAATGACACTATATTTTAGTATTTAGGGATGGCGATATTCAAATTATATAATAGTAGCGTCCCAATTTAGGAACATTATCCACGATTGTACCTCAAATAAAATAAAATTATATACATATTATTTATTTTCGGTCAATTACATCTTAACCCTTAGCGTCCACACGGGGTAACTAGTTACCCCAGGCTCAGAAAAAGTGAAATTGGAGGTCTAAAACATTTAAAACATTTGACCAGTTTTTAGAACGCCATCTATAAATTGACCGATAAAAATCATTAGAAATATTGAAGAATACTTCAACAAACATGAAACAATCGGTTACAAGTGTTAAAACACCCATATGTCTTGTACAACTAGGTTTTTCAGCGTGGAGTAATGAGTTACCCCATGTGGCCGCTATGTAGCCTGGCTGAGGTGTGGCCGCTAAGGGTTAAAAAGGTATGTTTTTAAAATATTTGAATAAAATGTAATTTTAATTTGTTAGTGTTTCTTATTTATATTTCCGTATATAAAAACTAAAAAGCATAAAATAAATAAATGAAGATTAAAAAATAGCACTTTAATTAAATGTACTGAAACGTATAAAATAATATTTTTGTCACACTTGCACGAAAATGCGTTTCTTTATGCCCATATGCGGGACAAAAGTGGCCTTTTCCCGATCGGCGAGCGCAAAAGTAAATTTTTGAAACTCAGCTCTAAGTGAGCTTCCTTAAACATCAAGTATCATCTGGAAGATACTGTATGTTTAGATGGACCTAAACACTCTAGACGGATTTTCGAAAATAAGCCCTAAGAGAGTTTAGGCTAAACGCTGGGTACATTCGGATGATTTTACAGTCTAGCAAGCATGTGTTTGCACCGTGTCGAAGAACGGCCAAATTTAGTTTCGTTTCATAGGCATAAACAATACGTTATCTATACATGTTTTATAAAAAATACGGTGTGCACCATGGGGGAAAGGCCTTTTTCGCCCTTGTGTGTTTGCAATACTCGTCTTCAGCTCGCAATACGCACTCGCCTCCTACTCGTATTGCAAACCACACACGCGGGCGAAAAAAGCCTACTTTCCCCCATGGTACACAATATACTATTTTCTGTCAGTTCTGCATGTCTATTTGAAACTCATAGTGTTTCATCGTAAATATTAAATAGAATACTGGGGCGCTAAATTTTTCTTCTAGTCCATATCGTTTTACATGATAATCTCCCCTTAAGAGGAGGGGGGAGGGGGGGAGGGAGGTAAGGTATTTAAATTTTTTTTTTCGTAATTTTTTTTTTTTTTGAAACTGAATGCGTTGTATCTCAAAAATATTGTGTAAAAATTTCAAGTCGATCGGAGCCGAATTGCAGGTGTTATGAATATTTTCCTACCTGTTGGATTTTCATACCTGCTCGGTTCGAGCGCGCTATTGTTACCTGGCAGCTGCTTCGCTCCCTATATTATACCGAACCGTTCCTCCTACTTTCTTTTATAGAAATTTGAAGACAAGTATAAACATGCTCATACCTGTACCGTATATTTAGTCAGTGTAAAGAATATAATTTAGTTTAGCAGTAAACTTTCTATCGAACAGACGTACACGTGCGCTCCAATTTTTCGCATCATTTTCGTGAAGTTTTGTGGAAAATTATTGCTACAATGCCAAAAAAAGTTAAATGGTGTGATAGAAAATCAAGTGGTTCGAGGTTATATCCTTCATGCAAGACATGGGAATCAGTAGTGGATCAAGCGCTCCTGAATGGGCGCAATCAACAGATCACATTCATATAAACCGAGCAGAGCAGGAAGCTGAAAATCAAACTAGAGATGGCAGGATTCGTCGTAGACAGGAGCAAAAAGATGCTTTAGACATCATAGATAACAGCAACATCCTCTATGGACCTGGCATCGGTAATTCAGTGTAAGGTAAGCCGATAAATCTCACTTATGAACGTTTTATTCCAAATTATTTAGTGTTCAAAACTTTAAAGCGTTTTTCCCAAAACTCAAGTTTTCAAAGTCGGTGCCCATCATAACGTCAAAACTATTGCACCGATCCTTTCAAAATTTTAAACACTATTTCTTTACATAATTTATGAGGTAACGCTGGAGCTTTTTTTCCAAATTCGTTTATATTTTTCATTTTACAATAACAAATTAGCCGTTTTTTTGGCAAAAATCGCGTTTTTTCATGTAAAGTGTTCCCGCAAAGTGAAAAATAGAAATTTCGCGTTACCTGGGAAAAGCAATTATCTGACGAACGAACTTTGGTTTTTTGATTTCAGATGATCCAGCACCGAGTTATGAGGGGCACCGCAATTCAACTTTTTTCTGAGACGCTTCCGAATAATTGATGCCATTGCCGTATTTTTCAATATTTTTTCATGAAAATATTCCACAATATTATTTAAATGGACTACAATAATGTAACATTGGTTTAAATAAATAAATTTTAACTGAGTCGTGAAAAAAAATCACAAAAATGTGCCTTTTTTTGCACAAATTAACCATACCCCCCCCCCCCCCCTTAAATTTTAATACAACATGTCAAAAGGGGTTGAATAACGGTCGACAAAAAATGTCGTTCATTATGTTACCAAGAACCACCCACGTCGTAAAGTTCCGTTAATAAATATAGTGTTGAAAAGGGTAATTTATTGTGACGCATAGGATGAAGATTTTGAGGTTTTATATAGGCAAACATAAAGATATAATCAAGAATTTATAGTAAAAAAAATTTTAGAATGATTATTGGAGCAGCTGATTTTAAGAATTAATCATTTTTCCTGTAAATGTATCATCGCCGTGTCTTATATTCATCCTGATTCTCTAGCACAGGTTTATGCTGAGCATGCCCGCAACGTTGAACTTGCATTGGGTAAATATACGGATCATATTCCTATCATACTGGGGGATTTCAACATCCCTCGTATTTCTTGGGAGAATGACCCACTTAAATGGCACCCTATTGCTTATGTTGAACCAAGATTATTCTTAGCTGTAGATTGATTGTGTTCATTGGGATCATCTCTGGATTTAGCTCAGCATTATCCTCATCATTCTTCCAAGGGTTATTCATTAGACCTTCTCTTCGCTCCGATGAATGCTGTATCAGTTATAGATTATCAAGAACAGTTATTACCTACGGACAAGCATTATGTATCTGCCTTCTTCAAGATCACTGTTCCTTCTGTACAATGTGATAGTCAACCTAAATGTAATTTACGTAACTTTTATCGTGCTTATTATAATATGTTATCTAGCCATCTCACGGAACTGAATTGGAATGATACTTTAGCTGATCTGACCTTGCAACCAGATTCAGCATTAGACAAATTTTATAATGTTTTATATAGTGCAATATAGTCACATGCACCTATTAAAAAAAAATCCTCATATTCTTCCAATTCTTTTCCAAAGTAGTATGATGGCGAATTGATTCGCTCTATTTTTGATAAAAAGCGTGCACATAGTCGATGGAAATTCACAAACAATCTGTCGGATTTTATCGAGTTTAAAAGGCTACGAGCCTTATGCTTAAAATTGTCTAGGACCAAATATCGTCGTTATATAACCTCGGTTGAGTCGGGTCTAAAAAGAAATATGCGTTCGTTCTGGTCTTATATTAAAGGTTAAAGAAAAGATTAGTTTACTCCTTCTAATATGTTTTTAGGAGGTTTAAAAGCGGATAATGATTGTGAAATCTCGAATTTATTTTCGCATTATTTTGGTTCGGTTTACTGTAAATAAGCTGTATGTGATGTTCAACGAATGGACAACGTTCATGATGTGATACTACCAAACATAGAAATTTCGGTAGAATCTTTACGTAAGATAGTGTTAAGTTTAGATGATAATGTAAATTCTGGCCCGGATAACATTCCTGCGTATTTTATAAAGAAATGCTGGGCAGCCTTAGAAAAGCCTATTTTTAAGTTATTCGATAACCTGGTTCGTTCTGGTTGCTTCCCTAAATTATGGAAATTGTCCAACATTGTACCTATTTTTAAAAAAGGTAGTAAACCTGACGTAACCAATTATCGGCTTCTATTTCTATTTTAAGTTGTTTACCTAAGATATTAGATGCTTATTTGGCAAATGAATTATCATCTTTACTTTTCTCGAGGCTGGCTCAGCAGCAGCATGGTTTTATTAAGGGGCGTTCCACTCTAACCAATCTTTTGCTTTTCAACGATTTCCTGTCAGAATCGTTTGAAAAATCTGCCCAATCTGATGTGATATTTACTGATTTGTCAAAAGCGTTTGATCGAGTTGACCATAAGCGTATTCTATCCAAATTATGGAACTTTGGAGTACGTGGAAACAAACTAGCCCTGCTCTCTTCGTATCTTACCGACAGAACACAAGCGGTCCGATGGAATAATGCAGTGTCGTCCTCAGTTACAGTCACATCTGGGGTTCCGCAGGGTTTTCACCTGGGACCGTTACTCTTCTGTATTTATATTAATGATCTAGTTTCGCGCATATCTTTTGCTCGTATTTTGATGTATGCGGATGATGTAAAAATATTTGCGAATGTTCAATCTTCACACGATGCTTCAGCACTACAGGGGGATTTGGATGCAATATCTCAATGGGCAAATGAGAATGGGCTTCCTTTGAATGTTAGAAAGTGTAGTGTTATGTCTTTTACGAGAAGTAAAGCTCCTCTTTTTTTCAACTATTCCATTCTGGAGTCTCATCTCACTAGAGTTTTTGCCGTTAAAGACTTAGGAGTCACGTTTGAGCCTAATCTCTCTTTTTCGCTACACATTGAAGATGTTGCATCCAAGTCCTTTAGAATGCTTGGGTTTATTAAGCGTGCCACTACTGAGTTTCACAATCCTTTGGCTATAATTCATCTTTATAAATATCTAGTCCTCTCTAATTTGCTGTATTGCCCACAGATATGGAGGCCTTATATTAGAGATTATATTGATAAGCTTGAATCAGTTCAGCATTCTTTTCTAAGGTATCTGGCGTATAAGCTAGATAGGCCAATTCATCGTTTTAGCCATGACTATGGTGTTATTGCCGAGGATTGTGATATTCAAACAGTGGAGTCCATTCACTATCTTCAAGATTGTGTTTTGACATACAAAATTGTGCATGGTTTCATTGCTTGTGAAGACTTGTGTAACTTATTCATTGAGAGGCAACTCTCTTATTCTTTACGTCACTTTCGCTGTCTTCATGAAAATGTTTCCACGTATAATTTTGGTTTTTATAGTTCCATAAATAGGTTGAGAAGACAGTGGAATGTATTACCGCAAAGTATAATCCGTAAACCTACGTTATCTACCTTCAAGACGGCAACTAGATCACTCTCTAAAGCGTTTTAAACATCCGTATATTATATTTTATCTGATTTTTCAGTCATTTTTACATTAATATTGGTACTTTTATATATTTTTCTATTTTTTTTCCTTCTTTTTTTTTGTCAACACATGTAAAGGGCTTATGCCCGTGAAATAAATAAATAAATAAATAAATAAATTAGTTTTGAAACAAAAAATTTTTATGAACAAATAATATTTTTTTTTCATTTTAACGTTTAAAACTGACTTGCCCCCTTCAGTGTTCGTTTACTAATAAGATAAAACTAATTATTTATAAGTAAACGCGTAAAATTTTATAAACAATTCGCTTTTTTATTTACAGATATGTTATTTTATAAATTTCTTCCATTAACTTTGTAGATAAATGTTTAAGGAAAAAAATAAGTCCCGAAATATTAAAATTGATTAAGAAATAAAAAAATTGGGTTTTAACTAAATATTTTTTAAATTGACAATTTACCCTCGTGACGTCACGATTTTTTTGGGAACAATGTTTTTCATGTAGTTATGGACTATTATTAAGTACATTTCATTAGTTTTATCATAGGACCTTTATAAACTCTCATATAATTTTTTGTATTATGCCCTATATCTAGCGAAAGACCTTTCTTAAGGGGGCAAACCACCTTTAAATTGTCAAAAAATCGTTTTTTTTTATTTACCTTATTTATAGGAAATTTCCCGTAGAATAAGCTCCCGAAAACCGCTTTAAGATATCATAATTCCTTTTAAAGTTACAATATAAATACTGAGACAGCTTTTTTGCCAATTTTATCAATTAATATTTATTTTATTATTATTTATAACTAAATGTTTGATTGATTATTTTATTTAGTTATAAAGCAATAAAATATAATATAATAAGATCCATGCTTGTATATTCAAATATTTGCGCGTTGTTATATGTAATATTGGCGCATGTGCGAATTACGAGTAACGTGACATGTCATTACGTCACAAGATAAAGGTCGATAAATCAGATCGAATTTTTTACTAACCTTACCCGTACATTTTCTCTACTTTTGACAGTTGGCTTTTATGTTTACAAACCACCTGTTAGTAAACACAGCTAATATTTTTATTGTACTGAACTTATACAGTGTTTTAATTGCATTTGACAATTTGTGAATGTGTGTAAATCAGTGTAGTGAAAATGTCTTCTAAAAGAGATAAAAAAGGAAGATTCACAAAAGAAGCCAAGACTATCCACTAGCTCAGCGAGGAAACTCCAAAACACAGCTAGTGCTAGAGACACTAGTGATACAACAAACAGAATCATTGACACTTCAATTTTATTTTCTAAACTTAGAAGTGTTCTGTGTTGTAATCGGTGCCATGGCAATGTTCAATTAAGTGAATCTGGTGTGCAGGGTCTTGGTTTCAAAATAGATATTGTGTACTCAAAGTGTGGTGAAATAGCAGCGATCAACTCCAGCAACAAAATAGGAGACAAAGGAAATGCATATGAAGTGAACAGAAGATCTGTGCTGTCTGCTTGTGCACTTGGACATGGACACGCTGGCCTTTCAACTTTTTGTGGGATTATGAACCTATGCAAGCCAGTTGCCCAATCGGCTTTTGATGAAATAAATAAGCAGTTGAGTGAAGTGTGTGAAAGTGTCGCTCAAGAGTTTAGTATGATAAGTTCAGTTTACTCAATTTATTCATTTTTGTGTTTTTTTTTCATTTCAGGTTATTCAAGGAGGAGGAAGACTCATGGGACTCCACGCACCAGAAAATATTGATGTACACTGCTGCAGTGTTTGTCTGCTACGTTGAAAAGAAGAAAAAAGTAGTTGCAATTGATAAGATGAGTATAAATTATATCTATTAGAACTTGTAACTTAATTGTTAAATAACTCTAAATGTTGTTTTTATCAATTTCAGCTTACTGTCCGTAAGATTCCAAGAGAACGCATGGACAGATTGGGCTCAAAATTTATGGAGATACTCATTATAGTAGTACTTTTCATATGAGCGTAGGGATTTTGATTTGAACGAGTAGAACATTTTTTACATCTATAAAAGTGATAACATTATTAAAAAATAAGTGTTATATTGACAATGTTCATATAAAAAAATACTTCTACTCGTTCAAATCAAAATCCCTACGCTCATATTAAAAGTACTACTATAATGAGTATCTCCATAAATTTTTAGTCCAATCCATCCATGCGTAGACTTGGAATCTTACGGACAGTGCTTAAAGTCTTCGAAAGCAGTCTGGTTTGCCATGGAGGCATAGAAGGTCCAACGAAGGTAAAAAATATACAAATTGGTAGGTTTTTATGTATACTTTCAGGAAAAAAAACCCTTATTAAAATAAATATCAAAATAAAAATTCTTAATTCATTTTTTTGTTTCAGATTTTAAAGGTGGTGTGCCCCCTTAAGACGCAGTTATAAATTCGACTGTTGACACTTTTCGAGAACAGATTTTAATGTAAAACTTTGAGAAGTTATTCTCCAGATGAAAAAGTATTGATTTTCAGAAAGAAATTATAAGAAAAAATGTTGAATCGGAAAGGGGGAAAAGCGGCAGATTGTACGGCTACTCGGCAATGATCTTGGAAGAAAGCGTTAGTTCGTCGGCTAGTTCGGTCTGGACTGAGTGTTTTTGTGGCGTCGCGAGTGTAAGATCAGTATAGTGCCTCGCTGCACTTTTTCCTCCGTCAGTCTCTTCTTTTTTCCTCTCTTCTCTTCGTAGCCGATATCAACAACTCAGGAGACTTGGCGGGATTTGCCGCGTGCATCGCGCCAGGCGCCACGCCTGTCCCATGTTCGCCGCCTCGCTGCGATGGATCGTTCGCGCAGCGCGATTCCATTCGATCCGCGTCCGCGCTATCCCGCGACCCACTAAATCGCTCCCCTACCTATTCTCCTATTCGTACACATATACATGCGCCGACTCTCTCCAACTCTGTCCCTCCCCCTTACATAGCGCTCACGACTACTATTCCCCTCGGGATCTTTCTTCGGGGCTTTTAGTCCCTCTCTGCACCGTAAAAATACTTTGGGAATTGGCTCCGCGCAATTTTATCGCTCCGATCGGCCTTTTTTCCTTCCTACCTTTCTTCCTTCCTTTTTCCTCTCTCTCTCTCTCTCTCTCTCTCTCTCTCTCTCTCTCTCTCTCTCTCTCTCTCTCTTTGTCTTTTTAGCTTCTGCATCTACGCCTATATACCTATAGCAGACTAGCAGGAGAAAGCCAGATGAGAGACTAAGAGACAAGTACGATCTGCTCGCACATAGTTGCTGGCTACAGAATGTCAGTAGCGACCCGCAGAGCTTTACTGTCCTTGCTTTGTTAATCTTCGAGATTTTCCAGCGCAGATACTCGAGGATTCGCTCTTCGAATATCGGTCTGAACAACGCGACATAAGGAACTTAGATGTACACTGAATTAGAGTTGATATAAATCGACAAATTAAGCAGATTATTTGCTCCATGCAATACAGAAAGAAATCAATTTTCTTCAATGACAAAATTAGAATTAGTTTTGAAAAGGGTTTTGTTTGATACGTGGTTTAGAGGTTTCATACGGTATGATGTACGATACAGGTATCATACGTCTGAAATGTATGAAAGCCAGGTTACAGACGACGTAACCTGTCAAGTAAAATACAGTTGCTCGATTAGTTATCGTTTTAAATAATAATACAGTTAATGATTGATTAAAAAATGAATGTTTTGTTACGGAATTCCAAGGTGGAGTATCTGTAATAGTGGAAAAGTTAAAAGTTAAATTTTTACTAGTTAAGGAAAGAAGTTACAAACAAAAACAAAATCGGTTAAGCATTGACAGATATATTTTTTTGTACATTTATAATACGTTAAAAGAACATATTTGCACTAGTTAGAATTCCGCTACACCGTCCTTAAAATATTAGTGCAGCCTGAAATCCTTCAAAAAAGGACATTCCTTTGATTATCGTTTTGCGCAACAGGATATAATCAGCTTTAATTAAGTTTTTAAATTTTTATTTCCACAAAAATCTTGTATTTTATTATTAATATTGCCGAGTCAAAATTTGTATTTAAACTTTTATCAACAGGTCTCAGCATAATAGATTTCTAAAAAAAATTATTTAAAAAGTAGATTACCATTTAAAACATAAGAAAAAAATTTGGTGCGCAAAATGTAACTAAAAGTTATGAAAATAAAGAATTGAGAAAAATGACTAAAGTAAAATAGTAGTAAAAATTAAATAAAAGTTAATTCGTAATTATTTATGATTCATTTATTATTTTTAGGATAAATCTTTTTTGCCCACCACTGACATAGGGTTTTAACTTTTACTGACGTTTAGCCTTGCTTAAGGCGCACTTATTTAACTTCCTTCCTCACACAAATATCGAGTTTGAAAGCATTAAATTTTAGATAAAAACGAAATTATTAAAAATATTAAAACAGCTTAAAGAAGTCAAATTTTCTTGTGAAACCTCTTTCAATATTAAAATAAATAAATAAATAAATAATTAGTAAAAAAATATAAAGAAAATCGGTTTTTTGTCCAAAAACCTGAATCTTAATCTAATTTTATTATTTCTAATATATGTTTATTATATGCTCACGATTACGTACAAAGAAGATCATCAATTAATTATTATATCCAATGAACTGCAAATTTTAAAACTACTAATTCTGAAAATTCAAAATTTGAATACGAAAACAGAATGTAAAAAGTTTAGATAATGTATCGCAATCCCTTAAGGCGATGCTGAATCCACCTGTGACCGACAAATACGAGGAACCACTTTACTCATTTAATTTTCAATTTTTAGCAAATATCTTTAAGAAACGTTATTATATGAATTGTCCTAATCAAAAACAACAACTTTTCAGAGAGATATTTTCTCAAAATTGAGAATTCAATTAAATAAGTGGTTCCCCGTATTTGACGGTGACAGGGGGTTTAGCATCACCTAAGGGGTCACTCTAAAATCTCAGCAATAATTTTCAATAATTTTTTTTTCATAGAAAAATTTATTTAAAATAATCCAACATTTTACACATAAAAGAAGAGGTTTCACACTTATAAAATATATTTTTTATTTTTGATTTGTATGTCTGATACTCAATAAACAAAATTTAATGAAAAATAACAAAATGGCAATTGCAAAAAATGGTCGAAAATTTCAAATGTCCGCCATTTTGTTATTTTTCATCAAATTTTGTTTATTGAGTTACCGGCTATAGCGAAAAGCTTATTTTTTAATAACCCGTCCACTCTTTTGCTTTCAGGCTCTTCAAAGTGGAGATATCACGTCAACCAGATTGTAGTAGGATCAACTTCAGGCAGCCGGACCAGCCAGATTTTACATACATAACAAAAAAAAATATATTTTATAAGTGTGAACCTCTTCTTTTATGTGTAAAAAGTTTGAATATTTTAAATAAATTTTTCTATGAAAAAAAATTATTGAAAATTATTGCTGAGATCGTAGAGTGACCCCTTAAAGTGATTGTAACTTTTACAGATTTGGGGTTTGCTAACTACAAATGTCTTTTTTAATAAATTCACGGATAATATGATTTTTTATTAAAAATACATTAGTTATTAAATGTGTTATTTCGTGCGATTTTTTACATTATTTTACAACTGAAAATCATTTTTATTTTTTAAGTGAGGACTCTTTGTTACACATAATTGGCTATAAAATCATCATTTAATCTTTTCTTCTTAAGCATATTGTTTAATATCTGAGTTAAAACTACATAATATGATTAGCAATCATCTGCTTTATATTATAACAAATGCGTATAAAAATATTGTGTACAAAATATATATTAATATTTATTTCCTGTATTTCATATGGACGGAGGGATGGCTGACATAAAATTGTGGCGCACTTAGTGTATCCTATATATTAAAATAGTAAATCCACACGAGATTTCGAGTTAATTTTTTAATTATCTCTACAGATTTTCCACCAGAACATTTATTTCACGTTATCTATCTTGCAGCTGTTACTCGCCCGCTGTTAGTCATACGTTTTGTTTTTTTAACAACATTTCTCTTAGTTTTTATACATGTTTAGTTTTCATGGTCGTCAAATTTGCTTGGTTCTCCTACTCTGCCCTTTCACGAAATAGTCAGAAAATTTTTATAATTTTTTAAAATAAGCTTAAGTTAAAGCTCTTGTTGTCAACTTCTGTTCGGGACGAGAATAAACTAAGGATTTTGTTACAATAATTTATACACCATTTATGATAAAGTCTGTTATTTATTAAATACAATATTCGCCTTATTAGTATAACGCGCTTTGTAGCTACCGAGCTGTATAAAAGCCAGAGTGCATCTGGTCTCTGCATTATTCTTTTTCGAGCTAGAATGAGCCGCTATACGCGCCGCCGAAAGTCGCCGCCGACGACCGCCGAAAACATACATAAGAAACTTGAGAATGTCATCGCATTTCAACTATACAGAAAGTCTTAGAGGCCTTTTACATAGGAATTTATTACATAGTTACATTTTCTTATTACTAATGGATTCTATCCGTAACAATTCTCCCCCTCGTATAAAATATGCTTTATTTTATACCCTAAATGGAGTTACGGACTATCATAAAAAACAATCCGACAGAACGCCAATATAATCCAAGACGTTAAATCGATTCGAGAGCTAGAGTATTTGTACATTGAACCTAATTACCAACTAACCTTAATGCCTCACACATTTTATAATCACTGCAAATATCTAGCATCGCTGCTGTAAGTACAAATACATACACTTTTTAAATCATAAAATCTGTACGTCGCCGATTTATTATTAATAATGTTGCAACAATCAACAACGCTTTCTAGACTGACTTCATATTTTCGCTTTAAATATTGTTAAACAATGAATATTTAAAAGTGCTGCCTGTGATTTTGTGTATTTGCACGGTCACAAAAACACATAATCCCTGGCATTTGCCCTATGCCTCCGTGGAAACCGTGCAAAACTCGGTGAGCGGAAACGGCATCGGACACCCTTTTATTGAATTATTAATCAATTATAATTTCGGTGTTCATATTTTATAGCTTTTTTACTATTTTCTTATACGACAATAAATTTTCATATTGTAAAAATTGACTCAACAATTCGCTGCGAGTTAACCAAATTATTTATTTTGCCTACGTTTCGAATCCATTTGATGGATTCCTTCTCAAGGCTATAAAAAATATAAAATTTACAAAAGTCAAAAATTATGAAAATTACAAAAACATTTATAAAAATGATGAGCAAAATTTAACCTACCATGTCTAAAGAACGGCTAGTTACTGAGTGGCATATTGTTAATAATACTCTAGCAATATAGTTGCTATGAGCCAGTAACAGTTACAAATTGGCAACTAAATAGGGAAAAAATATTTTATTTTTAAATATAAATTTTCAAGAAAAGTCCACAATTATTAATAACAACAATATTTTATTTAACTTATTATTACAACTTACGTGTGTCTAACCAATAATGTAACAAACACCCACGAGTGGCATTGGATCGGCAGGCGATGGAAAGCCTGATCTTGGTGTTTCACCACTCGAGGGTGGACCGACGAAGTGAAGTGGTGAGTTCGCGGAAAGCAAGGCAATACGTTAAAATTAGAAAAAAACCGCGGAGAAGGGGAAACAATCGAAAAGGAGAGGGAATCAACTGTAAGCGCTCGTGTTTATGCGACGCGCACACACATGATGGAAGAGGCAGCACGCACGAGTATATTGGTGATCTCGTGCACCAACACATACATATGTACGTACCTGTAGGCACACACACAACCAATGCATCGTGTCGCGGGGGTTCCTCTTAGGAAGACCAGCTGAGCGCGAGTTCATCGCTCGCAGCAGTGCGGCAGCTTCTCCGTGTAAAACAGTAATAGTACAACATCAAGTGTCACAAACAGAGGTTAATAAACAAAATCGGAGTTAACTTTTAAAATTCAATAAAATCACATTTTAAGTTTTTTTAATAAATTAATGGAGTATTTATATAAATTAATTAAATTTCTAGTGTCTTCTATCCTATTCATCGTGTTATCATGATAAAAAATATTGAGGACTTCTGAGAATTGTCTTTTTCTGCTATTGTTTTCTATATCTATAATTTTAAATTGTTTGTTACATTATTGGTTAGACACACGTAAGTTGTAATAATAAGTTAAATAAAATATTGTTGTTATTAATAATTGTGGACTTTTCTTGAAAATTTATATTTAAAAATAAAATATTTTTTCCCTATTTAGTTGCCAATTTGTAACTGTTACTGGCTCATAGCAACTATATTGCTAGAGTATTATTAACAATATGCCACTCAGTAACTAGCCGTTCTTTAGACATGGTAGGTTAAATTTTGCTCATCATTTTTATAAATGTTTTTGTAATTTTCATAATTTTTGACTTTTGAAAATTTTATATTTTTTATAGCCTTGAGAAGGAATCCATAAAATGGATTCGAAACGTAGGCAAAATAAATAATTTGGTTAACTCGCAGCGAATTGTTGAGTCAATTTTTACAAATATATACTACAACGAGTATCAACATCCTATTACAAAAATTTTCATATTTTACATTTAATTTTTAACATGCGCGCTTCTATTTGTAACCCATAAACTCACCCTCCCTTTTGGTTAAACAGCTGCATACATATTCCCTAGTCCCTAATCTCGATACAAGCCCAAATCTATTCAATACTCTTTCAATTCTGTAACCACTGCCTTTGGATTATACATGTATTGTAGGCAAATCTCATATCCGTTCTTCTCTTAAATATATAACCGGTTGACTGTTATTACTATTTCAGAAGCAATAAGCACGTTACACGCGTATTGCTCTAACAACCATTTGTAAATTATAACATTAATTTCATATCCGAATATAATTAGACTATTGCAAAGTCATTATACGCATCTGCGTATCCATGCGACATCTCACACGGTTTCGCCTTCTAACTTGCAGCCGCGAGTCGCATTACCGATTCACGCAAGCAAAAGCTAAACCGTAGAGGACTGTCGGCAATGCCAGTCTCAATCAAGAAATATAAAATAAACTTATAGCGAGTTACCAAATTCATGTACAACAATGACGCTCTCCCCTGTTCAGACTCTTGGCCTTATGCATTCGATGACCTTCAGCACAGAGCGAACTCCCATTTGAGGTTCCATGATAGTCTCAGGACGACCGCGAATCGTCCCGAACTAGTGACACTACAGCCTGTTGAAATACCAGTTTTAGCAGAATCAATCAGATAGCGTACGGTAGATGGCGCTTATATGTATGGCGTGGGTCGACTAGATTCTAAAAAAAAGCAGACCGAGTGAAGCCTCTGAAGCAGGCACAGCGTATAGAGTTAACCTTTTTTTGTATAACTTAAATAAAATTCTTTACATTAATTATAACTACGAGTTTCTCTGTGTACTTATTTCAACACAGCCGTGGAATTGCACTGCAAATTTCCTCGCACTGCAAGAGCTTCACACTTTAAAAGAGTCATTGATACAAAACTTTGGCGTCCCCAGTTATAGCCTCACTTCTTAGTGATTCCTACAGCTCAACCCTATGCTTGTTTGAGCGGCGGTCATTTTGCATAGGAAAACACTTGGCTTTTGTAGTGAGCCTACTCCTACAGCTCATCCCTGTGCGTGCTTGCGCGGTGGGACTATTGCTCATAAGAGAGGTTATGCTATAACTATTGCAGAGACTTTCTATTTTTCCTAATTTCCAAGATAAAAAATACTTCATTTCGCACAGAGTTTAAACCAATTCACCTGGGCCCTAGGCCAATTGGAAAAAAACAGCTAGTAAAGACAAAGTAACCATACTACTTTCCGAGAAATTATCAGTTAACAAATGTTTTCATTTCTATTTTTGCATAGCGCCTCTAAAACCTACTATGCATGTTACTATTTCGCAAACATTTGTGTATAGCACGACTAAAACCTACTATACACTTGTAACAAATAGTTCATAATAATTCGAAAATTCACAGAATTTTTATTATCCCGACTTGGTTCCAAGCTAAAAAGTGTATCGCATACTAAAAAAACATCTCTAGAACGATTATACACGCATATTATGTTTTGCCTACAATACTTCTCCCCATGCAAATTATTCAAATTTTCGTTTTATTTTTTCTTCTTGTTTTTTTCTGGTACTATTTTATTGCTCTAAAACCCAATCGGTTCACCTGTAAAATTTTAATGACTCTCTTATCTTATAAGTTACGTCTTAAAAACGCTTATAAACGTTGGCCGCTGCACCGTAACCGATTCCTGAAAAAGTCGTGCATAAGCGTTCTGGTGTCCATTTGACAGCAGCATACCTCCTCGCCGTCGTCAAAGAAGATAGACCCCAATAGAAGCGCAAAGCTGGGAAACAAAGTGAGGCACCTCAAGGGCTAGTAAGCACCCCGACCACGCGCAGCGCGACAGTCGTTTTCCAAATATTTCCAAACGTCATGTATATAGAATGTAGGTAACAGTATAACGCTCGGCCGATAACATACCGGCAATATCAATAAAAGTAAGTATTTAAAAACAGTACACTGGAAACATGTCAGTTATCGTTGGCAATACTTAAAAAATATGTAGAAAACCTAAAAACATATAACAAAAGAAATTATACTTAAACTACAAACCTAATCTACAAATGGGGAGCAATTTATATATTAGATCCATTATTTAACAATCGTCGGCAGCGATGGTCCTGTGGATAACGTATCTGGCTCCTGATTTTTTTATGCAAGTTCAAATCAGCCCCAATTTTTTTTTTTTTATTGTAGTTACAAAATAAATTATATTTTTATAAACTTAAATAAAAATATTAAATTATTACTATTTTGAATAGTTTTCTAGACCACCCTAGAGGTACTATTTTCATTTTATTTAGAAATTGCTATATAAAAGACTTTTAAGATACTTGTTTATAATCTCACGACATGTATAAATTATATAGAATTATTCAATAATCTTTTTATATAAATGTTCTAAATAAAACCGTGGTGTCCGTCGCCGGTAGCCCTACATAAACCACGGGATCTTTCTCCCTTCCTCCAGGCTCCTTTAACCTTTTCCACCTTCACCAATGAGTATACATGATCATAAAAAACTCTAAAAGTACCTATTATAATATTCACAATGTTTTTAAATATACCCATGATGATATATTTAAAAAAATGTTTCTGATAAAAAACTTGTTCACCTTTTTTATGATGAAGTATATAATAAAATAATTGAATTTATGTCATTATGTCTTTCACCCATAGATATGTATACAAAACATAAGTTTTTTAATATATTCTTTTAATTAAAATATTTGTAACATTGGTTTTTTTAAATTATTCGTGCAGATTAACTATTGATATTGTACTATTGCTTCATTTTTGTTACGGTACCAAGAAATTGTACAAATTTTTTGAGATTCAAAAAACTTTAATAATATAACAACTTTTTATTGAAAAATTATGCATAATTTACATAGATGTTCAAAAACTCGATATAAATAGTCAAAAACTTTCTATTTTAGGTACCAAATAAGTCAATAAAATTTTGGAACATAAATACAACGGGAAATAAATTTTCATATCGGCATAACTCTACCAATTATTATATTAAATACATTATACATTTAAATAAATATACACTTTATTTGAAAATACTTATTTTATTAACATAAATAATAAAGAATATTAATGTAATATACATTTCCTATACACAATAATAAATTTAAAAAAAAACAGTGCAACGAATTTGAACCAGCATAAAAAAATTAAGAATCAGATACGTTATCCACAGGACCATCACTGCCAACGAGTGTTAAATAATGGATTTGATATATAAAGTGTTCCCCCATTTGTAGATAAGGTTTGGAGTATTGAATATAATTTGTTTTACTATATGTTTTTAGGTTTTCTACATATTTTTGGAGTATTGCAAACCATAACTGACATATTTCCAATGTACAATTTTTAAATACATGCTTTTATTGATATTGCCGATATGTTATCGGCCGAGAGTTATCCTGTTACGAGTACCTACATAACGATTGGAAACATTTGGAAAACGACTGTCGCGCTGCGCGTGGTCGGGGTGCTTACTAGCCCTTGGGGTGCCTCACTTTGTTTCCCAGCTTTGCGCTTCTATTGGGGTCTATCTTCTTTGTTTCCGCTGGTATAACTTCGCTTGCCGTTGTAGTCATTGCATTAGTCATTGAAGGTGATCTTTTCAATTGCAGCTTGGTTACTGATAAATCCTCTCTAAAACAAAGTTTACCAACGATAAGAATTTCACATTAAATAAAATTAACTTTACAATTAATAGTATTAAATAGAATAACATAAGCTAATTACGTAATAAAATTAGATTAAGATTCAGGTTTATGGACAAAAAACAGATTTTCTTTATATTTTTATACTAATTATTTTTTTTTTAATAATGAAAGAAGTTTCACAAGAAAATTTGACTTCTTTAAGCTGTTTTAATATTTTTTTAATAATTTCGTTTTTATAAAGATTTTGAAAATTTAAAAAATTTTGAATATTTTGGAATTTTTTGGAAGATTTTGGAATATTATGGAAAATTTTAAAAATTTTGGAAAATTTTAAAAATATTGGAAAATTTAAAAAATGTTGGAAAATTTAATATGGGTGAAATACATTAACAGTTTTATGTTGTATTATAATCTCTTTTTGTTATTTTACTAAACATAATGCCCAAAATTTAAATAAAACTTAAGTGAGCCGATTAAAAACGAACAAAGAAAATGTCGCATCGGCAACCGTCGTTTGTGCTATAAATATTAATTAAAATCGATGAAATAAATGACCAAAATATAGTATTTGATAAACTATTGAGAAATAGCTTTGCATTATCCCTAAAAAACTAATATGTATTAATAAAATAGCAAATTTGCATCGATTTGTTGCATCCACAACGCACCGTCCGCAACGCGCGTTTGTTTAAATATCATAACCTCTTATTGCAACTAGCAAAACTGAATAATACAAATACGAGAAGAAGTTTCTTTGCATTTTACAATCATGAGACCTGTTTTGAGTGAAGTAAAATTGAGAAAGCAGAAAGAGTACTTAAAGCACAAACGAATTGAAGAGTTAAAAGAACGGAAAAAGAGGAGTTAACAGAGAAATAAATATAATGAAGAAATAAGTGTTTTCGTCGTGTAAGAGGTAAAATTAGTCAATTTAAACGTTTAAATTGTTAATTTCAATAAGCCAAATTTATAATTTAAATTTAATCAATGCATAAAAAGTTGAATTTGTATTAAAATAATATTACACTTGCGGTCTTTTTATTCTATAAACGAACTATAATAAAATCCCTCAATTAAAGCATACAATTTTTGTTGTCCTTTAAGGGAATGTAATTCTTTGACCTCATTTGAATCTTCATCCTCCTCAAAGGATCTCTCGGAATCAGAAGTAAGTAGTCACGCATCCTTGTTCGTTTCGTTGTACCTTCTACCGAACCATTACCAATTACTTTAAGTGAATCATTAAGATCAACGTAATTTGTAAAATAACATTAACACAATACAAATGTTCGATTAAAGTATCAAAAATAAAAATTAAAATAGCTGCACAAATATTTTAGAACTTTTTTCAAGAAAAAATATATACATGGTAATTCTAACTTGCCGTATTTGATAAATCATTTTAGATTTGGTAGGCACTTGTTTCGGGCTTGTTCATGGACAAATATTAATTGTTTATAGTCTCGAGAAGTTGTGTGAAAAAACTAGAGCTGTGCTCCTAAGTTAAGTTGACCTCATTTTCAACATTTGAAAGTTAAAAGTTCTGGAGATTTCCTCATATACATAGATATAGTCTTGCATTGTAGTAGCTCCGACTATGGAGGCGTAAAACGGCGGACGTTCTGTGACGGGCTAAAAACGTCTAAAACAAAAAACAACAAAAAAATTTATTTTTTTTATAAGATTGCGCAGCGACTGTACTTAGAATAATTATAGAAAACATTAAATTAATAAAATAGTGGAACTTAGAAAAAAAAGTAGAAATTTTCACCAAAAAAATTGCTTTTATTTTGCAATAACAATTATATTATTGAATAATATGTTGATTTTATAGGTACAGTCGGTGAGGAATGTAATCTTCTGTATGTATGCACCGGATGAGCATGATTAAATGAATATTTTTGGCGTTATCATGCCCGCCAGATTGAGAAATGTCGTTTTGAGATAAACGTGTTTAAAGTTCTCGGTCATGAAAAGTATAAGTTTTTGGATACTTACAGCTGTTTTGCACTAATCTGCGATACCGGGTCTATACAACAAACCCTCAGCTTTCTCATAAAATTGTTGTTTCTCGATTTGTTGCAATTTGCGAGCAGTTCTAGCTTCTTTACTGCAGTTGAGGCTGCGACTACCCTGGCGTTTTAGCCGCATGTCGTCATATTCTATAGTATATGCTTTGCATTGGGAGCAGATTTGAATATTTAACACTAGCATTATTTTCAAAATTGTAAAATAGCCTTCATTGAACACTGCGGCAGATATAGATGCAACGATTTCTACAATTTTTACACCCTAATTCAAATGCTTTGGAGTAAGCATCTCTCTAGAAGATCTTTTTTTGATAAGTCTTGATATATAGGTGTAAGTATATGTTTTTGAACTTCTGGATGAAGCGGGTCTGGGTGATTGAACAATCCTCCTGTAGCTTCTGCAATGCGCATTTACACTAGCTATTTGGGTCGCGCGCGCGCCCCAGCTTGCCGCACCTTACCTGCTCGACGCGCGGTTACAAACTCGGCTGTAACACCGTTTAGAGATTGAATTTCGATCTTAAACGTTGGGAACATATTCTCCACATACATACGCATTGATTTAAATAAAAAAGTAATTTTTTGAACCATTTACACGATACGACCCCCTTAAACTCGAAGTAGAATTTCTTAACAATTGGTCTTAAGAAGACTTGAATGTTGTCACGCGAGCACCAGTTCTATTATTAAATATTTTTTTAAAATATAAATGAAATAAATATTTGCCCAAAAATTTAAATATATTACGATTGATAGTTATAGAATGTGATGTCACAAGATTATATTGATTAGGAGTTAACTAATAATCAATAGAAACTAATATGTGAGCTTTTGGTCAGGTACCGGGACGTGGCCAAGTACTGGTGCATTTATTTACCTTACAAACATACGGGCCCGTCGCCCGATAGTTCAAGGTGTATTAGAAAAATAATATTTTTTTAATAAATACAGGCCATTTTCTACAGCTTGTCTAGTAAAAGATAAGTGAAATGTAAACGTTAAATGTAAAATATATGTAGATAGTAATTAAAAATAAGTACGCTAAGTTTTCTTCGTCAAATACGAATGAAACTAGTTAACATATTAACTAATGATTATTTATTATTATTCAAATAGACGAGTAGAGCATTTTTGTATTTTACCCAGAATTAACAAGAACATTTTTCTGTTTCTTGATTTATTTTTTTAAATATTTGCGTTTAAGTAAACTGCTTAGAAAAAATGTCCCGGTAAACTGTTCGAAATATCATTGGTAACGTCAGGTTAACATTTTGACACATTTTACTCTTTTGATAGGGAAAACTAATACTTAATAAAATGTAAGCATATAACAGTCCACCATTGAACTATCGGACGACAGGCCCGCATGATTATAGTTATTATCTATACAATTGAAGATATTGTACGAAATTTTAAAATGAAATTACAAAACGATGGTAAAGCGGAAATTACAAGTATAAAAGAAATTTTTTCTTTAGTTGACAATTTGTTAGTTGATTTCCCTACTTTCCTTAGCATAAAATTGTATCGCATATTTACGATTTCAAAGCATATAAATAGTAAATTTTTTTTTTTTTTTAAATGGCATTTCGAACTCGAAAGTTCATCGCCTCATCTACGCAAGCATTCCATGTTTCCCTATTTTGTGCCAACCCCATCCATTTCGCGCCTTCCCGCCCAATTTCAGTTACGTCTAATTTTACGTTATCCTCCCATCTGCGTCTAGGTCAGCAAGAGGTCGCGTTGCTTTCGGTTTTCCTTTCATTATGCGCGCTGCTGTACGATCATCGTCCATTCTTGCCACGTGCCCTGCCCATCTTAGTCTCCGTGATTTTATTATTCTGTTAATATTTGGTGACGCGTACAAATTATGTAGCTCGTCATTGTGCAGTTTCCTCCACTCCCCAATTTCCTCATCTTTCTTTGGCTCCCCCAGTTTCCTCATCTTTCTTTGGCCCATATAAATAGTAAATACAAACATTAATTGTTAATAACGCTTGATCAATATTCAAATAAAAAATCACAAACAGTTTCATGAATATATTTAATATGTTACACAGATGTTTTATAATTACTAAATTTCTTTTTTAGAATACTTTTTATATGTTTTTCATGAACTAATAAGAAGGCAGAAAAAATCATATTTGCCTAGCTTATATTTTTGTAAAAAGTAAATTTTAGGCAGATTGTATATAGCATTTTCTCACTTATAACATTTGTACTAAACGTTGCAAAATAAAAAAGATTATTATAGTATTTGTTTAATAACCTGAAGTGATATCATTTAACAATAAATATTCTAATTTTTCTTTATATTTACTTAAAGGCGATAAAACTACTCTACCATTTTGACATCAATTAAATTTCTTTCTCTCTGCTTTCCAAAATACAGCTAAATTACAGTTGAACAAAATACGGACATTTCATATTCATATGATCAAAAAATGATATATCATTCAAAATTTTTCGTTTACAATTTATACTTTCAACTTATTTTTCGTTTATGGGTGCCGTTTACCTGCTAATCTACTTTCTTTATTTTACCAACTTACCTTTAATTTCTTTTTTATTAGATGGCATATGTAGAATGTAGTAAAAAGTGACGTTATTGGACTAAATACACCGCTATATGCTTGAGAAAACCCAAAAATTGCTTAAAAATTATTTAAAAATTAGCCATTTTGCGAATGTGATTGGCGATATAATACTGATTTTGGTGAAAAGTTCTGAGGTATATATATATATATATATATATATATATATATATATATATATATATATATATATATATATATATATATATATATATATATATATATATATATATATATATATATATATATATATATATATATATATATATATATATATATATATATATATATATATATATATGTTCGGAGATACAAAATGAAGAAAAATACGTACGGATTTTTTTTAACCTCAAAATAACAACACTGCACCTGTTAAATCAAACAAGACTATGAAAAATAAATCTTTTAGTGCTTTTTTCTAATAATGGTAGGTTTAACCTTGAAAACTTTTGTAAATTTAATAAGCTTACGTATTTGTATGCTTACACAATGAGGAAACACTATACACAATTTCAAGCTGATCCGTCAAAAGCTTCATCGCCAATCCCAGTTTGAATCTGAAAAATAATCAAATTCTTAATTCTGAGATAATCAAGGTTTTATCAAACAAGAGTAAAAAATTATATTTATAGGTTTCAATTTTTTTTGGCAGTTCAATTTCGTTTTACTGAAATTTCATAACTATTATTTAACCGTTTTAGGTTCTTCCCTTTTGATTATTATATAGGAAATACGAAAAACAACGGAATAAACAGTTACCATTATCAATAATTTTGACTATTACGGACTTTTTCATTTTTAAAATGAAAATTAAAAAAAGAAAATTTTAAACACTATTCTTAGATTTGAACTGTCTCCTTGTACTTAATCACGAACAGATTGTATGAGCGTTAATTCCGTTTACCAATCAGCTTCTCTTAACAACTGATTATACATTTTATTAATAAAATTCTATGTTATCTCATATCCGATGGTCTTTTTTTACAATATATAAAATATACGCTTTGCTGATTTTCTAGCTGTTTTTATATTCGAAAGAGATTTCATATTTAAAACATTTTCGTACATATAAAACTAAATATAATGAGAGAGGCGCAGGAGTGGGGCAGAGGAGTGGGGATAGAGGAGGGGATGAGGGGGGTCGCATGTATGGCTGAGGGGGGGGGGGGGTGAGAGGGGTCCAGGCGGGGGGGGGGGAGCTACAAAAAATGAGGGGGGGGGGCTGAGTGATACGGTTAAGCGAATTAACTATATATAGGAAGATATATGGGATATTTCACGTCAACCCATGGACAAAAGAATTTTTTTTTTGGCTGAAAATTTGTACGTGTTAAGTAGGATCAAAAAGAGTGTACATATAAATTTTTAGATCCCAAGTCCCAATACATCTATAGTTATGGGCCTATTAAAAATCAGCTATTTATTCTTTTTTACAAAAAGAAAACAAATCTTTAATGATTTCAACCCAGATAGGGTGCGTTTTTGAGAAAAATTTGTAACATTTATTTTGTAAATTATCTGTAAAATACATTCGATTTTTTTCAGACCTCAATTCTAAGATTTTCGATTGGATGATATAATATGTACCTATTAGGATAATTTTGAGACATGTTGTCAGACTTATTTTTTTTTATTTTGGTCTTAAAATTTTCCTTGTAATAAGACCCTCAAAATGAGCCCTGGCAGAAGATGGGTCGAGAATCGTAAAAAAGTTATGTCAGTTTAAATACATGAATGTCTGTCCATGTTATAATTTATATAGTTGTTTCCGTGTTTCGTAAGATTTATAACCTCCTCTTCCCCCTCTTCCCTCCTTTTCCACTCCCCTTCTCTCACCCCGCTCCCCTCCTCACCCTCCTCCTGCCCCTTTTCAAAATAATGTAATACCGTTTTAAAAAACACATTGTTTTAAAAAGTAATTGTCCCCGCCTTTTCCCCCTCTCCCCTCCTCTGCCCTCCTCACGTCCCCTCCTCACCTCTTCCTCAATTACATTACACTATTCATTACATTTGTATTGGCTTCTTGACTCTTGGCTTCTAGCTCATCCGCTCGCACCAGTTTGTGTGCAGTGCAAGCTTGGAGATGAAATTGTTTTGCAAAGCTAACCGGCGCCCTATACTACCATAGCAAGGGATGTTTACTTACGTTCTACGCTCTCATCTTAAGCTCTTCTCGCACAAAATTGTACTGTTAGCACACCACGACGTTCTGTAGGAAGCGCGTAGAAAGTACGTGTTGTAACAGGTCGCACGCGTGGTGCTGAAACAGCAGCCGATTTGCCATCTGTCTATTGCAATCAGCCACTGTATATTTCAGCATAAGTATCATACAAACGCACTGTATAGTGACCCACAAGTACACATACAGTGACCCTGAATACAAACTTTCTACAAAAATTGTTAGTAAAGAATAGTTTGTGACTATATAATTTATTTAAAAATACAAATTAGAAAAATTGTTATAAAACAAAAATGACTCGGCGAATATTTTTAATTCTTTTGAGTTTCGAGTCTTTACAAAAAAAAAAAAATAAGCCAAGTTTGGTTAAAAATGATGAAATCCTTTTCGAGATGTATGCGATTTAAAAAATATATAAATAATATATAACCTTAAGTATCTGAGAATATAAAATGCTTTATGATTTGGGCAAAGAACTTGGCCAAGAGATACCAAAAAGTTACCTTTCTGGAAATTTTCGGAAGGATCGCTGTTGCTGCACTCCAATTATCGTGCGCCGTATAGAAAATCGATTTTTTTTAAAAATGACATTTTTCTTAAAAACAGAAAAAACCGCTACTAATTAATTGGCACTTAGCTTCCTCGGCATAGTGCGTTTCTTACATATAAGAATTGTGCACGTAATTATTGTGCTCAATTTAGCATTGGTCGAATATATCTATATATAATTTGAACAATGCTAAATTGTGTACAATAATTACGTGTATAATTCTTATATGTAAGAAACGCGCTATGCCACTTCCTCAAACTAAATTAATTGTTCTAATATAAAATTTTTTGTTGTAATAATTAATTTTAAATTGCTATATCTCTTTTTAATTAGAATCTCAAAAAATGTGTGCTGATTTATCATTGATGGTATATCAATAGATAATTTTTTATTAAAAGTACACATTTAGTGTAAAATAACATTTTTCCACGTCTCCTTAGAGATACTGTAGTAGGGCGCATTGGGTTTATAATTATTAAAAATTTACTTTTTTAAAGAGGAAGGCTTACTGTTCTATTTTTCATTATGATTTAAATTTCATTATGATTTTTTTAAAGAGGAAGCTTACTGTTCTACTTTTCATTATGATTTAAATTACTTTTTCTTTTAATTTTTAAAATTATTTTTATTTTCAATTTTTCATATAAATACGAAATTTAAATAAAAAATTTACGTAAACGTAAATATCTTAAAAATTAAAGAACCTCATGGTCTAAAAACACAAATCAGTTAGCGATAGGAAAAAGTTACCTTTTCAGAAAGTTTTAGTTATAATACTGCTGTTTTACTACATCATACATTTCCAAGATTTAACCGTTTAAGGACGTTCACCAGATAATTTATATTCTTTAAAATCTCTTGAAATTTTTATCATATGTCAATCTAGGTGTGTTTTATACGTGATTGAAGTTTCAACTCCCCTTGCCGTATCAAAAATCGAGAAATTTAGCTTCAAAGTTTCAGTTTTTAACATGGGATTTTATTTATTGTCGATTTAAAAATTGTGGTTATAAAGTATAGGTAATTGTATACTCTTTTAAATGCAATTACACTAAATTTATCATAATATTTCTAACATATTCAAAAACTTGAAAAACTAAAATTAAAAAATCGAAATATCGTTATGAAATAAAAAAAGTGTGTGTACTTGTGTACACACGTAAGATGTTTTATAACATCTTTCGTTATTGTCATAATATATGAAAATTTAGAGGGTTAGATGAAATAAAAATTCGAACGAGCATTAAACTGTGCAAAAATGATAAACTATTTTTATAAACTAATTTGTTGATGATTTAGGTATACAGAAATAGAACTTTGTTTGCAAAACATTGGTAAGAAAGAAATTAAATCCAAAATTAAACTTCAAATTACGTAACTTTTTATAATATACACTACATAGCATGCTTTGTATAAGTATACAGCTTTTTAATTTCGATTTGACCTTGCCAAACCTTTTTATAACCTGCAGACAATGCATATATATCAACGACGCATAATGCAAAAGCCTTTTACATTATGTATTAAAAATTATTTCTTTTGTAAGTTGCTAATTTATAATGAAAAAAAAACAGCTACAAAATAAGACAGCCCTATAATTTTAGTTTCACTCCATAAGAATCGATTCTGCTACAAGTATTTGGAGAAAATTCATTTTTGTGATAAAAATAAATGTTTTTTAAAAAGTTCCTTGCACAAACCTATTTAACTAAACCCATTTAATAAATTCAAGAATGTTGTTCAATTGTAAATGAGTTAATATTATTAAACTGTAAAGACTCAATTCATAGCCTGAAATAAATAAATCCTTTCTTGAACTTAAAAAATTTATAAAATAAACTACGTTTTTTAATACTAAGAATTGGTGAACAACTTTAATTATATTTCTTGCAAGTTTCAAAAATATCCATGGACATCAGTTGCGCAAGGAACATTTTGAGAAAAGTAAGTTGTGAGAAAAACGCGATTAAAGTTTTCATTAGGTATGCTATCTGTAATGTACATTGTTCACTCAACTGACATTCAGCAGGTCTCAAAATTTCATAATACTATAAATATAAAAGATATGTAGTAAAAGGATTTCGATTTTTTATAATTATCATCATCATTTTGGCATACTGCGTTTCTTACATATAAGAATAGTACACGTAATTATTGTGCACAATTTAGCATTGGTCAAATATATCTATATATAATTTGACCAATGCTAAATTGTGTACAATAATTACGTGTATAATTCTTATGTGTAAGAAACGCGCTATGCCATCATTTTGAAGCACCTTCGAGTCTGGCTATATAATGTGCTGCACGTATCCTGTGTCATGTCCGAGTGATTCGTCCGTGTTTCACGGCGTTCCAAATAGCGGAGCAAACACAATTTTATTCACACAAGTCTAAACATATAAAGACCATAATACGTCTTTGATTTTTAAATAAAATCGTTATTACATAACTATATAAATCTAATCTGATCGGTTGACTGGAATGCCGGAAAAATACGGACCGAACACACGCACACAACACTGCTCACGATCGACGCAACATGTTATGAAACCAGATCCTTAAAAGGTTAGCGAACAAACACGGCAAAAGGTAGTGGCGGCAAGCGACGCGAGTTTTCAATTGTTTGTTGACATATTCATAGCGTTACATATAACGCTGTGAACAGATAATTATTCCGAATTTTTCATTTCACTCCCTATCCAGCGTTGGACCTCGAAAGATTCAGAAAGTCCAACGTCGTCCCTATCTCGTCGTCCGCCGAGGCTCGCTAAAAAATGTTATATAACATCAAAAAAAAAAAAATAAATACTGTAAAAATCAAACAGAACTAAATTGTTGATAAGCAGCGTATTTTCAAATGGATGGCCACAGGCTGCTATGAAACACTAAGAGATGGCGACACTTATTAACAGGGCCGGATTACGGATTTCTCCGCCCCCACGCCAAAAATTGATGCCGCTCCTTGTAAGGCGAGCAAAAATTAAAAAAGTTATACCCCGTATTATAGATACAGAGAGAAAGTGTCGTTGTTAATCAAAACATCCTTATTTCAATCCGCGTTTATTATATGTTATTTCATTTATTTATTTCTAATTTATTTAAATAATCCGCTCTCGGTTCACGCGCTACCTAACCTAACCCCAGCTGGGTCATCAGTAACGCAACGATGACGACATACTTATTTGTATTTAAATAACTAAAGTAGTCCTGAATGCGGTTATAGGTAACCAATAAAAACTTTATGTTTAGTGCTAATAGTGCCCAAAAGTAAGCGAGAATCCCACGCACAGTATTAATAAGTAGGGTAGATGTGAGCATTATTACGGACGCCCCGATTACTGGGTATTTTACAAGACTGAGAAAACGAATTTTTTTGATAAATACAGTAATATAATATGATTGTTAAAGCATTAATTCGTATAAAGAAATATTTTGTACAACAGTAATATAATATACCTACTAAATATTTGTGTAATAAATGTTTTAGTCGCAGTAATTGGCACATCAGATAAATACAACGCATGTGTGTACTACTGCGGATCTTTAACGACGTAAATATAACCTCAAATTTTCGGTAACAAGTTGTTAAAAAAAGCTTAGAATTAAACAGCAAAATTTTATGTGTATATGTTCGAAGGATATGAGGCCTTGGAGTTGACCGTCAATGGGTGCGTCTGAAAAACACTGCGACGCTGCGATGCTACCCACACAGCTTGAAATATTTCCTAAATATAACTGTAATATTTATTGTAAGATTTGAAATATTACAGAAATATTTCAGTGAAATATTACTGTAATATTGTTATGTCCGCCTATATGGGGCATTGTAATATTTCATGTAATGTTCAAGAAATATTTCATGAATCTTTCTTGGAATATTTCAGAAATATTTCAGAAATGTTTAGCGTAATATTGCATGAAATGTTTCTGAAATATCTCTGTAATATTTCCAACATAGAACGGCTTTTCCGAATCTTTCTTGGAATATTTCAGAAATATTTCAGAAATGTTTAGCATAATATTGCATGAAATGTTTCTGAAATATCTCTGTAATATTTCCAACATAGAACGGCTTTTCTGAATCTTTCTTGAAATATTTCAGAAATATTTCAGAAATGCTTAGCGTTATATTGCATGAAATGTTTCTGAAATATCTCTGTAATATTTCCAAGATCAAACGGCTTCACTGAATCGTTCTTGGCATACAAAGTCAGTAACTGTAAGGAATTTTATCAAAAAATTAATCGGAAATATATTTTAAATAGAAATATTATTCTAAATAATGCTTAATGAATAATTATAAAATAATCAGTAATAAAAATGGATTTTTTATTCTTCGGGAGGATGTAGTAGGTTAAATGTTTTCCTCTTTTGACCAGCAGTGCTGAAAAATAAATATATAAATGAATTATTATAATGAATAAAAACAATCATGTTTCGGTTGTGGAAAAAAACTATCATGACGGCAACAATGGCGCTAGTAAAAAAGTTACTCTTTCGTCTGCCATGCTTTTCTCGTTAACATGAGAAAGCGTATATCTATATATATATGAAAAATGGCCGACGACGGAGTATTCTGCCATAGGTCGCATGATAGATTTTAAGTTCCAAAAATAATATATAAAATGCTTACTTTTGCTCACGCTTGAATCGCGTTCCTGCAGCATCCAGCCATTTTGAAACGCTGGTCTTCACGTCTTTATCAGTTGCTGTAAATATCGGCTTTACAGCATCTGTGAAAAAATAGTGCAAAATATCTGTTATGTGTTAATAATTACTGAAATGTAAGAGTCTTTACCATTATATGGTGAAAAAATCTTTTTGTTAAATTTTCGCAAAAGATGAAGTGTTAAAAATTGGTACACTCGACGTTATAAACATCTAATCGAATGAGTTTGAATTTTTTTGAAATTCTATAATGAGGTTAGCGAAAATGAGCATACAATCCAATAAAGTTGTAGAATTTAAAAAAAATTTAAATAAATTCGATAAAAATACTGCATTGAATGTATAAAAATAAAAATAAAATTAATTGTCAAGAATCTTGTAAACGATTAATATTTTTTTATTATATATATTTATTATTATTATTTTACTTGTTTTATTTTTATTTGTATATTTTGTCAAAAAGCTTAACCAGCATGAAAATTTATTAAAAATTTAATAAATAAATTTCAACGTACTATATTTGTTTTAATACATTTTCTATTTACTTTCTTTTTAGCTTGAACGTTTTTATAAAACTTTCTACCGCATTTTTTCGGTGTAAACCATGTAATAAAATTTTATTATCACAATTTTTTGATTAAAACCTTTTTACAAAGCTATTCGCTTTGAACAGTTGTATATTATAATTAAATAATAAATTAAGATAGTAATCAAAATAGTATATTGTGTACTTAGGGTGAAATGTAGTCTTTTTTTGCCCGCGTGCGCTTTTGCAGTACGAGGCGAGGGAAACAAGCACGAGCCGAAGGCTAGTGCGTATTGCGACTCAAAGCCGAGTATTTACTGCAATCACACAAGGGCAAAAAAATACTTTTCACCCAAAGCACACATCGTACTTTTTGTCATATCCGTCTTGATTTTGTGTGTTTTCAATGCATCTAGATCGAGTGTTATTGCGGCTGTTTTTCGAATCGGTGCAAACACATAAAACCAAAATAAAATATCAAAAGTAAAATAAATATATATATACATGTGTGAATATTTTACTATATTATTTATTTTACTTTTGATATTTTATTTTGGTTTTGTGAATATGTGGAAGTACGTATTCGGTCTGTACAATTTTTTATCCCTTCACGAGATTTTAGCCAGATACTTGACTAGCTACTACTTAACAGTTAGCTAACGCAATTAGCTAAACGTCAAATTCTTAATGAGTTCGGGTCGTCAATTTTCTACCAGGGTATTTATATAATTTATTGATGAGTTACTAATTTGTTTTTTGTCATACACGAACAAATATCGATGTGATTTCTGTTTTTCGAAATAATGCTTTCTCGTGAATTGTAGAGTTCATTTCACTTTAGTGCCGCAATTATACCCCAGTCTACCCTATAATAATAGTAAAATATACATATATATATATATATATATATATATATATATATATATATATATATATATATATATATATATATATATATATATATATATATGGGTGGTTCTCTGACAAATCGTGCGTGAAAAAAAATGGATTTTCCAAAAATATTTTTTTTATATTCCTATAGTATGTATGAGTATCCCTGAATTTTTTCAGATTTTTCCATCATTATTTTACGAGTTACAGAGGGTCAAACTTGGCCATCTAAGCATTTTTTGCATTTTTTGGCCATACAAATTAATTTATAACTCCTCAGGGAAGCATTTTTCACAAAAAACGTATACATACTTTTTTTGTAAAATTTTCTGTAGTTTGCATTAAAAATACTTTCAAAGTCATATATATATATATATGTTATAACTATCTTATATGCCAATTAAACCTTAAAATGCTGATTCTGAGAGTTCGATCAAAGCCTCGACCACCAAAAAATTCATGGAGATACCTGTTTATAGTGCAAAAGTCCCAGTATAGGTCCCAGAATGGAGGGGAGCCTGTATCTTAGTCTAAAAATTAAGATAATCATCAATTCATGCTAAAAATGATTAAAATCATAGTTTTAACTAGTTTTAACTAGTTTTAACTAGTTTTAACTATTTTTAACTATGATTAAAATCATAGTTTTAACTAGTTTTAACTATTTTTAACTATGATTTTAATCATTTTTAGCATGAATTGATGATTATTTTAATTTTTAGACTAAGATACAGGCTCCCCTTCATACTGGGACCTATACTGGGACTTTTGCACTATAAAAAGGTATCTCCATGAATTTTTTGGTGGTCGAGGCTTTGATCGAACTCTCAGAATCAGCATTTTAAGGTTTAATTGGCATATAAGATAGTTATAACATATATATATATGACTTTGCAAGTATTTTTAATGCAAACTACAGAAAATTTTACAAAAAAAAGTATGTATACGTTTTTTGTGAAAAATGCTTCCCTGAGGAGTTATAAATTAATTTGTATGGCCAAAAAATGCAAAAAATGCTTAGATGGCCAAGTTTGACCCTCTGTAACTCGTAAAATAATGAAGGAAAAAAAAAAATATATATATATATATATATATATATATGTGTGTGTGTGAATATTTTACTATATTATTTATATATATATATATATATATATATATATATATATATATATATATATATATATATATATATATATATATATATATATATATATATATATATATATATATATATATTTTACTATTATTATAGGGTAGACTGGGGTATAATTGCGGCACTAAAGTGAAATGAACTCTACAATTCACGAGAAAGCATTATTTCGAAAAACAGAAATCACATCTTTTTACTATCTATATCTAAACGACATCAATCTGCATTACGTATACATGAGTAAAATAAGAGAGCGAGAGAGAGAGAGAGAAAGAGAGAGAGAGAGAGAGAGAGAGAGACTTATATGATGAAAAGGAATTTAATTTTTTTTAGATGAAAATGGTGTACTCACGCTCTTAAATTGATCCGCCCTTTCAATGCAGCTTCCAATGAGTGCAGATCTCAGTTGTAATCCGCTTGAATCGAGAAAAGAAAAACAACAAAGAACAATAAAAATATTCTTATTTGAAAAATAAATGATAATACGTAATAATAAATTAGTATTTTTTTAATTACTTACGATTTCTTTATTATTTGCTTCCGACACACCGGTATACACGTGCGAGATCTGTCAATCTTTTACCGCCATATACAATTTCAGGCGAGACTAGGTATACGACGTGACGTATGCTACAAATTACTTAAGTCGTATCTCGCGTCTATTGATTATAGCGCGCGAGATTTAAAAAGTACATTATAATATTATTAAGTAGGTATAGTACATTATATATATATATATATATAGTTCTTTATAATTATGTTTATTTTTTTAATTATATTAATAAAATTAGAATATACGCAAATCTATTTATCAATTAAGAATGTGCGTACATTCGTAAAATTTGATTAATGTAAAAATTGTATATATATATATATATATATATATATATATATATATATATATATATATATATATCTCACGTTCCGAAATTATCGATTTTTTTTAAGTTTAGATTAAAATTAACACCATGAATGTGAAGACAACATTGTTTTATGACGAGAAAATACATAAAATCAATTTTTACAAGAAGTGGAATTATCCGGTTTTGTTCACCCCCTCCTCATATAGATTAATAAAATTCCTAAACATCTAATAATTCGAAAAATTTTCCATCAAAAATTAAAACATTTCAATTTCTTTTACAAAATTATTTTCTTTTCGACAAAAAAATGGTCAAGATACAAAAATTTGATTGAATATTCTTCTCCATATTCCAAATCATCTCAATTTTTTTTTTTAATAATTTTCCCTCATACATTTCAGAAATATAACCGTTTACTAAATATGAAAAAACATACAGGTCACGAGATAGTAAAATGATACTATTTTGAAAATGTTCGCGAATATTCTTCTCCATATTCCACAAAAAATGACGTTTTCGTGTATAACAAAAGAAGGAAATAACGTTATATCCAAACTTTGAGATCGGTTAAGTTAGGTATTTTTATACTATTTCTAAGGTATTCAAAAACCCGAAAATCGACAAAACGCTATAAAAACAAATAAACATAGAAAAATAAAAAGAAATGTAATATTTGTTTTTTTAAATTTAACATCCACACACACACATGCACATCCACGCAGACATTTTCTAAAAATAGTGTATTTTGATTTCTTAAGTCTCAAAACATATTTCTAACAAGTTTTTAGCAAAACTTCTTTTTACTATCACAAACCTTCCTCTGTGAAGAAACAAAATGATTAGTTAATTATTTTGCCTAATTAGAACATTTCGTGAAATATTTCATTAATATTTCGTGAAATATTTCATTAATAAATAGTTCAGAGATATTACAAAAAAGCTTCCAAAATTTTCAAATGAACCTTTCTTGTAATATTACAGTAATATTGCGGTAACATTTAGTGAAATATTTCAGGAAATATTTCATTAATATTTTCTGAATTATATCGAGTAATATTTAGCGAAATATTTCAGAAATATTACAAGAAAGCTTCCAAATTTTTCAAATGAACATGTCGTGTAATATTACAGTAATATTTCTGTAACGTTTGGAGAAATAATTCAGGAAATATTTCATTAATATTTTCTGAAATATATCTTGTAATATTTATGAAATATTTCGGCAATATTACAAGATAGCTTCCAAAATTTTCAAATGAACATTTCTTGTAATATTACAGTAATATTTCTGTAACGTTTGGAGAAATAATTCAGGAAATATTTCATTAATATTTTCTGAAATATATCTTGTAATATTTACGAAATATTTTGGCAATATTACAAGAAAGCTTCCAAAGTTTTCAAATGAAAATTTCTTGTAATATTACAGTAATATTTCTGTAACATTTTGTGAAATAATTCAAAAAATATTTTATTAATATTTTCTGAAATATATCGTGTAATATTTACGAAATATTTCAGAAATATTTACTGAAAACTTTCAATTTGTATTGTTGGTAATATTACAAGAAATATTTCAGAAATATTTCAGAAATATTCCATGAAAACATTACATGTTGGCTGTTGGTAATATTACAAGAAACATTTCAGAAATATTTTAGAAATATTACACTGAAATATTTCTTGAAAGATTACATTTAAATATTTCATGCTGTGTGGGTAATGGCGTCGGGCCGATGGAAAATCTCAATCTCGGGTCGATCAAGTAAAAATGGATCTTTCTGGCTTAAGGGGGTATGAGCGAAAAGTAATTTTAAACTTTAAGACCTAAATCTATTTTGTAATTGTTAATAAAGATTATTTGAATCCAGAGAAAAATTTTCAGTATAGGTTGCCTTGCATTTCGAAAAAATATTTAATTCTAAAGTTCGCCCGTTTAGCCCGTTTAATATGCAGAAAACGCATTTTTCGCGTTTGAAATAAAAAATTCATGCATTTGTTGGAAACTTTTCTAGATTATTAAAGTATCAAATTAATCTTTAGCTTTCCAATTTTATGTGCATACGATACAAAAATAGGGTTGCCTGGCGTTTTAGAGAGATATTTATAGAATAACGCAAAAAAGTACTCAAAACAGAGAAACACCTTAGAGGTTAGAGTCAAATCAAGGTCTATATTGATCTTTTCAGAAAGAAATAAGATACATATGCGTTTGATATAAATATGAATATTCAAAGTTTTTTAAATATTTAATTTGTTAACATGATACATTGTCATAAACTTCTCTATTGAATAACGTTTTTTCATAAGTTACTGTTTTGACTAGTATGCCGCTCGGACCTCCTTAAAATGTGATACGTCTGAAAAACTTCTTAACTCCCAGCAGAGTACAGAAATGGTTTAAAAATCTTGATCAACGTAGAGCGTTATGAAGTACGACTGCGAGAGAGAGAGAGAGAGAGAGAGAGAGAGAGAGAGCTGTAGAAAAGAGTTCCCACGACCGGCGAACGCTAGAGAAGTGTACTTTTTGAGGGGGAACGCTCGCGCCAGGCGAAAGGGAGCGCGCATGGACGGCAAAACTGTCCGCTAACGAGCGACAGACGATATCGTTCATCTTTTGTTCCGCTTTAATTATGCTCCAGTAATTATGCCCATCCAGTAATTACTATCGTGTTACCGGAGACTGTTGCCCAAGGGGATACATCTCTCTATAGAATAACGGTCGCTCGGGCATCTCCGTTCGAGGTTACATCATCGTGGGCTGATAGCGGGACGGACGTGAAAACTGCGTAATGTATGCACTTTTTGCGTTGCACTACATCTCTTATGCAAGTCCAAAATTAAACGCAAAAATAAACTTTGTCCAATCATTACCAATTTTTCTTCCATGAAACCAGAAATTATTTTTATATTGAGAAACAACAAGCTGATGTATAACTCAAGCATAAATTAATGTACAAGTCAGCTTTTTATATCAGCATTTTTAAACTGCCAAATAATCAATTTGACATTTTACTTTTCCAGCAGAGATAAAAATAATCTAAAGGTAATGCAAGCAAGTCGTCAAGTCAAAAGATTTTGCGCTCTCGCGTATTAAGACCACTTCGGAATTGGGCTTGAATTTTCATGATTCGGTTTTACCTTTTTGTACGGCGCGGCCGACTGATCGGAAAAGGTAAAACCGAATCGCGAAAATTCAAGCAGAATTCCGAAGTGGTCTTAATACGCGAGAGCGCAAAATCTTTTGACGACTTCCTCGCATTACCTTTAGATTATTTATATATATACCTTATACCTTATAGGTTAAATTTGAATACCTATTCACGTTGTTCGGAAAGATAGATCTTGCGGAGGGTGTACCTATATATAACTTTGCAATACATGCCTGACGAATTACTGGTCAAGCTTCCTCACAGGGCCTTATAATTAAGTAGGTCACAGGCGGCAGAGCTCTGCAGATGTAAAAGAGCTTTTTCTTAAGTTTAAACCCATTTTTCTCTAGCAAATATCAATGGCATTACTTAAAACTTTAGTCAGAGGTTACTAATCATTTTTCAAGGATCCTACTAGAGTTTTTCTTCTAAAAGTCTTAAAAAATTTGTATAGGAATTTACCTTTCCGACTTCTTTTATTTACACATTTGTGTTTCGATTAACTTTTTTATTGTGTTTATTTATTAGTTCACAAAACCTTAAACAACTTGATAAAAATTCGTGAAATCTCCTTAAAAATATCTTAAAAAGGTAATAATCTAGGAAAGTATAGCTACCCTTTTTAATGATTTCGGTAATTTATCCAATAGTAAAATTAAAAAATGTTGGCACTTTAGATAATATGCATAAAATGGTTTGACGAAATAATTGAATGCGATAAAAAAGGAGATATTCTATATATTAAATTGAACATAAATAATCGTGTTATTTATTTTAATATTGCATTCTCATATAGAGTACATGTTTTGAATTTTTAAACAAACGTTTTTTTTAAATTAAATTAAGGAAAACACTGAAATCCAATAATCATCGTAAAATATTTTTTGACTATTTTTATAAGTATACAGGCAATTATAAATATCATGCATCTCACATTTGAAAAAGTCGGACAATGTTAAAAACTGTACAAGTAATAAACTCAAAATCAAGTACTATTAAACATGTTTGCTTGATGCATGCAGTATTTGTATGTTCAAAAATATATCTTGTAATAACAATAATATTTTACATTATTGTTAATGTGCTTATATAATTAAGCAATATGCTCTTTTCATACTTGGCCGATGTATGTGTGTGTATTGTGAGTGTGTGTATGGATGTGGATCAACTTTACAATAAAGCAGTCAATTCTTACAATAAGGGGCTTAATTTTTTGTTTCTAAATGTAAAGTAAAAAGAAATATTAAGATTCGTCGACTCGTTTTTGTTTTATAACGATTTTTTCATTTTATCAAAAAATCTATTTATTTTTCTATATCGATAACTGTAGTAAATCAACATTATTTGACTTGAAACTTTCTGAAAAGGTAGCTTTTTACTACCTCATAACCTGTATATTTTTCCAGATCATGAGTTTTTTTTTATTTTCTAAGAAATTTTAGGTTATGAATTTTCAATATTTTTTTTTAATCGTTCATAGCTTAAAAACGGAGCGGTTAATTTTTACCAATCGGATTTAATTTTTTTTTTATTAGTAGGTATATAATAGGGCTTCTAGCTCCCCCACCATTCGACTTTTCGACTCACCTGTCAGGTGAGAATCGCTCTGATTGGTCGAGTCGAGCAGGTGCAAAAAAGCCCCACCCCCTATCTCACCTGGGCACGATGACGTCATGCTATAGTACGAGGGTAGTTCAATAAGTCTTTAGAATAAAGTATAAAAATAATTTTTTTTGGGTAAATTCTTTTTTATTTTTCAACATAATCTCCTTGGAGCTCTATACACTTGGTCAATCGCTTTTTAAGTTTTTTTAATCCTTCAGAAAAGTGCGTTTTCGGAAGTTCCTCAAAATAAGCACTTACAGAGGCAATGACGTCTTCGTTGTCCGTAAATCTCTGTCCACCGAGCCATTTTTTCAAGTTTGGAAATAAGAAAAAGTCACTGGGGGCTAAATCTGGTGAATACGGTGGGTGTTCGACCAATTCGAATTTTAGTTCTTCAATTTTAGCCATTGAAACGAATCATGTGTGAACTCGGGCGTTGTAGTGATGAAAGAGAATTTTTTTCTCGCCAAATGTGGTCGTTTTATTTTAATTTCTTCTTTCAGCTGCTCTAATAATGATGCATAATACTCACCAGTAATTGTTTTACCCTTTTCCAAGTAGTCAATAAGTATAATTCCACGTGCATCCCAAAAAACTGTAGCCATAACCTTACCAGCTGACTTTACGGTCTTTGCCTTCTTTGGAGCTGGTTTGCCTGTGGAAATCCACTGTTTGGATTGTTCCTTTGTCTCAGGAGTGTAGTGGTGTATCCATGTTTCATCCACAGTCACAAATCGACGAAAAAATTCCTCAGGATTCCGACTTATGCGCGCCAAAAGAGCCTCAGAGGCGACCACTCTATTGCGTTTATTCTCAGCTGAGAGCAAACGCGGCACCCATCTTGCCGATAGCTTTTTCATGCCTAATTTTTCATGTAGAATTGAAACAACTGCACCTATAGATATCCTTGTGGCCTCAGCTAACTCACGCACTTTTAATCTTCTATCCTTCAACACCATATCGTGGATTTTATTGATGATTTCGGGAGTAGTTGCTTCTACGGGCCTTCCTGAACGTGGTTCGTCACTTATTGATGTACGACCACGCTTAAATTCATTTACCCAGTTATAAACCGTTGCTAAGGCAGGGGCAGATGTGCCATGAACTGAGTCCAATTCATTTTTTATCTCATATGGAGTTAAACCCTTTAAATGAAAATGTTTAATTACCGCTCTGAACTCGTTTTTTTCCATTTTTCTTAACAAGCAATTTTTTTTTTCAATTGGTTATAAAAACACGTAAACTCAGAAGATGTGGACTGTGATTGCACCATATATCTAGTCGGGAGTGGTGCTGACTGAAAACAGATGATTTGGAGCGATTCGCGCGCCATCTGTTGGTCATTCTAAAGACTTATTGAACTACCCTCGTATATTATCGAATATACTACAAAATTTGCATGGTATTGCGCCAAATACCGACTACCATATATATATATATATATATATATATATAT
Organism: Gastracanthus pulcherrimus; assembly: GCA_949152435.1. NCBI lineage: Eukaryota > Metazoa > Arthropoda > Insecta > Hymenoptera > Pteromalidae > Gastracanthus > Gastracanthus pulcherrimus. The sequence goes on from OX424576.1 coordinate 200,412, forward strand.
ATATATATATATATATGGTAGTCGGTATTTGGCGCAATACCATGCAAATTTTGTAGTATATTCGATAATATACGAGGGTAGTTCAATAAGTCTTTAGAATGACCAACAGATGGCGCGCGAATCGCTCCAAATCATCTATCATATATATATATATATATATATATATATATATATATATATATATATATATATATATATGTATATGGTGGTACACACGTATATACATATGGGTGGTTCTCTGACAAATCGTGCGCGAAAAAAAATGGATTTTCCAAAAATATTTTTTTTATGTTCCTATAGTATGTATGAGTATCCCTGAATTTTTTTCCATCATTATTTTCCGAGTTACAGAGGGTCAAACTTGGCCATCTAAGCATTTTTTGCATTTTTTGGCCATACAAATTAATTTATAACTCCTCAGGGAAGCATTTTTCTAAAAATAGTTGCAAAGTCATATATATATATATGTTATAACTATCTTATATGCCAATTAAACTTTAAAATGCTGATTTTGAGAGTTCGATCAAAGCCTCGACCACCAAAAAATTCATGGAGATACCTTTTTATAGTGCAAAAGTCCCAGTATAGGTCCCAGAATGGAGGGGAGCCTGTATCTTAGTCTAAAAATTAAGATAATCATCAATTCATGCTAAAAATGATTAAAATCATAGTTAAAACTAGTTAAAACTAGTTTTAACTAGTTTTAACTAGTTTTAACTATTTTTAACTATGATTAAAATCATAGTTTTAACTATTCTTAACTATGATTAAAATCATAGTTTTAACTAGTTTTAACTAGTTTTAACTAGTTTTAACTAGTTTTAACTAGTTTTAACGAGTTTTAACTAGTTTTAACGAGTTTTAACTATGATTTTAATCATTTTTAGCATGAATTGATGATTATCTTAATTTTTAGACTAAGATACAGGCTCCCCTCCATTCTGGGACCTATACTGGGACTTTTGCACTATAAAAAGGTATCTCCATGAATTTTTTGGTGGTCGAGGCTTTGATCGAACTCTCAAAATCAGCATTTGAAGGTTTAATTGGCATATAAGATAGTTATAACATATATATATGATTTTGCAAGTATTTTTAATGCAAACTACAGAAAATTTTACAAAAAAATGTATGTATACGTTTTTTGTGAAAAATGCTTCCCTGAGGAGTTATAAATTAATTTGTATGGCCAAAAAATCCAAAAAATGCTTAGATGGCCAAGTTTGACTCTCTGTAACTCGGAAAATAATGATGGAAAAAATCTGAAAAAATTCATGGATACTCATACATACTATAGGAACATAAAAAAAATATTTTTGGAAAATCCATTGTTTTTCGCGCACGATTTGTCAGAGAAACACCCATATATATATATATATATATATATATATATATATATATATATATATATATATATATATATATATATATATATATATATATATGCGTGTGTACGTGTGTGCGTGCCTGGAACTCTCTGGAAGCTTCTCATCATCGACGAGAACCGACTTTCAATGGATCTGTGGATGAACCAGGCGGCGATATACGAATGCTATTGTGTTTCGGCAGGCTGACATAAAGCGTGTATATGTATATATGCACGTCTCAAGAATCTTATATCTGCTGCTATAACTTTGGCTGGTAAGCAGCGAGTTGTAGGGGCTGAAAAACGTTTTAATAAGGAGAACAATCATTAGCTCATCTCTTTTCAAATTTAGCAATATAAGTATAAGACTACATAAGATATTTACATTTCTATTTATGATATATACTTAATACGAATATTCAATATAATCGAATAAAGCAAAGAAATTCAAAAAATTTTGAGATAATAGTAAAAATGTAAAAAATCTTTAATATTTAAAATTTCAAAAATGAATACCCCTCTATCAGAGATAACCTCCGTGAGTAGACCCTAACTTTTGCTCATTTAAATTGAGCTCTTGTAGTTTACGCTATAATATGTGATCAAGCAGTGCGCACTATATATGTACTGTTTGTTTACGTGAGTAGCAGCCTCGAAATCATCGAATCTGATATCATGCGAGTATATCTATATAGCTCAATTAAAAAAAAATGCTTTTCATTTGATTAAATTATTAAAATAAATATAAAGCTATAAATAAATATTTTATAGCATACATGGGTACTAGGGAAGTGAGGAATAATGAGTTGTATAAATAAACTACAAATTAAATTTTTTTTTCAGTTTATTTAATAACTTAAGTTTTTTTACAAGCATATGAGTAATAAAGTTTACCATCACACCTGCTCCAGGTGAGAAGTACTCTGCCTGGCTGAGGCTACCCCCTATGTCATATATGTATAATCAAGAAGTGCGCATATAATACATACACTAAGATACAATACAGCGGAATCTGATATTGCGCGAGTATATCTATATTTGGCCTCATTCAAATGGAATACGACGTGTATGTGTGTGTATATATATATATATATATATATATATATATATATATATATATATATATATATATATATATATATATATATATATATATATATATATATATATATATATAGCAATGTAGTCGAGAAAGCAGAAAGTCATATATATATATATATCAGCGAAAAGAAAACGGAAGTGCGAAGAACAAAACGAAATAGATGAATCTTTTTTTAACAGAAACTTTTTTTACATGATAGATTAAATTGTTATCTCTTAAACAAGTGCCATTAAACTGTACATTTGTTAATCAGAGTTTAGATATTGATATTTGAACATTCTGAAGAGGTTAAAAAAGCACAATGAGACGTATATTAGGACGCCGTAGCGCCTGCTCAGCTTCTTACCGTTGACACTTATACTTGGAATCGGGCGCTATCGCACCCCTAGATAGAGCGTCGGAGCGCCCGCTCAGCTCTATACCGTTTTACATTTATACTTGCCATCGGGCGCTATCGCGCCCCTTGATAGAAATATTGGAACAAAAATTAACTATTGAGGATTTCCAGTTTTTTTAGCTTCAGGCGGAGGTAAAAATTTATTTAACAATAATACGTGGATCTTTTTCAGATCTATAGCGCACTCACACGCATGCACGCACACACATAGGTACGCACATACATACACACACGCACGCACTCAGGCTCACACATATATATATATATATATATATATATATATATATATATATATATATATATATATATATATATATATATATATATATATATATATATATATATATATATATATATATATATATATATATATATATATATATATATATATATATACATAAACACATACACATACACACATATACACGCACACACAGATACACATACATACAGACATTTTAATACTAGTGTATTCGGACTACCTAAAGCATAATACATGTTTATACGTTCAAAAAACACACAAAAAATTTACTAATACAAAGCGTTCTCTTTGAGAAAGCAATAAGTAAATAAAAAAAATTTTTCGTTGTATAATGAAGAATTTATCTCCGCCTAAAAATATATAACCAACTTTTATAGAATATTGAGGTGATTAGCTCTCATTAATATATTAGAACAAATAATTTTATATTGGAACTGAATTCAATGAGGTAAATAAATTTGGTATGTAGAAATAATATGACATGAAATTTTTTAATAGCTATTTTCCTTCTTTTATTATACACGAAAACGTCCTTTTTAAGCGGCGATATTTTTGAAACGTATATGCATATTGTGAACTAAAAAATATTTTTTATATTAGTTTTTGTGTTACTTTTTAATATCCAACTGGTCCGAATAGAACTTTTTCATTATTTCAGCTGTGGTAAACGCTCAAAGTAAATGTCAGACATATCAGCTACACTTATCTTACATATTATATATTTTTTTTTTTATTTATCGTCGCCATGGTTGTGCTCCCATGTGGTGCTAATCGACGACGGGGGTCTGCGGTGTGTTTGTAAACAAAGCACATGTAATTTTTACAGTGGTGCTTATATCAATCGGCAGAGACTAGGATTCGAACCCGGGTCACCGGCGTGGGAATCCGACACTCTACCAACTGAGCCGCCGCAGGCCCCTACATATTATATATCAGGTGGCGTGGTCGCGCCACGATGGCATGTATCAGTACTAGGTGTGATACGAAGCTTTCGAGGCCGCACCGTGGACCTTATACTTTGATTTCGTGGTCATTAACCTCCTCAAAATTTCGAGTAGATTAATTTTTAATGATATTTTATACATTATACACTACATCGGTATTTATTTGATAGTTATGACTTTTATTGTTGAAATAAAAAACGGTTCTCTTAAAACGATCCATTCTTTCATTAAATACAGCAGACTGAAAATCAATTCTCCAAAATGCTTTTCATTTTCAACATCCGGATGTTTGATTTTTGTCTCTTCCCTCATGACGTCACTTCCGACTTCGGATTAGAAATATATATATAGACAAATATCAATGTGTACAATAAAAAGGTTATATGTGCGCGATAGTATTAAAATTTAAAGTTGTGTGAAGGATACAGTAAAGTCTAGGTGTACCTATAAATTTGTTATGTACTTAAATGTAAAAAAATTAATCTTGCATTATCATCGTCCCCTTCTTACTGTCTCGCGCGTGAATCAAGCCATAATCCTCAGCTAATATTGATTTGAGTGAAGTTTACATTAGAAGATGTAGCCACATAGCCCAGAACGTAGTTGTTGCGTGCGTTGTTGTGTAAAGAAAATGTCATCAGCTCAATGCTAAGTAGTGTGCATCTGGTGAATTAGTGCATACGAGGAACTGCAAGTAGTGCACTAGCACATTGCGGAAACTCCAAAATATTGAAGATTAGGTTTACGGTCTGGACGTGTAGGTAGAAATGTAGTACGCCTGCCTTGACGGTTGTAGCGGGCCCAGCGCGGCATATACACAGTTGAGCAGGGGCCGCTAATCGCGCATGCTTCAACAAAACACCAAGAATTGAAGGAATTAAGCTCACTCACTCACTGAGTGAGGGGGGTGATCAGGTTGGGGCATCCGGTATCGCCCCTATTGAGGAAAAGTCGCCAAATATCGCCAAAACAATAATACGAAATCGCCAGTTTTGTCGCCACCTAAAACCACATACCCCAAGCTATGAAAACTCAATAATTAAATGGTTTTAATATAACCTTAAACTTTTAAAGCTAAATACCTCATACATAGCATATTTAAATTAACCTCAAATAATTAAAGCCAAATAACCCACGGACAGTAAATGACGAGATTTTCAATAAACTATCGATTTTTAAAACAACATACCCCAGGCATTTAAGCTCTACAGATAAATTGTTTTAGTTAAACTGTAAACTTTTAAAGTTAAATACCCCACACATAACATATTTCAATTTACCCGAAATAAACAAAACCAAATAACCCAAGGACGAAAGATTCCATAAATGAAGAAATTTTTAGTAATTTATCGATTGACAAAACTATATAACATAAGCAATTAAATTCAATATATAAACTATCTGATAAACAACCCAAAAATTGTTAAAGGTCAATACCCCATATATGAAAGTTCAATAAATAAATTATTTTATTAATAAACGACTGAAAACTATTAAAGCTAAGTACCCCGCGTATGAATGTTCAATTAATACATTGTTGGAATTATTCCGTGAACTCTTATGGCTAAATACTCCTCGTATAAAGCAGACCAATAAAATTTGTTTATTTAAACCGTTAACTTTTTAAGATAAATGCCACACGTACAAAATTTCACGCATAAATTGTTTAATTAAAAATGTGAATTTTTGCAACTAAATATCCTACATATGCAATCTCAATAAATAAGTTGTGTTTACAATTACCTACATATGAAAACTCAATAAATTAATCGTGTTAATTGAACCGCAAACTTTTAAAGATAAATTCCTTATACGCATTGCATATTATAATTAACCGAAAACATTTAAAATCAAACAACCCAGAAACAATTCGTTCAATAAAAAAATTAATTTTCGATATAAGCTTTCAAAATTACATACCTCAGAAATTGTAGTTCAATAAATTGTTTTTATTATACCATTAATTTTTAAAGTTTAGTGTCTCACGCATAATATATTTGAACTCAAGCGCAAAAATATTGAGCTAAATGATCGGGCAAAAGGTTGAAACTGAAATCTAAAAAAAATCTTTTTGAAACGATATATTTTTTAAGTCACTTCATACATGCATAGAAGTTCATTGTATAAACAAATAACTATGATTAGGCACTAGAATTAATAATTAACTGAAATTATGAAACAAAAGTTTATTAAATATTATAAAAACTAGAGTATTTATTAAATCTTAATTAAAATAGTTTATTTGTTTAATACGCGGAGTATTTAGCCTTAAGAGGTTATACTTTAACTAATTAATTTATTTATTGAAGTTCCATGCGTGAGGTATTTGGCTTTAAAAGTTTATTGTTTAATGAAACGAATTTATTTATCTAACTTTCATACGTGGGTTATTTAACTTCAATTATATAAGATTTAATTAAAATAATTTATATTGTAAACTTTCAAATATGGGGTATTGAGTTTTAAAAATGTATGGTGTAATTATAGTAATTTATTTAATTTATTTATATTTTTTAATTTAAATAATTTATTTATTGAACTTTCATGTCTGGGGTACGTGGTTTTGGAAGTCTACGGTTTATAAAAAAAATTTATTTACTTAACGTTTTATATCTATGTTATGTGGTTTTAAGTATTCGCAGTAAATGAAATATCTAATGCGTGGGCATTTATTTTTAAAATGTTAAGTATTAAATAAAAACAATTAATTTATTAAACTTTCATACTTAAACGCAACAATTTTAAGAAATCAATTAAAAATCAGATACCTATAAAATTTTATTATGCATTCTGGAAAAAATACAAAAATCCTCTGGTCGTCTAATCGAATAATAATAAATAATCTTTAGATAATATGTCAACCAGTTTCATTCGTATTTGACGAAGAAATCTTAGCGTACTTAATTTTAATTACTATGTACTTTTTCTTTATTACTATTATATTATTATTCTTGTTCCTACCTGTATACTCTTTTCGAGTTTGTACAGGATACCCTGACCACGTGTGTGTGGAGGTGTTTGATCCTAACAAACCCATCCTAATTTCCCAAACCGCTTCCGCATTCGTCCAAGTAACCGATAATGGCAGGTTTCTACCTATGTCGGCAACTTGTAACGAAGAAAAACTCGTAGGAAAAACCACCGCCAGAATGCAGTGCGGTAAGGAAATCAACTTGCTAGTCAAGTTTGACTCATTCTCATCTTATGACAGAGAAAAATAGTTTAAATATTTTTTAAACATAACGTAAAATGGAGGCACATACTTAGTAACATTGAAGCTTATAACAGTCCACGAATGAACTATCGGACGACGGGTCCGTATGTTTATAGTTATCATCTACAATGGAAGACATTGTACGAAATTTTAAAAGGAAATTACAAAACAATGATAAAGCGGAAATTACAAGTATAAAAGAAATTTTTTCTTTAGTTGACAATTTCTTAGTTGATTTCCCTACTTTCTTTAGCATAAAATTGTGTCGCTTATTTACCATTCCAAAGCATATAAATAGTAAATACAAACATTAATTGTTGATAACGCTTGATCAAAATTCAAATCAAAAGTCACAAATAGTTTCATGAATATATTTAATATTTTACACAGATGTTTTATAATTACTAAATTCTTTTTTAGAATACTTTTTATATGTTTTTCATGAACTAATAATAGGCATAGTGCGTTTCATGCACATACAAATGTACATATTTTAATTGTGTACAATTTAGCATTGGTCAAAAAAGTATATAGATATATTTGACCAATGCTAAATTGTGCACAATTAAATTGTGTGCAATTCTTATGTGCATATATGAAACGCACTATGCCTAATAAGAAGGCAGAAAAAATCATATTTGCCTAGTTTATACTTTTGTAAAAAGTAAGTTTTAGGCAGATATGTACCTAAGTATTGATTACAGTATAATAATTGAGATCACTTTGAGAAAGGATAGTACTAAAGCAGTTGGCAGCGCTTTTTAAATTCTTTAGCGCTCAATAGCTTATAGTGAGTATTAGAAAAAAATAAAAATCATTCATACCGATATTTTCTAAAAATATTTCTTGAGATTTAAATCTAAGATTTTCAAACATGTTTTTGTATAATACTTTTAGCAAATATCTTTTTTCACCGTTAAAAAGCTTTCTCTGTGGGAAAGCAAAAAATTCTTAATTAAATGCAATATTACTTATTGACTAAATTTTTTATCGTCATTTCTTATATATATATATATATATATATATATATATATATATATATATATATATATATATATATATATATATATATATATATATATATATATATATATATATATATGGATTAATTAACATTATTTTTAAAATGCCATTATTCATGATGATAGTTTTTTTCAACGGAACTCTCTAAATTAACTTTTTGTTCGACAGACTAAAGAGAAAAATAGTCAGGATTTCCAGGTGGAAGCTGCGGAGAAATCATACCACCTAAGAATATTTTTCTGGCATTTTATAAAGGCGTTCCGGGGAATTGCCGCGTTAGCTCAGTGCATTGGGACACGCCGCTTATTCGTGTATACTTTTCTCCTTATTATAGACAGCAATACGTCATCTGCTCCATAAAAATGTAATAGCTCCTTAAATAACGCAGCGTGCACCATATTTATGTCTTGCTCCCTTTCTTTCCTTTCCTTCTATCTTCCTGTCCTTGCCTTTTTCAGAGATATAACCGCGAGTTTGCATGTCCATGCAAGTAACGTCTCGTCAAAATATCATGCAATATAACAATATATAATTATGTTTAATTAAATATTACTTTTAGCTATTAAAACGACCAAATGTATCAAAAAATGAATTTCAGTTATACCAATCTATAGCTTTTTTATATTAATTGATTTTACAAAAATGTTTTAAGGTATTATTGCGTAATATTGTATAATAATCATAATCCAATAATATGTAAGAATAATCAATATTTTCAAGGAAATTCAATATGGCCTTGAATTCGTTATTTAAAAATAAATCAAAGCAACATCTAGATGGATGATAGACGAGTGCAATCAGTGGGCACTTTCAAGAGAAAGCATTGCTAGTATTGAATGTATTGAATTTGTTTTGTAACCTCATTGGTTGGAATCTGTCATTTAGCCAATGTTATTAGAGAATTTGCAAAAGGTTCTATAGCAATGATTTTCTCTTAATTTTAGACGGGAGAAAGCAGGAAGCAGTCATGCGCGAAGTCAAAGCCGGTTTGAGAGCTCGTGTGAGAGGCCAGTTTCGAGGTCAGTTTGACGCGTATGAACGTGCGCCTTCGTAATGACGACATTGAACTCTAGTTTAGTACTAGCGCTAGAGCATAGCATCTCACTCTCGTGTACGAGCTGAAATTACAGCTGCATAGCTGCAATTGCTCCAAGAGCCTAAGTGTTACAACGTACATATATCATACTGCGAATGACACTCGCTGAATAGATACGCACCAAGTCCCGAGCTGCGCACCTATATGTCAATTTTCTCTCGCTCTCTTTTGACTATTTATTTTTTCTCACTGCTTCTAACGAACGCGCCGACAAAATATTCCATATATTTCATTCAATATCGCAGTATCGTAGAGCAGTTATGCTTACAATGGAAGTTACCTATAACTATGTCTATAATTAGTTAATAGTTATTTTTAAGATTCTAACTTTATATATATTATGTTCGCATATTTAATCAATCGCACAACGGGTATTATTGTCCGCAATCAAGTACAATGTCAAGAAATACTTTAGAATGCCGCAGCGTAAGTCAATGAATTGGTGATGTGAGGCTTATTATCGTGATGTTGATTGCACTCCTCCTCAGGATGAAAGAGTGCGTCATTAATGCGTCTCAACTTCTTGAAAAAAATTGATAGTAAGCTCGACTTGGTATCTTTGGATGGCGGCTGATATAAGACGATTTGCTGTTGTAGGGGAACCTGAAGTAAAATGCTCGGAGGTTTAGCTTCTTCATAAGCGTGATCCTTTTCTAGTAAAAACAAGGGAAGACGTATAAAGAAATACTTATTTTTAAGCTAATGATATGGTAATTTAAGCCTTGCGGCTGTTTGGCACTCATTTAAAATAAGGCAATCTAGCATTGACATGATAAATGATGAATGATAAATGATAATTGATAAATGATCAACGATAAATAATGAATGATAAATGATAAATGATAAATGATAAATGATAAATGATAAATGATAAATGATAAATGATAAATGATAAATGATAAATGATAAATGATAAATGATCAACGATAAATAATTAATGATAAATGATAAATGATAAATGATAAATGATAAATGATAAATGATAAATGATAAATGATAAATGATAAATGATAAATGATAAATGATAAATGATAAATGATAAATGATAAATGATAAATGATAAATGATAAATGATAAATGATAAATGATAAATGATAAATGATAAATGATAAATGATAAATGATAAATGATAAATGATAAATGATAAATGATAAATGATAAATGATAAATGATAAATGATAAATGATAAATGATAAATGATAAATGATAAATGATAAATGATAAATGATAAATGATAAATGATAAATGATAAATGATAAATGATAAATGATAAATGATAAATGATAAATGATAAATGATAAATGATAAATGATAAATGATAAATGATAAATGATAAATGATAAATGATAAATGATAAATGATAAATGATAAATTATAAATGATAAATGATAAATGATAAATGATAAATGATAACTCACCAAGGAGCTCGTTGTTTTCCCAGGCCCAGGACTTGTGCTGGAGCGGAGTAGAATCGGGCCAGGCTTCAGGGAGCGGTGAGGGAATGACGATTTCTGGCTCGTGAATTTTTCCGTATTCTTGGCTTGCCCAGCCCAGTGATCGCAACTGCTCTTGGCCGCTGTAAAAAGTGCGGGTTGCGCACCTTTGATAATTAAGCAGAGAAACCAGCTGAGAGCTCATGATAAGACAGCGAAGCGAAAGCAAGACGTACCTGTGCAGTGCAGATAAGTCGATCTCTATCTTTGCTGGGCTGACTGTAACGGGCCTCGGCACAACTACAGGCAGTGGAACTGGATAGTAATGCATGTGGTAATGATGAATCGGCTTTGCCTGCTTATGGCCTCCAAATGATTCTAGCAGGTTCATCAGCGCTCTCCTCGGGCTTTAACATAAAGCGTATTTCTCCGTAGGTACATTTATAGTTCGCATAGAAACCTTCTTAATCCTTCATCTTATTTTATCCCCAATCTTGTGTACACTAAAAACATATGTTTTGCACTAAATTTCTATTAATTCAGATAGTTTATTCAAACTTAGCATGAATAATATATTAATATTTAGCAATACCAAACATTCTGGCAAATGCTCCTTGCGTTAACCCTTTCGACGACTAACTTAAAATTTCTTATGCGTTTATAAATCTATAATAAAAACATATAGATAGGATTACTTTATATAATCCAATTTCTTCACTATTATAAATACAAGTTTAAAAGCCGCTGCCAAATCATTGGCACTTAGCTTCCACTAACTAAATAAACTGTACCAATATGGAATTTTTCGTTTTAATAAATTATTTTAAAATGCTATATCTCTTTCTAATTAATGGCTCAAGAAGGTGCGTTTTCCTAACGGGTTTTGTGTAAAAATTTATTTTGTTTTTTAATATATGTTTAAGGTAATATCTTTTACGTAATTGATAAATGTGGCACTTAAAATTAAAATTTTGCTTCCTCAAGAGGAAGCTTTGTGATAGTAAAAGAAAGTTATGCTAAAAACATGTTAGAAACGTGTTTTGAGATATAAGGAATCAAAATGCACTATTTTTAGAAAATGTCCGTATGGATGTGTGTGTGCGTATGTATGAGCGTGTGTGTGTGTGTGTGTGTGTGTCTTTGCATGTGTGTGCGTGCGTGTGCGTGTGTGTGAGTGTGTGTGTGCGTGTGTGTGTGTCTGTGTATGTATGTATGCATCTATATCTCGAGTAATCCTCGGTAAAATTAATGTTTCATGGCTCATTTTGTTTGTTTTGTTTAAACAGAGGGGGTACAATAATAATTTTTTTAGTTTTTCGAATTCGTCTTCGTTTTCTAACGGTTTTTCGATTTTTGGATTTTAGTTTTTCGGGATTTGTGGTACGTTAGAAATAATATCATCGATTCATTTTTTATGCATTTGAAAGAGCATAAAATTACATATCTTTTACCACCCGAAATTTCGGATAAGGTGTTTCCTTTCTTTTGTTATATACGAAAACGTCACTTTTTGTTTGAGCGGTGATTTCTCTGAAATATATGATCGAAAGTTTTTGAACAAAATTGAGGTAATTAGAACAATGGAAAAGTTATTCTGTCAATATTTTGAGACATTTTATTTTTCTATGATTGAAAAAAAAACATTTTGTAAAAAATGTTCTATGCAAACGATAGCTTGAGTAAAACGGCATTATTCCTTTAGAAAATTTTCAAACAGGTAGCTTTTTACTATCTCTTAACTAAGTTCTTTGTCCAGATCATGAAGACTTTTATTTTTCGAGATATTCGCGGTTAAATTTTTTTCAATATATGTTTCATTGATTATTTCTTGGGTACTACACGGTAATTTTTTACCAATGAACGCTTATTTTTTTTATCTTTTAAAGAAGATTTGAAATAAAAAAGAATTTTCATCATCAAATCGTTTTTGTTTTATAACATCTTTTCATGTTTTATGATTTTCTCATTTTCAACAAATTTTTGATCGTTGATGTTTTTGCGTATTACACGGTAATGTTTGACCAAACAAAGCTCATTTTATGCGCCATTTAATGAAGATTTGAAATCAAGAAAATTTGTTAAGATTTATCGATTCGATTTTGTTTTACAATTTTTTTAATTTTTATGATATTAATTCTTCGTTTTTTTAAACAATTTCTAATATTTTTGTTTCTTGAGTATTATGTGGTAATTTTTGGCCCTTCTAAGATCATTGTTTATGTTCTTTGATAAAGATTTAAAATGAAAAAGAATTTTTAAGATTTATTTATTCTATTTTTTTTATACCGTTTTTTCATTTTGATGATATTTATGTTTTTGACTATTCAAAGCTCTATTTTTATTTTTTTATGAAGATTTGACATAAAAAGAATGTATGATTGGTCGATTTGTTTTTGTTTTATACCGTTTATCCATTTTTATGGTCTTTTTGTAATAAATGAATCCGTTGTTCATAAACTCGAACAATATTTTGAAAAAAAATTATTTGCAAAAGTAGTATACATTAATTATATTTATAAAAAAATTTAATCAATAATTATTATTTTTTTTTTTTTTTTTTTAAATGGCATTTCGAACTCGAAAGTTCATCGCCTCATCTACGCAAGCCTTCCACGTTTCCCTATTTTGTGCCAACCCCATCCATTTCGCGCCTTCCCGCCCAATTTCAGTTATGTCTGATTTTACGTTATCCTCCCATCTGCGTCTAGGTCTACCAAGAGGTCGCGTTGCTTTCGGTTTTCCTTTCATTATGCGCGCTGCTGTACGATCATCGCCCATTCTTGCCACGTGCCCTGCCCATCTTAGTCTCCGTGATTTTATTATTCTGTTAATATTTGGTGACGCGAACAAATTATGTAGCTCGTCATTGTGCAGTTTCCTCCACTCCCCAGTTTCCTCATCTTTCTTTGGCCCGTATATTTTCCGCAGAACCTTATTTTCAAATACCCTAAAACGATTTTCTTCCGCTTTAGTGAGCGCCCAGGTTTCGCACCCATATAAGATTACCGGCATTATTATAGTCCTATATATCCTTATTTTGACATTTTTCGACAGTAGCTTTGACTTAAGTAATCTGTTCACAGCGTAGAAGCAGGCATTACCCGAATGAAGTCTCTTATTAATCTCGGCTTTAATTTCGTTTCGATCATTTATAGTTGTACCTAAATATCTGAATTCGCTAACCTTTTCAAAAGTGAAATTTCCGACTCTGAGATCCCCCTCTGCTTCGCGAATGCCCAGTTTCTCCATGATCATATATTTCGTTTTCGATTCGCTCACTTCTAACCCCGTGTTTTTAGCCGCATTTATAAGGATTTCCGCATTTCTCGCCACCGTTTCACCATTATCTCCCACTATATCCAAGTCATCCGCATAGCCTAAAATTTGCGTTGTTCCGTTGAGTGTTGCGCCTAGCTCGCTAGCCTGCATTTTTCTAACAACATGCTCTAGCGTCAGGTTAAAGAGTACCGTTGAAAGCCCGTCACCTTGCTTCAAACCGTCGCGTATCATGAACGATTCGGATACATTACCGCCTACTCGGACCTTTCCAGTGCTTCCGTTCAGACATATTTGAATTAATTTTACGAGTTTTTTTGGTACGCCAAGGAGCACTAGGATTTCATACATTTTGCTTCGTTTGACAGAGTCGTACGCTTTCTTAAAGTCCACAAATAGCTGGTGTATAGTTTCGCAATATTCCCACTTTTTCTCTAATAATTGTCTTATGGTAAACATTTGATCGCTCGTTGACCTGTTGCGCCGGAATCCACACTGATAATCTCCTATTATATCTTCCGCGAATGGTGTGAGTCTGGCCTGTATTACGTTTGACAGAACTTTGTAGCAGGTAGCTAAAAGTGAGATTCCCCGGTAGTTATTGCAGTCTGTTTTATCTCCCGTTTTGAAGATCGGTATGATGATGGATTCTTTCCAATTTTCTGGTATTGTTTCATTTCTCCAAATAGCACATACTAGATAAAAAATTTTAGATGTAAGCGCGGTGCCTCCATATTTAAGTAGTTCAGCTGGTATAGAATCGTTTCCTGCGGCCTTATTGTTTTTTAGCTTTTTGATCGCGGCCTCTACTTCTTTGTAGGTCGTTTCGTCCATATGGAGTTCAGCAGTGTGGATTTCGTCTCCCATTTCCTCGGAGTTTTCATGCACGTTTAATAACTTATCGAAATAATCTTTCCATAATTTCAATAGTTCATTTTCGCTTGTCACGAGGTTCCCGTCCTTATCCTTCATTAACTGCGATCTACTCTGAAAACCCTTCCTAATAGCGTTTATTCCTTTGTACATCTCGCGCGGGTTATTTTCCCTACTATTAGTTTCTATTTTTCTAATTTCATTTTTCTGATACTCGCGCTTCTTGTTTCTGTAAATCACACGTACTTGCTTTCTTATTTCATGGTATTCTTCTACGGCCCTATCGCTTTCATTGTGTACACTATCTAATTTAGCCTTCTTGCGCCTTTCAAACCAGAGTTCGCACTCTTCGTCAAACCATGGTTTGCTCTTCGGCCTTTTTTTCTTACCCAGTACTTTGTTCGCGGCCCCTTTTATAGTTTTTTCGATAGCCCCCCACAACCTGTTCGGATCGTCATCTACTCCCGTCTGTTCATCCGTTTCCTCGAGCGCCTGAAATCGGTTGCTAACTTCTACTTGGTACTTGATTCGCTCTATCCCGCTTCGTAGTTTTCCAATATCAAAGGTTTCTACTTTGTTCGCTCGCTTACTATTTTGACCGGCTACTAATCTGGCTCTTAATTTGGCCACTACGAGATAATGATCTGAGTCGCAATCCGCCACCCTATAGGTCCTTACGTCGAGTACATTCGTGTGGCGCCTCTTATCAATAAGAAAATGATCGATTTGATTGTGCGTGGCCCCATCCGGCGATGTCCACGTTGCCTTGTGTATATCCTTGTGCTTGAAGCACGTGGTCTTGACTATAAGATCTTTTGCGGCTGCGAAATTTATGACCATAATACCGTTATCATTGCTGGTTTCGTGCAGACTTTCTTTGCCTATGGTGGGCCTAAACATTTCCTCTCTCCCTATTTTAGCATTGAAATCCCCCACTACTATTTTGGTGTCGTAAGACGCGAATTGGTCGATTAATTGCTCTAAAGTTTCATAATAAAGATTTTTGACTTGTTCCTCTTTGTCCTCCGTGGGACAGTGGACGTTAATAACCACGTAATTATACCACGCTCCGTCGATGATGATATACGAGAGTCGGTCATTCACGAAATTGCAACTTTTCACGGAATGTATGATGCTTTTGTTAACAAGAAATCCGGTGCCTAGAGAATGCCCGCTCGCGCCCCCATATAAAAAGGTGAAGTTACCGGATCCTAGCATCGCGTTATCTTTCCATCGGGTTTCTTGTATTGCTACCAAATCTAAATTGTACCTCTCAGTTTCATTTATGATTTCCCGGAACGCGCCCGCTCTGTGTAGACTGCGTACATTCCAGGTTCCCACCCTTAAGTTTCTTTTCGTTTTGGTTTGGTTTTGTTTTCTTTGAGCCATGATAGTAAGTTAAACCCGCGCGTTTTGGATCCTGTTCCGATCGCAGGTGAGTCCATCCGTCTAGGGGTGATAACCCTCATACCTCCCTAGAACTAAGTATGAGAGCTTTCTGACTTTGGCGAGGACACAGTCAACTCGTCGTCAGACACACTCGGTTTCATTCTCATATCCTAACGCCCCCCTGCAAGGCAGCGCGCCTTCGCTGGCTTCGTTGCCATGTAAGACCAGGTGGCGAATCATTCTACACATCCCCTCTCAGGGCAGTTGTCATCGCTCCCGCATCCTCCACGACAGCAGGATTTTTGGCCCATTTTTTGTTTGAAATGTGTGGTAAAAGAGATAGATTACAGAGTAAGGTAGAAGAAGAAAGTAAGATAGGAGATTTTGTATAGTGTTTGTAGTTTTTGCGGTGCTTGCGTAGTGTTTCTAGATGAATGCGTTCGCCAGTGCGGGCTCATCACACCCACGCCTGGGCCTATCGGCTGTCCGCGACTGCTTATTCGCTTTATTCGCAGCTAACCTCTTTCTCAGGGGTCGTTCCTCTATCCGCAACCTGAGGACGCGCTGTGTAGTGGTGATAGGCACCCACCCGTCCGCTCTGGACGACTACGCCCAGGACCCGCTTAGGGTAACGGCGTTGCAACATTATAGTATTGCAAAATTTATTATTGTCAATTGAAAAAAAATGTAATTTAATATGCAAAACTTTTTAAGTTGGTTTTTAGATGCTATACTTTGACATAGGTTTATTAATAGTTCAAAAATGTTATTGAATTTTTTAGAATACAATTTGACTAGTAGGTGACACACACACACACACACACACGCGCGCGCGCACATACACACACATCCACACACACACACACACACGCACACTCGCACACACAAACACATACAAACACACACACATACACACACACACACACACATTTTTTTAAAACATATTTTTTTGACTTAGTGACCTCAAAAACATCGAAATATATCAAAATCTCTAATCCGAAAATTTTCATTGTTACAAAGCTTTTTCCTTGAGAGAGCAAAACGAAAATAATGTCCTTTTTAGTAAACGATGACCGTGTCATTCTCGAGATATAAACGGTCAAAATACATTTTCAAAAAATATATAATCTCAAAATTTCGTAATATAGAGTTCGTTATTATCTGCGCCAATAACTCATCCAAGGGACCGTCTTCGGCTCGCAATACGCACTCGCCTTCGGCTCGTGTTTGCTCGCTTCGACTCTTACTGCTAATCACACGTGGGATAAAAAAGGCTACTTTGCACCGTTAGTACACAAAATACTCTTTTAGAGCTCATCTTTTTCTAGAGGTTTTGGAAAAAAATATTTTTTTCGATGCTATTTTGATTTTTTTGCTGTTTTTCGAGTTTTGGATCTAAGTTTATCATTTTTTATTGGTACACTTGACGTGGGAAATTTCTGGTCGAATGCGTTAGAATTTCTTTGAAATACGGAAATTTCAATGGGATAATTGGTCATTTCGACCATAAGTTTCCCACGCCGAGTGTACATTAGAACTAATATAATTGATCCGGCGTAAATACATTTGAAAGAGCATAAATCTACTTATCTTTTCCGATCATAAAACTTGGAGAAACCCTTTCCTTTCGTTTGCTTTATCGAAAATGTTATTATTTGTTTATACACTTATATGTCGGAAATATATGATGGCAATTCATTGATATAATTTAAGATTATTAGAGACACATAGAAGAATGTTCAGTAAAATTTTTGAGTCTTGATAGTTTTCTTTTGACGAGAAAAAATAATTTTGAAAGATAAATCGATTTTCTACCTTCAAGATAAGTGGAGTAAATCGGCAGGATTAGATCGAAAACTTTATAAAGGTAGCTATTTACTATCTCTTGAATCTCTTAGGCATGAAATAGGCGTTTCATGCCTTAAAGTAGCGTAGAAAATCACGAATTTCGTAGCGTGTTTGTAAAAAGTGTGAAATAGTACATTATGTAACATGGGACTAAAGTCATATTATGCCCGCGGGTGGGTTTATTGCCCGAGCGAAGGAGAGCAGTAATCATCACCCGAGGGAATGATCGACTTTACTCTCGTATTACATATAGAACTTTATTCACGACTTAACAGTGTAGCCATTTTGTTGACTTGAAAAGTGGGACCTACTCATCCATTGTTAATACAAACTAAAATTTAAAAATTTAAAAGTTTTTCAAAATATACTATATATTCAAAATAAATTTTTTTTTTTAATATTTTATAAATTTTCAAAACATTTCAAAATTTTTAATCATTTTCAAAATTTATAAAAATTATTTAATTCTCAAAAATTTTCAAAATTTACAAAAACTTTTTAAATTCTCAAAAAAGTCAAAAATTTTTAGTTTTTAAAATTTTTTAACTTTTAAATTTTTTAAATTTTTAATTTTTTAAATTTAAAATTTTTTAAATTTAAAATTTTTTAAATTTTAAATTTTTTAAATTTTAAATTTTTTAAATTTTCTCAATCTTTAAAATTTTTTTAATTGCTTATAGTAATAGTAAGTAGTCCCGGAAATACTGGAGTAGAATATATGAGGGAATCAAAAGCTACTTTAGTCCCGCTTTGCATGTCAATAAAGTGGCTATTATAGTTAAGTCGTGAATAAAAATATTCATTTAGCGGGGATTATGTACATTATGTAAAAATGGCAAAAAGTCGAATATTTTTCCGGCGGGTGAGTTTACTGCCCGAGCTAGCCAAGCGAAACGAAGCAAAGGCAGTATTACCCGAGGGAAATAGTACATTATGCATCAAGGGAGTAAAGTGGGCAACGTACGCACTGCGTGACGTTGCCGACCGAGCGAAGCGAGGTCGGCATTTCACACAGTGCATGCTTGCCTACTGTACTCCAGAGGTGCGTATACTACTTTTCACCACACCCCCGTAAAGAAATGACTGTACACATCTCAGCAGGCCGTACAGTACCCCATGCTCTGCCTAGAAGTAAAGTGACTTGTGTACGCGTGACGCGCTGTTTTACCGCTCGAGACGCAGTCGAGAGCGGAAAAAGGCGCATCGCGCATGCGCAAGTCACTTTATTCCCTAGGCAGTCCATGCGGTACTGTACGGCCTGCTGTGAGGGCGTACAGT
This sequence comes from Gastracanthus pulcherrimus, assembly GCA_949152435.1. Classification (NCBI taxonomy): domain Eukaryota; kingdom Metazoa; phylum Arthropoda; class Insecta; order Hymenoptera; family Pteromalidae; genus Gastracanthus; species Gastracanthus pulcherrimus. The sequence goes on from OX424576.1 coordinate 219,913, forward strand.
CAGCACTTTACGCGCAGTGTGGTGAAAAATCAATTTTTTTCTCGAGTTACATATAGTACTTTATGCCCATCTCAACTGTGGCCATTTTTTGACTTGGAAAGCGGGACTAATGGACTGACGAAGAATGTTAGAAAACGTGGTCGGTGCGCGGTGTGGACGACGCTGCTGTACTCTCTAAGCAATAGTTTATTGTATTAAATATTGATTGTTCTAATAAATTTTGTATAAAATGTCTATGTTTTAATTTTATTGGGTAAAACATAACTTATATTGTTAAGACAATCGAAAATCAGGGTTATTGGTAGAATTTGATGAAATAAAGTAATTTGGACTAGTTTCTAGTAAAGTCACTTTTTCCCACATTTGCGGGAAAAAAGTAAGTTTTTCCCCCTAATCCTTTTTGCGGGGAAAAAATGTTACTTTGGTCTCGCTTTTCAGGGAAAAACGTGTCCATTTTCGTAGAGATGGGCATATAAGCTATTTCTAACTCGGATGAGGTATTTTTAGCACTCGTCTTTGTATTTATGTACTTCAAGAAACATAAACACAACATGTGACTGATTTTTCCGTAGTCATTTTTTCTGTAGAGTAATAGCGCTATTAGTTATTTCTGAAAATTATTTTTTTAAACATTTGTTTAAACAAATTCCTTATAAACAAATTATTTTAATAATGATTTTTGCTATTAATGTTCTTCCATGCTAGTGTGCAACATCCCATTGTTAGTTTTGCGATAGCGCGGCTAAGTTAGCCATGGATTTTAATGGGTTAACAGTTTTCCGCACCATTATGTAACTGTTCAAGGCGCGTTGGTTTTTGTTTAGTTTTAGTCAGAAGCCTTTCAAATATAACACACTCCGAGGAATAACGCAAAAAATAGAGATATCAAGATGGACCATGGATATTTCTTATTTCTGATGAGGGTGACAGAAACGTAAAGAAAACTACTTGTGTTTTTCTTTATTTGAAAACCTTACCTCGGGAAGATTAATACTTTCTCTCGTTTCAAATAAAACACACTGAGGAATAACGCCAAAATAAGAGGTATTTCAAATTATTAGATACACATCTGCTGATAATAATAGTATTTTTGTGTATAAGTGTGTTTTATGTATCATAGTACTTATTTACAATTCACTCAACCTTATCGTTTTGAAAATCTACTCCAGAATGTCCGTCGAGGAGCATATTTTAAACATTCTCTAAGTTTCAAGAGGATTCATCATGAATAAGCTGAGAAATCCTGCGGTAAATAAGCTGAAATCATAAGATTGGAAACAATGAGAAAAATGAGTTTAATGTTTTAACTTAATAATTATGTAATTATATTTAACAATACTCACTTTAAGTTTTCAGTACCAGTTGCTTTACTTTGTGACTCAAAATATATACTTTCTTCTGAATTATTGGTGACCCGGGTATAGTAGATCTTGTGTCTTTCTACTTCTGGCAATACAAAGAATGTAATTGTTATCGTTAAAATATCTTAATAGTTAAATGAAATTATTTTAAAATGTATTTAGTTACTTACTATCATTAAATATATGTATGATTAGATGATCAATGCAAATATTGCCATAAAAAATAATCTTTATCTAGCCATATGTTATTGGTGTTGCTCTGAAAAAAAAAGTATAAAAAAAAAAATATTTTTATGAAAATAAGTTACAAATAACTATGATACTTATTTGATTGTCATACCACTCCATAATGAATAATTTGCTTATTGACATTTTTATTACATGACAAGTTGATGGTTATAAACTATTCACTTTAGAGCAGAATTGGTAGAACATGTTTACACAAGAACTCATGATGTAAGAAAATAAGGTGTGCTCTTCCGGCGGTCTCAATTTCGTCTTCTGCGTCTTCCGCAGAACCGCCGTATTGCTAAAATGGCTGCCAAATGTTTACATCGCGGACAACAAAGTTTTGCTCTTACGAAACAGAAAAAATGCAAGGTTGTGTTGTGTAAAGTTGTAAAAATTGGAACGGTAATACACAAAATCAGAATATTTCCTATAATCAATTCTCAAAAGATGAAGTTTTACAAAAAAAGTGGATTGATGCTTGTGGGCTTCTGAAAATCAACATTGAGAATGGTATTTTATTCTGTTTTTCTCTCTTTGAAATATTAAATAAATTTTTTATATTTTTTTATTAATAGTCAGCGTATGTTCGCTTCATTTTAACGACATATGTTTTGTCGAGATACCGGAATATTTACTGAATGTTGGAATTCCTGTGAAATGAGGTTATGTGCAGATGCTGTTCCTTCAATATTTTTTATGGATTCAATTAATAATCTGAGGTAGTAAATTATATAAATCCAAATTACTGTTATATTAGAATGATATATTTTTAATTTTGTAATTATTCACAGTAAACACAAAGCAGATGTGTTTAATAATCCTTGTGTACAGAATGTTTCAACTAAAAGAAGGCCAGTTCTTCTTCAACCTCCTCCCAATGGAATAGAAAATGATTCCTCTATTTCTACATCCGAGATATTACCCTGTTGTTGTAATACTCTCAACGTATGTTTGAACAAAACTGTTACTACATCACATGGCATTGGCAATACCTTATTAAATAACGAAACTACAAACAAAAATTAAGTAATTTTACTGAAAAGATAAGGTATCGTAAAAAAACTTATTTTAACAGATATACTTAAATATAGTAATTATAATGATAAAATTATTTATTTCTACGTCGTATATAGATGTTTCAAGCGCAAAGCAAATGTTGTGAAGTAATACAATTCTAATGAGATCCCTGTTCCTAAAAAGCGAGCTTTTTTAAGTACGGCTAATGAAAGTTCAGCTACGAGTGCTCAGTATTGTTTTCCTTTAAAACATTATTGTAAAATCCTTTAAAACACTTGTAAATAATTGTATCTAAAACTTAAATGGCTTTCAAATGACCTTTTTTTATTTTTATTAAACTAAAGGTATTAAATTAGTTATAAAGAATTTAATTAAAATAATATTTAATAATTGTTTAGTTCTTTATTTACAAAATTATATTTGTGTAGATCTGATGAAATACAAAATGCTGCCTCTGAAAATAATGAACACGATAAAGTTACAGAAAAGTTAGTATATTTCTAAGGACATGTAATATAAAACCGTTCGGTACAGTTTATACCTTACAAACTGTATAATACTCAAATTTCTAAGTTAAGGGGTAACACCACTCTAGCCGCCCGAAAAAATGCCTAATTTGTACAATTTTTACAAGAGTAGGAAAGAAGGGATCAAATTTCTTTTTTCAGGGTTTACTATACATATATTGAGGTACAAAAATATATTTTTTTTTACATTTAAGTACAAAATGGCGGCTATACAGCGAATCTCGTGAGAAGCCCTTTTCAAACTGGGCGCACTAATAGCTTCAACACCATTGCATGGATCGACTTGCAATTTTTACAGTAGCTTCACAAATATATTCTCCATCGAAGTACGTAGCCGTTTTTTGATATTTTGAAAATTACTTGTTTTATTAACAATTTACTACTCTTTTATTAGTCGAAAATTCATACGTTTTGTTCAGAAGTGCACAGTTTCTACAAAACTTATTCTTAACTTTTATTTACATTCAAAATCTATATTCTATTTTTGCTCAAACATTCCTCTCTTTCGTATGTTATTTCCGCATTAATTCTCTTTCGGAGGGTAAAAGACTGTTATAATACAGTCACCTATCCGAATTGAAGAAAGCGGAATGACAAAAGTCCGTTTGAATAGTATTTGGATTTATAGCTCGTGGAGTTCAATAGATTCTCTTTAAAATAATTTATGAAATATTGTCTCCTATTTTTACTGCTGGATAAATAAGAAAACTATTACATCCAAACCAAAAAAGAGTGATGTGGTCAGGGGATGCCATAGCGTCTGCTATTGCTTTACGCTTCATTAGCCCCAAAGGTTATACATTTTTTAAGAAACGTAATTTCCCTTTCCCTGGACTATCGACATTGAGAAACTAGGCTGCTAAAATATATGTTGAAGAAGGAGAGCTTAATGAAGTTTTATCATTCATGAAAAAGAAATCGGATACATTTTCTGACGCAGGTAAACTTTTTGTATTGAGTTTTGAGGAAATTCATATTTCGCAAAATATAGAATTCGACCAAAAATGCGAGAACAGAGTAGGGCCCCATAAAACATGCCATCGATAATCGCTAAGAGTGTTCGTGTTAAATGATCCGCCGCACTTACTTAAATTAATTAGAAATAACTTCATAGATTCTGGTTTTCATCACGATAACAAGTTCTTATCCAAGGAATGTTTAGAAGAACTTTTATCTTATAATACTGAAGATTTAAAAATTCCTTACAAGCTAGAACAAAAACATTTACATGAAACAGGTCCTGAAAGGTAAAAAGTGTCTCTAGCTGCTCAAGTCTAATTCTCGAATATCACAGCGAAAGCGATTGAGTGGTATGGAGTAAACGGATTTATCAAGTACTATTTTTGGAGAAAGTGCTCAGAAAAGATTAAACTCATAAACGATTGGTTTGATTTATTCAACAGTAAACAAAAGCATAGAGCAACTTATTATACGAGCGCTTACGGCACAAATATTGACTCTTAAATTGAAATATTAAATAACATGACCAGTTTTATGGAAAGTATGAGAGTAAGCACTTATAAATCATTGCTACCTGTCCAAAAATGCATCCTTTTGAATAATATACTACTTCAAAAGTTACTAATATACTTGAAATAAAAGTATAGTACTGAAAACTATAAAATAGAGTACATCCTAACAAATAGACTTAATCAAGACGTAATTGAAAATTTTTCCTCTTACATTAGAGCCATGTGTTCAGGCCACGAAAAACCCTCAGCATTACAGATTATATACAGATTAAAGTGGTTTATTCTGGGAAAGCATAGCAGCGATACGTTCATTAAAACAGGCAATACTGAGGAAGATGAGGATGAGACATTTTTGAATGCGAGTGAAGTAAACAATGAGTTTGAGGAAGAAATTTCAGAAATTTTAGGATCTTTGTATGACGAAGAAGGGCAAGATTTTATACTTAACGGGACGCCGGATATCTCTGTCCTTGTCTAATTGAGTTTTCATTCATTATTTTAAGAGAAATCTTTTTTTTTTTAAAATAATAGTTGTCCCCGCTTCGTTTTATAGTAATCTAAATATATGTCCAAACTGGGTTCATATGATTGTTTTGTTTTCGGGAAAACTTTGACACACTATGAGGGCCAACTACGTGGAGATTAACCTTTACATACTAAGTTTGTCAAAGTTTTCTCGAAAGCAAAACAATCATATGAAATCAGCTAGGACATATATTTAGATTACTATAAAACGAAGCGGGGACAACTATTATTTTTTCAAAAAAATTATTTTTCTTAAAATTATGAATGAATACTCAATTAGATAAGGACAGAGATATCCGGCGTCCCCTTAATAATGAAAATATATAATGAGAATAGGTATCATTAATTAAATTGCAAAAATGTATTCTTAAGGCGTCTTTGAGACACCACACTTTCTTCAAACGACTTTTTCTCAGTGAAAAATTACTTTTTCATGTTGGAACTTTTATGTATTTATCAGAAATGTTATTTAGCTTCAAATAAAACCAAAAACGAATTTTGAAAAAAGTCAAAAACGTTAAACAAATGTTTAATATTGATAAACAAGTACCCTAAACGTTTTTAGCATTTTAAATCTGTTAGTAATCCTTGCTAACACTGTTTACCTGAATTTGACGCCTCAGAGGGGCTTATGCGCGTGTCCGCGTAGGACCATAAAGCGCGCCTACTCGCGGGTTAATAATTATCTTTATTATAGTATAAATAATAAGGAGAAAGATATTTGTATATTGTGAATCCATAGGTAATTTTTTGTAATTAATTTACATGCCAATTCAGTTTCTTTAATCTAAACATACGTATCTAGGTATTTCAACGTTGAATGAATATCAAATTGTTGAAGACATAGTTCAGTAGGAAGCACTATTATATGCTGCTGGTTAGGTCGCACACCGCTTCAGATCGAAATATCCATTTCTTGGAAATCCAATACAAACTCGTCTAATTGTCAATCTTCCGCACTGGATATCTCACATATCCAAAGGCAACTTAATTTTTCCTGAAGATATTTTATAGCACTGTGTGACCTAAATTCGCATCTATCGTACGCTTTTCCGTGGCATAAATGATCGATTACACCACTGCTGCTAACTTCACACCGTACCGTTATAAACACTGTGGAAGAAACACAGTTGCCACTAGTATCCTTACAAAGTAAAGCAATTGCTAAAATAAATAATGCTTTATGAAGGTGAATGATCTTTAGTGTAAAAAATACAGAATTGGTTTCTGTATTTAATCAAAATAATCAAAATTTAGAAAATTGAAGGTTAGAAACTTATAAATTTCAAATGTCAATCTGTGTAATTTTTGTTGTTACGCTTTGGATGGCATAGTGTGTTTCTTACACATAAGAATTATACACGTAATTATTGTGCACAATATTGACCAATGCTAAATTGTGTAGAATATTTAAGTGTATAATTCTTATGTGTAAGAAACGCGCTATGCCCTTTGGATAAATGTAAGGGAAAGGACATTTGATATTAAAAAAAAAATTAAAAACACTATAATAGTACATGAATGCTTTGAAAATTGTGAGTTTATTTATTAAACATGTTTATAGCACTGTGTGACCTAAACCCGCACTTAGGCCACGCTTATTCGTGACCTAAGTGGCGCTTTATTACACAGTGTAATAATGAATTCACATAGACCACAGATCCGTAGTATCCTATAATAAAGACTAAAAACACTCAAAATAAACGTTTTCGTTTATAATAATAGAAAGAAGAAGTAGTAAACCTGGTAAATACGCATGCCAAGTATCAGAGAATAATTATAAATCCTTAAAATAATGCTTTAAATTAAGAGGTTAGTTCAACTGATTGTATATGACAATTTGGCGCGTTTTTTGAATATTCAATCTGGAATTCAATTTAAAATTCAGTATTAATTTTTTTTCATTATTAATATTATAAATTTATTAAAATTTAATTGAAATAATTTCAAGATAGGGTAAATAAATATATTCAAATTAACTGTTAATAATAAACATTTATTATTTTTTCAAAAAACAAAATATCTTATTTATATAAGGTTCTAGTCAAACAATGTATAAAGGTTGACATTGATTATTAATTAACTAATGAATTTTGGTTAAATAATAATTAGTTTATACGATTTGTAATTTCCTTAATTTATTTTTTATGTTTTTTGGATTATATTTTTTTTTATGCGGGGGGGCTCCGCCCCCCCCCCCGAACCCCCCCGTCTCCTCTCCCGGCCCGCCCTCGCACCCTATACCCTCCCCTATGTCGATGGCAGGTTTATGTCACTCGTGCTACAAAATAGTATACGATACTCGTGACCTAACTGGCCATAACTGCACGGCGCGACGGTATCGGCGGTATCTGCACTCGCTTCGCTCGGGCGCTAACTTCACGCCGTGCCGTAATAGGCCGTTTATGCCACTTGTATCGTAATATACTATTAGCAAAAGCGGTAAGCGTGGACAGTTTTTATCTGATGAGGATTCCATTTTCATAAAAGTTTCCACAATTGTAAATAAAATATTAAGAGAAATTTTTGATACTACAATTCCCATAGAAGTCATTTTATATCTGGTTCGAACGCGCACATACTTTTGTTTTGTTGGTCAGTTACATTTTATTGCTATTAATAAAAAAAAAATTACCACAACTGTATTCATTTTCATTTCAATAATATCCCAAAACACATTTATTTAGAGATTTATAAAGTATTAGTAATTAGCTTTTACTAGTAATTGATTATTATAATCATTATTATGTATCATTTTCAGTCATTTTATAATATAATTTTCTTTCGGGGCCTGCGGCGGCTCAGTCGGTAGAGTGTCGGATTCCCACGCCGGTGACCCGGGTTCGAATCCTAGTCTCTGCCGATTGATACAAGCACCTCTGTAAAAATTACATGTGCTTTGTTTACAAACACACCGCAGACCCCCGTCGTCGATTAGCACCACATGGGAGCATAAACATGGCGACGTTAAAAAAAAAAAAAAAATAATAATTTTCTTTCATAAATTTATTATCAATACATATTATTAAATAGTTTATGAATGTAAGTCAAAATGTATTCAAATCATTAATCAAAATACAACGAATAGTGAGGTTAAATCCCAATTTTGGTGATTTCATTTTTAAAATCCTTCCTACTTCATGTGAAATGTGATAGGCTAAAAAAGTAACATGGCGGTCGTATGGGAGTGCACGCTATTGACTGTCAAAAAGCGTGCGCAAGAACCACGGTCGTATACACAGGCAGTTTTGGACCTCGAGAAATTCAGAAAGTCCAAACGCTACGTTCAGGTCGTTGACTATATTATTACTCTAATAGTGTAGTCAACGACCACCACGGGAGTTTCCAGACCTGTGTACAGCGTTGGACCTCGAAAGTTTCAGAAAGTCCAAACGCTATGTTCAAGTCGTTGACTATACTATTACAGGGTTGGACCTCGAAAGATTCAGAAAGTTCAAACGCTACGTTCAGGTCGTTGACTATACTATTAGAGTAATAGTATAGTCAACGACCTGAACGTAGCGTTTGGACTTTCTGAATCTTTCGAGGTCCAATGCTGTACATAGGTCTGGAAACTCCCGTGGTGGGGGTAAAGCCCTTATTGTCATGAAGCTTGCTTAGAAAATCTCCTGCTAGCCCAAGAGCGCTGCAATCGCGGAGTATATTGAAATATAGATATAGTTACAAACGGCATGCATATATCCGCGATTCCACTATTTTGTATTTTAAATAATTAAATACGAAATGAACCTAGTATACATAATTTTATGCTGTTGCAACGCCGTTACCCTAAGCGGGTCCTGGGCGTAGTCGTCCAGAGCGGACGGGTGGGTGCCTATCACCACTACACAGCGCGTCCTCAGGTTGCGGATAGAGGAACGACCCCTGAGAAAGAGGTTAGCTGCGAATAAAGCGAATAAGCAGTCGCGGACAGCCGATAGGCCCAGGCGTGGGTGTGATGAGCCCGCACTGGCGAACGCATTCATCTAGAAACACTACGCAAGCACCGCAACAACTACAAACACTATACAAAATCTCCTATCTTACTTTCTTCTTCTACCTTACTCTGTAATCTATCTCTTTTACCACACATTTCAAACAAAAAATGGGCCAAAAATCCTGCTGTCGTGGAGGATGCGGGAGCGATGACAACTGCCCTGAGAGGGGATGTGTAGAATGATTCGCCACCTGGTCTTACATGGCAACGAAGCCAGCAAAGGCGCGCTGCCTTGCAGGGGGGCGTTAGGATATGAGAATGAAACCGAGTGTGTCTGACGACGAGTTGACTGTGTCCTCGCCAAAGTCAGAAAGCTCTCATACTTAGTTCTAGGGAGGTATGAGGGTGATCACCCCTAGACGGATGGACTCACCTGCGATCGGAACAGGATCCAAAACGCGCGGGTTTAACTTACTATCATGGCTCAAAGAAAACAAAACCAAACCAAAACGAAAAGAAACTTAAGGGTGGGAACCTGGAATGTACGCAGTCTACACAGAGCAGGCGCGTTCCGGGAAATCATAAATGAAACTGAGAGGTACAATTTAGATTTGGTAGCAATACAAGAAACCCGATGGAAAGATAACGCGATGCTAGGATCCGGTAACTTCACCTTTTTATATGGGGGCGCGAGCGGGCATTCTCTAGGCACCGGATTTCTTGTTAACAAAAGCATCATACATTCCGTTAAAAGTTGCAATTTCGTGAATGACCGACTCTCGTATATCATCATCGACGGAGCGTGGTATAATTACGTGGTTATTAACGTCCACTGTCCCACGGAGGACAAAGAGGAACAAGTCAAAAATCTTTATTATGAAACTTTAGAGCAATTAATCGACCAATTCGCGTCTTACGACACCAAAATAGTAGTGGGGGATTTCAATGCTAAAATAGGGAGAGAGGAAATGTTTAGGCCCACCATAGGCAAAGAAAGTCTGCACGAAACCAGCAATGATAACGGTATTATGGTCATAAATTTCACAGCCGCAAAAGATCTTATAGTCAAGACCACGTGCTTCAAGCACAAGGATATACACAAGGCAACGTGGACATCGCCGGATGGGGCCACGCACAATCAAATCGATCATTTTCTTATTGATAAGAGGCGCCACACGAATGTACTCGACGTAAGGACCTATAGGGGGGCGGATTGCGACTCAGATCATTATCTCGTAGTGGCCAAATTAAGAGCCAGATTAGTAGCCGGTCAAAATAGTAAGCGAGCGAACAAAGTAGAAGAAACCTTTGATATTGGAAAACTACGAAGCGGGATAGAGCGAATCAAGTACCAAGTAGAAGTTAGCAACCGATTTCAGGCGCTCGAGGAAACGGATGAACAGACGGGAGTAGATGACGATCCGAACAGGTTGTGGGGGGCTATCGAAAAAACTATAAAAGGGGCCGCGAACAAAGTACTGGGTAAGAAAAAAAGGTCGAAGAGCAAACCATGGTTTGACGAAGAGTGCGAACTCTGGTTTGAAAGGCGCAAGAAGGCTAAATTAGATAGTGTACACAATGAAAGCGATAGGGCCGTAGAAGAATACCATGAAATAAGAAAGCAAGTACGTGTGATTTACAGAAACAAGAAGCGCGAGTATCAGAAAAATGAAATTAGAAAAATAGAAACTAATAGTAGGGAAAATAACCCGCGCGAGATGTACAAAGGAATAAACGATATTAGGAAGGGTTTTCAGAGTAGATCGCAGTTAATGAAGGATAAGGACGGGAACCTCGTGACAAGCGAAAATGAACTATTGAAATTATGGAAAGATTATTTCGATAAGTTATTAAACGTGCATGAAAACTCCGAGGAAATGGGAGACGAAATCCACACTGCTGAACTCCATATGGACGAAACGACCTACAAAGAAGTAGAGGCCGCGATCAAAAAGCTAAAAAACAATAAGGCCGCAGGAAACGATTCTATACCAGCTGAACTACTTAAATATGGAGGCACCGCGCTTACATCTAAAATTTTTTATCTAGTATGTGCTATTTGGAGAAATGAAATAATACCAGAAAATTGGAAAGAATCCATCATCATACCGATCTTCAAAACGGGAGATAAAACAGACTGCAATAACTACCGGGGAATCTCACTTTTAGCTACCTGCTACAAAGTTCTGTCAAACGTAATACAGGCCAGACTCACACCATTCGCGGAAGATATAATAGGAGATTATCAGTGTGGATTCCGGCGCAACAGGTCAACGAGCGATCAAATGTTTACCATAAGACAATTATTAGAGAAAAAGTGGGAATATTGCGAAACTATACACCAGCTATTTGTGGACTTTAAGAAAGCGTACGACTCTGTCAAACGAAGCAAAATGTATGAAATCCGAGTGCTCCTTGGCGTACCAAAAAAACTCGTAAAATTAATTCAAATATGTCTGAACGGAAGCACTGGAAAGGTCCGAGTAGGCGGTAATGTATCCGAATCGTTCATGATACGCGACGGTTTGAAGCAAGGTGACGTGCTTTCAACGGTACTCTTTAACCTGACGCTAGAGCATGTTGTTAGAAAAATGCAGGCTAGCGAGCTAGGCGCAACACTCAACGGAACAACGCAAATTTTAGGCTATGCGGATGACTTGGACATAGTGGGAGATAATGGTGAAACGGTGGCGAGAAATGCGGAAATCCTTATAAATGCGGCTAAAAACACGGGGTTAGAAGTGAGCGAATCGAAAACGAAATATATGATCATGGAGAAACTGGGCATTCGTGAAGCAGAGGGGGATCTCAGAGTCGGAAATTTCACTTTTGAAAAGGTTAGCGAATTCAGATATTTAGGTACAACTATAAATGATCGAAACGAAATTAAAGCCGAGATTAATAAGAGACTTCATTCGGGTAATGCCTGCTTCTACGCTGTGAACAGATTACTTAAGTCAAAGCTACTGTCGACAAATGTCAAAATAAGGATATATAGGACTATAATAATGCCGGTAATCTTGTATGGGTGCGAAACCTGGGCGCTCACTAAAGCGGAAGAAAATCGTTTTAGGGTATTTGAAAATAAGGTTCTGCGGAAAATATACGGGCCAAAGAAAGATGAGGAAACTGGGGAGTGGAGGAAACTGCACAATGACGAGCTACATAATTTGTACGCGTCACCAAATATTAACAGAATAATAAAATCACGGAGACTAAGATGGGCAGGGCACGTGGCAAGAATGGGCGATGATCGTACAGCAGCGCGCATAATGAAAGGAAAACCGAAAGCAACGCGACCTCTTGGTAGACCTAGACGCAGATGGGAGGATAACGTAAAATCAGACATAACTGAAATTGGGCGGGAAGGCGCGAAATGGATGGGGTTGGCACAAAATAGGGAAACGTGGAAGGCTTGCGTAGATGAGGCGATGAACTTTCGAGTTCGAAATGCCATTTAAAAAAAGAAAAAAATACATAATTTTATGAAATACACGTTCATAAATTTGGCTTATGTATAAAAAAATGCAAAGGAAAAGTGTTGTTTTAAATATTTATTAATTCGCACTTCCAGAACAAGACTATGACAATTCAAAATTTAATGTTTTTGTAAAACTAAGCAAGTAACGTCAATTTTTCATGAGACAATTTTTTTACACGAATATTTATTTTCATATGAACTATTTTGTTCACAAAAATGAAGTTGAAATAATTTTGAGTTATCGTAATCTTGTTTTGGGGGTGCGAATTGATGTTATGAGTGTATGCATTAAATTTACAACAGTAATACTGCGAAATTTAATATTTCTCTGGAATTAAGATTTAATTATACATTTTTCAAGGTTTCATTTTTTACTTTTTTTTCAGAAAACAAATATTTAATATATGTATGTAATTCACTTTTACGACCAAATAAAAAGAAAATGGAAATTATTGGAAAAGATTAGGAGAAGGAAAATTACAATATCCTTTTTAATAGTTTATTAAAAGTAATAATAAAAAATGTTGATAATAGTAACAATTAAGAAATATAAAATTTTCATACAAACATTGCTGAGTTTTGACTGTTTTCTTTGTACAGCCGACTTTCTTAATAATTTTTTATTCTCTTGGTACGTGAACTGACGCATTCTTAGTCGCACGTAGTAATAAACAGCGTAGGATAATAAATCGAGGCCATGTTCTTGATAGGGGAATGTAAAACTTAACTATCTAATACTTCGTCTACTACAAGATGAAAAACATTATAATTTATAACATGTTTTGAATAACATTGTTCTACACACATAATTAAATTATAAAAAGATTATATTAGGATGGATCAACTCTCTAGTTTTCAAATTAAGGGGTAACACCACTATAGAAATTTCAAAGATCGATTTTTTTATTGGTTTAAAACATGCTTTATACCTTCTAGAATATAGTACAAAAGGTCCCATCCCGAAAAAAAAATTTTATTTGAAATTTCGGGACATATTCCGACCGTCATCGGCCGCTTCGAAACGGCCCATCGCTTACCTGCGAGAGGTATGTACCTGATGAGAAGGACCGCCTTATGGCTTGCCTATTGTTTGCAAACTTCCCTAATGCAGCTATAGATGTCGATCTTAAGCTATTATGAGTCAGTTAGGCTAATTTCAAAATAAAGTACGTTAGTGTAGCGTCTGTATATCGTAAGAAAACGACGCTCTCATTTTCGCTTTCGAAACTATATTTTTGTGAAAATTTTAATTATTTATTATTACGTTGAGCAAAATGGAAATAGAAAAAGTGTACGTAGGAAGAAAAGGCACGAAAATAAACTATCCAACACGGCATCGGAGCCGTAAATCAGCGAATCGTCCGATGAATCGATACAAAGCTGAAAGTGATTCCAGTGGCGTTAGTGCATCGGCAAAAAAGCTGAAGACATCGGAGGACGATTTCGATGTAAATTATACATTTGGATACCGAATCATTAATTTTTTGGCAGTATTTTCTGCAATTTCTGAGCACGTGAAGTGTAAAACGTGCGGTTCTAATATAAATCTTCATGAAAGAAGTTCTCGGGGCTTGGGCTTCAAAATTGTGATTGTTTGCCCAAAGTGTCCAGAAATTGTTATACCTAACAGTAAATTTATTAAAAATGCATATGAAATTAATCGTCGGATGGTGTTAGCAATGCGACTGATAGGAGTAGGACTGAATGGAATGATGAAATTTTGTGCGTTTATGGAATTACCACGTCTTGTTTTCCAATCTGTCTACGATAAAATTGTGAATCTCATTTCAATAGCAACATCAACAGTTCGTGATAACAGTATGAAGCAAGCTGGACAAGAGAAGAGACGAAAGAGCGAAGAAAATGGTCAATCTCAAGGGATTACCGTTTCAGGAGATGGTTCTTGGAGTAAACGAGGGTATTCGTCGGTTTTTGGAGTTGTATCTTTGATTAGATGGCTTACTGGAAAAATCGTCGATGTGACTGTAAAATCTAAATATTGTAAGTCTTGCGAGCACTGGAAAAATAAAACAGAAACATCTGAATACGAAAAATGGTATGCATCACACGCCGATTTATGTCAAGCAAATCATGAAGGTTTATCTGGTAAAATGGAAGTAGATGCTGTTATTGAAATGTTTTCTCGTTCCGACAATTTCCACGGCCTAAAGTATGTGAATTATATTGGTGATGGTGACAGCAAGACTTTCAAAGGCATACTGGATTCTAAACCGTACACTAATTTTGAAGTACAAAATAAAAGAGTGCATCGATCATGTACAGAAAAGAATGGGAACGCGTCTTCGAAATCTAAAAAAAAAAAGATGAAAGGCCTTGGAGGAAAAGGAAAATTAACAAATAAGTTGATTGATAAATTAACAATTTATTATGGTTTGGCAATACGGAGGAATCCAAATTGCATATAGAAAATGAGGAATGAAATCTGGGCAACTCTGTATCATAAAATATCGACCGACGACAATCCTCAGCATGATAATTGTTCACATTCCTGGTGTGCTTGGAAAATCGCACAAGCTGAAGGTTCGTTGGACACGTTTCATCATGAACCGCCACTTCCTGAAGAAGTTTGCGAAGCCATTGAGCCTGTTTATACAAAGTTGAGTCGAGATGAGTTGCTGCACCGTTGCTTCGGAGGTTATACTCAGAACAGCAACGAAAGTTTCAATGCCACCGTTTGGAACTTGGCTCCGAAATCGTACTCGAATGGCAAGAAAGTTCTGGATATTGCCACTGATATTGCAGTGTGCAATTTTAATGATGGCCTGAAATGTGTCCTTCGAATTATGAAAGCTCTAGAGATAGATATAGGACTACAGGCTTACAATTTTTGTTGTGGAGCCGACGCTAAGCGCATCAGACACGTTGAGCGCTCTCTGTCCGACGCAGCGAAAGAGGCGCGATCGAACATAAAAGCGATAAGAAAAGAAGACGAGGAGGAGAATTTGCATTTGGAAAGGCAGCTTTATACATGGAGGGAAAAATCATGCCTTTATCGCGTGGAGTTATCCATACTAATAAAGCATGAATGTAAACACGCAAAATCTACGTGAAATTCATGCATTAATTGTGAAGTTTCATGCGTAAAACGCATGGGACTATGCCATGGAACAATAGCACGATATGCAAGTGTTTATCGTATTGTATTAATGCCTTTGGGCCATGAGGCGGTGGTAAAAACACGTGAGCCCATGCCACGGACTTATAGCACCGAGCCTTGGTAAAATCGCAAGGCACCCCACGGTCGAATCCCGTGGGTCCCGTGGAACTATGCGCCGGCGGCTGAACTGTCGGCGGCGGCCGCCGCGTGAAAGGAAATGGACGGATCTGGGTTCAAATCCACTCTACGGAGTTTTTTTTTACTTTGTAGTTATTTTGTTTATCAGTTGAAAATTTAATGTTTATTAATTCTTATTAAATATAAAATAGTATTTATAAAAGCGTTCATATATTTCTTTTTAAATATAAAAATACGATTATTTAGACAGTTGTGTTTTTAAAAATTATTATTCAAATTTATACAATTTATATATTTCGTTATAATCTATGCTATATTTTTGCGCAGGTTTAAATGACTATTGAAAATTTTAAATCTATATATCGTACCCACCGATTTAGGTGAACGACGCCGGCTGGCCAATAAAATCGTCACGCCGACCAGGGTCAGGTGGGCAGTAGGGTCTTTTAGTACTTATAAGTCACCAGGACCCGATGGTATATATCCGGCCCTGCTACAAAGAGCGGAGGACGTTATCATCGGCCCACTGACACGATTAATAAGGGCGAGCATTACATTTGGGTTTGTCTCGACCAAGTGGCGGGGCACAAGAGTGGTGTTCATACCGAAACCGGGTAAATGCGGATACACCTCCCCAAAAGACTTCCGCCCTATCAGCCTTACTTCATTCATACTCAAGACTGTAGAAAGGCTGATAGATAGATACATACGGGACACTGTCCTGGAAAAAGAACAGCTCCATAAAGACCAACACGCTTACAGGGCTGGGAGGTCAACAGAGACCGCACTTTTTAGCGCGATCTCGTTTATCAAAACACAGGTGGAAGCCAAAGGATATGCCATTAGTGCTCTGATGGACATAGAAGGGGCCTTCAACCACACATCAAGGGAGGTAATCAGAGAAGCCTTGAAAAGGCACAAGGTTCCCCCTTGCTTAATCGACTGGATCGATCACATGCTGAGTAGTAGACTTCTCGAAACCACCAAGGGCGATACAACGCTACAAGGAAGGGTGGGGAAGGGGTGCCCACAAGGAGGCGTCCTATCTCCCCTTATCTGGTGTTTGGTGGTAAACGAGTTGTTGAAACAGCTCAGCGATATGGGGTGCAAAGTAATCGGCTATGCTGATGACATCAAAGTTATCATCCGTGGACCATTCCTGGACCCCCTTATGGGCATTATGCACAAAGCTTTAAAGCTTGTAGACGCCTGGTGCTCACATACTGGACTATCCGTCAATCCAGCAAAGACGGAAGTAGTAGTCTTCACCAGGAGATACAAGTGGAATAGACAATGCAATCTTGTACTGAGTGGACAGAAACTGACACTAAAGAACAAGGTAAAATACCTAGGTGTAATTCTGGATAGTAAACTATCATGGAAAGAGCACCTACAGTATGCTACCGGAAAACTCACAGCATGCCTGTGGAAACTGAGAAGGGCCGTAGGAAGAAACTGGGGTTTGAGACCGGAAACAATGAAATGGATGTATGAGGCGGTCCTTAAGCCAAGACTCACCTATGCGGTCATAGTCTGGTGGAACAGAACTGCCCTATCAACAGCAAACATCATACTTGAAAGAACAAGAAGCTTGATTCTCAGGGCCATCTCCGGAGCGACTAGGACAACTCCTACTGCAGCTCTGGGGGTGATCCTGAATATTGAGCCTTTCAGACTGACCTTGGAGGCAGAGGCTGCAAAGGCCCTGCACAGAGTCAGTAGAGTACTCGGAGAGGAGAGTATTGGGAAATCCATAAGATATCCCAAGGGACTGGATGGAAGGGACGTCCTGAGGATGACCCTGGACACCACGAACACGCGCTTCCTCTTCGATAAGAAGTACAGAATCAGTCTATCATCCAAGAAAGAC
Source organism: Gastracanthus pulcherrimus (assembly GCA_949152435.1). NCBI lineage: Eukaryota > Metazoa > Arthropoda > Insecta > Hymenoptera > Pteromalidae > Gastracanthus > Gastracanthus pulcherrimus. Next base: position 237,590 of record OX424576.1, read on the forward strand.
TGGGTGACAGGTAAAAGTAGCCTACCAAGCGGGAAAAATCTGTACTACACAGACGGATCCAAGAGTATGGCAGGTACTGGAGCGGGCATATACTGTAGGCGGAACGGTAAGGGCACTATCGTACCCCTTGGCCAGTACGCCACTGTCTTCCAAGCCGAGTTGGTAGCTATAACACGCTGTGCTGGGATGGCTGCAGAAGCCGTCTAAGAGGGACGGGTGTATATCTGCTGGGACAGCAAGAGCGCCCTACAGGCACTCAACAGTTATACAACTAAATCCAGATTAGTGTGGGAATGCTATGAAGCCCTCAATGATCTGGCAGGAACCTCAAAGGTCACGCTATTATGGATCCCAGGGCACAGCGGTATCAAGGGAAACATGATAGCAGATGACCTTGCTAGATCAGCAGCAGCCTAGTAAAAGACACAATTACTGGGTGGGTAACTGCGGAGCATCAGCAGGTATGGGATAAAGAGGAACGTTGCAGACAAGCGAAGGCATTCATCGTTCCCACAACAGCAAAAGACTGGACAAGAGTCATTCTTGGTCTCAGTAAAAGCAAAGCCAGGATCATCGTGGAAATACTCACGGGCCACGGTAATCTGAGGCTGCACAGGCACAGGATGGGCTTAGAAAACAGCCCTGATTTTCGATACTGCTGCCTGGAGGAAGAGTCATCAGAACACCTCCTGTGCAGTTGCCCAGCGCTGTCTGAAAGTAGGCGCCGATTTCTGGGAGCCTACTTTCTGAAAGCCGAGGAGATAAGGGCCAGTGCTGCCCCCGGAATCTTTTCTTTCTGGGAGGCGGTAACATCAAGGTGGTAACTGGCATGACAAGGAGGGACGCCAAGGGAAACCATGCGTCTGGGGCTCCTACTGAGCCCAAACTCAGTTCATATAATAATAATAATAATAATAATAATAATAATAATAATAATAATAATAATAATAATAATAATAATAATAATAATAATAATAATAATAATAATATCGTACCCACGGAATAAGACTATGCCACCAATTTTAACTCAATTTTTGTTTATAAAATAGCTTATACAAAAATAAAAATACATAATAGACTGCAACAATTTGTTAAAGGGGTTAAGGAAATGTTAAAGTGAACTAAAAATCCCTACCTTACCAGCATCACGTTTATATTTTTTTTCTGCAATAAATAAATATTTCTATAAAAATGTCATACTACGCCCTCCATATTCTTACCAGGAACCTTCAGTTAAATTTTTAAAAAATTAAAGATTTAAAGATTTAAGCTTTTATTATTAATTCTCTGAGAAAAATGCATTTGAATATATACAACTATAGATAAATTTTTAAATGCATGTTTCTCAGAGAGTTAATAATGAAAGCTTTTGAAAATTTAACTGAAAATTCCTGGTAAGAATACGGAGGGCATAGTATGACGATTTTCAGAAATATTTATTAATTACAGAGAAAAAAATATAAATGGGATGCCGGTAAGGTAGGGATTTATAGTTCACTTTCACATGTCCCTAAAAAACTATAATAGAATAATAAAATTAATGTAAAAATGGTTATCTAATGACAAATTGATTCTAGTGGCTTGGTTTTAGAAAAATATCAAATTTTTAATTGGCATAGTCTTATTTGCAGATGCAAATTATAAGAGATTCTACAGGACTTTTGACTTTTACTTTAAAAGAGGACACTGATTTTTTTAGAGCACTTGACTTTTCAAAGCAGTTTTAAAAAAACTAGTCTTGGACAAGTCTAGCAAAAGTCTGTAGATTAGTAACCTAAATTTTTATCTCTTTTCACTTTCTCAAAAAGAAAGCTTCGTAACGATGAAAATTTTCGAATAAAAGATTTTGACTTTGATAGATCTCGATTTTTTAGTTTTCTAGGTCAGACAAATATGTTTTTAAAAAATGTCTGTCTCATGTATGTTTAGCTATTTTACAGAATAAAAAATATTTGTCTGTTTGTATTGAAGATATATAAAAGATAGACATGAATTCTTAAAAGCGCGTCATTTTCTATTGATCTGAACACTAAAATTATATTCTAGCTATTTGTAAGAAAAAAAGTTGTCATTCCTATTTATCCAGCTAATCATTTATTTCTAATATAGCTATTTTAGCAAATCGAAATTTATTGTTAGCACTACTTACTAAAATATATATATCAAGTTTTATACGAATTTTATTTTACGACTATTCTGAACCCTAAATCATAAATTAATATTAGCATTTCCATTATAAAATTCATAAGTCGATCAATCAAGACCTCACTTTCAGAAAACATTCTGCGAAGGCAGTTATTAGGGATAAAAGTTTAAGATCTTATTATTTAAATGCATTTTATTGTAAAATGATTAGTTAGGGTTATTTGGGTCTAAAGTAAGCTACAAGTGTACGAATATTTAATTTAAATTAATACATTACAAATAGCTCAGTTTGAAAAAGTTGGATTTAAGGTTAAAGATTTTTGATATTTTACTATTTAAACTTTGTTTAAATTTACAATTTTATTATTAAAATTTGTATACAGCAAGGGGATGTCGGAGCTAAAATCGTGTTTTTTCTTTTAGTGATTACTTTTAAAATATAAAATGCAGAGAAACGTTAAGAGCAGAGCCCCGTAGTGCTTTTTATAATAAAGCTTTTGCATGCATGATAAAGTTGATCTGATGAGTTATTTTTCTAATTAATTGGAAATACGATAGGGTGTTTACGCATTGAAACCTAACCTCAAAATTGTAATCTACCCAAACTTTTGCTAATAACTGTTTTTAATGTAATTTTACAGTAAGATTCAGAGCTGAGCACCGTAGTGCTTACTATAATGGACCGATCTGAACAAGATACAGTCAGTCGGGCTTGTAGTTTTTACAAACGATTGGAAATACAAAATAGGTCGGACAGCAAAAGGGGGGGGGGGGGCGGGGCTCCGACATCCCGTTAAGGATTTAAGGTTTTGCAGTTTAATTTTTTTATTTAGGTGTAGGGTTTACAATTTAAAAAACCGCTGTCAATTCATTGGCACTTAGCTTCCTCAAACTAAATTACATATTCCAATATGAAAACCTTTGTCATAATAAATTAATTTTAAATTACTATATATCTCTTTCTAAATAATACCTAAATAAGGGTGTGCTTTTTTATCGTTAATGAATAAACAAAAGATAATTTTTTACTCAAATTACAGAAGGACATGTTATATTCCTTATCACGGCATTTTTTTTCTCTACCTAATTTATTAAAATTATTTAAATATTTAAATTAACTGTATAATCAGAGTTTAGTACATAGAATCGCTGAATTACGAATCATCTAAAATTAAATAGTATCTAAATTAATAGTAATAAATATCTAAAATTTGCGGTTCATAATATTCCTAACACACCAAAAAACTCGTAAAACTAAAAATCAAAAATCCAAAAATCGAATAATTATTATAATAAAAAACGAGTTAATGAATTTTTAAATTTCATTTTAATTTTAAATCTTTATTAAAAAACAAAAAAAATGACCGTGCCATTCTCGAAATATACTCGATCAAATGAATTTAAAAAAAAAACATAACCTCAAATAGCTCTAAATATAAAAGTTGTTCTGATCTGTGTAAGGTAGTTCTTTTATGAGAATTGACACTAAAATGATACATTTATATAATGATTTGTTTATGGGTTATAATATCAGAAATGTTATAGTATAAAACAAGGGTGCTTTAAGTAACAAAAAAAATGTTTTATGAAAATTACAATATTTCAAAATTAGATATCGCGTAAATTAGATAATAATTTGACAAATGGTCGGACTTACCCATATAAAAATTGAGAAACGTCGAAAAACCTGCAAAGTTGCAACCTATAGTTTATACTTGTACACACTCATGCAACCTTACAAAAACACGTGTATTTATTTATAAACAATAGGCTGTAACTTTGCAGGTTCTTCGATATTATTTCATTTTTATATGGGTAAGTCCTTCTGAAATCTTTCAGGGAACAAAATAAGACCTTAAAAATTAAAATAGGATAACAATTAAAAAAATTGGGATCACTTGTCAAATTATTCTCTAATTTTTGCGATATCTAATTATGCAATATTGAAATTTTTATAAATTTTTTTTGTTACTCAAAGTACCCTTGTTTTATACTATATCGTTTCTGATATTATAAAACATAAACAAATTATTGTATAAATGTTTCATTTTATGGTCGATTCTCACGAAAGAACTACCTGGAAAGATACTAAAGAGTTACCGTTACCGTTGTGGAAAGTTTCAAAGCAAATGCTGGCGATATACTCCAGAATTCGCTACTGAATAAAAATCGATTTTTTACAAAAAAGAAATTTATCTCTTCGAAAGAAAAAGATAAAGCCTAAAAAAATTACAGAATATTATTCTACAGATTCCTAATCATCGCAATTTTTTTCAAAAAATTTTTTGTTATATTTCACAGATACAACCGATTGAAAAAAGACGATTTCGTGAATAACAATACAAGGGAAATAGCCTATACAAAATTTCGGGTGAGAATAGGTAGGTACTTTTATGCTCTTTCAAATGCATTATCACTCAATTGATGATATTATTTCGAAGATATAAAAAAAAATAAAACTAAAAAATCGACATACCTATTAATGAATAAAAATTAAAACAAAAAAGAAATATTTATTTTCACCGCGTATATTGAGAGTAAAGTTGATCCACATCCACCTGTATATACACACACACGCACGCACGCATGCACGCACACATGATATCCATACAAACATTTTCTAAAATAGTGTATTTTGATTCCCAATATCTCAAAATTTGTTTCTAACATGTTTTTAGCAAAAATTGTTTTTGCCATTACATAGCTTGCTTTGTGAGTAAGCAACACTATTCAAATTATTATATTATACAAAACTCACATACAATTCATTGGATTTAAGGATAAGGGTTTACCATTCAATTATTTAAATTTTTACATTGCAAATTGTTTAGTTTGTATTAGTTGGGTTTTGGGTTTAGAATTTAAGATTGTATTATTTAAATTTAATTACTGCACAATTTTCAGCTGGGATATAGTTAAGTTTAGCGCTTACTGCTAAGGATTTATTAATTACATTAACAGTTTTATTATTTACATATTTTATTTGCGAAACATGGGACAGTTGGGTTTAGGGTTTATGGTTTGGAAAGAAAGATTTTATTTTTTAAATTATTTTTTATAAAAGGCTCAGCTTGAGTTATATGGATTTAGGGTTAAGGGTATACCATTTAATTATTTAAGTTTTTACATTGCAAATCGCTCAGCTTATGTTATTTGGATTTTATATTTAGGATTCAGGATTTAAGATAAGCTTGAGAAAAATAAAAGTAAAACTTTATTGAAAAAAAAACGACAACTCCGATGTATAGTGATTTGTGATGAAATACCACATCACATCATTTAGTTATATATTACAGTAATATATGTATATTACCGTTTTTAATAGTTTAATCTTCCTTAAAAACATATATCCATACGTAAAATGTTTAATTGTATCAAAGAAAGTGCCGTCATTGGGATTGCAGCCCGTTCTGCCCGCGTTTACAGCTTTCTCGGCGCTCCTTCCCCCATCGGCCATCAATTTCAAATTGGGCGCGAACACGGAGAGACAATCAACGCGCAGCAACTCTGCGCAGGCGCAAGGAGCAACACTAAAAGCGGCACCCGCCACTTATATATATATATATATATATATATATATATATATATATATATATATATATATATATATATATATATATATATATATATATATATATAGTCCTGGTATTGCAGAATAACGGTAAAAATTTTTCTTTAAATGATTTCCTGATTTTTTTTCTCGTAACGAGTTTTTCTCAACGGGCACGCAGCATAACTTGAACAGTTTTCATCCGATCCATTTGAAATTTTAACCATATCTTAATTATTATATTTCGAAGTGAATCACGTAGGGGATTTTTAACAAATTGATTTAAACAATTTTTATAAACAAAAACGTGCCTTTTTTTCATGAAAATTTTTAATTTATTTTCAATTTACTGCCAAATTTGCAAAAATCAATATTTTCAAAATCCTCTACGAGATTCACTAGCTATTAACATCAAGAATAAGTGGATTTTTTTTTGTTCCAGGTTGAAATGTGCGATGGGTATACTGCGTGCCGCGGAGCGCTTCCGATTCAAGAGGCCTCAAGAGCCTATGACTATGAGCCTTACCCCCACCACGGAAGTTTCTAAACCTGTGTATACGACCGAGCACACCATATTTTCTTACATCATGCAAGAACTTAGATAATCGGTTGGTACTTCAGGAACTGCGCTTTTCATCGGCGCTACAACGAGCGGTAATTTAAAATGTTTTAAACGTTATGTATCGCAGTAAACTTAATTTTATCGATTAAACCCTTGTAAATAAAATGTACTTTAATATTTTGTATCTATAATTTCGTACATGAAAAAAATCAAATTAATAAAAGTATCTACCAAGTAATATTTTATTAAACAATGAAATTGGTAAATATTTGAAAATATTTTATTTTCTATTTAAGGGAAGAAGATACAGCAAACACTAAAATCCTTTAATTTAAGAAGAAAAATATTTTTTCTGCAAGGGGTTACGATGGATTGGTTTTTTGTATGAACATTTCATGCTACAATTGAGACATTTAAAGAGCAATATTTTCAAATAATATTTTTGAATTATTCTGAGGTTATGTTCTACATGAACAACTTATTGGTTGCGATATAAGCAGTATTTTAATATTAACTTACATTTAAAAAAATTATATTTTAGGTAATAATAAAAAAAAACTATCTTTAAATTGTTCAAAATATGTTAAAAAGAAAGTACAAAAATTTTCAGCGTGATTCACTAAGAACTGTTGCGCAGACTTACAAAGTAAGTTATGAAAATTAAGTTTTGAGAAAAATGAGTTTAAACATAAATATCAATAAATATAGCATGATCAACTATTTATCTACAGCTTCAAGTAAGTTAAAAAGAAAATTAGTTTTCGGGTGAAACCTTTTAATTTCGAAAGAAAAAGGGTTAAATAAGTGTTTTACCACTTAAAAACAATCGATTTTTTTACCAAAAATCGGTAGCTTCTTCGATTAGAGGGAACACCACTCCTTTTTTAAAAATCTCTTCCTTTCGTTCAATAATATTAAAAATTCGATAAATTTTCTTGTCATGATTAAAGAAGGTTGTAAAGAAATTTTGAAATTTTCACTAAAATTTTGTACTAGTTATTAGAGAAAATACATATTTTTGAAATAAAACAAGAGTTTTTAGAAAAGTTTCTCGCGCATACAAATTTGGCATAGCGCGTTTCTTACACATAAGAATTAAACACATAATTATTCTACACAATTTAGCATTGGTGAAATTATATATAGATATACTTGACTAATGCTATATTGTGCACAATAATTACGTGTATAATTCTTACGTGTAAGAAACGAACTATGCCACAAATTTCATGAATTATATTTAAAAAAATTCTAAAATATTTTTCAACTTAAAATGAAAAAAAATTAATTTTTCTTTTATTGCTTAATTAATGGTCTGTAATAAATAACATGCTTTTCTAACATAAAAAAATATAAAAAAACTACATGTTTCAACACTTACAATTGACGAATAATACATTTAACATCAAATTACCTCAAAACGAAATATTAACTTCTTTTCACAATACTTTAAGCGATATTTTATGGAAATTTAAAAAATATTCATGGTTATGGGTTGCGCGAGGAACTTTTTGAAGTTAGAAAAGTAAGTTTCGAGAAAAATGCGTTTACCCATGAAAGAATTTGCCAGCAGTGATAGTTCGGGCCGATTTTGGCTGAATATTGTATGCCAGTAAATTATTTTTCGGCACTGAACCAATGAAGGGATTATATCGTTATGATAAGAATGGGCTAGTCAAAAGAATCGACGTCGGCCCGAAAAACGTCTCAGAGTCGGTGCAATACTTTTTGCCGATATTGAAAGAAAACAAAACATTGCGAAATCGTCAAGCGTAACTTAACCTACTTTTTAGGCTAGATTTTAATAAAATATTAATTTAATGAACGATTACTAAGCTTACGTGAAATTTTCGACCGCGCAATAGTAATCTGTAGTTATGATTATTACACTAAACTTTGAGTGAAGTGTCTCGCGTGTGCCTAAAAATGTATATTTCTTGTACAATTTTGAATATATTAAGAAAAAAGTGTTGTACTGGCTCGTTCTTATCATCCCCGTTATATCTCAGTGCTGGACCTCTAACATTTGCAAGTACTGGAACTTGCAACACTTGCAACACTCGAACAGTATTCTGCCGAGAGTAAATTCTTCCATGGGTAAAGTTTTAATTTGGTATGCTATCCCATGTAAATTATTTCACTCAACTGATTATAACTTTGGTATAACAAAGAGTTTTGACATCCATGGAGTTCCCCCTTAAGTTATTTGTAATTCTATAAATTATTCGAAAATTTTTTACAGTAATAAGAATACGTTATTAGTATATTTTTTATGAAATGATATACTTTCTTATGTATCGAAGTTGAAATAGATTGAATATAACGAGAAATGTGGAAATATGTCAAGTAAAACGTAATTTTAATAAAATCCGCTATATAATATGTCACAATTTTTTCTACAACTTTGGATAGAATACTAATTATGCAAAACAGATTACAAGAGTGAATTCTGCGGGAAATTTCTTATCAAATATACGAATAAAGAAATTGATTTTTTCATCATTTTAACTTAGGCTAGCCCCCTTAAAATATTCTTCTTATAGGATTTTCGAATTATTATTTACGAATCTGCTATCCGGTATTAAAAACTCAAAGCGGCGGATCTAATATTGCGGCAGAAGTGACGAACTTAGAAGTTTTTCAAATGATTACTTCAAAGTCTTGACTCCAAAGTTTTTCTGGGGTTGCTGATTACGAATCTTCTATCAGAATTTCAAAATTAAAAATGGTGGATCCAATATGGCAGAAAAAAGTAGCAAATTTGATGGGTTTTGACAAAGCGCTTTAAAATATCCCTCTTATAGGATTTTGGGGGTGGGACTCTAAATAACAAAAAAATAAAATTAGGAATAAATAAAACTTCGAAAATCTAAATAACGAAAAATTAAAACTGCGATTTACACTAGTACATAGTACGCCTACGGCGCCCGATACTGCCACTCATACTCAAATCATCATCCGAGTCTGAAAAGCCCATTCGCCCCTTGTTGTTCACTGTATTTTTTATAAAAAGTGCACATAGAAGACCAGTTTTTGTTGTCTACAAAGTACAGTGACTTTTTTTTCAAAGTGCTTAAAAATTTGAAGTTTTATTAAGGAAATGGAGCAAAAATATAAAAAGGGGAGCAAAAATACTCACTTTATTTCTGAAGCTCTGCGAAAATCAAACAACGAAAAACCAAAATTACGAATTGCAAATTTCAGATGAACGTAACTCCGAAAAATAAAAACCTAGCATTGATTTTAAACGGTTGATTTTTATTTTGTCAGAGTTTTGATCCTTTTAATTTTGCAATTCGTAATTTTGGTTTTTCGTTATTTGGAGTCCCACCCGAATTTTGAAGTTAATCACTACGAATCTTCTATCAGATTTTAGAAATTCAAAATGGCGAATCTAATATGGTGGATAGAAGTGACAAACTTCAACGTCTTTAGACTGATCGCTTTGAAATCTTATTCTTAAAGGCTTTCGGGGATGCTGATTACAAATCTGCTGTTCGACTTTCAATATTCAAAATAGCGCATGCAATATAATAACTGAAAAGAGAAGATGGACCATTTCATTAATAACCAATCTTTAAGATTTTTCGACCGATTTTGTATAAAAAATGACTTTTTACTATGTGATTGCGATACTTGTAAGGAACACGAAATTTATATAGAAGGTATGAAAATTGTTAAAGTCTCAAGAGTTGTAAATGATACGGCGGAAAGAGCTGTTCGTTCTGCGGAAGAATATATAAATCTTTGGCTAATAAAAAGATCAAGTTCAATATTTATTATAAGTGATAAGTGAATTTAAAAAAGATTGCTTAAATGCGAAAAAACAAACTGTTTTAAAAAAGCTTAAGAAGTAATTTATTAGCATATTAAATATAAAAAACACAGTACGACATTTCTCATTTTTATCATTTTCTCATTATATCCTTTCTGACGATTATTAAAATCATTTATACCACTTTAACCTTAAAATCACAACTTTGATATGATTTTTCAGCACTCGTGGTATAAAATACGGTTCGAAACTAGTACGTAATTAGGTTATTTACCTCGTGTGACTTTTCACTCTCGCTTCACTCGAGCAAAAAACGTCACATGAGACATAATCTACTTCCGCACTCGTGTCGAAAGGTACTATTATAATTGGGGTAATGCCCCTCTATCCCCCAGTTCACCGGTTTCAATTATTTTATACTCCTCCTACATTTATTGTGGGATCGATGTGAAATTTTGCGTGGATGTTCTATTTGGTCCCAAGGGTGCATTGAATGAATTTTATAACAATCGATCAAGTAATACTCGAGTAATTGTAATAATAAAATTTTATGTTCATTTTTATGGTCTTCGTCATCGTTTCACATCATAAATTTGCATTTTCTTTCTGGAAAAATTAATATTTTACATTTAAGCATATCCAAGTGCATCTGGTTGATCCAAATGCATCTAAGTACATTAAGTGCATCCAAATGCATTTGGTGCATGTTAGTGCATTCGGTGCATCCAAGTGCATTCGATTCGTCCACGTGGATCCGATGCATCCAAATGCATGTATCTTATACAAGAGCATCTGACACTTATTAAGACAAATCCAACTATCCCTCAGTTCCAGATATTACATAGTTTTGGTGTGTATAACTATAACCGTACCTCAATACGGTGAAAGTTTACTATGCTTGGAGAAAAATGACAATACTAATCGTTTTTAATTTTATTGTTGCACAAATTATGCACATACGCAGACTTGCACATATGCATATTTACACGCGCATTCAGACGTACATCAACACACACATATGAATATAAATATACTTACACATTCACACACCGCCACTTACACATACATACACACGCAAGTATACATACATAAACACACGTACGTATACATACATAAACACACGTACGTATACATACATAAACAGAAACGCACGTATACTCGGCGACATTTTCCACTGCTTGTCGAACGTTTTTCAAATTTTTGAAATCTTCCAATGTGGAAGCTCAAAAAATAAACAGAATAAAATCGCAACCTATTACATAACAATATTTGTACATATGTATAACAACATTTAGATAATTTGAAAAGCGTTCGCGACAGTGGAAAATACCAGAGTGTACACACACTCACATACACAAACGCACGTAAATACGCACTCGTACGCACTTCGATACCCACATCTATACACATGCAAAACATACGAATATACGCACGTGTAGGTATGCACACATACACAAACATAAACATAAACATCCATACACAAGCTAGCATGCGTATCCACGCACTCTTAAACTTGGATGCACATATACACACTATCGCACACGAATATACACATTCATTCGCATATGCATATGCGCACATAGAAGTACTTCTCCATACACGCAATCTCGCACATACACATACACCAGCACACATTCATGTGAATTGTGAACTAGCACACACACACACACACACACACACACACGCATACACAAATACAGGTACGTCCACTTACACTTACGTACCTGCGTTCACATGTACCTACGCACCCGGCACACATACATAGTTACAGACATACTTAAGCATGTGGCCGCACATATACCTACACGTGTGCAAACGCAGATACACACACGTTTTACTCAGACGCATATGAATGGATGCACACGCACGTTAATGTACTCTTTTCAACTTAAGGTACTATTACTCATCAGACTATATACTAAAGCTAGAGCTTTGCCCCATTTTGTCCGCGGACACACCTAGTCAATAATTTATTATACATCATTATAGTATATATATATATATGGTTTACAATGATTAACAAGTTATATATACAAAAATTTTTTAAAAATTAGTCGGAGATCCAACAAAAATTATGAAAAAAAATTGAATGTAAAAGGAGTAATAAAGGAGTCGAACAACCGGCGAAAAACAAATTTTTATTTATCATGTCACCTGGAATCGTTCACGCCTCCAATAAATTTGGTATTGACAATATTGATTATCGTGACCTGTGGGATGAAGATTTTGAGGTTTTAGAATCGTAAAATTAAAAACTTGACCAAGTATTTATAGTCAAAAAAATTTCAGAACAACTACTTTTAAATATATAAAATTTTATGCACCCATAGATTTTTTGTTTTTTTATTTAACTCAGGCCTGTCTCCTTACGGAACCAGCCTGAGTTAAACTAAAAAAGACATTTTTTTCTTGAGCTGATAAAAATTTTTCCTTTAAAAGCAACCATTCTGAAAAGTTTCTTACTATAAGTACTTGATAATATCTGTAATTTTACCGTTGTGAAACCTCAAAATCTTGCTCGTATGTGACACAAGATATTACTGACTTGGTCGTTGTCGAGGAAAAAAGACAAAAAAATAGGAAAAGTAAGTACTAGTACTTAAATAGCATAAAGACAAAAATGTCGCTGAAACAGCCTAAAAACTAACAATTATGGCTCTGTATGCAAGTTTAAGACAAAGTTTAGCAAAAATAAGAACTCATAGTATAATATTCTTTAGGAGGCTTAGAAATAATTGAGGTGAATATAGGAAAATTATATGCGATGTTAGTGCCAGATCGCAGAAACACGTAGTTGCACTCAGACGGCTGGCTGATACGGTGTGTGCAATCTACTAGGCGCGCGTTTGTTTCAGGGGATTAGGGGAAGGCTGAGGCTTTCCCTTAGTGAGAGAGGGAGAATGAGCGCGATTTAATCCATCGATAAATGGCGTGGTAAACCGGCAGTAACGGCCGCGGCGGCGGGGTGGCGGCCACTGTTCGAAAATTAATTTGCCATTAGCAGCAACAAAATCGGCCCAGGCAGTTGCCGCATATAGAACAAATAATTTATAATCCCCGGAACATAATTCCCAGTCAATTATGAAGCGTGGTTTGCCGGCAGCTCACGCTCCCGCGCATCTGCAGCTGGGCATGTATATCCCGTGCGCGGCGCGACTCATAATGCATCAACTCGACTCGCCTCTCCTCTAATACTCCCAATTCAGTATATATGCCTGAAGAAGAAACTAAGAAATAAAGAAATATAAAAAAATCACATGCAAGTCAAGTTTGTCAGTCCAAGTATTTTCTACAAACTGTTGAAATATGCATTCTAAACTGCTAGATAATGGATTACATTCTAAGAATTATAAAAGTAAATTGTACTCACTATTGAAAGAATAAGCCTTCGGAGGTACGAGCGAAGAATACAGGAAGTATCAGGAAGCAGACAAGCTGTCAATTGAAAAAGGAAAAGAGGTATTGTTCGTATGAGAATGAGTTACAAGCGAGGCAAGTAAGAAAATCGGAGTTGCACTAAATAATAAAGTGAATGAGCTTGGTTGATTACACTTTGCTGAAGGCATGTCCTCATGTTGACGATGTTGGTGCGCAGGATGTCGAGGAGGACGAGGACGAGGACGAGAACGGCAGCAGCGGCAGCGGCAGCGGCAGCAACGTGCTCGTCCCAGTTCTCTGGGCGTGTAACGGCCACGTGAAATGCATAACAGACTGAGAATAGCGAGCAAACAGGATCGCCTTATAACCGCTCCACAACTTATCCCCCCTGCCAAGTGAGCGACGGCGCTTACTCCTGCCTCCTAGTTTCCCCCTGCGCTTAACACTAAATATCTATGCCAGCTCTATTCCAGCTTCAGCCACCTGGCCTTTGCCTACTTTTTCTTTTCTACTATTACTAAGTACCAAATACCACATACCAAATACCACATACCACATACCACATACCAAATACCAAATACCAAATATTATGTCAATTTTCAATTCATTTATATCGACAGAATTCGTAACATAAGCATTTGTTTAAATTTCCCAGGTCGTTAATTAACATTAAACCCGAAGAAGTAACATGATATACTCTTAACTGCGAACTTTGGCCTACGCGTTTTTACTGTACGTGAGTAGCTTTCTGCCTAAGACACTCACTGGCATGACATTCAAATGTGCCTCGCGTCAGAGGAGAGACTTATGCATATGTAAGTAGCGCGAGAAAATCAACGCTGTATAAGAATATGGTCTTCTTCGACCACACTAGCCTTTAAGTTTCATTGTTTAGAAAATTACATTTCTCTACTACACGTCTATTCTACACACAGATTTTTGAAAGTCCACTGAAGCTTACAGAAATTTTAAACGTAACTTTACATGTTGCATCTTTCTAAATTAATGTTGCTACGAAGAACTTTTACTATAGTGTAAGAAAAGAATTTACTTATAAAATATATGTTTAGTTGTTATAAATTGTACCCTGAAGTAAGTGTAAAGCCGCGGAAGTCAGATTAGATAAGTCGGTGAAACAAATACATTTCGCATGGTAAACATAAGCACCTTATTATAGTAGCTATAACCTCCGAGTACATATCGGCCTCGTGATCGAATTTGCCAACAAGTCTCGGTTAACGCCGAAAATAAATATAAGGGACTGATGAGGAAAAGTCAAGCTGAAAGCAAATTAGATAGATATATAAATAGAAACTTTATTTTTGTATATACAAAAAAAAAACTTAAACTAAATTAATTGTTCCAATATAAAATTCTTTGTTCTCATAAATTAATTTTAAATTGCTATATCTCTTTCTAATTAATTGAAATTACACAACGATAGGTACTAATCCTTATCACAGCAATTTTTTCGCTGTACGTAATTTATTAAAATTATTTACATTTGTATACGAATTGTATAAAATTCTATAAAATTGTATATGAATAACCTTTTACAAAAAAATTTAACAAAAATACAGAAATAACTGGTAAATAAATTTTTTTCTAAGATTTATTGAACTGCTACTGAAGCTGCTTACCGAATGCACCCACAGCCCTTATAGGAATATTCTCTACATGTATGATACTAGCACTCCACATAATTCACCTATTTTGGCGGTAAATCTCATAACTATTCACTTGCTAAAATATAAAAAGAAAAAATATATGTATATATATATGTGTGTGTGTGTATATGCTTGCACCTACATTATAGCAGAGTGACAGAGCCACACCTCGGGCAATCGGCAAAGTTAAGCATTGTTATGCGCTAGTACTAGGATGGGTGACCGCGACGGAACTCCGCGAGTAATACAAATACACCGACCATCCCAAAGCGGATTTCATTCTGATACAAGTTTTTGCCACTCCACAGGCATAACCCTGGACAAATGCGGGGTTTGATTAGGTAGAATAATATGAAGGTATGAAAAAATAACTATGAAACACTTGGTATGCCAACAGGCTGCATAAAATACAAAAATAATTTACCTTATTGATTACAAAAAATCGTAAAATAAAAGAACTAGTCAATGAATCTTTAAATTTCTTTTTAATTTCGAATCTTAATTATAAACGAAAATAATGAATCCTGTCTCGAAAAAAATGACCGTGCAGTAGTAAGTATCTTGAAATATAAAGGTCGTTGTGATCTAGGCAAAAAACTCGTTCAAGAGATAGTAAAAATCTATCGAATTGGAAAGTTTCAGATCAAATGCTGCCGATTTACTCCAGTATTCGCAGCTGAGTAATAATCGATTTTTATTACAAAAAGATTTTATTCTCTTCAACAGAAAAAGATGAAGCCTAAAAATTTTTACAGAATATTTTTCTCCATATTCCTAACCATCTCAATTTTTTTCAGAAATTTTCCTTCTTATATTTCACAGATATAACCGTTTGAAGAGAAATGACGATTTCGTGAATAACAAAACAAGAGAAATATAGCTTATTAAAAATGTCGGGTCGAAAAAGAGAGGTAATTTTATGCTCTTTCAAATGCATTATCGCTCAACATGACAAATATACATATGTATCATTGCAAATAAAATCCCATATGCTTGAATTGACCAAATCTATGACATTGTTATCATTAGCTAAAATTCACTGAGTGAATTTTCACCTTCAATGTGTGAAGCCCTGCAGTCAAGTTCTACCGCTTTCGTTTATAAAAAACGAATTTTAGCTAATGATAACAATGTCATAGATTTGGTCAATTCAAGCATATGGGATTTTATTTGCAAAGATACATATCAGTTTTTGAGTGATTCAAAATCAACAAAAGTTTTTTGACAAAAGATCCATCAAAATGGAAAAAAGACAGACTTCATTCATTGCTTGGAAAATTGTCGAGAATCTCAGAGTCGTGAATGATACAGCTGATAGAGGAGTAAAATTGATGACTTAGTTCAATAACCTTCTGACCAAGGATTCCAAGCAATCGCAATACTTATTACCTGTGATTGAAGATTACCGTAGTTTATTTCCAGATAGTAACAAGGACACATTGATGAAGTCATACTAATGAATAATTTAAATGAATATATAACCTGTAAATAGTTTTAGTTTATGATGTATGGAAGAAAATTTGAACTTTTATTTTGAATTTGTATAATTGAAAAGTTATTAAAAAAATGATGCGTAAACTTTCAAGATTAATTTTCTCCCTTTATTTCCCAGTTCCTTCATAGTTTTTACCTACAAAATAATCATTTGAAAGATTTTTCTTCTTCTAACAACTTATAATTATTTTAAATCAATAAAAGATTATTAATTCGATTTGCTGTAACAGTTTGAATTATAGTAATAGAAACGTCGAAAGTAAGTTTTCTATCCTTTTTACATCAAGAAATTTGTGAGTTATTGGAGGGAATGTAATACTTATAAATGATAATGATCATTCAAAGCATATAATTCTTATTATTTCCCTTCGAATTCCTTTTTTTATCGCAAAAATGAAAAAAAGCTAATTACACTATTCATTTCAGCTCCCAAAATATATAATAGTGCACGATAGTGAGAAAAAAAGACTGATTTTTTAACGACCATCAACGTTCTAAGCAAATTATCTGTTCTTTTTCATTGATTATTCAAATTTCTTTAACGATTTTGCGTTATAAATTTAATTTATCGCTTAGCTAGCAAAAAACTAATAATACCATTCGATTCAGCGACTCAAAATACACAAAAATATATGTTATTGAAAACAAATTTGACTGATTATGGTCGTTACGAGTTAAATAATTGTCTTTTTTTATTCACTCATTTTTCGAATTTTAGATGTTTTTCGCTTGTAGCATTTTTTTTATCGCTATATAGACAAAAACTAATAACATTATCTGATTCAGCGGCTCAATTTCATAAAAATACATGTTTTTCAAAACAAATTTGACTGATTATGGACGTTACGAAACGGATAATTGCCTTTTTATAGCTCATTTTTCGAAATTTTAGACTTTTTTCGCTGATAAAACTTTTTTATCGCTATTTAGGTGAAAATTAATGGTACCAATCGATTCAGCGGCTCAAAATACATAAGACTACATAGTTTTAATAATGAAATTCCGAAATTTTCACTGCTATTTAGAAGGATAAACGATTTAACCTGTTTTTCCCATTTAAAATACATGGGAAATTTGAAGTTCTTTGAGGCACGTGTTAAATCGAATTTAAAAAATGAATTCCTGTTTGCGCAGAGTTTTTGCATCATATAGAACCCATTTTCACCCGGAGAGAAAGTCCCAAGAAAAAAAAAATTAACGACCGCCCTAACGCACACGCACACCATGCACGCACATACATACTCACATACATGCACACACACATACACGCACGATCACACACATACACCCATACACATACTCACACACATACGCACACAAACACACATACACACGTACACCCCCCCACACACACGCACAAACACACACACGCACGTACACATATACACACACATACACCCACACACACAACATCCATACAGACATTTTCTAAAAATAGTATATTTTGTTTCCCAGTATCTCGAAACATGTTTCTAACATGAGTTTAGCAAAACGATTTTTTATCATCACAGAGCTTCCTTTATAAGAAAGGAAAAAAAAAGTTAAACGATTAAAATGACAAAAATAATTTTGTCCAAATTTTAAAAGATTTTAAAAATTAAAAATCGCAATTCTATAACAAAAACAAACTTTAAGGATATTCTAAGATGTACCAATCGAAAGAAAATTACATCTGTTTTACGAATTAATGCATCTTTTTGATGTACTTAATGCAAAAAACGATAAAAAAAATCTTTGTTTTTTATAATTTTTTTTAAATTAAAAATTGTTTTAAATAAGCAGTCAGTCTCGACCATTTACCTACAAAATCTAATCAACTCTATGCGAGATCATACCTGATATAGCTGCAAAATTTCAGCCCGAAATACGGTGGTGTTTAAAAGTTATGGTGACCACAAAGTTTGACCACATACGTACACACATACATACACACGCTCGTACGCACGCGCGCACGCATACACACTCACACACATCGATATTCATAAAAATCTTTGGTTTCGAAAAAGTCATTACGAAGCTTTCTCTTTGAGAAAGAAAAGGCACATTTAACCTTAAAAAATGAGTCAAATCAGTATCTTAAGTAGGTTGTAATCTAGTATACCTATGTAGTAGGATATAGAGCTTAAGCTGTCTCCATGGTATTTTTTCATGATTTTGACAAATTCTCTTATTCATTTTCTTTTCATTAATACTATTCACTTTTTCACGTGTTTAACATTGAAAACAATTTAGTTTATTTAATACTACTATTATATGTATAAAAATAAAAATTTTGTAAATTAAAAGTTTTTTTGGAAGTCATAGGCACTTTTCGATGAATGGTCTTATAAAAGTCCTGACTTTGGACATAAAGTGATCCTCGCGCATACGAAAATTATAAAAATTATTGAAACTTTGAGAATATATTCTTTAAGGGGATAGTGTACGTATAAATCTTGAAAAGACTGAATTTTTTGTATTATTTTTTTTGATTTACAAACTATAAATAATTTAAAAATAAAGTTTTAGGTATGAATAAAACCATAAAAAGTGTATAGGCTTTAATTAAGTGATTATTTTTAAATTACTATCTTTTTTTGAAATTCGCGCAGTTTTTGGTAGTTTTACAGATCGCAGTGCCGTACTACGTTGAAAAGGCGCAATCTAATCATATGTTCTTGTGAGTGTTTGCTTTCAAAGCTATCCAGATGTATAAGTATTTTCAAGATCATAAAAAATACTAAAAATGGATTACAACAATACGTTTATTCAATCAGATAAGTCATCTTATTTTATCAGTAGCTAATGTAAATTAACAGTTAATCAACATACCGTACCAAGGAAATAGCAAGATTTCAGTCAACTGCTCATGAGAATAAACTAAGTTTGAGTCAAAGGAATGACATCTACTCTCTATATTTTTTGGAGTGGATTTCACTCTTTTGGAGTGAATTCTTACTTCAAGCGATCATGAAAACACAGTCACTTATTTTGGAGTCAATCTTCACTTTTAAAAAGAGAGAATAATTCACTTTTTTGTAAAAGTAACTTTTTCACTCTATTTAGAGTGAAAGAATACGCGTCAAGAAAATATAATTATTCACGTTGATTTACGTCTTACAAATGTTTTGTGAATGAATACAGTTTACTGAAAAGGCTGCAATTGAGAAATGAATTGAAAAAACTTCAGAAAAATTGTTGGTTGGGTTTGAACCCTGGTAGATTAGGTTCTGGGGCTGCCACTCTAGCGCTAGACCACCGTTGCATCTGAATTCATGGGCATTGATTTCTCCAATGTATTCGAATTCGTTGATGAACTTTTATTTAATACTAAAATCAGTTTAAGCCATAATAATTTAGAGGTAATAAATAGTTGTTGTTAATAAAAGGTTACAAGAATTATACTTTATATGAAACTCAGTACTATTATGGTACTTTCAATATTTGGCAAAACAGTTTAATATTTTTTTTACTACATTTTCTCAAATTATGCATTTTTAATAAAAGTTTAAGATGTTTTAAACACTAAAATTTTAAAAATTAATAAATTTGTGCAATTTAAGAGGATGCAAAATACTGGCAGATTACTACCATACTGGCGTATCATTTATATTTTGTTCTCTGTAAAATAAATATTTATATAAAACATCATTATAGGCCTTTACTAGAAATGTTTAGTTGATTTTTCATGAGGTATCATTAACTTTCTTAAATAATGGGTCGAAAAATGTTAAGAGAATGTGGGTCACCAAACGCAATATACAAATTTGCAGATCATAGTAGGTAATTTTTATTTACAAAATTTGTTTAATCTCGAATAACTGTTTAAAATAAATAAAGTCGGTAATACAGATTCCTGCAATAAATTCTATATTATTAAATGTTTCAATCTTCTCTTGAATTCGTAAAAACTTTATCTAGTTAAATTTTTAAGAGATTTTAAATAAAAGCTACTCTTTAACCTCCAGTTAAATAAATTAACCACATAGTTGTATATTTAAAAAATTTTTTTTTACTATTAATAAAATAAAATGCAAATAATGTTTTAAAAGTAAAAAGTCTCATTTCGAAACTTTAATTAATTTATAGGTTTTATAATATAAATTTTACTCCAACCTAAAGTAAATCACTAAGTTAGAGTCACTCTCTAATTTAGAGTTGGTAAAATTCACTTATTAGACTGGAGTGATCAAATTCTCTCTTTTAGAGTGAAAATTCACCCCTTTGGAGTGGAACCTCCGTTCACTCCACATTAAGAGCGAAAATTTCACTCCAAAAAATTTAGAGAGAGAAAGATTTTTCTATTTGATACTGAATTAAAATTAATTTCTTTCAGGTTACAATACACGCACTGCATTATTGAGATGATGCAATCATGTTTTGTATTTGAGAACAGCTGCTGAAGTGGATCAGTATATTATAATGTAGACTGAGATGTGATGTTTGAAGAAATTGTAACATTAGTAAAATGTAACTTTAAATGCAATTTTCTCATAACTATGTTTTCAGAGCTTGTGTGCAACCTGCAGACTCAACCGGTGCATGGATTTTAGTATTCCAGATCTTGAAATGTTCCTTTTGAATGCTATTTGGATTGAAGCTATTTAGAAACCTCTAAGAATTGATTATTATGGGAGTATTCTAATCTAAGTGTGAATAAATGACAATTTTAATAATAATGATAACTTTTTGGTTTTCAGGTCTTAAAAAACTTTAAATAAATTAAAATTAATTTCTCGAACTAGCTTTAGTCTAAAACGACGTACTAGAGGAACAATTTATTTAAGACCAGCATGACCAAAATCTATGCATCGGTTGAGTCTGTAGGTTACGGGCAAGCAAAAATGTTCATAGACTCATACCTCCCCCGGTTTGGGGGGGGGGGAGGGTGGTCTCATCAGGGATGATTTTTGTATGAAATTTATTCAAGTTTAAGGATCTATTCATACTTATATTCTAATTATTTTCGTACAGGATATGAAAAAATAACTATGAGGCACTTGCTGTGCCAAGAGACTGCATAACATACAAAAATAATTTACTTTCTCGATTTCAAAATCGTAATATAAAAAAAAGCGAATCGATGAATCTTTAAATTTCTTTTTAATTTCGAATCTTCATTAAAACATTATTAAAGACAAAATGTTGTGCTTTTCGCATAAGGCACTCGCAAGCCTTTAACGAATGGTCATATAAGGGGGTATTAATATCATATAAGGGAAGAAAAATTCGATAACAAATAAACACAATAAAGCTAAATACATGTTTCATATTAGAACAAGAGAAGTATGTTGATGGTATACTTTATTTTATCTACTGATTTCACATTTCCGAAACAGACTGAACTCATTCGAAAAACACTTGAAAGAAACATTAAAAATAAATTTATAACAAAATTGTAGAAATTTTTGGGACTAATAATTAACGTTCTTAGTTAGAATTACGACATGATGAACCACATTTTTTGCTGTTTTATTTATTTCATGCCGAGAAATGTTTGTATTTTTTACTAAGGAAGGTCATGTTATGTTTCTATATTTGAGAATAAAATTGATTTTTAATGGACCACGATAACTGGTGTAAAACCAGTTATTTGAAAGTTGCTAAAATTTCAAGGAAAGATAGTCGTTGAGTACCTATTAGGGTCCATGGCAAAAAATAATCCGCTAGGCGGCAGTAGATTCCGTCAACAATAAAATGACGTCCACTAACACATTCACGGTGCTATGTGTCCTATCCGTCGGAATATACGTGATGCCATACATGGTCGGTAAAGTGGTTTACTGTTTATCCAGCGAGACTAACACAAACAGAAAGGCACCCGGACAAAGAAGATAGACCCCAATAGAAGCGCAAAGTTGGGAAACAAAGTGAGGCACCCCAAGGGCTAGTAAGCACCCCGACCACGCGCAGCGCGACAGTCGTTTTCCAAATGTTTCCAATCGTCATGTAGGTAACAGGATAACTCTCGGCCGATAACATATCGTCAATATCAATAAAAGCATGTATTTAAAAATTGTACATTGGAAATATGTCAGTTATGGTTTGCAATACTCGAAAAATATGTAGAAAACCTAAAAACATATAGTAAAACAAATTATATTCAATACTCCAAACCTTATCTACAAATGGAGGAACACTTTATATATCAAATCCATTATTTAACACTCGTTGGCAGTGATGGTCCTGTGGATAACGTATCTGATTATTAATTTTTTTATGCTGGTTCAAATTCGTTGCACTGTTTTTTTTTTAATTTATTATTGTGTATAGGAAATGTATATTACATTCCCTGGTAGAAAATTATCTAGTTTTATCGAGGCCCTCGATTATTTCCTTGGCAAACTAGATAGATCTACATAGTTCTAGATTAATTTTCTACCAGGGTTAGTATTCTTTATTATTTATGTTAATAAAATAAGTATTTTCAAATAAAGTGTATATTTATTTAAATGAATAATGTATTTAATATAATAATTGGTAGAGTTATGCCGATATGAAAATTTATTTCCCGTTGTATTTATTTTCCAAAATTTTATTGACTTATTTGGTACCTAAAATAGAAAGTTTTTGACTATTTATATCGAGTTTTTGAACATCTATGTAAATTATGCATAATTTTTCAATAAAAAGTTGTTATATTATTAAAGTTTTTTGAATCTCAAAAAATTTGTACAATTTCTTGGTACCGTAACAAAAATGAAGCAATAGTACAATATCAATAGTTAATCTGCACGAATAATTTAAAAAAACCAATGTTACAAATATTTTAATTAAAAGAATATATTAAAAAACTTATGTTTTGTATACATATCTATGGGTGAAAGACATAATGACATAAATTCAATTATTTTATTATATACTTCATCATAAAAAAAGGTGAACAAGTTTTTTATCAGAAACATTTTTTTAAATATATCATCATGGGTATATTTAAAAACATTGTGAATATTAAAATAGGTACTTTTAGAGTTTTTTATGATCATGTATACACATTGGTGAAGGTGGAAAAGGTTAAAGGAGCCTGGAGGAAGGGAGCGGAGAAAGCTCCCGTGGTTTATGTAGGGCTACTGGCGACGGACACCACGGTTTTATTTAGAACATTTATATAAAAAGATTATTGAATAATTCTATATAATTTATACATGTCGTGAGATTATAAACAAGTATCTTAAAATTCTTTTATATAGCAATTTCTAAATAAAATTAAAATAGTACCTCTAGGGTGGTCTAGAAAACTATTCAAAATAGTAATAATTTAATATTTTTATTTAAGTTTATAAAAATATAATTTATTTTGTAATTACAATAAAAAAAAAAAAAAAACTGGGGCTGATTTGAACCTGCATAAAAAAATCAGGAGCCAGATACGTTATCCACAGGACCATCGCTGCCGACGATTGTTAAATAATGGATCTAATATATAAATTGCTCCCCATTTGTAGATTAGGTTTGTAGTTTAAGTATAATTTCTTTTGCTATATGTTTTTAGGTTTTCTACATATTTTTTAAGTATTGCCAACGATAACTGACATGTTTCCAGTGTACTGTTTTTAAATACTTACTTTTATTAATATTGCCGGTATGTTATCGGCCGAGCGTTATACTGTTACCTACATTCTATATACATGACGTTTGGAAATATTTGGAAAACGATTGTCGCGCTGCGCGTGGTCGGGGTGCTTACTAGCCCTTGAGGTGCCTCACTTTGTTTCCCAGCTTTGCGCTTCTATTGGGGTCTATCTTCTTTGACCCGGATACGCACACGCACAGCACACATAGCTTCGCGCGGGTGTAACTAAACACTATTTTATTGTTCGCGGCACTTGCTGCTGACTAGCGGATTTTTTGCGATGAATTCTGATTAGCAGAGTTCTTTGCCCAGCTTTTAAGGACTTGAGTAAGAACTTTTCGTATACGGAGGTGTAGAGTAAAGCAGAGTGGGAATCGAACAGACGCGCTCACGAAACGCGCGTTCGTAAAATAGCACTTCCTCACGTTCACGTTCCTTGCACTCCCTACGCGGCATCGTCGAACTATTTTATCGACTATTCATAAGATATTATCGAACTTCGAAAATTTTTTAGAATTATATATATATAAAAAGACCATATATATATATATATATATATATATATATATATATATATATATATATATATATATATATATATATATATATATATATATATATATATATATATATATATATATATATATATATATATATATATATATATATGGTCTTTTTATATATATATAATTCTAAAAAATTTTCGAAGTTCGATAATATCTTATGAATAGTCGATAAAATAGTTCGACGATGCCGCGTAGGGAGTGCAAGGAACGTGAACGTGAGGAAGTGCTATTTTACGAACGCGCGTTTCGTGAGCGCGTCTGTTCGATTCCCACTCTGCTTTATATATATATATATATATATATATATATATATATATATATATATATATATATATATATATATATACAGGGTGTTTCATTTTAATCCATCCACGCAGGTAACCTATATAAAAACAAATTATATCTAAAAATGACCTGTACAAAAGTTGAAGGGGGCAGAGGGGGCCACCCAATGGTACCAACGACCTTGACCTTGAACCCGATTTTCAAGGTCATTTGAAGGTTACAGTTTTCTTTTAAATGACCTTCTGAAGGTCACTAAAGCAAACTTGAAATATCATTTCAGATGTAAATTTTCCCGCTCTACCCGATTCCGGGGTAAAAAATACGGGTTCCCATTTAAAAAAACACTGTAACCTTCAAATGATCTTGAAAATCGAGTTCAAGGTCAAGGTCGTTGGTACCATTGGGTGGCCCCCTCTATCCCCTTCAACTTTTGTAGAGGTAATTTTTCACACCTTCCGGCCTTTGTTTATACACTCATCTTCTATCCTCCCCTTTTTAAAATGTTTCATCCGCATTTATCTACTACTATCCACCATAATATTAGCGGAGGATCCTCTAACGTGTGTCCGTACGTACTTCGAGGAATTTTACATCACACACAACATGACTCAGATATGTCGGATACTGCAAATGATTTTTCTAATGAGTGCTATTTTTTAAAGTGCGGTACTTACTCGTATGTAAGATGATCATCTCAGGCATGGTCCAGATGGCCGGGATGCTGCGAATTAATTCGCACAGTTATCGAAATTTTTTAACTATCGATAATTCTTTTTAGTGGGTGTACGTGCACATGTGTGAGATGATCATGTCGGGTATGGTTCTGATGTCCCAGATGTTGCGCATGATTTTTCATGATTATCTCAGACATGGTCCAGATATCCTGGATGCTGCCAATCAATTTGCACTGTTATCTATATTTTTCAACTATCGATAATTTTGTATGGCGGGTGTACGTGCAGGTGTTCGAGATGATCATCTCGGGTGTGGTCCAGATGTCTCGGAGGCTGCGTATGATTTTTTAATACTATCGATAATTTTATAATCGGTGTACGTGCAGGTATGCGAGATGATCACCTCTGGTGTAGTCCAAATGTCCCAGATCCTGTGTACGATTTTCCACTATTATCGATATTTTTCACTACAATCGATAATTTGTTATTGTGGGTGTACGTGCACGTTTGCGAGATGATCATCTGGATGTGGTCCAGCTCTCCAGGAGGTTGCGTATGATTTTTGAATATTATCGATACTTTTTACTACTATCGATAATTTTACAGTGGGTGTACGTGCACGTGTGCGAGATGATCATCTCGGGTTTTGTCTAGATATCTCGGATACTGCGTATGGTTTTTTACTATTATCGAATTCGAATACATTTCGAAATACAATCGAAATTACGGTAATACATTTTGATTGCTCCCAAATCGCGAGCGAGCGGTAGCGAGCTAGCGGTTATTGCTAGTTATTTATTAACCAATCAAGTAAGAAAATACGTAAAAGTAAATTTCTAACAAAGTTATGCATTAAAAACTGGAACAAGTATGCAAAAAATGTCAAAATACAAGAAAATATAAAGTAACCTAACTTTTGATTTTGCACTGTATTTTGCTAAAATATTTTCCAAATTCTTTCAATAACATACGTAATATTTTTTTAATTAACAGTTAACATTACAGAAGTACCATAGCATTTTAAATTTATACTTATATCAATTTTATAGTAGTGCGTCGCATTGTTTGCTATCGAAAAAAGAAGAGATTTGTGATGCTTAAGGGCTAAACCAGGATTCAATTAGAGGATCAGGAAAGGTTCTAAAATAAATAGAAACTCGATTTAGAGAAATAATAACAATAGATATTTATTTATTAACCAATTAATATTAATAAATAATAATAATAATAGTAAAATTAATAGTAATAATTAATAAATAATGAAAGAACTTGATATTATCTAATAGGGAACTTGCATGTTATTTAATTATAATTTCCCTTGAACATTGAATGAAGAGTAATAAATTTCCCAAGATAGTTTTTTTTTCATGTACTGTTTGATTTTTATTAATTAAGGTATTTCAAGTCTATTTTTGATCAATGTAAATAACGTGCCATGTCGGTTCCCTGTTATTCAACGCTTCTACCGCGAGATTCGGTAATCTCAAAACAATAAGAAACCGGGATCACTGTATTGTAACCTAAAATTGGTTCCGGATTCGCATGTAAAATTGGTAATTGTAAAGTAAAAGTGAGTAAGTTCAAGCAGTTGTATACTGAATTGTAGTGAAAGGTAATTTTGGATTAAATAATTAATATAGATTTAATTCTGATCATCTAAACCTATAATAAATTATAATATAGAGTCATCAGCTATTCAATCAAATTTAGATTATTATAAATACATTAAATAAAATAATATAAATACATTAAATAAAATAATATAAATACATTAAATAAAATAATATAAATACATTAAATAAAATAATATAAATACATTAAATAGAATAATATAAATACATTAAATAGAATAATATAAATACATTAAATAGAATAATATAAATAAAAATAACGTTATTCTCTTTCAAAAGGATTTATATAATGTGATACAACTGTCACGGAGCGTGATGCAATAGCGCATATGAAGCCGATAAAAAACTGCAGTCTGCAGTGGCAGCATAGGTTTACGGCCGAGCATATCTGCATCCGGATCCAGAGGCTCACAGTTCGCGTCCGAGTCTCGCCACTTTTTTCAAACGTAACAACTGGTATCCCTTAGGCGGGAGAGTGAGGTTGATTGGTTGGGACTCTCTCGAGTGATCTTACCCTCACTTTTGGATTAGAAGATTCCTGGATTACCGCAATCGACAATTAAGGTACCGCCCGCAATAAAAGTCGAGGTCCGAGGCACGCATGTTCTTCAGTCCCATGCATTAATAAGACACCTGGATCTCGAGACTCATAGATACATAAACATGAATCTCCAAAACACGGAAGAAAGAAACAACTTCCCCACATCTCTCGAGCGACGAGGACGCCGTTCTGTCATCCGAGGGGAGTGTCATGGAGCGTGATGCAATAGCGTGTATGAAGACGATAAGAAACTGCAGTCTGCGGTAGCAGCATCCGTCTAGTACTGAGCGTATCTGCATCCGGATCCGGAGGCTCATGGTTCGAGACCGAGTCTCGCCACTTTCTTCAAACGTAACACAACTATAGAAACTACACAAAATAATAGAAAATATTTACAAATAAACTTGAAAATAACTACTACAAATTATATAGTCAAAGATTTCTACTACAATATATAGCGTTATATAAATGAATCACGAATGAAGGATAAAAAACAATAGTGAAATCAATTAATATGCTGTCAAGTATATTGTTGAATTATTATTTCTAAATCATTTTGCTTAAACTTACATAATTTAAATGTACATAAGTGCAAAAGTCCTCCAGCGAGATAAACCATCTTTAAGATGGTATGGAAGAAGGGATTCGAGCCATGACTCGACTCCAGCGCCCTGTGGACGAATGGGACGATTGGTTAGTACAACTGCTCATTTAGAAGCTAGACCCATCCACACGAGAGGACTGGAAGAAGTCGTTGGAAGCATCGGACGAGTTTCCAACCTACAATGCCTTTGTAACGTTCTTAGAAAATCGAACGCACTCGCTTGATGCTACAAGGAAAATGATTCTCCCAGTACCAAGATGAATCTGCCGAAGAAAGTGTTCGACAAATCTCCCTACCCAGTATCTTTCTACTACACAGCAGTTGCAGCAACCAATCCCGAGGCTTATAGGTCTGACTGTCCGTTATGCAAGGCCAAGCACTTCATAAGCTACTGCCCAACCTTCAAGAAATACTCTCGGGACAAGAAGATGCAGTTCGTCGATCAATCAAGCCTCTGTGTAATCAGTCTCCGTCGTCAACATGTCACAACAAGCTGTCCTTCAACGATATGCACCACACAGAGTTGCATCCAGAAGAGGCTGCTACGGCCAAGGACACGAGACCAGCTGGTGAATTTATGCCACCTGTATAGCACAATTATCACTTCAGCCAAGTAAGTGAGATATAGTCTGCTCCTGGTTGTTTAGGTTATGCTGCCTAATCAAGCAAACCTACATTGCTCGCCACTGCAAATGTCATCCTGGAATCCGTCTCCGGAAAGCGCATTGCAGTACAAGCCCCTATAGATTCTGGCTCGGAAGGGTCGTTTCTTTCGGAAAAGGTGGCAAACTTTCTGTAACTCGCAAGAAGACTTCATCAAATGACAGTCAGCGGAGTGGTTGGCGATGTGACTTCCACGAGTTTCTATGAAGTAGATGTCATACCGCAGTCCACTAATTTCTCTCTGAATTTTTCAGCCAACGTACTTCCAGTAGTGGGTAACATCCTGTCTCGAGAACCAGTTCAATATCAATTGGGAGTATCTTAAGGATCTATAACTTGCTGATCTTGGTTTCCGAAAACCAGTCCCGTTTGACTGCATCCTGGGCTTTACCCAGTGTTACTACAGGGAGGCGTTCGAAAAGGAAGGTCTGGAACTACTGTTGCTCAGCAAACTGTGTTGGGTTGGATAACTACCGGGAGGCCAATGGCAGGGAAATTGGGCAAGGTGTCGCAGAGATTTCATGCGGCTACACACTCACTTTGCATGGATCTTCAAAAGTTTTGGGAGATTGAATGCATTCTTGTCAAACCTAACCTCTCTGCCAATGAACAGGAATGCGAACTTCATTTCAAGTCAACTTATGAACGAGATTCTTCTGGAAGGTATGTGGTACGTCATCCATTTTCTAAGAGAGCTGAGTTTCCAGGGTCCTATCGCATAGTCCTGGCCAGATTTTTGCAAACGGAGTTACGTCTTCAAGGAAACTCTCAGCTTCGTGACAATTATACTGTATTCATGCGAGAGTTCCTTCAGCTAGTCCATATGGAGTTAGTTTCTGCCAATGAGGTAGCCACCTGATACAGTGACTACATGCTGCACCATGCTGTAGTAAAACCCGATGGATCTGGAAAAATCAGTGTAGTGTTCAATGCCTCGCAGCCAGCAGCCAATGGATTATTTCTCAACGAATGTCTGCATCCTGCCCGAAGCCGCAGACAGATACCTCGGTAATTATCACTCGATGGCGTTTTCTCAAGTTCATGTTCACTACAGATATTGTGAAAATGTTTAGACAATTTAAAATGAAGCAGGAAGATTGTGACTGGTTTCGAATTTTGTGGCGAGAGACACCTAACGATGCTCTTCAAGTTCTCCATATGCTGAGAGTAACTTATGGCACTGCTTGTGCACCTTACCTTGCCAATATAACTCTTTTGCAGTTAGCTGAAGATGAACGAGCCCAGTTTCCGAAGGATGCTGCCATTCTAGAGAACAGTTTATACGTAGACTATGCCCTTGTTGGGGAGGACACTCTCGAGCTTGCTATTGAAGCTCGCAATCAACTGATTGGCATCTTGGCCTCCGCAGGCATCCAGTTGGACAATTGGTCTTCGAATGATCCATCATTATTCAATGGAATCGACTCTACAATCAATACAGACTACGTTTTTGACGACAACACAGTAGTTCCAACCCTCAGTATACGATTGAATCCTGAAAATGATTCATTTCTTTTCAGAGTCAATCAGCTCGCTGGCTCTGACGCAATCACTAAAAGGTCCATGCTCTCTCAAGTGGCTCGTCTGTTCCACCCGATGGGCTGGCTGCCTCCGGTCATCATAAAAGCTAAATTGATGATTCAGGCTCTTTGGACACTGGTTATTACTACACTTTCTTGGAAAAGAAATCCAAAAAAATGTCGTTTGCTACGGCAAAAAATGAATTCCACACGTACGAGATGCAAATTCAACGATTCTCTAACATAAATAGACTGTTTCGTGCGTTTACTTATATTTTTAGATGGAAAAATCAATGAAAAGCTCCCAGTAATCATGCAGGACGGATCGCAGCCATTCGAGAAGCACAACTTGCTCATTTCCCTCAGAAAATGGCACTACTGCAATCAGGCTTATTGGTTCACAAGCGCAGCCCATTGCGACGACTCTCGCGTTTTTTAGACGCAGAGGAAATTATGCGAGTCGCTGGCCGCCTTCAAAACTCCTATCTATCACAAAACGAAAGGCATCCTACCATCATCCCTAAAGAAAGCTACCTCGCAGAGCTGCTTGCTCGAGATGCCCACCGGCGCACGCTATACGGAGGTGCGCAGTTGATGCAAAGCCATCTCATGAGATCCTACTGGATCGTTCAGTCCCACAACAGGCAGCGGCGGCTAATGTGCAGCTGCACCCGATGCATCCGCTTCAGAGGCCAACTACTGATGCAGTAGATGGCTCCACTCCCTGCAGCGCGAGTTACATCGGCACGACCCTTCGACTATGCTGAACCCTTCTGGATGCGCACGTCAAAGAGCCGCGGCCAAAAGGCTTATAAAGGCTACGTGGCTCTATTTGTCTGCATGGTTACTCGAGCTGTGCACGTGGAAGTAGTGTCAGACTACACTACTCAAACTTTTCTTGTTGGCTTCAGGCACTTCATTTCCCGCACAGGGCTGTGTCACACGATCTTCAGTGACAATGGCACTACATTCCAGGGTTCCGATGCAGAGCTGCGAAGGATACTCTCTGCTACACTGTCCAACTACTACAGTGTCCAACGATGGGGTGAAATGGACTTTCATCCTCCCTCTCGAGCCCCACATTTCGGCGGGTTGTGGGAAGCTGCGGTCAAAAGCTTCAAACACCATCTACGACACGTAGCAGATACAAAACTAGTTTTTGAGGAGTTCAGCACTATGACTTTCGAAATTGAAGCCTGTCTCAATTCTCGCTCTCTTGGCCCACTCAGCAACGATCCGGATGATGTAACCTCCCTCACGCTAGGGCATTTTCTAATTGGAAGTGCTCCTACCGCACGGCCCAAATCTTTTGAAGATCTTTCTGTTGCAGATATACCACGATTCAAAATCTCGACTCAAATGAGAAATCATTTTTTAAATCGTTGGTCCAAAGAGGTCCTACACCAGATGCAATAGCGTTCGAAATGGCTTAAACAAAGTCATTCAATCCAGATCGGCGATTTTGTCCTTATCACAGACGAACTCTAACTCCCGCAAAAATGGCCACTGGCACGGGTGCAGCAGCTCCATCCAGGTTCAGATGGTCTGACACAGGTACTGTCGTTGAAAACAGCCAGTACCACTCTATAGCGTTCATTGACAAAGGTCGTTCATCTGCCGTTTGATCAAGGAGTTATCATCTGTTTCAGCGGGCTGGAGCCTGCCACACAAACGATCAACGCAGACTAAAGGCTGTCCATGACAGGCGGAATCTGCTCTTCGTCCACGGCGGGCGGCACCTGCCTTTCATCTATGACGGACACCAGCTGTACCATACGACTATCACACGTTCCCAGAAGATCATCAGATTAAAAGAAGACACACATACACTACAGGACCCATAGACTTTATTTCTCTTTTCTATTCTATTTATCAATAATTCTTATGGTTTCCTCTATTTTTTCTAACATAACACTTATCTCTGTTTCCGATTTTTATTTTTCCAATTTTCTTTGTCTCTCTCTTTCTATTCACGCACCCGACTAAAGATATTTATGTTTTAAAAGTAGCTCTACGAAGAAAGCTTTTAATTTAGCTATGCTTCCGCCAACTGAATTAGCTGCAAAACAGCATACGTTTAGAGCATATTATCAAGTGCAACAATGGCTCGGTAATTCGTTGGACCCGACGCAATGGGGTTGGAGTGTTAGGGATAATAAATTACAACCAACATATACAACTGATTTACTAGTTCCTGACAATATATTACGAGACATCAGTTGTAAATGTATAAAGGGCTGCACAAAATCTTGTAGTTGTGTAAAACATGGATTAAAATGTTCCGATTATTGCGCAGGATGCCACGGTCAAACTTGTAAAAATTGCGAAGAAAATGTATTAGACAGTAATATAGATGTAGAAAAAGTAGCGAACTGGATATTGATGGCGACAATGATGTACAAGTCCATATAAATACAGACATATTAACAGCTAACGAATGCGTTTCCGACAACGAAGACAGCGACGACGAAATTCCGTGTAAAAAAAGTATGTCAATTAATATAATAAATGAACTTGTATTATAAATAAATTCTGTAAATTATGTAAATTTAATGAAATTGTCAATATTTTACGATTATTTATACCTTATCTCCTGTTATTCAATGTACTATATGCCTTAAATAACAATTAAATTAATTTATAACATTATTACGCATTAATTCTTCAATTTAATACTAATTTATAATGAACAATATATGCCCAATAAGGATATAATGATTAGCACTAATTTTTAGCAACATTTAAAAATGCTTGATTATGAAAATCGACCACCGATTGTTTATTTTTTAAAATTGATAAGTGTGACTATGAAAATTGAAATCCTCTCGTTTTTCTACCCCAATTTAAAAAAAATCGTAAAATTCGGTGCAGTTGAAGCCGAGATATATCATCCTGAAGCGAGCGCGCCGATTTTGAAGCGCCGATTTAAAGTTTCGCAGCCTATCCCCACCCCTCCGAATTTCAGCTCCGAGCGCGCACTACACAATGTTTATGCAAATTTTTGTGCGTGATGCACACGTGCAATGTAATTTTTGAAAGCAGATACGAAAACATCTCGGATAAACCTATCGATTGGTATATAATTTATTGTTACATCATTAACCGTTACGCCGCATACCCTTCCCGACTTTAAAAGTTAATATCTCAACATCTACTGGACCGAATTGGATGATTTTTTCTCTACTTTCCGGTTTTTTCCCACGCGCAAATCCCGCTTCACAGGCTTATTTGTTTAAAAGCCAAAATTTTCAAACTCTTTAAAACCGCTCAAAAAGTTATTAAAAAGTGAAAAATGGTTGAGATAGCAATTGTATATGATAGTTTAAGGGTCCAAGAAGGTGTAAAAGCGCGGGCGCAAAAAAATATTCATAACTTTGAGCCTGGCACAAAATTAAAAAAGAGTTCTTTTTTTCCAGGTAGGTTACTTAACAATTGCATCATGCAAAAACTGTCAGTCCGATCTTAATCGGCATTGTGGCTCTCGTTTTGTATTGCAGTCAAATACTTTTGTCTAAATTTATGGCGTGATTGGGTTATTTTTTCATTGTTAAATAAATAATTTAAAATTACCTTGTTTTTTACCTACTTTCTTTGCACTTTCGAGCATTTTGCAGCGAACATTTCAAATCTACGGATATCCGACCAACTCTATCTTGTAGAAAATTTCATAACGAACAAATTTATAAGTATACATTTTTTCTCTAAAATGCATACTTACCGAGTTATATGCGATTGTTTCCGATTTTCGCATTTTTTTTTCACTTTTTTGTTGTTTATGCAAATAGCACGCCTTTTCAAGCTGGCGCACCTCGATATTTTCAATAGGTATACCATTCCCGAGCGATTCCAATAGTTATCTAAGTTACGTCACGTTAGAGCCATATTTGAAAGATTGCGTCGTAATTCTCCTGGCCTACTGAGGCTATGCTGCACTAGGAATTCGAGAACGCGCGACTTCCTACCTCGTTACATTGTACGCATTGGATCACCAGCCAAGGAGCGCCTCGAGGTGGCGTTCAACATTGCTCCAGACACAACATTGCCCCCGTAGGTCTGGTCAGTGTTTCATTAATCTACTTAATACTACTTAGTAACTAAATGCTCACTTTCGAAGAGCACCTAGAGACGTAGCCGAGACTAAATCTAACAGTAAATCGAGAGCGCCCGATTTACTGTCTCGACGGGGACAGGAAGTGGATTTGGTAACTGGTAAAGGTGTCGGTATATAGGTGTATCCATGTGTGTATAGCTGGACCTCAAGCGAGAAGCGCCTCGACTTGATGGGTGCTTCGATTATTAGCGACCGTACCACGATCGTTCTACGTTCATTCTATGTTCGTTTGTTGTTCAAACGCGGAACGAAGTGAAAAGTGAAACTCTACAAATCATAATGTAATTAATTTGTAATTGTTCAACTTTATAATTAAGAGAAAATAGTCAAACCTAAAGTTCCTGTTTAGTAAGATGTAAAATAGTAAATTTAGTTGCTTTTGTTAAAAATAGTTGAGGGATAGGTCCAGTCAAGTCAGAACCTTTAAAAAGTTGAATGGTTACAAGTAAGTAGTTTTTTCTTTATGATAGTCTTATCTAGATACAATTTTTCATTATAAATTATTAAACAGATATTAGTGATTTCATAATGGGAGATAATGATGATTTTGAGAGTTGCGATGACACTTCATCAACGCATAGTAGCGAATACGGTGGTCAACAATGGCTTGAAGAATATAAAAATCTCAGAAGAGAAATCAGAAGAAAAAAGAATCCTCGTAATCGTACCTCTCAACGCATGGTTGAAGACAATGAAATGGATGAAAATTTTGAATCTGCTAAAAGAGCAAAAGTATAATTCGATGCAATGATTACTGAAATAAATCATTAAACCAAAAAGGTAATCTCAAAAATAAAAATTAACCTGGTAATTGTACCAAGGAATACGGAACTGAGGATAGCGAATAGATAGAAATTTAGAGACTGCCAAAAGCGCACAATTGGAATTAGAAGAAATGATTGATGAAATAAATCATGGAACCAAAAAGAAGAGCCCAAAAGGTAAGCAAGTGAAAGATTTCTGCATATACAATGTATATATACATTTTTGTACACGTACGTCTTTATTCATTTTATTGTCTAGATAAACATAGGCTAATGATACACTAAAATATTTATGTGGACGAAGTTGTAAGATGCATCTAGTGAATCTATAAAACCTAGAAATTTGTATATTTATAATACAGTTCATTTTTGTAAATTACTAACTTATAATTACAAACAAACTAAAAAATATTCGTCTGTTGAAATTTTTTAATCCATTTTGTATAATTTATACTAATAAAAATTGTATTACATTTTAATTTAATTTTACATTATTTTTATAATTTTCAAGTCTGGAGTGCAACAGAAACATTAAGTTTGCTGGAAGAATACAGAAACAGGAAAGGTAGGTCTACTAAACAAACTATTTGGTACGACATACCAAGTGCTCTAGAAAGGCAAAGTATATTTTATATTTATATTACATTCACAAAATTTACAAACACAAAAAAATACTGAATATAGGTTACCACACTATAGGATATAATGTACCCCGGCTAATTAGAAACCCAACCTTCGTCTATTTTTATATTATTATAATTTTTATTTGTTTTATAATTTGTATTCTTTTGATAAATTGATTCTTATCCAGTTATGTTTCTCTTTTTGTGAAATACTCATTGGACGTATAAAAAACTTCAAAATATTAATCCTATTTATTTGTGTGAATCATGACCTATCGGTATGATGGATTAATAGAAATGAGACTGGTAATCTATAGGATTAAATTACCATTCACATACTATTTAAAACTTTATTAATCCTGAATATAACGTACATAATTACTTTAAGTACTATCAATTTATTAATTTACGTGTTATTTTCAGGGATGAGATTACTTAAGTACAGACAAAAAGGAAATACTCATTTTTAGGCACGACCGGTCCAAGGGAGAGCCTTATATTTTCGTCATCGCAGTAGGTGTAATATTTTAAAAATCATAAAATTATTGCATAAAAACATGTTTTAACACGGTCGGAACACATTTCAAGCACTCCCGCAGATGTATGTATGGATATATTTGCATAAAAATATGTTTTAATACTGTAGGAACACATTTCAAGTGTTCCATATATGTATGTATGTATGGGTGTACGTGTGTATGGAATCAAGTTTATCGATTTACTCAGCCAGACTGCGGTGAAACTGGCTGAAATTTATAGAGGTTACTTCTTGCATTATAGGAAAGTGACGTATCTATATGTTCATATAGTACAAGTGTTACCTATATTGAATATTCAAATTTTAGCTGTATCTTAAATTAATTTCATGTTTTCATCAAATTTTTCACGGTAAAGTTGTAGATCTCAAAAAAATACAACTTTTGTGCATTCTAAATTTTTTATGAAATCGTAATTTCAACAATGTTTGTCAAGTAAAACAAAAATTAATTTTGACACATAATACGTAAACAAATTTACAGTAAAGTTGTAGGTTCGAAAAAATACAATTTTTTGAATTCCACATTTGTCATAAAAACGTTATTTAAACAAAGATTGTCAAGAGAAACAAGAAATAAAGCGCAAAACGGTAACAAAAATCGATTTTAGGCCACAATTAAATTTTAACATATAAAAGGCGAAAAATTTCTACGGTAAAGTTGTAGATATCGGAAAAATAAAACTTTTTTTATTCGACATTTCATGCAAAAATGCCATTTGAACAATGTTTGTCGAGAAAAACGACAAATAAAGTGCCGCAAGGTATAAAAATCGTTTTTTAGGCCACAATTGGGTTATCATACATTTAACGCAGAAATTTCCAGGATGAACACTGAGAAAACTATATCGTAACTGACGCGATATATATCGTAACGCATGCAACATCATATCGTAAAAATTTACGTATTGGTATCGTAATTATTCAGCGTCAAATGCGATATGATATCGTAAAATTAGCAATTTGAAATCTTAATTTCTACATCAAAAATACAATTTTAAATAGTTTAATTTCTCTTAATATGCGAAATATAATGTGCAGATCCAATGCTCATGATTTTACAACTTTAGATCGAAAGGAATTTGATCTATGATATATTAATCGAAAAATTTACGATATCATAGTTTTACGATAAGAAGTAATAGATTTTTAACAAGCACAACGAATTTGTATTTAACACCCTTTACGATAACGTAATTCAATCCGACTTTACTGAAAGTAACTAAAAATATAGCGCAATCAATACATCAAAAGTCGATTTTAAGGCAATAGTTAATATATAGTAGTTCATACGTACAAATGTCCATACACAAAAGTTATAGTTCTCGAAATATTACAACTCATTTGTCTTAAAAAGAGTTTAAAGAAGCAATGCTTGTGTCGTAATTTATATACCTTTGAATATATGAAAATATTTCAGGTACAAACGATACAGATCTTAAATAGTACATTTTCATCAATTATGGGTAATGCAAACTAAGTCTTAGTTGCCATTAAGAACGATTTTTGAAACATAATATTGGCTGCATATGTAATTTTATAATTAACAATTTTTCGTTAGATACATTCACTTAACATGCCAATGAAAATTGCATAATCCACTTAATACTTCTTTCTTCGTTTCATTTTCAATTAAATTCTCCAATTACTTCCTTATTAAATTCTTAAATATCTATACCTAAAAAATAAAAAATATCATTTAATCACTAGCACTAATGCTAGTGCTAGGGCTAAGGCTAGGGCTTGGGCTAGGGCTAGGGATAGGGCTAGGGATAGGGATAGGGATAGGGATAGTGGTAGGGATAGGGATAGGAATAGGGATAGGCATAGTGATAGTGATAGTGATAGTGATTATTTTTTTTTCGAGGGGGCAGCAAATACCATCTAAGGCACACCCGGCTGGGTCCGCACAGCCGGATAAAGTGGGGCTGGTTGAAGATGCATCCGCCGTGTGTATAAAATAGGATGAAAAATAAAATAACCAAAAACGCGGAAAAAATACACAGTCGTTGCATCGCAAACCGACCCACTAAAACCTACCTCCCTTTCCTCTTCTGGCGGAACCCATCCTGGTACCGTTTATCAGATTACCTCAGGTTGGTGTCATTCTAGTATCGTGTCGACAACCGCTGCTGTCATAATCTGAAACTAATTTAAAAATTTATAATTTTAAATCCCCGAGGGACCGTGAGATATAACCCGTCTCATTTACACGCGTATGCGAACCGGTGCATTTCATATACGTTCGGAAAGGAGAAGTTTCCTTGTCCCTGCGATTCCATAAAAGTGGGAGACGTACGTCTTCCTGTTAAGAAGACGTTTCGTCATCTCCCACCACATCCATTTCTACGGGGTCGTCCGCTATACCTGGGTTATGATGGGGTGTCGGATCGATTCGCAGCGCTACAGTCATACCTTCTTCGATAGCTCTATCCAGGTTTCTCTTCTTTTCTCGTAAAAACGACTCGACGAATTTTGCCGTGGCGGCCAACTTATTCTTGGCGGACAACATTTCGCCCACGATGGTCTCGGGCGTGGATTGTCCGACCAAGTCGAGAAGAGCAGTCCATTTTTCGTTACACTGTTCGCAGACGAAAAATGTGTTGAACGCATCGTCGCAATCAGCGGAACAAAAAATACACTTCGGGCTCTGAACCTTCCCCATGCATTTGAGGTAAACGCAGAAGTACCCGTGATACGAGGGTAGTTCAATAAGTCTTTAGAATGACCAACAGATGGCGCGCGAATCGCTCCAAATCATCTGTTTTCAATCAGCACCACTCCCGACTAGATATATGGTGCAGTCACAGTCTACATCTTCTGAGTTTACGTGTTTTTATAACCAATTGAAAAAAAAAAATTGCTTGTTAAGAAAAATGGAAAAAAACGAGTTCAGAGCGGTAATTAAACATTTTCATTTAAAGGGTTTAACTCCATATGAGATAAAAAATGAGTTGGACTCAGTTCATGGCACATCTGCCCCTGCCTTAGCAACGGTTTATAACTGGGTAAATGAATTTAAGCGTGGTCGTACATCAATAAGTGACGAACCACGTTCAGGAAGGCCCGTAGAAGCAACTACTCCCGAAATCATCAATAAAATCCACGATATGGTGTTGAAGGATACAAGATTAAAAGTGCGTGAGTTAGCTGAGGCCACAAGGATATCTATAGGTGCAGTAGTTTCAATTCTACATGAAAAATTAGGCATGAAAAAGCTATCGGCAAGATGGGTGCCGCGTTTGCTCTCAGCTGAGAATAAACGCAATAGAGTGGTCGCCTCTGGGGCTCTTTTGGCGCGCATAAGTCGGAATCCTGAGGAATTTTTTCGTCGATTTGTGACTGTGGATGAAACATGGATACACCACTACACTCCTGAGACAAAGGAACAATCCAAACAGTGGATTTCCACAGGCGAACCAGCTCCAAAGAAGGCAAAGACCGTAAAGTCAGTTGGTAAGGTTATGGCTACAGTTTTTTGGGATGCACGTGGAATTATACTTATTGACTACTTGGAAAAGGGTAAAACAATTACTGGTGAGTATTATGCATCATTATTAGAGCAGCTGAAAGAAGAAATTAAAAAAAAACGACCACATTTGGCGAGAAAAAAATTCTCTTTCATCACGACAACGCCCGAGTTCACACATGCTTCGTTTCAATGGCTAAAATTGAAGAACTAAAATTCGAATTGGCCGAACACCCACCGTATTCACCAGATTTAGCCCCCAGTGACTTTTTCTTATTTCCAAACTTGAAAAAATGGCTCGGTGGACAGAGATTTACGGACAACGAAGACGTCATTGCCTCTGTAAGTGCTTATTTTGAGGAACTTCCGAAAACGCACTTTTCTGAAGGATTAAAAAAACTTAAAAAGCGATTGACCAAGTGTATAGAGCTCCAAGGAGATTATGTTGAAAAATAAAAAAAAATTTACCCAAAAAAATTGTTTTTATACTTTATTCT
The DNA here is from genome assembly GCA_949152435.1 of Gastracanthus pulcherrimus. Classification (NCBI taxonomy): domain Eukaryota; kingdom Metazoa; phylum Arthropoda; class Insecta; order Hymenoptera; family Pteromalidae; genus Gastracanthus; species Gastracanthus pulcherrimus. The sequence goes on from OX424576.1 coordinate 278,196, forward strand.
AAAGACTTATTGAACTACCCTCGTAACTCAGAAATTGGGTAAGGTAGTATCCTGCCTCCCCATGGCCTCCGTTTATCCAACTGTCAATTTCTTTAAGTAGAATGAAGAACAACAACCATGCATATTTGGAATCCATGCTAGGAAGCTTAGGTGACTCGAGCAGTGTTGGAGGTTTTTTTTTCCGAGCTCGAGCAGTGTTCGAGGTTTAACTGTAGTTCAATATAAAATATAGTGCATTGACGGTCTCTTAAATTTCGATATATAACTATGAACATACTTGACGGACCCAAATTTAACCTAAGATTACATCGACTTTGCTGCTAGTCATCCCGGATTGTCTTGTTTTATAATAGCCGAAAGCCATACTAAATTATATATTCAAAAAATATATATAATCAACATATGCCGAATGCGGTTGCATAACAAATAATATTAAAGTATACTAAGCACGACGTGATTTCTATGATGATATTACATTTGACCGGCGCATATCGCCACTAAAATGTTACGACTATTAAATTGTAATCGGATTGTGAATGTATGAATATAATGTGTATGAAAGTGTGATAGAGTGTATAAAACATATTTCTAACTTCAAAGCTCGCAAACTGGGAAGTTTTTGATTCCACACCCTAATAGTTAAAATCTCATGAGAATAAATATATTAAATATATTACAAGTTAAATATCGAGTCTTTTTGCTAGCCCATTCCAATTAATTTATTTAATGCGCATTTCCAATATAAGATTCTATGAGTTGATTAATCAGGACCGCTTTTTGAGAAGGTATTGAGATACGGCAGTTAGTCGCGTTTTTTTTTCTTTTTTGAATTAGGCGATTATTAACCAAGATACATAATCGTGACGTCATATGGCTTTTTAACCTGCTGTATCTTGGTTAATAATCGCCTAATTCAAAAAAGAAGAAATACGTGTCGAATATCTTTCAATATTATTTCAAACGGACCTAATTGATTGTAAATTTTTATTCATGTAATTTATTTAACCTGCTGTATCTTGGTTAATAATCGTCTAATTCAAAAAAGAAGAAATACGTGTCGAATATCTTTCAATATTCTTTAAAATGGGCCTAATTGATTGGAAATTTGTATTCATGTAATTTTTTTAACCTGCTGTATCTTGGTTAATAATCGCCTAATTCAAAAAAGAAGAAATACGTGTCGAATATCTTTCGATATTTTTTCAAACGGACCTAATTGATTGCAAAATTTTATTCATCAAACTTTTTAATTATTTTTATTTCGTATCACATACAGCTACGGAGTAACGTAGGAGAAATGAATTGGTGCTTGGGCGTAAGCCGTATCTTTTAGACAAAGCTGCTTCTGGGGAAGATTTACACGAAGGTTACTTAAATATATGAGTAGTTCCTACAAATCTAGTTTGCACGGACTTTATGTAAATTACTACTATAACGAAAATCTAGCAAGTCAGTTTAAAAAGAACCGATTTTGCGGATTAAATCAGTAATCAATGCAATATAATTATAAGACTGAACTAATATAGTAGAAGCTGCATGTAGCCATCCCTTATATGTGTAAAATAAAACTCCTACGTATGTGCGTAAAATCAGTAGGTGCAAAATAAAGGAAAATTGAAGGAAAGATAAAAGAAATGTGTGAAAGCCTTGCTGCCGCGGTCGTCGCCTTCGTTATAATACTAGCGAGCAGTGGATAGAGAAAGAGAAAGCGATACAGAGAGAGAGAGAGCGAGAGAGGGGGAGAGAGAGGGGGAGAGACAGAGAGAGAGAGGGAGCGGGAGAAAGAGAGGGAGAGAGAGAAAGAGAGAGAGAGAAAGAGAGAGGAGAGAGAGAGAGAGAGAGAGAGAGAGAGAGAGAGAGAGAGAGAGAGAGAGAGAGAGAGAGAGAGAGAGAGAGAGCTAGTAATGCCAGTATATATGTAGCTAACGCAATTCTCGAAGGCTGCTGGTCTACGCCGCCCGCAGTCGCGCTGCATCAAGGGGTTAATTTAATCAAACGACGACTTTTGTTTTAAGTACCGTTAACGAGTGTTTATTTTAAAATCCTCTGCGCTAATTGGCCGCAAGCTCCTTTTGCCCACCGCAGAGCGCAGCCCCTGCACTCAAGCCCTACGTATGTAGGTACATAGGGAAAACGCAAACGTGTAGGTGCACTGAGCTAGCAGCAAAAAATAAATAAGTGTGCGGTGGCCGCGTGGTCGTGCACAAATGACTGAGGCTGCGCCGCGACACTGCTGCTTATTTAATAATGCTTGCTCATAGTGTATGTGGAAAATCGTGTGTACAGCATACAAGTCATGTGGGAACACAAAACTTTACATAGCGTCCACATCCTTCCACCACGCCGTTTAACCTGACCTTAATGTCCTTAATCGCGTTAGGTATATCTGTAAGCTACGAGACCTTCTTACTTGCTTGTCTCACTACCATCCTATCAACTTTAACACCTCCAAGTTACAAATTTCTTCTTGTTTACTTTAATACGATTCCAAATATCAGTTGTTTCATTTCAACACGTTATAATTGTTTTGAAAATACATGTTTTGCTGTTGATGAACTTGTAACTAATTATCCGACTAGTCGATTTTTAGAAAGCAGGAAATCAGGCCACTTACTCTGGTATATAAAAACAGATTTTTCTGAACTCTGTTTGTATTTTCAAAGACGAGAAACCATAGAGGAGGTTTTTTTAATCTCATAATGTCAACTTTCACTAAAATTTCTAGGAATGCACGCGAGAAAGTCATGCTATCGCGTGATGAAATATTACGGTTTATACTATTACATTTTATTAAATAACAGTTTATTTTTATTAATATAACTTTTATTACATTTACAAATAACTCACACCACATGCTTAAATTAAATCTATTCTCTAAAATGAATCCTTGAAATTTTTACTGATTGTCTCAGTGAAAGACATTTTCATTGATTAATCAGTGGTTTTCACTGAGAATCAGTGAGTTATTTTGTCAAATTTTATGTCACTATTGAATCAGTGAATTTCACTGTTAAATCAGTGAATTGTATTGCTAAAGCTCAAAGTCACTGGTAAATCAGTGAATTTCACCGTTGAATCCATATCATTCGGAAATGTTGAGTAGCAAAGTTTATATGCTGCGACAGGTTCCTTTGCACATACACATACACTCTCACACCTACAAATACATACAGACAAATATATGAAAGAAATTTATTTCTGTTACCATGACATTAAGGAACTCAGTCTGAGTTAAACTCTAAAAAGATTTTTTATGAATTAATAATAAAAATGTTTTTATTAACTCGTTAATGCCTGGAATGGCATACATTTTTCATTGGTTTTACCTTTCTAGAAAATATAAAAAGCTTCAAGCAAACTAACCTCTTTATTTTATTCGTTATTGTAAAAATTTATTTTTCATATTCATCGCGTTCAGTATTACGTTGAAGTAGTATATAATCGGAGCGTGTTTTTAAAATTGTATGCTAATGGTTTAGCAACGGCCGATCATCCACGCGTAAATGTAAAAACGTTATGTTACCGCGATCGGTGGTGTGCGCATAATCGGTGCTGTAACGTGCGAGATTAACAGCCAGGTACACTTTTTAGCGTTAATAATGCCCTCATAAGCTAATGTAAATTTGTATGTGGTTATTAGAACATTATAAATATTTTCAGTTCACAGTTATTCGTCTCACTATATACATTTATAAATTCCATCAAATATACAGTAGCATAAATTAATTAGCCGTTGAAATTAAATATTTTTTGTTAAAACTTTACTTATTTCATTTATGTAAAAAAATATTTTAATAATAAACATAAAGAATTCGTTTGAGTATTATAATAATTATATGTATTTTCATGAGTATATTACTATATTTCTAAAAATAAAAGCGTGGGGCGCTCATCAAAAGATTCAAATTATATTAACTAATACATAACCTACTTGAAGCTTTTAATGAGCGATGTTTTTATTTTTAGTAATATAGTACTATAATCTTGAAAATACTTATATCAGAAACCAAAATTATTTATTCCTTTTTAGTACATTTTCATAAAAGCGTAGTCTTTAAAATTTTTTAATTTTTTTTATTTAAGGTTTTGTGAACTAAAAAATAAACACTATAAAATAGTTAATTGAAACACAAATGTTTACACAGAAGAAGTCGACAAAGTAGATTCCTATACTAATTTTTTAAGGCTATTCGAAAATACTCTTTAGTAGCATCTTTGGAAGATCATAAAGTAACATCTGGCAAAAGTTTTAAGTAATGTCATTCATATTTGTCAGAGAAAAGTGGGTTTAAACTTTAAAACAACATTTTCTACATCTGTAGTATATACAAAAAAGTGCGCATTTTGTTTTTCTCTCAAATTTATTATTTATTTTAAAAAATAAAACATTATTGATTTATGATTTTGCTTAAAAAAACAAAGTACGTATGACTTTTAAGGTAGTACTCTCGGTACTGAATTAGTCAAAATGAGTACACTTTTTTTACATTTAATTTCTTATTTATTAATGAGGTGAACTTTGTTTAAATTATCGCATAAATAAACTAACACCAAATTACGAGTATAAATTGAAATCAAACAAATGTATTCATCCTATTTATTTAAAAAAAAAATATAGATGCTGGTTTGACTCTATTTTGGAGTTTAAATTCACCTTTTCTTGTGTTGAATTAATTTATTTTTAAATGTAGGTATCTTATTATAGTTTTCGAAAGTGATAAATGAACGTTAAACATTTATCTATTACTACAAAAATTTTTCACAAAAACTGAACGGTCACTGCCGTAATATACGTAAATTATTGTGATTTCCCATAAGACTCCGCGTTAAGGTCGTAACATACCTAAAAACGACGAAAAAATATATTTTTTTATGATGTATTATTGATTTACAATAAGGTATCTAGTACTTAAAATTGAAGTTTTAGATACCAATTAGGATATATAAAAAATATATAGATTTTAATTATCATTTTTAATAGCAGCATTTTTTTAAATTTTCGCGTGTGGCTCACAGCGCCGCGCTGTGTGGTCCATATTATGTCTTATGAACACTCTAGGTAGAGAGACCCTATATTTTTATCTTGGATAAAGAGACTCTATCCGAAAAGCGCGCTGAACTCAAAATAATATAAATAATAATAATAATAATAATAATTTTTTTCGATGATATGTACGAAATGTCACCTAAGGCACACCCGACTGGGTCCGCACAGCTGGATAGTGTGGGGCTGGTTGGGGATGCATTCGCCGTGTGTATAATATAGGATGAAAAATAAAATAAACATAAACGCGAAAAAACTACACAGCCGTTATATCGCAAACCGACCCACTAAAACCTACCACCCTTTCCTCTTCTGGCGGAACCCACCCTGGTACTGTTCATCACATTACCTCAGGGTGGTACCGTTCTAGTATCATCTCGACAACCGCTGCTATCTTGACCTGAACTAAATTAAAAAATTTAACTCGTCTCATTTATACGTTTATTCGAACTGGCGGAAAGAAGAAGTATCCCTATCCCTCCCCGCGACATTCATAAAATGAGAGAAAATGAGCGTCTCCGTCCATTTCCATGGAGTCGTCTGACGTCCCTGGGTTATGTTGGGGTATCGAATCGTCTCCCAGCGCTTCATTCATACCTTCGTTGGTTGCCCTGGCTTGGTACCGTTTCTTTTGTCGTAGGACCGTCTCGGTGAATTTTGCCGTGGTATCCCACTTATTTTCAGCAGACAGCATTTCGCTCACGATGTTCTCAGGCGTGAATTGGCCGACCGAGCCGAGAAGCGCTGTTCTTTCTTCGTTCGACTTTTCGCAGACGAAAAACGTGTGAAACGCATCGTCGCAATCAGTGGAACAGAAGATGTAACTTGGGCTCTGAACCTTCCCCATACGATTGAGGTATGTGTAGAAGTACCCATGGTTACTCAGGAATTGGGTCAGGTAGTAATTTACCTCCCCAGGGACTCTGATAATCCAAGGGGCCAGCTGGTTTATCAGAATTGTTGATCACTTACTCTTGGTTGTGATTGTCCAGAATCGTTGCCACGTTTCCATGCTGCGTTCCCGTTTCTCTCTATGGACTGTAGCTCTGTCCTCTTCTGTTTTCTTCCATTCATAGATTCGCTTGCGCTCCGTCGCGTGTAGATCGATCGGGATGATTCCCGCAATTACGATGACTGTGGGTCTCGAGACCGTGCAATAGGCGATGGTGACTCTGAGAGCTCCTCTACGCCGAACGGAAGTGAGTCGAATTCGGTATAAATTATTCTCAATTGCATCGGCCCATATTTCAGAACCGTACAATAAGATGGATGTAATGATTGACAAGAGGAATCAACGCCTGCTCGCTTTCGGTCCACTCGTATTTGCTATGAGACGGCACAACTGTGCCGTCTTTTTCACCGCTTTATCTGCTGCTCACACTAGGTGACGAAAGAAAGTAAGATTAGTGTCTAGTTTGAGGCTCAGATACATAGCCTCCCTCCTTGTCGAAACCTCTGCGTCTCCCACATACACGAGGAAGATGGTCTCAATCCGTTTGCCTGTGAAGGGTACTATCTCTGTCTTAGCGGTTGCCAAGTCGAGACCGTGTTGCCTCATCCAGAGCAAGACTCTGCGCATCGCCTGATTAAGCCGATATTGTGCTTTCTCGTAGTTACGTGCGATGATGACTAAAGTGACATCATCGGCGTAAGCTGTCATGTATACCCCTCCGGCAGCCCGAGTCTCAACAGGCTATCGTAAAAGACCCCTGCGCCACGCCGGCGCTGAGATATTTCTCGCGTTGGCCTTCTTCTGTTTCATAACGGAGGATTCGGTCCTTCAGATAGTCCCGTATCACCCGCATGAGGTACTCCGGTACTTTGAACGCGTGCAACATTTCCAAATTGTCCGGCCACCTGGCCGAGTTGAACGCGTTCTTCATATCTAGCGTTGTAAGGAGGGCGACTTTTCTGGAAAAATGATTTACAGACCACACCCTCTTCCCCTGCTGTACCACCTCTCGTATAGCGTCCACTGTGGATTGCTGTTTTCTGAAATCGCTTTGCCGATCAGCACGAGACGCGCAACCTTCCAGGGGGTAACAAAGACACCCGCCTTGAGGCACGCGTTGTATATATTCAGCAAGAGAGAGGATGCTCTCACTGCGATGATCTTCAAAATCTCGGCTAGTATCCCGCGGGGCCCAGGCGCCTTTCCGCGCCGCATCATTTTGGCAGCGATCTGAAGCTCCCCGGTGGAAAATAGGGTGATCTCACCGACGTCCGTGGTTTCCTCCTGGACCTGCCTTAGCGGGTCCACAATTTGAGTCATGGTGTCTTCGTCGAAAGGGGCACTCGGGAGTGCGAAAAGTTTCTTGGTCACGATCTTGTAGCCCAAGCCCTACACGTCCCCATTGACTTCCTCCATCAGATTCTTCCAGCACTGTGTTTTGCTCCGGATAATCTCGCGTCGGAACCGTTTGTGCGCTGCTATTTGCTGCGCCGAGAGCCGCTCTACCTTCTATTCGTCTCGCGTTCTTTGCGCTCTTCTTCTAAGACGGTTCGCTTCCGCCCTCAGTTGCACGATTTCGTCGGTCCACCAGTGAGCTTGGCGTTTTCCACGTCGCGATCCCTTGCGGGGTATGGATGCGTCACAGGCTCGGTGAATGAGACCCATGGTCTCCTTCACTAGAACCTCTACTCCGACCCTGTTCACTGTGGCGTTCGTCGTCGGTAAATTTTGTTGGCCTTCTAGCAGCACCTCGACTAGTTTGTCGGTGTTGAGTTTGGCCAGATTCCATTGAGGTGACTTTCGCGCGACTCCTTTCTGCGATTGGGTTTTATCGCTCAGCTGAAAGGTGATGCACTACTGATGCACTGATTGTCGGATACAAAGGACACGCCGGGAATCGTCCCAATAAATCCTGGCTGTCTGAATGTTGGCGTGTTCATAACGTTGAGAACTATCAAGCCGAGTATGGATATCATATCCATGATGGATCTTCCTCTGCTGTCCGGGATCTCGCATGCCCAACTCTGATGCTCGCGCTTTGAAGTCGCTGACAACAACGATCTCGCCTTTTATCTTGCAGATCGCATCTTACAACTCGTCCAGACTCCGCCTGAATTGCTCAATATGGACGTTCGGGGTATAATAGCAGCTCACGTAAAATACGTCTCTGCTTTTCACCCACACGAAGCCACTTCCGGCTCCATGTTCGTCCACTCTGATGGTTTGGGAGCCCACGTAGACTGCTGCAGTACCCAGTTTGTCTGGATACAACGTAGGTACATTCCAGTCGGGGTACTGCTCACTGATTAGTAGCACATCAGGCTTCTTCTCAATTCTATATTGAGTCAGAAGGCTGTTGGCTAAGTCGCTTCTGTGTAGGTTCATTTGAAGGACCGTTATACGGCCCATCATTAACGCTTCACTTTAGTCTGCCTAAGCCTATCGCGGAACGCTCTACACTGTCCTGATCCTGGGATGTGACCCAGATGAACCTGATCTACTCCAAGTGCCGTGCACAAGACGCACTTTGCCTCGGCAGCTCTGCAGGCTGCTCCTTTTTGGCCTTCCTCGCCACACTTGTAGCAGGCCCTACTTCCATCTAGGGCTCTGCAGTAGCGTGCCTGATATCCGTAACCCAGACATTTAAAGCACCACTGCAGCCGCTGCCACCTTCTCAGTCAACAGTTCATCTAGCCAACTCTCAAGCGGCTCTTCTCCAGCAGAAACTCAGCCTATTCCTGGTCCATTTCTACGATACGCTGATCTCACCTACTGAGTTTCGTGCTTCGTTGAAGAGCCTCTTGACAGCTGCTTCCTCCTCTTCTTTGGTGGTGGGTGCTCGTCTTCGGTGACAGGTTCTTCACGACCCCTGTGTCACCTACTGCCTTTTTGAAGGAGTCTCCGAGGCTTCCCAACACGTGGTCATTGGTATTCGAGCCTAACTCTACCAGGACATCGCCCGCCCTGGTTTTTCTGATACGTACATCAGTGATTGGGCACTCTGATGGAATCTTTTCGCAGACATTCGAAAGAACGTCGGCGTAAGAGACTCCATCATTAGGGCGGATAAGGTTAGCCTTGGGGCGCTTCCTGGGCGTCCTCCTCCTCTTCTTCTTGGGAGACTTCTCAGAAGGCTCTGTCTTCTTGTTCGCCGGTGTCTTGGCTATCGGTGGCTTCTGTTGTTGCGGGTAGTGATGCAGCTGTCATCGCAGCTTCTCCCGCTCTTGCTGCTCCTATTTGTGCTGCAGCTGTAGCTCCTTCTGCTGCTGCTGCTATGATTTCTTAGCAGCAGCTTTCTCCTCCCTGGACTGGACCGTTACAAAACCGTCGGTCTCCGACGGCTCATTGACCCTAGCCTTCGTGTCAGTGACTACTGACTCGGTGTTGTCGGAGTCCGCGTCTAGCGGTCGTCCCCTCTTATTTTGAGGCCTTTGGCTTGAGGTGGCCGCGGCTCCCAGAATGTCTGTTGGGCTGTACTCTTGGATGTTGGGAAGCAGACGTCATTGGATGGTCCTTCCAAGAGACGAAAAGTTCGACGAGATAGGGTATGGAGTGTTTGATAGTGCTATTGACTCCGGGCTGCTTCTCCAAAGCTTTTCCCATATTTTTGAGGATTTCATCTATCACCTTTATGAACTCCTCGATACTACTTACCTCCGGACGGCTGAGCTATTGTGAGCGATTTTGAAACAAGCTGCTTCACCATCACCATCGCTTCTGGGAAGGTTTGGGGTTGACCTGCCTTCTGGCTCATCACTTGGTTTTGTAGGTATATTTTCTTTCTTGATTGTTAACCGGCGCATCGTGCGTAAGGGGGCGGGCCGAAATAGCTGGGAACCGGTGCACTCTCGAATACTTTGATCCTACCCCAGATCCCTGAGGCCCAGCCTTCGTTTTCCCGGTCCCGGAAAAACGGACAGACCAGGGCTCGCCCGGAGCAACAGGAGTTCTGACCCCCCTGCCCAATACGCACTTCCTGATCAGGGTCCGAAGCGGCCGGCTTCTGATCCCGTGCCGAAACTAACCGCCTCGGCAGAGCTAGGCTCACAACAGCCCATGCCGATGGGAACCACCGCATGTCCCGACGCGAGAACAATCGAGTCGGGTGGTTTTCTGTGCTACTGCGTCACGACTAGCGTACCGCCCGAAAGTAGATGTTTGAGTATTTTGTTGAGTGTAGTGCGTGTGGTAAGAGTAGGATAATGGTTGTAAGAGTAAATGTGTGTAGAGTGAGATCGGTTGGTATTTAGTCACCTTCTGACTTCCAGACCAACTAGCAAGTCATCCGGCTACAAGCCATACCGGGAGGACCGCTGCGCTTCCTTATGCCAGGAAGTCGATGCCTCGGCTACGCGTCAACCCTGGACAGGATCTCAACACCTTCAACAAAGTTTTTCGGTCTGATCTGTATGTAAATCTGTAAATCGTAAATCTATAAACAAGGGAGCTGTACGGGCTGCCGGCGATTTAGCTGTTACTGTTACTGTTACTGTTACTGTTACTGTTACTGTTACTGTTACTGTTGCTGATGCTGCTGCTGCTGCTGCTGCTACTGCGAAAAAAAACAGAAAAAGAAAATTATTCCAATAAATGATTAATTAAATAATTCATCAAATAATGATAATATTATTTTTTTAAAAGAAATAAATAATAATTGCAATTATTAATTATATTATAAAACCATTGTTTATTAGAGAATAACAATAATATTATCTTTAATTAATTAAGTAAGCTGCGACTACACAGACTCGTACCTACACAACTATCTGTAGTGTATACAGTACAGTTACTGTATATACGCCCAGTAGCGCTATAATATTCACGCAAACACTACCAGCATATATTTTTCGTAACTCGGACATACTGTCAAATAAACGAGCAAATAAATTAGCAAGTAAACGAGCAAGTGGTCAAACGTATTGTATTGTTTACCAAATTATTTATTTAAACATAAATTAATTCTGCAAACACGTGATTAATTTTGCAACAAAACTATTTAATTTTTACAGCTGAAAACAAATGTAACGATAAACTGAAACAATACAGTTTATGAGTAATTTACACTATTACTCAATTTGCTCATAATAAAATTTTCAAAAATTACTTTATTTGTAAACACTATAAAATAAAGGAAAATTTTAACAACAATCGTTATGTTTACTTTCATCACAAAATAAAATGTTTGTATTATATATGCGATTTCGCTTCAAATACAAGAAATCAAATTTTATTCACTTAAATACTCACTAGTGATTTTACCAAAATTTACACTTCATTTTCATAAATACAGAAACAATTTATCACTAAAAGAATTGTTTATTATTTACTGTTAAATAAAATTTTAATCACTAGATTTCGCTTTAGTATTTATTATAAAAAAGTTATCACTTTAACAAACACGTTTGTTTACTTGCGAGAAACGCTTTTTACAGAAGAAAAATTTTTATCCTCACACTCTTCTATACCAATTAGAATACTATCTAGCGGAAAAAATTATTTACTCCTACGTTAACTAAATATCAGACAAATAAGTCAAGCGGCCGCGTGAATATAATAAAAGCTGAAATATTATTTCGCTCCAGTCTGGCTCGTACTCAGAATATTCCGGAGCCAGCAAAGGCTTATTTACTTCACGCCGTTGCTCATTTTGCGAGTTCTCTTGCGCACCGAACGTAAACAATGCCCGCGCGTGCGTTGGCCTAAGCCGCTTCGAATGCCGTTGAAATATTTTTCGTCGTGTGTGCTCGCAATATTTTCACGCGCGATCCACACTATGCACTTTTCCATTAGTTATTGGCGTTATTGCGATAATCCCCACGATTCAGTGATTTTTCCGGAGGGCGCCAATTATATAACGGGATTTTTACCTCGTATAGATACCCGCTGTATATATGTATTCTGTGGGCATGAGGATAACGTTGGGAGAAGGGAGAATCAGAGATAGCGCACTAGTATATATATATATGTAAAGTAAAGGTATATTCGCGAGAACAAGAAGAAGGTACATATGCACACGTTGCACTGCGTGTGTGCTCTTGGACGCATGTATACGGGGACGAAAAGATACCGCGTGAAAGAGAGAGAAAGAGGCAGAGATAGGTTCAATGCTGAATAGGCTCTTACTATAAATACCGGCGGATCCGCAATGCTCGCACGCCAATTGAACAGTCGGGACCCCCTTGTCCTCGGCGAAGCTTGTAGTTGTCGCCCACAGTCTCCGCAGTCCTTGCCGTTCCTCAACCGTCGCGATCTCCGCGTTGTCTCCAAAATATCTCTCACCGGCAGTTCTATACGCGCAATTAATAAATTAATGCTATAATTAATTCATTAGATACAAGCGCTTAGATATTGTCAGTAAAAAAATTTAGTGTAAAAACAAAAAAAGATATTTTGATTTAAGAACATTTTTTTAAACTAAATTTTGTTATTATTTTACAAAAATAATTTTAAAGTTACTGTTAGATACATCAATTGAAATAAAATGACGTCTACTTTATAAAAACGTACATATTTTTGAAAAGCTAAACGTATAAAATGACAAAAATTAATTTTTTCTCTTTTTACAATTTTTTAAAATTAATATTTTGTTATTATTTCATGAAAATAAGTTTAAAATTATTATAAGATATATCAATCCATAGGAAATTACGTTAACTTTATGAAAACGTACAAATTCAACGTATAAAATAACGAAAAAAAATTATCCATCCGTTCCAGCTCCAAAATCTAATCAGTTCTAAGTTCAAACATATGTAATATGTCTGTAAAATTCCAGCGCGTGATATGCTTCCCTCGAAGAGTTATGGTGGACACAAATTTTGGTTTCATACATACATACATACAGACATACACATACACACACATACAGACATTAAAAAAAACTATTGTAAACATATTTTTATGACACAGGAACCTCAAAAACATGGAGATAATCGAATCTCTAAAAAAAATTTTATCATCTTTTCTTTGCTCTCTATATATACTCGAGTTTATGAACAACGGCTTTATCCATTTTTCGACACGGTATGCGTAAAGTTGCACTTTACCCATTTCATAAATTCTTAAAGTTGCAATTTCACACCTTTGGACTCATCAGTAAGGCAATATAGGCCGACCCTGCCTTAAATGATTTTCGTAACGACCTTTGGGATTTATGACCATTATATTATATGTATATTTATAACCGATATATCGATAGTCATGACCCATTTTCCAAGATCAAATATAGGTCGATTCTTGCCTATACGCTAGTTCGACTCCAAAGGGACACAATCATTCATAATGAAAAAGAATAAACAATATGCCAAAATGTAACCCTTTTCTTTTTCAGTCATTTTTGGCGCGTGCATCCATGATTATTTCGTCGGGTGAGAGAAAGAACATACTATCTCGGCGGAGAGTTAAAAAACGTAGCATCTCGGCAGAGAGTTGAATTCTCATTTTGAAAGCAAACGCGTTTGATAATTAAATAACGCTATTACCCATCACATGTAGTGAATTATTTACTGCATACGTTAGTAATACATCATAAGACCTTTTTGAGCAAAATTATTATTATATTATTACGTTATCCGTTATCTTACATTATTATAGTACATTTTCCAACTCTCCGCCGAGATGGTACGTTTTCCAATTCTCCGCCGAGATGGTACGTTTTCCAATTCTCCGTCGAGGTGATACGTTCTTCCTCTTACCCGGCAATTTGTTCACCTTCCTAATAATAACCTTGGTGACCCTAAAATCAAATTTATCTTCTCTTTATATTTCACAAATTTAATATAACACACACAACATACACACACACACACTCACACGCACACATACACTAACATCCATACATACATTTTCTAAAAATAGTGTATTTTGACTTCTTAAGTCTCAAAACATGTTTTTAACATGTTTTTAACAAAGCTTATTTTTTACTATCACAAAGCCTCCTCTTTGAGGAAGTAACATTATTATATTAATTTTAACACGTAGTTAAAGTGAACATAGTAACACTCACCTTGATCAATATATATATTCTTAATTTTATATTCAGCAGCGTATCAATTAGTTTATTCGAATTTTAAAAATATTCATTTAAGAAAAGAAAGTCTCTTTTGAAAGTCCGAATTGTACGCAATACTTAAGTTAAACATATTTGTTAGGAATATTGTTTTCTTAAATATGAAATTAACTGCTACTCATGTAATTGTTGTCAACTGCTTACCTTTCCTTTGTGTTAGTATCTACTATATCTATGAGGATGATGAGCGACAAACTCGGGCCAGAAGATGGCGCAAGCGAGATATTACTCTAACCAATCAATACGTAGGGATCGATGATTACGCAGAATTCTGATTGGCTGGAGTCCTATTTCACTGTGCTGGCATTGGGCAATAATTTGCTAGCTCGGCATCCTCATATCTAATACTTACCTTCACGCTCTAAAAGCTTTATTTGATTGCAGCTTATTTATAGTTTGTACATGTTACCTATATAGTTCCTACATATTTTAAAATATGTACTAAATGTTAACAGATTATACCCAAAATTTAATTAGCTCCATGTTAAGTCATACTTGATATATCCGCAAAATTTCAGCAAAAAAAACGATTGCCCTCGAGAGTTATATGGGTCACAACATGTAGTCACATGTTGCACGCACGCACGCACGCACGCACGCACGCACGCGCGCGATTGCACAAGTGTACGCACACATACATGCATACGCAGGCGCACGTGCACGCGCACACACATACAGGCACGCATATACACACTTACATGTTCAGAAGCACGCACGCATAGATATACACGCTTACATACACAAAAATATGCATACAAAATGTCATTTCTTAAAAACCTATTTTTCTAACTCTGAGCCTTGAAAACATCGAAGTACATCGAAATCTGGTATTTCAATTTTCTTATCGTTAGTTCTAGTGAATATAAGCTAGCAATTGATTACAGATATCGCTTAACTAATAAAAACTAATAAAAACTAATAAAATAATGAGAATGTTTCCACGTCTAATTTTGGTTTTTATAGTTCCATAAATAGGTTGAGAAGACAGTGGAATGTATTACCGCAAAGTATAATTTGTCAACCTACGATATCTACCTTCAAGACGGCAACTAGATCACTCTCTGAAGCGTATTAAACATCCGTATATTATATCTGTTTTATCAGTCATTTTTTACATTAATATTGGTACTTTTATATATTTAAATTTCTATCTTCATTTTAATATATATATATATATATATATGTTTTTTTCTATTTTCTATTTTCCTTCTTTTGTTAATACATGTAAAGGGCTTAGGCCCGTGAAATCAATAAATAAATAAATAAATAAATGAAAAGAAAAAAAAGAACGTATTATTGATACTAAATAGGAATCTCTTAATCTAGCTCAAACATTTTTTATCTGTATTTTTATTCAAAGATGCACGTTTACGAGTCTATAATAAAATTGATTTATCGCGCACAAGTTTATAGGAACTATATTCAGTATATTCATTGCCTACATAAATTCATTAAACTTTCTGGAACGTTAAGAATAAAGATGATTAAGCATCAGTAAAGAGTTTTACATTTGCAAACTTTTCACTTCATCAAGACTTAAGTGTATGCGATATATAGTTAATACTTTACAATATATAGTTCGAAGCGTTAGATCCCGTTAGTTCATAATTACTTATCCCTGTCTTTTGCTTTCTTAGTATCTAGCGCGGCAAATGTCATACTACTTACTTATCGTGATGGCTCCGCGTGGATAATTAAACGCATAGGCGAGGACACTTCGACGTCGAATTAAGAACTTGGTTAATCGAGCGTGCAAGGCTTGAGAACTTATAGTAGATGACACATTTCTACTTATGTTTGCTTTCACAAAGAGAAAGTTTTGTAACGATAATATTTTTGAAATATCAGATGTTTAAGTATTTTGATGTTTCGATGTTGCCTAATGTATGTGTGTGCATATGTGTATGTAGGGGAGAGCGGGGCACGATTGGCAGGTCAACTTTGATCCAGGCTATATTAAAAACTAATTGACTTTAAGAAGCTTACAAATCGTAGCCTACTTATTAACTATCACCGAAATTAATGCCGTACTTTGTAAAAGCATACATGTATAATATTTTTTGTATATTTATCGAAATGAAACCTGCCAAACGTGCCCCGCCTTTCTGACTAGCGGGGTAACATTGGCATGCGAGTGGGGCGAAATTGGCGCGGTATTGCAGAAGAAAGCTTCAAATTAGAAAATGTGATCAGGATTTGGTTATAGGTAAAAAACAAAGGTTTTGATATTAGAATTAATTTACTTTTATTAATGTACATCAGTTAGAGTCAGTCTGTTACATTTTTCTTATTATTACTATAACATATTTTTATTAAATTTATCACATTTTGTTTCATTCTTATTATTATGATAACATTTTTACTAAATTTATCACATTTTGTTTCTTTCTTATAAATTAACGTAACTTACAAATCTTTGTAACATTTACAGTCTTTTAGTATTTTATAAATGATTTGAAAAATGTTAACAATTTTTTTTAACCTACAGTAATACAATACTGAGATCAAAGTAACAAAGTAAAATAAAATATATTTTGCACTGATAACTGCTTTTCTTAAAATAAAAAGTCAGTCGTCACATAGTTGCTAATTAGTTCAGTATTGTAAGACAATGGAATATACTGAATTTGACTATCCGAAAAAACAATTAAAACGATACTCCCTCCTGATTTCTTCGAGCTCCGAAACATTTACATGTAAAATGAGGTTATGTACGCGAGGTTCCATTCAATGACACAGCGCTTCAAGTGCCAAGCGTGCCCCGTCTCGCCTGCCAAGCGTGCCCTGCTCGGAATATCTTTTTCAATTAAAAAAATCCTTCTTTGCATTTACTTTAGGTTAATAAAAAAGAAAGGAATTAAAAGTTCGAAAATTAAACTTTCAAATTAGACCATTTGTAAGTCAGTGTATATATTCTTTCTTAGTTTACCTTGTGATGGAAATATCGATGCGAGCGTCGTATTTTAAGTAAAATATTCAATCTTATTTATTACTTTTATTTTTAATTTAATTTTAACATATCGGGTATTGAAAAAAAGTTTATCGATTGAGGAATTAAGCAGGGAAAAGATCATTTTAAAATATGAATTTTTAATATGAAAATTTTAGCTGCCAAAGTGATCCGGCATGCCAAGGTTGCCCCGCTATCCCCTACATTCGATGGACACATATTCGGATCGAACGTTTTTAAAATGCTCCAATGAGATTGACCGATTCACAGGAATTAATCAATAATGTGGCACGATTTCAAACATTCGATTCGAATATATGTCCGTCGAGTGTATATGAGTGTGCATATGAATGCGTATTATAATTAATGATTTTTTAAAAATTAGTTAGATCTCCGAAGAAAATTATAAAAAAGACTTGAGGAAAAAGTGCTTCGCTTAAGGTGGTTCTATACCCAAAATAGTACATTTCGACACGGGTGCGGAAGTACATTATTTGCCTCATGTGACGTTTTTCGCTCGAGTGAAGCTAGAGTGAAAGGTCACATGAGGTAAATAATCTACTTACGCACTAGTTTCGAAACGCATTTTATACCACGAGCGCCGAAAAATCATATCAAAGATGCGATTTTGAGGTTAGAGTGGTATGGAGTCAAATTCTACCAGTTTCCAAAACAATGCTCTGAATTTCAAGTATGTTAAATATAAGCATATCAGAAAGTTATTTGTGCATTTTGAATTTTGAATTACACCTTCTTTATACATATACACATACACACAGTGCAATATACACACATATATACAATTTTTTTAAACTAAAATTTGTTATTATTTTACAAAATAACTTTAAAGTCACTGTTAGATGCATTAATCGAAAGAAAATGACGTCTACATTATAAAAATGTACATATTTTTGAAAAGCTCAACGTATAAAAAATTACTGACAATTCATTAGCACTTAGCTTCCTTAAACTTTAAAAAATGTTCCAACATGAAATTATTTATTCAAATTAATACTGGGTTGAAAAATAAAAATTACAAATCTATTGCTTTTATATATTTATATATATGAGTGGTTCCATGTCAACTGAGCATGTCCAAAAATAAAAAAGTCTAAAACTCAAGGTGTTATATGTCAAGGGCAATTGAAGGTTGAAAAACGCAGTTTTTTTAATATCTTGAGATTTTCTCAACATTGTTTGATTTTTAAATAAAAAACTACGGATTTTTGAGAAAAATGTGTAACAACATCTTTTGGTCAAAATGAGGTAAGGAATCTAAAAAAAAATTGTATTAGTCCCTATAGTGTTACTTTGTGAATCCTTGCATTATGATATATTGTGATATTAGAATTCTAGAAAATTGCCATCAGCTTTTTCAAAATAAAACATCTAAAAATTTAGTTTTTCATATTTTCTTTAATTCTAGACTTGTTATAATTTCTGTAGAATTTTTAAATAGCGAACTTTTTTTCGGTATTTCCATTGTGTGACTGTAATAAAAATTCACCATTTAAAAGTTCTGCAGGAATTATATTTAGTTTAACACCATTTCGATCAATGTCCAGAATGATACTAAATTTTAAGATTTTTTGCTTTGAAAAAGGTGACGGCAATCTGCTAGAATCTGAATATTACAATACATCATAAAGCATAGGTTTATAAAGAAGAAATATCTGAGAAAAATGCGCTATTTAAAAGTTTTGCAAAAATTATATTCGGCTTGAGACCATTTTCTAACAAAATTAGAATTAAATATGAAAAACTTAGTTTTAAGATATTTTATTTTAAAAAGCTGACGGCGATTTTCTAAAATCTCAGTATTACAATACGCGGGTTCACAAAGTATTCCAATAGTGTCTAATAAAATTTTTTTTAGATTATTTACCTATTTTTGACAAAAAATGTTTTTTCACTTTTTTCCCTAAAGTCACTAATTTTTGCGCTAATAATTAAACAATGTTAATAAAATCTCAAAATATAAAAAAAAACGCATATTTCAACTTTCAATTGTCCTTGACATATAACACCTTCGGGTCTGAATTTTTTCAGATGTTTTGAAGCCTTTAGGTTCAAAGTTGATCAAGGCTAAATATGAGCATGTAGTCATTTTTTTACACTTTTTAGCAAATTTCAACCTCCATTTCAACCTCCTTTATTCAACAAAACTCACGACTATTTTACATACTAAAAGGAACAATTCTGCGGAAATAAATTTTTCTATTTTTTTGTCCTCCATTTCCCAGAAAAAGAATATAACCTCGAATATCTCGAAAAATAAAAGTCCTCATGATCTGAACAAATAACCTAGCCGCGAGATAGTAAAAAGCTACTTTTCTGGAAATTTTCAGAAGGAATAATATCGTTTTATTTAAGTTATTATTTGCTATAGAAAATCAATTTTTCAACCAAATGATATTTCTCAATTATAGAAAAATAAAATGTCTCAAAAATTTTACAGAATAATCTTTTCCATTGTACTAATTACGTGAAATTTTTTCAAATGCGTTTTATCATATATTTCAGAGAAATCACCGTTCGAACAAAAAATTACGTTTCTGTGTATAAAAAAAGAAAGGAAACACCTTAAATTTAAACCTTTTTAAATGCATTTTCACTGAATCGATGATATTATTTATAACTTTCCAAATAACCCGAAAAACTAAAAGCCAAAAATTGAAAAGCCGCTACAAATCATAAAAATCCGAAAAATTGTTATTGTGCCCTTATCGTTTACAAAGACAAACAAAATGAGCCCTGAAGCATTGAATTTTACTGTGGATTACTCGAGATATCGATGCATACATACATACACACACAAACACACACACACACACACACACACACACACACGCACACACACGCACACACGAACACGAACACATACACGTTCATACGGACATTTTCTAAAACTAGTGTATTTTGATTCCTTATATCTCACTTTTTTTACTATGACAAAGCTTCCTCTCTGAGGAAGCAAGAATAAAATTCTTTTTATCGCTTTTGATAATTTCTAAAAACTAATGTTTTCTTATTATTTCACAAAAATAAGTTTAAAGTTATTATAAGAAATATCAATCTAAAGGAAATTAAGCCAACTTTATGAAAAAGTACATATTTTTGACAAGTTCGACGTATAAAATGACAACTTTTTTTCGGTATATAGAATTTATTAAACTAAAATTTTGTTATTATTTTACAAAGATAACTTTAAAGTTACGTATAAAATGACAAAAAAAATTTTGTTTCCTCATAGGTTTGTGATGGTATATAGATAAGTGTTGCTAAAAACATGTTGGAAACATGTTTTGAGATATACGGAATAGGAGGTACGATAACTTGAGCAAAACGGTATTATTCTCGTTGAAAATTTCCAGAAAGGTAGCTTGTAACTATCTCTTGGCTAAGATATTTGCTTAGATCATGAGGACTTTTATTTTTCAAGATATTTGAGGTTATGTATTTAAAAAATAATTTTTTTGATCGCTTATATCTCGAGGATGGCGCAGTCTTTTTTTGCTATCTGGAACTCACCTTTTTAGTTTGTTAATGAAGATTTGGAATTAAAAACAAATTTTAAGATTCGTCGACTCGTTTTCGTTTTATAACAATTTTTTTATTTTACGATATTCTGAAATCTATGAGATAAATTATTTTGGTATGTTAGAAATAATATGATCGCTTCAGCGTAAATGCATTTGAAAGACCACACAATTATCTATCTTCTCTGACACGAAAGTTTCTATAAGCTATCTTCCTTCTTTTGTTATACACGAAAAGATCTTCTTTTAACGACCATATTTCGGAATCATATGATGGAAAATCTTTATAATAAATTGAGCTGGAAAAGGTGGATTTCTACTATATCTTGTCTGAGCTCTTAGCCCAGAGTATGAGGTCTTTTATCTTTAAAAATATTTGAGGTTATATTTTATTAAACAATCGAATTCTTATTTGTCTTTTTTTACAAGCATACGAAATCAGAAAAAATACATAGAGATTTCTCGATAGCGTTTGATAACGATTTTTCTATTTTAAAATAGCATTAATATTAAAACAAAAACTTTAATATTGGATCTGCTTTGTTTTTATTTTTATAAAATCAACTATATTTGCTTGAAAGTTACTAATTAGGTGTTTTTGGAGTCGCTGATTCGTCATATTGAATTTTAAAAATGTGTCAACAGATTAACATGTTTATTAAATTACATTCATGGAATGTGTAAATAAATAAGTGTTTCGATATCATTTCCACGTTACCATAAGGTAGATGCGTTTTTTTAAACATAAAATGTTCATTTTATTTCTTAATAGCAAGGTTTTATTCACTTTTAATTGTTAGATAGATATATACATATTTGGGTGTTCGCTAGATATAGGACATAAAACAAAAAATCATATGAGAGTTTATGAAGGTCGTATGTTATATCTCGTGAAATGTGCTTAATAATAGTCCATAATTGGATGAAAACAAAAAATTGTTCCAAGAAAATCGTAACGTCTCAAGTGTCAATATAGTCAATTTAAAAATATTTAATTAAACCCCAATTTTTTTTTAATATTTTAATCAATTTTAATATTTCGGGGGTTAT
Source organism: Gastracanthus pulcherrimus (assembly GCA_949152435.1). Classification (NCBI taxonomy): domain Eukaryota; kingdom Metazoa; phylum Arthropoda; class Insecta; order Hymenoptera; family Pteromalidae; genus Gastracanthus; species Gastracanthus pulcherrimus. Next base: position 299,799 of record OX424576.1, read on the forward strand.
TCTTTTCTTTAAACATTTATCTACAAAGTTAACGAAAGAAAATTATTAAATAATATATCTGCGAAAAATGAAAGCAAATTATTTATAAAATTTTACGCGATTATTTATAAATAATTTAATTAATTAGCTTATAAAAAAGGACTTGTCGGTTTGACTTTTCAACGCAGAAATAAATAGAACACATAAATATATATAGAAACAATTAATAATAAGATTAGACTATCTAAGTGCCAATGAATTGGCAGCGGTTTTTTATTAATGCTGCTTTTAAATATAATGTTTTATGGACCCAAAGAAAATTTTTTGTTTTGGTTTAACGCAGGCCTGTTGTAGATGGATTTAACGAGAAAAATTAATTTTAATCTGCTGAAATTAGTGTAATATAATGATACATATCGGATATTAAATTTGATTTTATTAAAAAATAATTTTTCCAGCGAAGGGATCGAGAAAAAAGCTTTATTCGCAGACTAAACAGATATACGTACGAGCACGAAGGAAAGCGAAGAGGGAACAAAGCGGCGCCTGAAATGAAGCCCGAACGAAACAAGAAATAGCAAAACGCTCAGTGCAGCTCCCGCGCGGTTTCTTCGCAGTTTCGCGCTTTTAATTTCCAGTCCTTTTCGCGCATGACAATTCAGACATCATTAAATAGAAACAGTGGAAGTAACGAGGGCCGCGCTGGGAAAATGGTCGAGTTCTTTTTTTTCTCTTATCTCTTTTTTCGTGCGTCCGCGTCCATAAATTCTAAGGGGAATTCTTGCGGTAAGCTTTTGCGACTCGTTCTCTCTCTTTTTCTTACTCCTGCAGCTGCTGCAGCTGGTAATGCAGGGGCATCATTAATTTTGAGCTTTTTTAGGCCTGAAAAAAATTATAATCGCGAAAAAGTGGTTAGCGGTTCTAGGAACAGGGTGTGCCGTTGTTTGGGTGAGCGCGGAAAACAGTCAACCACTACTTACAACATCTATACTGATGTACATAATATATGTATACATTTGCTAACAGTTGCGTAAAAATAATATTATTATATTGTTCAACGGGAAGGATTATGTTAGACTGTATGTGTGTTGTTAGACTGAGCTCAGGAAGAACTTTTTTGAACGAGTACTATGTTTTATATAAGTTGTTTGTAGGAAATTGTTTGGTTTGATGGCTCCTCTTATAACTACTATTGAGAAGTAAAGTAATAGAAAGCTTGCGAGATTTTTATGGATATTTTTGAGGTCGCTGAATCGGAATCTATAGGTTTTAAAAAATTGACTGTCCGTATGTATGTATGTACAGTGGTGTCGCATTATAATACCGGCATTATTTCGCGAAACCACTAACCACTGTATGCGTGAACGCGAACGTGTGTATGTGTGTGTGTGTTTGAGCGGGTGCCTACTGCCTTCGTGCGTGATGTGTGTGCATTTATGTGTGTGTCTATGTATGTATGTATGTGTGTGTGTCTATGTGTGTATGTATGTGTGTGTCTATGTGTGTGTGTATGTATGTGTGTACGTGCGTGCGTATGTTTGTGTCCCTGTGTGTGTATGTGTGTGCGCGTGTGTATGTGTCTGTGTGTATGTCTGTGCCTGTGTGTGTATGTATGTGGTAAAATTGTTGTGATCATCATAAGTTTAGCAGACATTTGCAATTCCGACTAAAATTTTCCTAGCTTATTACTGTTGCATTGTCTATAATATTGTGGATAACAATGTCGATTATTCCTAAAATCACTTTTATCTATGTAAATATTCAATAAATGATTGTGCATTAAATATCTCTGAGAAAGTATTCTGCTAAACGGGTTAGCAGCGGCTTTTATTATTACAGTGTATTTGAGCTACATCTACTATTATGTAAGATTTAAGTAATTTAAAGATTTTTATTCTTAAAGTACACGTAAATGTTGACAGCTTATATTCAATCAGAGCAATTGAATATTACATTTATTCTCTTAAAGTATGACTTGAATTAAATCGTGCTCCATGCAAAAACGGCAAATACTTAGGCATCAAATATGCACGTATGTATATATGTCTGTAATAAATAAAGAAGAGTGGTGCTATGGAGGTGAAGAAAATCTGACAGTTTGGTGCAAATTATCCTCATATGAAATATGTAAATGCGTGAATTTGTAGCTGTCTGCGGATTTAAAAAGAAGAGAATAGCAAGTTCAGATTAGTAGATTATAAAATGCTGAAACATTCGAGTGAATGACGTTTCGATGTTTACGAAAAAACGTTTGTTGTTTTATCGAGTCATCGCGATTTAATCGGATTGTTGTGCAGTCGTGCAATTGTGCAGTTGTGCAGTTGTGCAGTTGTGGATTTATGTATTTGTGCATTTGTGCAGTTGTGTAGTGGAAGCTGCATACATATGCTTGGGTGCTTGGGCATATCCTCCGTGTCGTAAACAAGGACAGGTAGATGAATGGAGTATGTCGAACACGCGCTAATAAGGGCGCCATGCCATTGCAGTTCTCTCGCTACTCGCGCGTTCTCCCTTGAAAATCCAGGGAATTTTCCGTCGCCGATCGGCCAGCGCGTACCATATGGATTACCGGCCAGTCTCGTCCAGGCCGCAAGCTCTGCAATGTTTCAATACCTTGGTCGGTCTAATTAGCCTCGAGTACGCTCGAGTACCTGCTGGAGAATGCAGCTGCGTTAGAGCGTGCATTAATTAATTTTCGAAACTGACCTTTCCAGCAGCGACAGAGTAGCCCTCCAATATCGCTGGCGCGCAAAAAAATCATTATATAATATCTCCTCCCATGCTGCAGCTCCCGTCTCATCTTTTTTCAACTTTCTTTTTTCTCCTGCGCGCCTCTCTAGCGCTGCTAGCTGCTACAACTACTAGAACCGCCCGGCACATCGAAAAAGCCTTCTGAAAATTTGACTTACCGTGTTGATCTACAGCGAGCATGCGAGGAGACAGGTAATTGAACGTAGGTAAATGTGCGCAGGCCGCGCACGCAGTGGCCAGAGGAGCCGCTCAACCAGCGCTAAACTTGACAATGCATAATTAAGGACGGCGGACGGCCTTTTAATCCCGCTCTCGACGTGTTTGCCTTTTCTCCTTAGTCCAAGTCGATGCGCGGCGGCAGTTCGAACCGACGCCGACGGAACGAGCTTTGACCGCTTCACGTGAGACTTGACTGCGTACGTCGCGTCTCCCTTCCTCTCACCGGGCAAAACCGATCGGGCCAATGTCGACAAAATTGGGCGCGGGCTCTGTTTCCATTCTACAACCTACGCTTACAAACATCGCTTTTCTATCCAGACGACCTTTTCGTGCGTAGCACAATCTACCAGTCAGCTCATCCTTCGATTCCTTAACTCCTTTTCATTAGACCCATAAAAGACACGCTTAACATCTCTTGGGATCTCTGAAGCTCTCGAAATTCCGCCCTGTTTCTTCAAACGCTAGTAATTTTCATTTCAAGTGCCACTCTTTACATACCTATTTATATGCTGATTCTTCAGCTACCTTCATTATATGCAAATATTTGAGAAAAAAATGTGGGAAACGCTGGCAACTTCAGACTAATGTGGATGCTCGTTATGTGTAGGATATTATACACATGCATAAATCATCTGAGAGATGTAAAGTCTCTGCGCGCGAGTTTAATAATATTAATTAAAATGCGTATCAATAATTGAATCTAAATTGAATTGCATTCTAATCTGTCCGAGTCATCTTTTTATCCGCAGCAGAGGCCATTATAGCGCGTACAATGTGACGTTCTCCATCTCTCTCTTACTCTGCACCCCCGCTACGTCCCCGACTCAGATACTCGCTCTGCATTTCCCAGTGCAGCGGGAATAAGGCTATTTACCCGCTCGACTTACTTATTTTCGCAGTCTTCATTAATTACCCCGCACCCTTCAAGCGAATAAAAGCGAGTAGGGCCGTGTGCAGCCTTATTACGATTTAATTACAGGCCCTTGTACGACGGGAGAAAGAGATGAGAAGTATGGCAGAAGAAAGTTTGTAAAAAAGGAGGCGCGAGAATGGAAAATACTATGACTGTAGTCGACGCAGTTAGAATTCAGCGTAATTAGCGGTGGGACGATAGGCCTTATTACTGCACGCGGGCTCGAGTGGCTCGTCGTCGGGGTGCCCCGATACAAACGCGCACATACACTGGCGTACGCCCACACACCTGGCTGAGCATGCGACGTCGCAAATCGAATAAAGCCTCCATGCTGCGTGCGTTAGGATTTAGCTACGGACGCTCTCCCCCTCCCCCGACTCTCGCTTGCCACGCTGCTGGCAGCCCGACGAGGAACTAATGAAATATGGGAAAGCTTTTAGCTTTTAGCCGAGCGTCTGATATCCGTTGTAGGGATATACAAGAGAGCGAGAGAGGGAGAGAGTGCATGCTGTATACAGCTTCCCCCTACCGCATGGACTTTGAGCCTGCGTGCAGCTGCTGGTCGGCTCTAATTGATGCATCGCTTGACGCTAATCATGATAAACAATAAATAGATATATAGCGAGAAGGCATTAGAGGGTACAGCGTGGCTCCCTCTACAACTGCACGAGCGAGGGAAAAAATTCAAAAAGCTCGCAGCTCCAAGCTCCAATGCCTAATTGACGAATTGACTTTTCGACGAGCTGTGAGCAGCGAAAGAAACCTGACAATATGGCGTTTCAACATTCAATAACATTTCCTAACAGATCCTAACAATGCAGATTACTTTTCAATTCTCTCTCATCCGAATACTTAGCAGCTTACGGGATTCGTACTTTCATCCAATATTATCTTTGGTTTAAGTTATAGAAAAACTAGGAAACGCGCGCAAGTTCAATCGAGCTTAAAGCGTCCTATTCATGCTTGAAAGGTGCTGCTGGAGAAAGGGACACTATGCGAGTGAAAGAGATACAGAGAGAGTTCAAGAAGAGTATATACTGAAAATGAAAGAAAACTGCAAAAGAGCTGAGATGAGGGGGTGGCGAGAGAGAGAGAGAGAGAGAGAGAGAGAGAGAGAGAGAGAGACGGGGGGATGCTTGGGCTTAAATATTCCTGAGTAAAAGCCGTTCGACTCGCGGAGTCTCGGCCTTAGCTTCGTTACCTTTCTCGACTTCATTTCTCCCAGTAGCTAGCTCAGCTGCTCCGGCTACTTCACAGGACCTCGTCTCTCTTGTCCTGACAACGTCGAGTGCATTATCGTGTTCGGAACTTAATGTTTTACCTTAACATATATCACATTCTCGGACTCTGGCACTCTGGCATCGTTTCCAAATCGCAACATTCTCCCACATATCAATCGCTGTTATCAATAAATATTTAAAAAAGCATTACGGAGCCATTTTCAGTGTTATTTCTTATCTAGACAAATCTACATAATATTAAAATTCTATAATAAGTCATGTGTCAAAGTTTGACTCTCTATTTTAAGGACCCTACTATATATATATATCATTGTATTATTTTTTACTAAACGAGCGAGCATACGCGAGCGAGTATCTCTGCTAGCCAAATACTATAATATTTAATTATATAGAAATCAACATATTTGTTATTTAATTTAGGTATATTTTGGACAATCAGAACAATCTGAATATTAGATCGTTCTGACTGTCCAAAATTCCAGATAAAAAAATCTGAAATTTGTTGCATGTCAATTGCAGATTAAATTAGAATTGAAAGAATCTTTTGTATTCGTTCTTTAGTCCAGTCGGCTGAGAGATTTAAAAATTTTAAATATTTTATAAGATGTCAAAAATCAATTTTTTCAACACGTGCATGACAAAGGCCCTTGCTTGTAAAGCGAATAGAACATAGAAAAATTTAAACATCTTCGAATATTGGGAGGAAAAGAGCCCTATTCCTCCCGCTATATTGGGAAGAAGAGTAAAAAATCAAATTTTTTGAAAATATTTAAATATGTTAAAAATATTTAAATATGTTAAAAATACTTAAAAATGTTAAAAATATTTAAAAATATTAAAAATATTTAAAAATGTTAAAAATATTTAAAAATGTTAAGAATATATAAAAATGTTAAAAATATTTAAAAATGTTAACAATATTTAAAAATGTTAAACATTTTAGACAATATTCAAAAAAATAAATTTTAAATGTTTCAATTATGAAAATTAAGAAAATTTTTGACTATTTTGAAAACATTTGCAATTTTTGAAAATGTTTAAAAAAATTTTAATGTTTAAAAATTTTTTTAAATTTTGCACATTTTTGTAAATGTTTAAAAATTTTTTTAAATTTTGCACATTTTTGTAAATGTTTGAAAATTTTTGAAAATTTTGAAATTACGTATAATTTATATATTTTGTTGCATATGATTACTAGATACTTTTACTATACGTAAAAGCTTTTCCATTATTTTGCACTAATTCCTCTGGTCTGGACCATAGCCAAAGGATTATTGAAGGATAGTTTGCTGAAACGCCTGAACACAATTTTCCGAAATAATTCACCGAAAAACAATTTATTCAAAAAGTTGTGTTAAATAAAGATAATGAACATTTGATAAGCTTATTATTTCCTCCATTCCGTTATTATAAAAAGTATTATTTTTTACTTTAAAACGTTATATATTTTTAAGTCAGTTCAATGTTTTTTAAAATTATATTAAATTTTTTTTAGTGTTCTCAATTATATACATAATATGCATATATTTGGTTAAAAAAATTATGACAAAACATTTTTATTTTGCCAGTACTGGTAGTATTGACCGAATACCGATTCAAAGTTTCTATAAGACTACCAGTGGAACATGCTTTAATAGATGAAAACTAGAATAATCGGAATTGGTACATCTAGAAAGCAGTTATGCATCAAAATTCACGAAATAATGACAGAAACATTGATGTCAGAAATTATTTAATTGGCCAGTACTGGTAGTGTTAGAGAAATTCTTGAAATTGAAGGCCATATTTACAACGAACTGCGCCTCCGGCAGAGGACTCTATAAAACGTCTTGTTGGTCTTCTAGCCAATCATATTTCTGATCCTTCTTTAGAAGACGAGTCAGAAGCTCAGCCAACGTTTCGTAGCCCTTTATGAACCTTCGGTACCATGAAGACATACCCAGAAACCGTCTTAATTGTTTAAAGTTCTTCTGATATCGATCGTCGATATATATTTTGCCCTCCTCAATTTCCACAAAATATCTTGCATGAAGGGTAAAGGGTACGCGTCGGGCTTCATCTGTGCTTTGACCTTTCGGAAATCGACACAGAACCTGTCAGTGTCATCCTTCTTTTTCACCATCACCACTGGACTCGACCAGCCACTATTAGATGGTTCGATTATTCCTTGGTTCAACATCTCCTTCACTTGTTGGTGCATCTCCTGTTCTATTTTCTCAGAAATTGGGAAATACCTCTGCTTGATGGGCTTACTCGACCCGATGTCGATATGGTGTTCTATGTCATATGTTAGGCCGCAGGTGTCTCCCTGGCCTTTCAATGCTTCGTCTAGGAGACTCTCCAGCTCCTCGCGTTGCGAGTCGATGACATCGGCGATATCCGCTGCTGAGAGGGCGGTTACGCCATCTTCCTAGCTGACCACCTCTAGCTGTACTCTAGCGTGGGTACCTTTGAAGTACAGAACTTCCTCAGCTGGGTCCAGTATAGCTCTCAACTTCTTTACAAAGAACACTGTATAACATTCGTCATCGAGATGTGGGACGATACCCACTTGTACGTCGCGTGTTTCACCCGCAACTGTTATGGGGAGCATGACGTATCCGACTAACGGACGGAAGGTACCGTCTGATAATTTGACGCGTCCAGCGCATTGAGTCGAAATTTCTCTCCCAAACGCGCTGGCTATTTGTAACCCAACCGCCCCCATCACTGTACTGGATACTCCATTGTCGTATAGGGCTCGGATCGAAAATTTCCGATTCCTATCTGGAGTCACCAGCGTGTCTCGTCTTCCTCTTTGTACGCCCGCTTCTGCGGGTGCGTCGGTCGAGTTTCCTCTGCGGTGGAATTCGAGCCTGTCTGGGTGGGTTGGTCCCTTGCTGGGCATCGGAGTTCATCGTCGTCGTTTCCGACTCGACGAATTGCGCTGCCATCGAGGTGATGTTCTCTTTCGCCACCTGTTTCCAGTTGTCTTTCCCTTCGTGGGAGGACGCACTCGTTTGCAGAAACGTGTTTATTCCCCTAGTCGATGCTTCGGCCTTCGAGAAGTGGGAGAGAGGTCGTCTGGACATGCATGAGCGACCTATTTCCTTGTCGATGCTTCGGCGTCGATTGGGAGTAATGCTGCGGGGACCGCAATTACTTCAGGAATAGCCGTGGTCTTTAGTGACCACTCCCCGCTTCGTTTCCTGAGTACATGGAGTAATATATCCTCTTGTGCCCCAATTCTCCGTACCCGAAGCAAAATTTTTACTTACCACTAAACTTTTCTGAGTTCGAATCTCGTTTTCAAAATCGGAAGGGTGTGTAAAATTTTTCGCGAATTGTTTAGAAATGAAAAGTAAATTCAGTCTTTGTGTCTCGTAGTTTTTCCAAAAGAAATTTCCAAAAAAAAATTATCAGTTGTATCTTAAATAATTTTTTTAATAATAAAAAGATATGTGGACTTACTTCTCGTTTCTTTTTTCGAAAATACTGAAAAGAATCGCTTCATTATTTTATTTTCGAGGAAAATTTGATTTTTCTGTTCCAAATAGTATTCAGGAAAGAATTTTCTATTTTCCAAAAAAAAAATAATTTATTCATAAATAAATTTCTTCTATTTTCTAAAATATCAACAATAATCAAGAATTTTTCTTCTGCTAAACTTTTTCCAAGTTGGTTCAACCAGTTCTATTTATAAAAAAAAGTAAAAATTTGGATTTTTAATTTTTTTATTTTATTGTTTATTATACGATCCCGCTGTCCATATGACCCCATCACGTCTAGATCATGGTCAAATGAAGGTCGAACACCTTAATTCTCTCACTCAAATCCTTCTTTTGTATCTCTCGGCTAGGAATCGAGATCTCGGATCTCGGACTAATGGAATTGGATGTTTTTGAGGTCGCTGATCATGACATGATGCCACATAATCCCAGCACGTCTGGATCTAGGACAAATGAAGGTCAAACTTCGTTATTTAGATGATATAATTTTTTTTACCCCCGGATTCTGTTTGTGTGTCTATTCGTGTATGTGAGTGCTGCGTGTGTCTGTGTGTGGACTCGTATGTATCTGTCAATTTATGTGTGTGCTGTGTGTATGTGTATGTATCTATTTGCGTATGTGCGTGTTGTGTATGCCTGTGTGGATCCGTATATGCCTATGTGTGCCTATGTATGTGCATCTATGCTGATTCCGGTCATTTCTGAAGGGTTTTTCTGGCGCTATGAAAAACGGCAGGTATTGAAGCAATTCTGATTAAAAAGTTTAGTTCAGACATTGTATAAATATATACTGTTCAGGTCGGAAAAATAGATTTCTTTTTAGTGGAATTGTGTAGTGGATTCGTAAAAGATCTACGAAGAGATTTTCTTTTATGGACATTTGATGTATCTCTTTTTAAGGACCAGAAATAGTCTGACATCATGTTCATATACTAAATACCTTGATATCTTCTCTCAAATTCTTTCAAGTCTTGGTGAAATCTGTCACCCTGCTCCTCACTGAACTCACCCAGATTCTCAGGGAAGTAATCAATGTGGGAATGGAGGAAACGAATCTTTAAATTAATTAAACCTCCCATTTTTCAGTAGTTTTCCAACAGTCTTTCGAATATTCTTGTAATCAGGGTCTTTGTTATTTCCCAAGAATATTTTTTTGAATTTCATTGAAACTACTCCAAGCTGCTTTCTCATTAGTTGTCATTCTCATTTCAAATTCGTCATCTTTCATCAGTTTCATTATTTGAGAGCCATCGAAAACACTTCGAATGATTTTCGCTTCAGAAATATTGGGAAATTTCTCGAATATATACATGAAAGCATCGCTCTCCGATACCCTCATTGCTTTGATAAGCTGTTTAAATAAGCCGAGTTTGATATGTAAAGGTGGAAGGATGACTTTACGAGTCCTTTTTTATATAATGTTGTTCTCGAGCACGACTGTCCCACTCACAAATAATACATGTATACTTTGTGTTTTCGTTTTGTTGACCAAATAAAATACTGGTTATTTTCAAATCTTCAACTAATTGCCACTTTAGAGAAAAATTTCCGGAATGGACGATCTCGATCTCGATAAAAATTCACTCGAATGCCTGGAGCTAAACAATTCTTTTTTTTTAATCTAAAGCTATGAGATCGGAAATCTCTTTCGAAAGATCTGCGTCTCGAATCAAGTCACTTAGCTCATCTTGATTAAAACCATGTGAATGTCCGTGTTGACCATCTTCTGATTCTTACGATTCATTCAACTCGTCGTTTTGCTGAACTTCGAATTCTTCAAATGACATTCTTGTATCTGTATCATTAGTTTCTGTTTCAAAAGAGACTTTGTTAGTAGACATGTGATGTTCACATTCATCCTGTCCAATGTTGATTAAAACAGCATGAGTTACAGATTGAACAGATGCATAAGATATTGCAGAATTCTATTTATTGTGATTCGCAGGGAGTAAGTGACGCAGAATATTTTCGAAGTTCAAGAATTGTTCACTCCACTAGTATCTATATTGAAACATCTTTTGTAATGTGCTTTGAATTCATTAGTAAATCGCCTTCCCTGATTCGTGATGACGTATTTCCCACAAACAACGCAATAGTTGCTTAATCGCTGATGACATGGGGTTGTTGTTGAACTTGTAGCATTAGACTCTAAAATGGGCAAGTTTCCCACCGAATTAGAACTGCGGTTGCATGATGACGACGATTACGGGACTACTTGCTCCCTCTGACCAATCGCCGATACTGGGTTTCTAAGTCCCTGCATAGTACAGCTACTTTTTTGTGCCTGCCATGACGGCTTGAATGCCTTCACCCAGGGACTTCGCCGGTGACCCGTTGCTCGCCATCACAACGTGGAGGTGCCCTGGGGGCAGGCACAAGAAAATGGCAATTCACTATGCCCCGTCTTTTAGCATATTATATAAATAATGAAACTTGGCCTCTGATTGACCTGGAAAATGACTCTGTTGGTATTATCCAAGGTCATCCCTTACGGTGAAAGTGCTCAACAGTTGAATGTGATGTCGTAAAATGATAGGCTCATGGTCTAAAATTTGAAGTCGGTTGAATTTAAACACTCAAGCTTGAAATTAAACATTAACTCATTTAATTTCTCATTGCGGATTATGAACCTATCATTTCACGAAATCACACTCAACTGTTAAGTACGTATTTTTTCGTAAGAGGTTGATTCATTTTCATGAACTTTCATAGAGGTAATATATACGATATCTCGCTGCTTAGATATTAGCTGAGAGATTCAAAAGAAGGATTTGACCTCCAGAGGTCACCTTGACTAAAAGATGATCTCAGAATCCGGGGTCAAAAAAATTATATCATTCGTATTAAGGTATTTGACTATCATTTTCTCTCGATCTAGGCGTGCTGGGATCATATGGACATCGGAATCGTGATCAGCGACCCCAAAAAACATAAAGGTCAACTGAGCTTAGAGATGATCCACCTGGATTACATTTTGTGGCCCTGATTATTAAACAATATTACCACAAGCGCCGAAAATTCATTTCAAAGTTGTGATTTTGAGGTTAGAGTAGTATAAATAATTTTCAACTAAAAATGGAGTTAAATATTACCAGAGATTATATCAGATTTAATAAAACGATTCCCACTCTGTTTTCTACTCTCCATCGTAAGTATGCTTCTCACGTGTAAAGTAATATTGAAGATAAAAAAAAATTAAACAAAAAAAATTTAACCGACTTCAAAAAATATAACGCTTTAAAAAGTAAAAATAATACTTTTGTAAGAGGGCCATTTCTAGCTCGGGTGATGATTTTAATGATGATCGTGTGAAAATCATCACACGAGCTAGAAATAGCCCTCTTACCCCCCCCCCCCTCCGTTGCACAATATACTATTTGATCAAGCCCATTATTTTGTAAATTTTTGAAAAATTTGATAAGTTTGGAAAGTTTTGTAAATTTTGGAAAATTGTTATTTTAAAGATGAAATTGTAATTTAATTCTGTAAGTGAATGGTGCACGACTCATAATTTGCAACTCCCCATTCGCCCTTATGCTTAAAAAAGGGCCTTACATGCACTTGTAAAAGAACAATACGGTATGTAACAAGGGGGGGGGGGGGGCAATTTCAGCTTGGGTGATGATTTTAGCACTCGTCTCCGTCCTCACCCTCACTAGAAATGGTCCTCTTACCCACCAGTACTGTTGGTATTGGCCCAATACCAACTCAAAATTTATAAAAGACCACCAGTGGAATACTCTAACAGATAAAACATAGAATTATCGGAATTGATACATCGGGAATCAAGTTAAGCATCAAAATTCACGAAACAATAACGGAAAATTTGCGGTCAGAACCTGTTTAATTGGCCAGTACTGGTAGGATTGGCGCAGTATTGACTCGAAATTGTTATGGGACCACCAGTGGAATATACTATATAAGATAAAAAAAGAATTATCGAAATCGATTCATCCATTGAGGAGTTATGCGTGAACAGACATAAGAAAATACGCGTTGAATTGATAACCTTCTTCTTTTTGAAGTCGGTAAATAAAATTTTAAATAATTATTATATTAAACGTATTTAAATCTGTAGATGTATATTAATTGCAAAATTTTTTGTGTTTTATAAATATTTATCGTAAGTTAATAGATAGGAGCACGGATAGCGGGATAAATTGATAAAGAATTGAGTGGATCGAGGGATGTATGAATAATGGAATAATGGAATATAAAGTTTCGTGGATAGTAGAATAGCTGAATAAAGAAGTGCGTGGATAGTAGGATGTTTGGTAGCATGGTCGATGTGCATAAATATAATTACAAATAAAAGTTGTAATCATTGTTTATAGAGTGCGCATTCTCTCTGGCTCTCTCTCTCTCTCTCTCTCTCTCTCTCTGCGTCTCTCTCTCTCTTCCAATCTCCCAAGATCAATTTAAAATATTAAATATAAACATAAAAAAAATTCTCGACCTTGAATTAAACATTAAATATGATTAATTACATTATGCATGAATAGGTTCAATTAGTTTGAACTAATCAAATTTTTACTATTTAGTATTTGAAAAATTCAGGAATATTCTCTAAGTAATTTTCAATAAAAAATGTAGTTATATTCTTTTACATAAGTTACTTTTGATAATTGACAACTGAGCACATCTCTGTGCATGAAATCACTACTGCGCATGCCTGTGCGCATGAAATCACTACTGTGCATGTCTGCGTGTACAAAGTCACTATTACGCATGCCTGTATGCACAAAGTTACTACTGCGCACACCTGCGTATACGTAGTAACTACTACGCAAGCCTATGTGCGCACAGCAATTGTTGCGCATACTTCATCAGCACAGTTCTGTCCCTCTTTATATTAACTATGCCGGAATGCTTTCAATTCCGAACGTTATTTCTATCTTCACCATTTTATGCCCCTCCATGACCTCCACCACTCACTTTTCCTCTTTCTCCTCATTTCACGTACCTCATCCACTCATCTCACTTCTCCTATGCTATATATCCTGTCTTATTTCCCATCAAGTCCTTCCAATCCTTCTTTCTTTTTCTTTGATGAATAAATTCGTTGTTTATAAAATCAAATAAAATTACAATATTACAAAAAGAATTTATTTTTAAAAGTAGTATACATTTTTTATATGTATAAAAGAAAAATTAAGAGGGTAAAAAAAGGGTATCTAAATATAAATTTTAAAAAAATGATAATAAGTCTATATTTTTTCTAAAAGCAACTTAAGGAGATGTCAGAGCTATTCTGATTAGTGGAAATTATACCTAACCTCCAAAACTTGCATCACAAAAATAAAAATTTGTAGGCATTTGTAGTACAAAAATGTTCTTTACATAATGACAAATCATTATCATCCTCGATTTTGATGTTACTATGTAAATTTTAGATGTATAACGAAAAATATAGCGCGAGGTGGAGGTCACAATGGTAAAGTTCGTTCCGATCCCCTTTGAATGTTCAACTTTATGATTAATTACAATAGGTAGCAACGGGTTAGGTTGGATAATTTCTATTTTTATCGATTTTTCAACTTCCTTGTTATATACATAATATAATTAAGCATATAACATTGATCATTTAAGCTATTTTAAAAAAATAGACACCCTTTTACCCGCTTAATCAACAATTTTATAATATTGCAAAAAATATTGTCAAATAAAAAAATTAAATCGGTTTCAAGACATTTAAAAAAATGAACTTGTCATTTTGACTTTTCACCACAGATAAGTAGAACAAATAATTTTATATTGGAACAATTAATAAGGTTTGAGGAAGTTAAAGTGCCAGTGAATTGCCAGCGGTTTTTTTACTCTCACAAAGCTACCTCTTTAAGTAAAAATTAATTTGAATTATGTTTTTAATATATTATATTACATTGAGCCGAAGGAAGCGGCCATATAAAATATGGGATAAATACATTGAATAAAGAAAATCTATTTATAACATAACGTCTACGAAATGTATGTAAAAGTAATAATTTTCTTTGAAAGAGCTCGGCGGTTGAATTGTTATTTTATCCAAAAGCAGGAGGTAGACAGCAGGGAGCTATTAGCGCGAAGGAGGTGAAAGGTAGTAATGGCATTCGGTGGATAATGCATTGGACCACAGAAAGCTTGTCGCGGCTTTTAATTTCGTTCAGTTTTTAAGCTCAGAAATGTATGTGGGAGGTTAGCAAGCGCGAGAACGGCGACCCGGCCACAAGGTCGAGGGAATTAAGTAAAGGAACAGTCGGGCGCTAGTACGCGGGCCATATGCGCAGTTATTAGATTTATGTCAGTGCGAACGAACTCTGAGCTCGAGCCCCCGAGACTTTTTTTTACTCAGCAGTTCCGGCTTTTCCTACGAGGGCGACCTCAAAAGAATTTAATGAAAATACCGAAGCACGGAAGAGGGCAGCTGCAAGGGTTCTACAGGCAAAACAGCTGGTATTCAATCGGGATAAATACGCTCACCCATCGGCTACACCTTCTTTATCTTATTTTGCAAAGAAATTTAAAATAACTGCAGCTCAGTGCAATATTGAAATTGAATTTGCATCTTGCAGTGTAGATTTACTTTTAATATAATTCAAATTATAATTTTATATGCTTGAAAATTTATTCTGCAAGGTTAGGAAAGGAAGAAGAAGACTATAAACCATCATATGCCCTGGTAGAATATTGTCAATTTCTATTGGTCATCGTATTAATCAAATACAGGCCTTTTTGCTTTAAATCAATATCTAAATCGAATCAAACCTTAATTAACGCCACTAGAAGCCATCATGCACACTGGTAGAAAATTGACTATTTTTATTGGTCAACATATTAATCAAATCAAGACTTTTTTGCTTTAAATTAATATCTAAATCTACTTAAAACTAACAAAATTATTTTTTATAAACATTGAAGTATCAATATTATGAACTGTTCACATAGAAACATATTCATTTTGCTTTCAGAGTCAGAAAAATATGTTTTAAAAAATATCTGTCTGTATGTGTGTGCGTGCGTGCGTGCGTGTGTCTGTGTGTGCGTGTGTGTGGGTGCGTGCGTGCGTGCGTGCGTGCGTGCGTGCGTGTGTGTGTGTGTGTGTGTGTACGTATATATGAAACTAAATTTTGTGTTCACCATAACTCTCCAAATGGAAGTGTGTTACGAGCTGAAATGCAGACATATTAGGCATGTTTCAACTTACAACTAATTAGATTTTGGAGTTAATTGAAAAAAATATATTTATTATAATTTTATTTATTAAATATGTTAAAAGTAACTACTGTGCATGCCTGTGTGCATGAAAACACAATGTACCTTTTCAGAAAGTAGACTAAATTTCCTTCGAATTGATATATCTAGCGATTACTAAAATCTCTTATTCAAAAATTTTCATTGTTACAAAGTTTTGTCTTTGAGAAAGTAAAAGACATACAAAGATTAATTTAGTTTGGGAAGCTAAGTGTCAACGAATTGGCAGCGGTTTCTTTCTGAGTAACGTTAAAATAAATAAGGCATATGTTATTCATAAAAAAATTCAATAACAATTACAGTAAATAAGTTTTAAATGGAAATTAAAATTCGGAGCCTTCATGAACTAGTTTCATTGAATTTCAATTGACTGGGAAATATGGAAAAGGCTTTCCCACAGATTCAAAAATACCGTAATTTATCATTTCATCTTGCAATTGGCCTCTCATTGTACGGGGTTAAAATATAAGTATAACATATATATTTTGGCTAATACACATCTCAGATCTGTTTTTTATTAAAATGTTATATAAATAATGCATAATCCCTCGGTATAAATGATTAATTATCGCTATGACACATTTGAATTTGAACGAAGAGTCCGCGCTCGCCGAGGAGGCATCTGAATGCTCGCCACTTGCTGCGCAAGCGCGGCGACACGCAATTATAGGTGATCGCTACAGGGCGATTCTACAATCGTAATTGCTATAACTTTAAATGATTATTAATATCATCAAGACGAATGAAGGATCAAAATAACATATAAAAAATTTAAATTAACTATAACAAGTATTGTGATAGCATAATCAATGAATACAATGCAACCAAATGAAATTTAATATGCGTTTCAAATACACGCAACATTGTGATACACTGATTCGGCTTGGTGATAACGTCACACCATCACACCACATCTCTGGTAAGACTTGATTCAATTGAGTGGTGCTCCAGGGGGGACTGCGCGCAAATAACAAGTGATTATATACAAATGCGCTGCAGTGCACAACTAGCGGCAGGTGCCGAGCCCTCGAAGAAGCGATGTGATGAGTTCCCTAGTAGGCCGAGAAACGGCACTTGATTTTCGACCACCACGCAGCATACTTATCTCTCCTTCTTTTAGCTTGACCGACATCGACGAAAGACAAGGACGAAGAGACTTTGTAAGCAGAAGCTGCACACCAAAACTAACAGGGAGACTCTGCGCATGGTACATCAACACAAGAATAAAAGACGGGCTCTGTTATATCCTTGTCTTTTGTTAATTTTTAAAGGCCTACGGTAATAGTCCTCTGGCTAATCCGTAGAGTTGGTTCGCCTAACTTTGCCGGAAAATTGTGATGCTCAGGGCTAATAAATTTTCTCCAAGGGAAATCTTACCTTAGTATAAGCTTTTCCCGTAATAATCCTAACTAACAACTCTTTTAAAAGTTCTTCTACTATAACAAATAACTAATAATAAAAATAAACAAAATATACTGTCTATTCTATATGGTTAATGATATACGATAATTAAAATAATTGTTTACTTTCTTCTTTGTTTATTTGATCAGGCGGTAGAATGCCGTGCAATTTTCCTCTCTCTCCACTCTACAGTGAAGTGCCGTATCGACAGTGCGACAGTGACTTTGTTTTTCTCTTAATAAATCAGAGACGGGTTAAAATTAACTATAATACTCGTAGTATATTACGATACATGTGACCTAAGTAGTCCATAATTGCACGACGCGTAGTTAGCGCCCGAGCGTAGCGAGGGCGATACACTCGCGCCGTGCAATTATGGCTACTTAGGTCACGAGTATCGTATACTATTTTGTAGCACGAGTGACGTAAACCCGCCATCGACATAGGGGAGGGTGTAGGGTGCGTGGGTGGGCCGGGAGTGGAGACGGGGGGCGGGGGGGTCTTTTGGGGGGGGGGGGGCGGAGCCCCCCCGCATGAAAAAAAATAAAAACATAATCAAAAAAACATAAAAAATAAATTAAGGAAATTACAAATTGTATAAACTAATTATTATTTAACCAAAATTCATTAGTTAATTAATAATCAATGTCAACCTTTATACATTGTTTGAATAGAACCTTATATAATTAAGATATTTTGTTTTTTGAAAAAATAATAAATGTTTATTGTTAACAGTTAATTTGAATATATTTATTTACCCTATCTTGAAATTATTTAAATTAAATTTTAATAAATTTATAATATTAATAATGAAAAAAAAATTAATACTGAATTTTAAATTGAATTCCAGATTTAATATTCAAAAAACGCGCCAAATTGTCATATACAAACAGTTAAACTAACCTCTTAATTTGAAGCATTATTTTAAGGATTTATAATTATTCTCTGATACTTGGCATGCGTATTTACCAGGTTTACTACTTCTTCTTTTAATTATTATAAACGAAAACGTTTATTTTGAGTGTTTTTAGTCTTTATTATAGGATACTACGGATCTGTAGCCTATGTGAATTCATTATTACACTGTGTAATAAAGCGCACTTAGGTCACGGATAAGCGTGGCCTAAGTGCGGGTTTAGGTCACACAGTGCTATAAATATTATTATGTTCAATTGAACGTTCTCTTTGTCGTTATTATTTCAATAATAATCAATAATAATTACCAATAATATTTTTTTGACAAACAATAATAGAATAAAATAAATATCTTATATATGAATATTAATGAAAATTTGAGTATGATGTCAAGGAAATTCAATGAACAAAAAATAAAGAAATAAAGGCCGGAAGCCATTATTTTTTTAAACATATAAATCCGTGTCAGTATACCATTATTTGTCTAAACTTATTTATGCACGCATTATCCACTTAGGTCTCACGCACACGCTCTATAATAATAATAATTTTATTTATATCATGCAACTCTGAATTTGATTATTTAATATATAAGGCTAGGCCGTTAGGTGGTGCATTGGCCAGATGCTTCTAGAGTTGCTCCGCAATTTTAGGAGTTTTAAATAAGTTTACATTACTTTTCCAGGTGAAATAAATAGTTCTTATGGTCACCAAAACACCGAACTTCCCATTGATCAAAAAATTTTTAACTACTGAATATTGGATGCCTAAGATTTCCATCGCTTGAGTTTGCTACGCTGTAGCTGTGTGCAGCATCGTGTTTTGGGGCACCCATCCAATTTGAAAAGTTCTTCTGTGTCCCAGCTGTAATGACGTGTAAGTGCTATTGTCATAAAATATTTTATTTTGGAGTATTTTAACAATATAATACAACTTGCACCTACCCTGCAAAGTGTTTCACTATCTCTCTCTCGCTCACTCCCTCAGTCATACTCGCCGTCGCTCTTAGTTGTGGGTCCGCCTTTACGCAGCGTGTTGCTTGGTGCTGCGAGCGATGTAAGGAGTGTTGAGTTACGTGTGAAACAGAACGGATGATCAGTGTTCGCCCTGTGCTGGAGCGTTGTAGCGGACACAACCTAGAAAGTGTCTCTCTCATTTCTCTCTATCTCTCTCTCTCTCGCGCGCGCGCTCTCTCTCTCTCTCTCTCTCTCTCTCGGAGCGGTATTAGTGCAGCTAGGGGACGCCTAACGATTAGATCATCTCACCTGTCCTCAGGTTTACGGCCAGTGTTGCGTTTTTGCTGTCTCTCGGCTTTGTGACCGCTTGCTCGAGCTCCTGTTGTTGCCTTTATAACACGGTGTTTACAGTGCGGGGAGTGCGCTGCTCGGTATCGTGAGTCATAGGTAGCTGCGCGTTTACGCTGCTCCCGTGTATGTTGACAGATTGTTGTGTGTGTGGATTTGCTGCTACAATCGTTTAGGTAGCAAGACTGACAAGTGCTACCAAGGATGATGACAAGATTTGTCCCTATTACCATCAAATTGTTTCAGGTAGTGTATTTTGCTCTGGCACTGGTGTTCAAATTTATATCACACCTCTTGTGCTGGTCCCGGCAGAGCTGTGATGGATCCCCAAGGTCATTTTAAATGCTGTATTTTAAATGCTTAATAGAAGTCCATGTACATATTACCATGTAGTCAGCGATATGCTCTCCGTACCAAGGGTCAGCGTGACCAATTCAAGAGAATGAAGCTTGCTGCTGCCGCTCATAATAAGGATCACCCAATAAATAAAGTGAAAGTTAAAATGGTGAATGGAGCACCGGCTCTCGTTAAGGAGCAAATAAGCCAAAATAATCAAAAAACTAAATAAGATGGTCAGTACTGGTCTCTCTATCATAATTTTTGTTATTTGCCAGATTTCATTGCTTTCACAGAGACGTGGCTTTTTCCTAGTTTCAATTCAATCGAGCTGGGTCTCGAAGGTTACACGGTCTACAGGGATGATAGAGATGAGTCCAGAACTGGTGTGTCCAGAGGAGGAGAGATCCTATTAGCCATCAGGAGCCATATCTTTACCAACCTTATACCGGTGAGGACCAAAGTTGACCAGCTCTTTGTTAAAGTCTCTCTTCAATATGCTAAGCTTATTATTGGCGTAGCCTATATAAGGCCTCAATCAACATACGTAAACTATATAGATTTTATCATTGCAGTTGAAAATATCATGCAAGAGCATCCGGATCATAAACTGATCCTCACGGGTGACTTTAATCTTCCTAGGATAGAGTGGAGTTCAGATCCTCTTTGTTACTCTCAGATTGGCTATTAAAGTCCTGATGAGAGAGAGAGAGAGAGAGAGAGAGAGAGAGAGAGAGAGAGAGAGAGAGAGAGAGAGAGAGAGAGAGAGAGAGAGAGAGAGTGTACCTCATCAGTTTGTTCCACAATGTCTCCTCTCAACCCCACTCAAGTTTATCCCATCCATCTTGCTAAGGACTACACTCTTCACCCTTTGTTTGTCCCAATCAGTCACTCTCAGAGCACGATGAGGCTGAACCACTATTTAATAGGCAATATAGAGCCAGAAACAAGTGGAAAAAGAAAATCCCCTTACCCCATTTTTAATCACTAAAAAACATTTTTCGTGCGAAATCGGAATAAAAGATAAATAGAGGAATAAAAATAAAGTTTCCTTTACGTACTTGACTAATGTTAATATTATTTTCGCAAATCTTTGAATTGCGTTCATCTTTCTGGTAAGCTTCGTATCCCAGTACGGCATGCTCCAAAATGTATTTATATTATAGCAATTCAATAAAAATATACATATATTTTTAGAATTTTAAATACCTATGTACTGAAGGAATATTGACGACTTGGACCCGTCAGTATAGTAACTATTGCCTAGTTCAACCTAGACAATAGCTTGCTACGAACTCGTTATTTCGCAATAGAAGCAGACGACGAAGACCGAGCAAGACGGACTAAAGTGACATATAAGGAATTCCTTATACGACCGAGGAATTCCTTATGCGACGAAGACCGAGCAAGACGGACTAAACTGACATTTTTAAGAATATAAGGGCTCCAAATAGCCCGCGATAGATGAGGTACGCGCGTGTTCGAAGCCCTCTCTAATTCCGGCGGCGTGCTTAGCAACGGTCGTGCTGAATTAAATTCATCGTTAATATTTTATTGCCAAATTCGTTCTAATTTTCTTATTCAGTATTATTTCAGAATATAGTTAATTTGTTGTTATATTGTTAAATTAGTGTGTCAATAATTAACCCGGACCCGCCTGCTCCCCGCATCGAGTTAGGCAGACAAGCGGAGCTAAATTGCTACTCGCGTTGCAAGAGAATTAGCCTTCGCTTTTTCGCGCTCCTTTCAGGTCGCAAAAACTAGTGCATCGAGGAAACTCTGCACAAAGTCGTAATCCTCGTAGATTCGACGTATACGTGGAAAAAACCTGCACAGCTACACCGGTGTAAGGCTATAACGACGAGTCGCCGCGGGCCGACCCAAAGGTAAGCGCTGCGGTGAGTCGCACACACGTGTCGCGTGTGGCGTACGCCACCAGGATATTGACCTGGTTGTTAAATAATTATTATTAACAATTGAGCACCCCGTTATAACGTAATATATATACGCGGAGAGAAATAAAAAGTAGAATCCACTAAAACGCACGTTGATTCTATGTAAAACAAAAATCTATCTTAGTAGTCACGCGTCTAGCTGCAACAGCTTAGAAAAAAAGTAGCTACTCGATTTTTTCTTAATTTGAAATTCTGGATTTCGAGGTGAAGTAAATTTAGCTTCCAGAAAAAGAAGTAGCATCTATTGTAAAGAAAAGGAGCTACTCCTTTTATTTAAAGGAGTTTCAACCATTTCTTTAAGAGGTTATATTGGCGTGTCTGAAACAGCCATTCTTTTATTTTATTTCTCTCCGTGATATAGAGTTGGTTATATTTTAAAAATGCATTATCAATTAAAGTCAAATTAGTAAGAAGTTTTATTGTAAAGTATTACATTTCATAACTTAAAAATAATTTATTTTGTTTGTACAAAAGCGATATTTCAGAACATATATTTATATTTAAATGGAAAAAATCCGAATTTAAAAAGAAAGAAAACCAGAACATCTAAACTGTAATGTAAGAATAATAATATCGAATAATAATATAGAATTTAGAGATTGAGAAACAATTCAGTATTGAACAAATTTATCGCCCACTCTTCAAATTCGAATGTGAGAGTAAAAAGGAAGAGACAAATAAAATTCTTATTAACCCATTTCTTCCCAAGCGGCCATTTTATAGTCGATTGGCTATTTGCCTAAAACCACCATTTTGAAATTTTCCAACGGAAATTTCAAAATTCTGACTTCAGAATCGGAAAGAGCGGACAATTTTACTTCAGGAAAGTGCTATTGGTTATTATTATTTTTTTTTTACAATATTTTAGGCAAAAAACCAATCAACTATAAAATGGCCGCTTGGGAAGAAATGGGTTAACCCTTTCGTACACATAAGAGTTACAGCTATGGTGCGGGGAAACTGTTTACATTTCATAGGGTCCCGAGCCGCACTGAATCCGAATCCGAGGTCAGATTTTGAAAATTCAAGATGGCGGATCCAATATGGCGGACGGGAAAGTAAAAAAATCAAGATTTTGAAAAACAAAAAATTGTTTTCGTATTCTACGTGAAAACACAAATAAAAACTGTTCTTGTTGTTTTTTCGATATCTCTCTTAGTTCTTGAGTAAAAAATTCATTTTCAAAATCTGACCTCGGATTTGGGTTCAGCGCGGCTCGAAGTTTATGAATTTTTTACCCAAAAACTAAGAGAGATATCGAAAAAAACACCAAAAACAGTATCTATTTGTGTTTTCACGTAGAATACGAAAACAATTTTTAAATTTTCAAAATCTGACCTCGGATTCGGATTCAGCGCGGCTCGGGACCCTATGAAATGTAAACAGTTTCCCCGCACCATAGCTGTAACTCTTATGTGAACGAAAGGGTTAAGGAGGATATCATTGTCTCTCAGTTAGTGAGTTGGTAGGGTTCGATTCCAAGCTTAAACAAGATGCAACTTTCTCTGAAGCAATAACAAGTTTGTTTTAGCATTAAGGATTTATTAATTTTGCTTTCTCAAAGAGAAAGTACAACGGATAAATAAAATTCGAGGTTAGGCGCAGAGACATGTAGAGTGACGTCGTCAGCGAGACAAGGATATTTACAGTTAGGGTCGATATATTCGAAATTGTTTGTACGTACACCCTTTCCCGTGTAAAAGTGATAAACGCTGCAAGAAGTGTGAACGAGATCATCACACTTTAGTTCACTCAGAGAAGAGGCCTAAATCGTCTAATGCAGAGACTTCCCACAACGGTAAAGAGGCAAAGACTTCCACATCTATAGCTCTTCAAGCATAACTATTATGTCAATCCTTCACATCTATTGCTTACCCTTCTGACTTTCAATTGATGACTACTGCGGTCTTGAAGTTTCAAACCAATCGAGGAAATTGTATCATGACACGTACATTATTAATTCCTATTCCACTGTCAATTTAATTACCGAAAGGTTCGCTAAATTATTAAACTTATCAAAACAGACATGATCAATTAACATTGAAGCAGTTGATGGTTTAAGCACTGTTTCTAATCATTACGTTAAAGCTGCATTTTCTTCAACATATAATAATTTACAACGTGAAATAAACTTTTTAATAGTGCCAAAATTTGCTCACTACGTGCCCAATGAAACATTTTCTCGTGATTCATTTAACATTCCCAAAAAGCTACTACTCGCCGATCCCCAATTTCATGTACCTGAACCAGTCGATGTTTTATTAGCGTCACGCATGACCTTGTCGGTATTATCTGTAGGTCAGATCAAACTTCAACACGAAAGATCTCAAATCGTACTGCAAAAAACTACGTTAGGATGGATAGTGACAGGGGGTGTTCTTACAGCATCTGCAAAATCTTCGTGCAACATTGTTAAATTAGACAAACTTCTTGAGCGTTTTTGGACTAGAAGATTTTGATCATGAGCCCTCAAAATCTCGTGATGATGTGGCTTGTGAACAGCATTACGTTGACAATACTCAACGCGATACGACCAGCAAGTACATCGTTCGTCTTCCTTTTCGAGATAGTAAATTCAACCTTGGCGAATCTAGAATGCAAGCTTTGAAGCGCTTCTATGCTCTCGAAAGAAAGTTAGAATCCAATCCACAGTTGAAGCTCGAATACGAAAAGGTGATGAAGGAGTATATTTCTTTAGGTCACATGATGCTCTGTGACGACACCAACGATGGATATTATCTTCCTCATCACGCTTTGATAAAAAAATCCAGCGAAACTACTAAGGTTAGAGTAGTGTACAATGCGTCAGTCAAAACTTCTACTGGTACTTCACCCAATGATGTTCTTCTGGTTGGTCCTGCTATTCAGAATACGATCTTCGAATAGATTCTCTGATTTCGTATACATCTTTATGTCATCACCGCTGACATCGAAAAAATGTATAGGCAAATACTGGTTCGTTAGCTGATCAGTTACCATGCTTACAAAACTTCTCAATGTCCCGGCACATATTGGGTGTAAACCCGGTAGAGATAGAGATTCATGGATTTTGTGATACGAGTATTTATGGTTACGGTGCATGTCTTTTCATTAAATCCACTGATTCAAAGGGTATCGTCACAATAAACCTTGTATGCAGCAAATCTAAGCTCCGTTAAGTGGCGTCACTATTTCTCGTTTAGAACTTTGTGCAGTTTCGGTCCTCAAAAAACTCTACGTTGAATCGAAGGCTCAATTTGAGTTTCCCATAAAGAGAGTTATTTTCTGGTCAGATTCCACGATCGTACTTTGTTGGCTTAAAGAGGCTCCTCATTTATTAAGAACATTCGAATCCAACAGAGTGGCAGGCATTCAAACTTTAAGTGATCAAGTTCAATGGACACATGTCCGTTCTGGGGAAAATTCAGCTGATTCTCTTTCAAGAGGACAACTACCACCAGACTTTATTAAAAACACACTCTGGATTGCAGGTCCCAATTGGTTGGCTCGTTCAGAGAAGGAATGGCCTCCATCAGTCGAATCACCATTAACTGAAGTTCCTGGTTTGAAAAAGGGTATTTGTTTGCTCACTGTCGAACCTTGTGATTCCATTTATTCTGGCTTTTCATCTTTTAAATGTTTTACCCGAGTAGTGGCGTATATCTTGCGTTGGAAAAACTCAAAATCACAAAAAAGGGGTGTTCATTATTATGTCGAGAAATCATCGTAGCGGAACGCCGAATATTGGCAATGATACAACGCGAGACATTCCGTACAGAGATCAAACTTTTCACTACTGCTTGAGACATCACTCCTGGTGAAATCACCGTCCCTTTCAGAAAGGCTGCGAAATTGGACGAAGTTAATCCTCCCCTTGACAAACATGGACTGATTTGCGTAGGAGGTCGCTTAAAGAAGGCGAATCTGATTTATAATCAAAAACATCCCCTCTTGTTGCCCAGTAAACATCACGTATCTGACATTATCATCTGTAAATGCCACGAAGCTAACTTACACGCTGACATTCAATCAACATTGTACGACATTCACGAACGATTTTGGATTATTAACGAAAAATCAGATTAGAAGGATTCTCTATCAATGTGTCGAATGTATTCGTTAACGACCAAAACTCATGCAAGCACAAATGGCTGATTTGCGAGAATCACGAATAACTGAAGCCCCAAGTATTCAGGAGAATAAAAACCGCAATAAAAGTTTTCTCAAAACATATGGTTGTGTTTTCGTATGTACGATTTCCAAGGCTGTGCACGTAGAACTCGCGACTGATCTTTCAACTGAAGCATTTTTGGCAGCTTTGCGTAGGTTCATCAGCTGAAGAGGTGTGACAGAGTACATCTATTCTGACAACGGTACCAATTTCATATTAGCCAATAAAGAGCTTCGCAAAATCTATAAATTATTAGACACTCCAGAATTTAAAGAAGCGAAAGGTAACTTTGCTTTATCTAAAAGAATTGAATGGCATTTTAATCCACCTCTATCTCCACATTTTGGGGATCTCTGGGAGGCAGCTGTAAAGAGTTTTAAACAATATTTAAAATGTGTGTTGAAAGATAAAAAACTCACTTATGAGCAGATCAACACTTAGTTGATTGAGATCGAAGGTATCTTAAATTCAAGACCTTTGTGTACTCTTTCAGCTGATCCCAATGATCCCTTAGCTATAACTCCTGCTCATATACTTATCGGCCGACCTTTCAATTTCTTACACGAGAAAAATCTCATTGCAGTTCCTGATAACCGACTGTCGACTTACAATTTCATCACCATGGCCAGACCAGATTTCTGTAACAAATGGCACAAGAATTACCTAAACAAACTCCAGAATCGTCAGAAATGGCATCAATCAAATGCGGAGTTATAACCTGGCTATGTGGTCGTCTGAATGGAGGATAACCTAGTATGCGCAAGGTAGCAGCTGGGTGTGGTCGTCGAGGTTTTTCCTGGGAACGACGGCATCGCTCGAGTTGCATCCGTCAAAACAGCGAGCGGCGTTTATAAACGCAATATGACGCGTCTATGTATGCTAGTTTATGATCTAGTCTAATTCTAGTTTTGAAATATTTCAAGATAGTTTTAAATTTTAATTCAGATAAAATAGTTTCAGTAACTTATAATTCTAATCGCTTCTTCGTTGAGATGATAAGTACCATTCAATGGAATGGTCCCTCCAACGGAAACTGACTTCACTTGTGTAGTCTTCCAACTATCAAGTGAACCAAAGACCCATGTTAATTCAATTTAGCATTAACTTTTTTATTATAACTTGTATTATTCAATACTAAATGTTGATATTATTTATAAGTCAAAACATTCTTATTTATATATTTTATGTTCATTCAATGTAGTTCTATCTAACTCTATTACACTCATTGTAACCCAACTCTTTCCGCAGCCTTGGCCGGGAATATTCTTGTCACAGAACCATTAATGACCATGAATCTGAGTGAAGTTGATATTTACACATTTGCGACGGCCGAGAATATGCCAGGCATCGATTTACCGAAATTTCCTTTCCATTCACATGCGGTTGAGATATTTGTCAAATTTGTGACAGATGCTTCTCAATCAATAGTTGGGCATAATCACAGAAATAGCTATATTATACTATATTATACTAGGGTAAAAGTGGGTATTACTGTAGACGCCCCGATTACTGCGGATTCTAGAATGTCGACAAAAATACTGTAACTTTTGAGAATATGCATGCTTATGCAAGAAAGAACCTACACTTTTTTTCATTTGTTTGTATAAACAAAGAAGTCGACCGCAGTGATACACAGCAGGCTTATGCTTCGGACTACTGCGGATTTTAACCTTTGAATTGTATACGCAGTAATAGATGCGCTGTAATACATCCCGAGCCGCAGTAATACAAACTAGCAACAATGAATATTTTTAAAGCGACTTAAAAAAAATACACGTTTTAGAGTATTTTTTCTTTTATAAATCAATTCTTGAAATGGTTAGATTTGATACAGAAAAATAATCACATCTTTATTTGTTCCTCGTATTCAACGCTACACTTAACCTAACCGAAAATTCCGCAGTAATACACATACTTACCCTATATTAGACCGAATATAGAGTCTAGAATCATAATGCCATCATTCGAAAGGAAGAAAGATTTCAAAGCTAAAAAGTAAGTGAAAGTAACACTTTGAATATTCTTCTTACTCATTATGATGCAATTCATGCTCCTACATCTGGCAGGGTGGTTGGGTATGAGCGGGGTGAAACTCGGTGTGCAGCTACCTCCCCGTAATTAATTATTTAGCAATTTTTTTTTTAGCAGGACCTACAAATAATACACCCATAAAGTATTTTTCCACAAAATATTTTAGTTA
Organism: Gastracanthus pulcherrimus; assembly: GCA_949152435.1. Classification (NCBI taxonomy): domain Eukaryota; kingdom Metazoa; phylum Arthropoda; class Insecta; order Hymenoptera; family Pteromalidae; genus Gastracanthus; species Gastracanthus pulcherrimus. The sequence continues at coordinate 327,881 of OX424576.1, forward strand.
TGAAGTATCTTTAAATATACGTAAAAGTAAACTTACATAAAAGAAGCGTAAAAAAATGGAATTTTTGGAATTTTCTGTGATTTTTATCAAACTGTACGTGTTCAGCGGAACCCAAAGATGAAATCGTCCAGCACCAGGGTTTCGGGAGGTTATTTCTATGATAGAAAAGACACATTTGAAGGGTCGGGCGTTTCAAATTTCGAAAAAATTGCATTTTCGACACAGCCTATTGTGTACTATGGGCGTAAAGTGAACTTTCTTAGACCGACTAGGAGAGTGTCGGAGGTTTGGAAAATGAAATTTGCTAAAACTTTGAAAGGTGTTATCTGACACCTAAAATTGAAGTGTAGCAACTTCATTTTTTTCCAGTGGACCCTTATTATTTAGATATCAACCAATTGTTCTCAATTGTGCGACATTTTAGTAAAAAATGGTGCCTCTATTTCTAATCAGAACTCTTCAAGTTTTTATGCTAGAAAAAATTACCCAATCGTAACTAAAAGTAGATAAAAAGGGCTTTAATTTCATCTTTGTTTCGTAAAAAAGTATTAATCTGTGACAAAGTTATTAACTTTCTAAATGTGAGTTCTGCAGATTACAAGTCTGCATTATGTATTTCTACTAACATTATAATCAAATGACAAAGATAAATATCAAATGACTCTTTTAAACAATTATATATTCATGATGAAATTGATTTTTATAAGTGTCATTTTACTCAGAAAAGATATCATTTTTAGGTATAGGTGGGAAATGGCCTATACCTTTTAAGACAAAGGCCGCTCAAGAGGCATGGGTTTGAATCCCCAGTTCGAATTTTTGGGGGATATTTAAATAAAATGCTTTTCCCAACTTTTCAGTGGTGGCGATCAATCCTGAAACTCATTAAATTGTTAAGGGCAGTAGTGCCCGTATATATGTATAAAAAAATAAACATAATTCTGCTAAAATTACAAATTCGTAATGATAGAAACATTGGTCATATTAAATTATTCATTACAATATTAATCTGATCCAAAATTATTAATGATTAAAGATAGTAATAAATAATTCATGAAAATTAACAGGTTTCGAAGGATTAAAACAGCTTTCAAATTTTGTGTATTTACTTTTGAGTTATATTTGTAGAGTAAATACATACAAAGTATGTTATCAGAAGATCAGGTACCACTATACATTAAAATAATGCATATTCGTAGTAAAATATGTCATATCTTAATAGAGTGGTTGTAGTGGAGGTGAAGTTGTAGCTTTCCTTGTTAGTGGAGCTATTTTTCTTTAGCAATATGATAGTCTATAGCGTGTGCATCGCGCGCTCGCAGCCTGTATACAATAGATTATATTGCGCGTAGAATCTTGAATGCCTGGCATTTGAGCAGGTCGAAGCGTGTTTTTGGGATCATAATCCCTTGCCGCAGCTGCTAGTTCCGGGAGTAATTCGCACTGAGATCGCTCGGCGAGTCTATCTATTGTATAAAGGATGCAAAATCGGGCAGAGTTCCTCGGGGCTGGCAAATTCCTCGCGTGGGTTTCACGTAGACAACTACAAGCAGTCGAAATATAAAGACGACCAGCCCCGCTCGGCTAAACGCAGAAGCCCATGGTATTTGGCGAACTATGTTCGCGTGGACTAGCCTATTCCCCATTATGTTGCCCATTCTATATTCCGTATTCCGTATTCCAAATTTTCCGCTATAAACTTTTTTGCTACCAACCTGCATATGAGAGATTCTACAGAACTTTTGACTTTTAGGGTATTTAATAAAATCTGTTAATTTAACATGCTAATACATTAAGAAAACAATTTCTTCTAAAGTAAATGTTACAGAACACCGTACATTAGTTTTGGTTGCATTACCATAGTTTGTTCTTGCATAAAAAGATCTAAAATTTGTGATTTTTCAAAGATTTGCGTAGGAAACCAATCAACATTTTCTTCCTTTTCATGCTTATAAAACAAGCCTGTTTCTCAACACGTGCGTGAAAACGGCCCTTTTCAATGCTGGCGGAAAACTGGGGATTCCGAGCGGCTTTGCCGGAGAGGGAGGTAATGTATATTACCTCCCGCTCCTGAAAATCTCTGAAAATAATGCCAAAATTTTAACTCAAAATTGTGGAAAAAATTCAAAATTTTGAAAAAATTATTTTTTTTATTTTGTAGGTCTGGTGGACCCTATTCACACACTTGTTAAAAAAAATATGGTGTGTAGGACGGACACGGGTGGAAAGGGTTTTTTCAGACTCGGGTGATGATTTGAGCATTCGCGTACGTATCGGGAGCCTTCGGCACCCTCGACTTCCACTCGTGCTCAATCATCATCCTCGCTTAGAAAAACACAATGTACTACTTTGTAACACATGCACGGTTTTCGCGCTTTGTCGTGCATCTCAAGCGGACGCTCGAGCGGGTGGTAAAGTCTTTTGAGCTCACTACAGTGTGCGTGAGTGCGTGTTACAGCGTACGGTAAAAATTTTCAATTATATAATTAAAATTAATTAAATTATCTTATCTTTCATTTGCTTGAAAAACTTTAATATATGATAATAATTATTTCATATGTTACCTCAACCCCATACCTCAATACATATCCGGATGTAAAATTTTCCGCTCTTTCCGATTCCGCTATAAAAAATAGGGGTTCCCTTTTGAAAAAATGAGGTTGACCTCAAATTAACCTTGAAAATGAGGTTCAAGGTCAAATCCAAGGTCACCGTTGGGTTCCTTGTTCAAAGTTACTTAAGGAATGACCTTGACCTCTTCTAGAAAAGCAGTACTTTAGAAAATATTCAGCCGTCCCGGGACTTAATTGACACCCTGTATATGGGTGTGTGTGTGTGTGTATAAATCAATGTATGTGTAGTATACATATTTAATTTCTTAATAGAACAGGACGACAGTTGCACCGTGTCGAAAAACGACCACATCTGGTTCCGCTTGCTAGACACGTAAAACCGCAAAATCAATACATGTACTTCGACTCGTGCTTGCTCGCCTCCGACTCGTATAGCAAACTCATGCCGGCGGTAAAAGCCTATTTGTCGCCCTCGGTGAACAATATACTGTAAGATACGTAGCAAAATTTTTATTATATATTCTTCTCCTACCCTAGATTGAAGAAATGCAAGGTAAAATTAATTTTTTTTACATTTTACCATCTAGAAAGAAAAGTATTTTCTTTTTTGAAAATTTGAATTGTGCTTGGTACAGGTGTACCGTTGCTAGAAAAAAACTTATGAGGTTCTAAAAAATCTATCTTGCATCGCTCCTCGTTTCAAAAATCGTTATTTTTAACTTACACACTTCAAATATGCATACAAACTTGATAAAACTCATTACTCTTTTTTCTACAGATCAATTCTTAAGACATATCACCCTACTTAAAGTAAATTTTGAACTTCGATATTTAAAAGAAAAACACAATACTAACAAATTCAGCATTATTTTTTATTAACTTTTTGTAGCAAAAATGTATGCAAAGGATTGATTTAACGATTGGGTATTGATAAAAATAAGGGGCTTTACTTATTTATTATAGGCCATTAAATCCTTAAAAAACACCTTTAATTGAAACTACTTCTAAAAATAAAATAATGCCTTTTTTTAAAAACAAAAGTCAAAAGTTCTGTAGAATCTCTCATAATAGTTGTTCTTAAAGTGTTGGATGAATATATACAAACACTGAAATAGTATACTTACAAAGTTAGTTATTACAATTTAATTGATTTTAAAGTTGGACATATATATAATATTCTTTATCTCTCTCTCTCTTTCTCTCTCTCTCTCTCTCTCTCTCTCTCTCTCTCTCTCTCTCTCGCTGTCTCTCTTTCTCTCTCTTAGTATAAAGTTCAGTCTGTTTTTTAAAAAATATATATTAATTATACCAAGCTTTGTACCATATTTTAACAAATCTTGAATAAAAAATGTTATCAACAGGAAACTTTTGAGAGTAGTTAAACTTGACAAATATTGTGGTACCAACTCGCACTGTGAAATTTCTTATATCCCATAACTTAACCCATTTCTTCCCAAGCGGCCATTTTATAGTCGATTGGTTTTTTGCCAAAAACCGCCATTTTGAAATTTTCCAACGGAAATTTCAAAATTTTTACTTCAGAATCGGAGAGAGCGGACAATTTTACTTCAGAAAAGTGCTATTGGTTATTATTATTATTTTTTCGACAATTTTTTAGGCAAAAAACCAATCGATTATAAAATGTCCGCTTGGGAAGAAATGGGTTAAGGTGCATAAAAATATAAGATGAGGTGATAAAATAAACTTTCTCGAATTCTTGACCTTAAATAACGTTTTACCAACTTGACCTTAAGGTCTAAAAAATTTTTGTATATTTTGATCATTACTTACAGCAGATTATTATTATGTTAATGAGTATTTATACGTACATAATTTTGCCAACTTGTGTGAATATTTATAATTTCGTCAATATTTATCGGTATAATATATACATTATTTTGTTAATGATCATTTATATGTAATTGAACCAGTTAAAGAAATAGAATTTATTTCAGGAATCTGTATTACCGACTTTTTTATTTTAAACAGTTATTCGATAATAAACAAATTTTGAAAATAAAAATGATCTACTATGTTCTGCAAATTTGTATATTGTATTAGCATTGTTTGGTTTTGGCAATTTCTAAAGACTCCGGTATTATTAGCAACACGAAAACAGTTTTAAATATTTTCCGCGGTAAGCTATAATGGGTTGCTCAAATTATTAATAACATTTAATCAGATAAAGCAAGTTACCTGCTGTCGTGAGCTACACGCAGCGCGTGTGCGGGGTATACGACTTTGTGCGGAGTTTCCTTGACGCACTACTTTTCGCGTTCTGAAAGGAGCGCGAAAACGTAAAGGCTAATTCTCTCGCAACGCGAATAGCAATTTAGCTCCACCTGCCGGGTTAACTCGATGCAGGGAGGAGGTGGGTCCGGGTTTATTAATGACACACTGATTTAACAATAACAAATAAACTATATTCTCGGGCACGATCGTTGTCGAGCACACCGCCGGAATCAGAGAGGGCTTCGAACACGCGTGGGCCTTCTCTATCACGAGTTATTCGGAGCCCTTATATTCTAATGGCACGGCATACTATTCGTAGTGTGGCCCTTACACACGTACGTGTTTCCCCCCGGGCTAGCCCTTACCTCTATTATATAGAGTGTGTGGATCGGAGACGGAACGCCGCTTGTTCCCAGCTACAAATTTTTATTGCATTTTTTAAAAGATTCACTCCATTAATTGATATTAATTGCGGTTCATTATTATTATGTAATTTCATAAAAATAAAAGACTAAAAATATTCATTAACACAGCTAACTTACCACTTAGGGTAAGTTAGCCATTCGTCTAAGTTTAAACACCGCTGACGAAGCTTCTCTTTTTCTCTCTGACTCTCTCTCTTTCTTTCTCGTTGCTGGCCGCTAACTCCGTCGCTTTCCCTCCCGTTGCCACCTTAAATTCAAATACGTGCAAATACGTGCAGCTGCGAAGCGGGAGAATCGTCAAAATGGCGGCGAGCAAACAGAAAGCGTAGTGCGCGGCTCGAGAGCGTTAGCGATAATGGCCTTTCTCCACGACCTCGGCGATCTCGCGCCGCCTACTCTATCTTGGCTACCTGTTGAAGCGCGCAGCTGTCAGATGGCGATACTTGGCCCATTCTCTGTGCTGTATTACTCGCGAGTTATTCGCGACTCGTTACGAAGCAATGCGTATGGCGACCCACATCTTAACATTTTTCGATCCACTTTTTAAGAAACTTAATGATACCTCTTGAAAAATCAACTGAACTTTTCTGGTAAAGGTCTATACTGACGTTCTATATAAATATTTATTTTACAAAGAATAAAATATAAATGATACGCTGGTATGGTAGTAGTCTGCCAGTATTTCACATCCCTTTAAAATGCAAACGTTTATTAATATTTAAAATTTTAGTGTTTAAAATATCTTAAACTTTTCTCAAAAATGCATAATTTGAGAAAATGCAGTAAAAAATATTAGACTGTTTTGCCAAATATTAAAATTACCATAATAGTACTGAATTTCAAATAAAATATAATTTTTGTATCTTTTTAGTATTAAATAAAAGTTTATCAACGAATTTGAATACATAGGAGAAATGAGTGTACACGAATTCAGATGCAATGGTGGTCTAAAGCTAGAGTGGCAGTCCTGGAACCTAAACGACCAGGTTCAAATCCAACCAACATTTTTTCTGAAGTTTTTTAAATTTATTTCTCAATTGCAGCCTTTCGAATAAACTGTATTCATTCATCCAAACATTTGTAAAACGTAAAACAACGTGACAATTATTTTTTCTTGACGCGTATTATATTAATTACATAATATAAAAATATTAAATAACATTATATATAATATTATTATATAATATTATTATATTATAATACTATATAATATTATTTTAACAAGTTTTTAAAGCGCGACCACACTTCTATTTTCTGTAAAACACGTGCAAGTCCGGCTCAAAGGACCAAATGGTCATAAACTAGCCGGCCAAATTAGTATTTGTTAGAACAGGACATTTTAGCTATCCTTAAAATAATTCACAAGGTTTTAGTGTTGAGCGAGTGCTCTGCGTATACCACGGTGGCTAGACACTCGCCAAAGCACCACGTGGTACCTCCACTGATTCGCAGCGGGGCACTGTAAGATATCCTGGAGCACATGCTCGCAGAATAGACCATAGAATCGTGAAGGAGAGTAATAGGGTTTAAACTCTGTATTTATTAACGATAATTGAGTATTTATTCACTCTAAAAAAAACAATAAGTATGTACAGGAAATACTTGCTTGTGTGTGTATGCGTGAATTTAATAATTAATGAGTCGACCGGGTGTGTGTCGCCTTGCACGTGGAGATGGATATTTGCGAAGGTACACAGCCGTTACCTTGACTGGTTATGATTGAGGCCGCGGTCAGAGCGGAAAGAGGCCGAAATTTCCCGGCGCTCGCAGTTTTGTTTCAGCTGCAACGCCGTGCAATTTCGGAGAAAGGGAAAAATTCCTTCTTGGTACTCTCGCAGCGACCTCCGGCGTAGTTCCTGGAAGGAATCGCTGCAAGAGTGGCGCGCATATTTGAATGCGGCCTTAACACAGATATATCTACTAGATAAAAAAGAAGAATTATCAAAAGCATTTTATTTAATTATTGAATGGCAGCGTTAGGTACAAGCGTTTCAGATATTTTCGTATTACTGACATGTCAGTAGTTCGGCAAGTAAATGGCGCATTTGCCCAACTACTGACACTGCCGCGCGAGTTAGTGAGTAAAATCTAACCTCCTTGGCTTCAGCGGTGACGTTCATTTTGCACGATGTTTAACGCTTACTGGGGAAAGATTTCAAATATTTGTGACAATACATTTAAACTAATCATTTAGATACCTATACGTAAAAGCTTAAGTCCAAAGTATACTTTAAGAATGTTGTTTATTTAATCGATATAAAATCAAATATTATTGTTTGGGTATGAAATTAAATGGGTGTCAATAATCAGGGTCTCAATAGTTGGATCCGGCATATTTTCAAGGTGTCAGTAATAGCTCATAAGAATATTATTATTAATTTCATGAATTTATAATTAAAAATAATCTTTATTGAAATTGCAACCTCGTTTTTATTATCTACATGTAATATATAATGCTAAATAAATAGAAAAATATATATTTTTGTTTAACAAGTAGTATAAACTATGCAATAATGCAATAATCGATCCTTGGGGGTGTCAGTAGTCGGGACATCCACCCTATGTCAATTTTGTGAAAAAAGTAGTAACAAATGCTTCATTATTAATGATGAACAAATGGTGATTCTATGAGTAATTTTACCAGTTTTATGACTTACAATTATTCCCTAATAATTGAAGAAAAAAATTCTAACAATTTTTCGCACCACTCAAGAGGTACAATCATAAGTACTTTGATAATCAAATTTGATATATACTCTGTGTAAAAATTTGTCAAAATATGAAGATCAATTTATTTTGAAACAACTTTTCTTCAATGTTGCAAACTAAGATTTTTCTGTTGATCAGAGCATCTTACAGACCTTGACTCCTGATTAAGTCCCCCTTGATTGTACATATTGTGTTGTTAATTTTCATTATCAGGACATTTCTATGAACTTAAATTAGATATTTTATCATATATATATATATATATATATATATATATATATATATATATATATATATATATATATATATATATATATATATATATATATATGCGTGGTTCCATGCCAAGTGAGCATGTCTAAAAATAAAAATGTATGAAACTACAAAAATGTTGGTATGTGTACCAGAGTATGTAAAAAAAATTTCAGACCCTAAGGAGTTATAATGTCATGTTATAATATATGTTATAATATATGTCAAGGCCAATTAAAGGGTGAAAAATGCGTTTTTTTAATATTTTGAGATTTTGCCAACATTGTTTGATTTTTAACTCAAAAACTAGGGACTTTAGAGAAAAAAGTGTAGGAACATTTTTTGGTAAAAATAAGGTAAGAAATATAAAAGAAAAATTATTAGCCCCTATTGTGATATTTTGTGATCTCATACATTGTGATATATTGCGATATTAAGATTCTATATAAAAGCCACAATTTTTTTTAAAATAAAAAAATTTTAAATTTAGTTTTTCATATTTCCTTTAATTTTAGACTAGTTAGAATACAGTTTCGAGCTGAATATAATTTTTGCAGAATTTTTAAATAGCGCACTTTTATTTGATATTTCCATTGTGTAACTAAAATAAAAAGTCACCATTTAAGCTATGAAGGAATTATATTTAGTTTGAGATCATTTTGCAAGAAGGTCTAGAATGAAAGTTAACATGAAATACTAAATTTTAAGATTTCTTGCTTTCAGAAAGGTGATGGCGATCAACTAGAATTTGAATATTACAATATATCACAATACATGTGTTTATAAAGAACAAATACAGAAAAAAGTGCACTATTTAAAAATTCTACAAAAATTATATTAAGCTTTATACCATAATCTAACTAGTCTAGAATTAAAGGAAATATGAAAAACTAAATTATAAGGTTTTTTATTTTGAAAAAATTTGTGGCGATTTTATAGAATCTTAATATCACAATATATCGCAATGCATGAAATATGTTCGTAAAAATCCAACAATGTTGGCAAAATGTGAAAATATTAAAAAATGCATTTTTCAATCTTTAATTGCCCTTGACATATAACACCTTAGGGTATGAAATTTTTTTATAGCACTATGTGGCCTAATTCCGCACTTAAGTCACACCTATACGTGACTTAAGTAGTCCATTATACACCGTCCTTATCGCCCTCGCGACGCTCGTGCGTTAACCTCGCGGTGCACTACTGGACTGAAAATAGTATACGATACTCGTGTCAAAAGTCGTCCTCCATAGCACGGCGTTTTGCCTAATGCACGCCGCGCTATAAAGGACTACTTAAGTCACACGTATCGTAATGTACTATTACATACTCTGGGTACACATATAACATCCAAACATTTTTATTTTTGGATATGCTCACTTGACATGGAACCACCCAGATATAGTTTTATTTCAATAATTAGTTGAAAAATTAATAATTTCAGTATAAGAGGTTTAAAGTAACGTGTGTGTGTGTGTGTATACGCTTGCACCTACACTATAGTAGAGTGGCAAAGACACACCTTGGGCGGCTTGGGCGATTGGCAAAGTTAAGCATTGTTATACGCGGCTAGTACTTGGATGGGTCGCTGTTAGGGAACCCCGTGGCTAATACAAAATACACCGACCATCCCAAAGCGGATTTCATCTTGATACAAGTTTTCCCCACTCCATAGGCATAGCCCTGGACAAAAGCGGGATATGATTAGGTAGAATAATATAAAGATATGAAAAAATAACTATGAGGCACTTGCTATAGGCTGCATAACATACAATAATAATTTACCTTATCTATTTCAGAAAATCGTAAAATAGAATAAAATGTTTTAAAAGAACGAGTCGATGAATCTTAAAATTATCTTTCTAATTTTTAATCTTCATTAAAAAACAAAAAAGGGCCCTGCTTGGTAAAATATTACCGTGCCATTCTCCAGATATAGGCTATCAAAAAACATTTTAAAAAATACATAACCTCAAATATCTCTAATTATAAAGGTCCTTGTGATCTGGGCAAAGAACTCGTTCATGAGATACTAAAAAGCTATTGTTTTGGAACGTTTTAGATCAAATACTGCCGATTTACTCACGTATTCGCAGCTGACTAAAAATTGATTTTTAGTGTCGCAAGAATCAGTGCTTTATCAGAAAAAAAGTAAAATATTAGAAAAATGTATTTTGTTCGGTAACGACATTTTAAAACTCTTTAATTTTTTCCTTTCAAAGTTATATTGATAATGTATTAAGTATATAGATGTATACATCCACTAACATTGTTTTGATAACATTTTTCGAGATTTTTTCACGTTTAACTAGATTATACGTTTTATACATGTCGCTCATGTGGTTTCAAATATTCGCCGGTTAAACCTGACAAAACTTTGCATGCATGTTTGTTATATATGTTTAAGAGTTGCTTTAAAATTGCAACAAAAATGATCAACTTAATTTGTTTTTATAACCATTTTTCAAAATTTTAAAAACGGTTTTTGAAAATTTTTTGATGAAGAAGTGTTTTTTATAAAGCGAATTATTTTCGCAATAAAGTACTTATTGAATCCTTCAATTTAACACCGAAATGGATTCCATATATGCCATTTTTAATTTGTTATATAATGTTTTTAGTAATTTTTTAGCTTAAATTAAATTATGAAATCCAATGAAATTTTTACTGAAATTAAAAAGATCTCTTTGAGATAGGACAGTGCCATATCAGTTGGCAGCGTTTTTTTTCTATTTTTTTAAGGAAGTGGGGCGAAAAGATTTTGTTTTGTTTTTCCATGTATTTTTATTTTCATCCAGTTTTTCGATTTTTGAGTTTTAATTTTTCGGTTTTCTCGGTACGTTAGATATAATGTTATTGATTCCGTTTACATGCATTTGAAAGAACATAAGATTACCTATATTTTCGGACCTGAAATTTTAAATAAGCTATTTCCCTTTTTTGTTATACGCGGAAACATAATTTTTTATTTAAACGGAGATATCTGGGGAATATAAAATTGAAAATATTTGAAAAAATTTTAGGTGATTACGAAAATGGAGAAAAATATTTTTTAAATTTTCACGTTTTTTTCCTTTTCTTTACGTAAGAAAAAAATAATTTTGTGAAAACAATCAAGCTTTATTGTTCAACGATTGCTAGTGTAAATCAGCAGGATTTTGTTAGTAACTTTTAAAAAAGGTAGCTTTTCACTATCTCTTGTCTGAGTTATTTGCCCAGATCGTGACGACCTTTATATTCTAAGTTATTTGAGTTTATGTTTTGTTTTTAATTGTTTTTAATCGCCTGTATCTCAATAACGGCGCGGTAATATTTTGTCAACCACCCTGGTAGAAAATTATCTAGTTTTATCGAGGCCCTCGATTATTTCCTTAGCAAACTAGATAGATCTACATAGTTCTAGATTAATTTTCTACCAGGGCAGAGCTAATTCTCTTCGTTTTTTAACGAAGATTCGGAATTGACAAGAAATTTTACAATTCATCGATTAGAAATAATATGATTGCTCCAGTGTAAATGCATTTAAAAGAGCATAAAATTACCTTTTTTGACATGCAATTTTCTATGAGCTATCTCCCTTCTTCTGTTATACATACGAAAACGTCATTTTTTGAAATTGAGTTGAAATAGGTAGCTTTCCACTATCTTGGCTGAGCACTTTGCCCAGACTATGAGGTTTTTTATCTTTGAAGATATTTGAAGTTATATTTTTATTTTAATATTTATTTCTTATACCTCGAGAATATCGCTGTCATTTTTTATTAAACAAATTAATTTTTATTTATCTTATAATGAACATACGAAAATAGAAAAAATATTAAAGATTCCTCGTTTTAGTTTTATAACGATTATTCTATTTTATAATATTTTGAAATCGATAATGCAATTTATGATCATAAGCTTATAATTCTGATTTTTCACACTACCCGTTTTTTTTACAGTGCTTGTTTTCACAGTGAACAGACTTTACTGTACATAAAATTTAAGAACTGCCACGGAGTTTACATAAAATTTACACGCTTGCAGAGAATCTCCCATATTCTGAACCAAGTGTTTCACCCCATTTGTCTCGCAAACACGAGTATAATATATATCGATTATTTATTTGTATTTTTTATGAAATTTAAATATCAAAATTGAAGGCGGAGTTTAGAAAAACGCACGAATAATAATAAGAGGGAAAGCGAGTAACCGAAAGAATTAGTTGTCTCTATACTAATAACATATTATTACTTTATAAAGATCGCGGCGTGGTGTGCAAGCGTTGAATTACGACAAAACGACGTAGGAATTGAAGCTAAGCACTAAAAATGAAAGGGGTGACTGCGGAGAAGAAAAAGCTTACCATAAAGGGAAAAGAAGGAAAAAAAGATTAAAGGAAGGAAGGTAGGAAGCTTTTATTGTCGGACAGACGTGTCCCAAAAGTAATATTATCTAATGTACCCCAGTATTATCGCGCACATTTAACAGAGTTTGGTGCCAAGCACATGCTTTTTCAAATGAAAAACACAGCCATTATTTTGGCACGACTCGAAAGCCGATAGTATCATGAGACTGCTAGTGATCAAGGTGCGTGCTATATATTTATATCATTATATAATATCTGATATTTATATCCGCTGCAGTCCCGCATCGGAATTGTTTACTGCTTGCCGTGCAACGCGGATTAATTACTCACCGTAATACCTCCGCTGATCGCCTATTATTTTCATGCTACTTTTTAATATCAAAGTATGCTCTTTTTCTTACACATGCCCATGTTACTCGTTACTTTTTTCTCCAAGGTTTGCATTTATTAATGCCTTTCATAATTTAAGAATGTTTATTTCAATTTATCAATTTTTCATGCCATCCCGTGTCAAGAAACAGACTGGGACAAGTCTGGCAAAAGTCTTGCAAAAGTCTGGCTACGGAGACGATCCCAGACTCTAAGCCGGACTATATGCCAGGCTTTTGTTAAATTATGTCAAGAAAACTTATTTTTACATACGAGTAATTAGGACACTGCACTTATTGTTAATATCGACCGGAATCGTAAAAAATAATAGTTTTCGATTAAACCGTGAAAACATTTTTTTAAATATTGTAATCTTGTACGAAATTTAAATATTTATACAAAAAGAGACAAAGATTTAGATTACGACAGAAATGATGGAACGCAATGCTTTTATTTTGCATTTGTTTGCCAAAAGTCTGGTATCACCTCCGTAGCAAGACTTTTGCAAGACTTGTCCCAGACTTATTTTTTTTACAGGGGATCATATTATATAAGTGCGTAAAAATCTAACTGGCGATCGGATCAATATATGTTAGGTTTTTCGTTAAGGTTTTGATCTTACATAAATAAAATATTTTTTAAATACAAGGGAGGAGAAACGTGTATAGTTAATATTTCATCAACTCTAGACGTGCATATGTTTGTGTAAGTTAATTCTCTCGTTTTAAAAGAAGGGCGCCCGCATTACTTATCCTATTTGCTTTTCATTCGACGAATAGCCGCAGAAGGGGTTAGCGTTTGGGTGCCATTTGTATTGAAAGTTGATGTTTATTTTAACCTCACAACTCAGTATTCCTCTTTATGATAGCAAGCCAGTAAGAGAGGAAGAGAGAGAAAGAGAGAGAGAGAAAGACAGAGCTACATATTTCGACGTTTCAAATTTGCTTTTAGTCTCTTCATTCATCGCCAGCCCAGTCCCTTTAGCGATAAGCAAGTGATAGCTGCATGGTAGGTGTCATTAGCGCGATTGCTTTCCTCACTTTGATTCTTGTCCGGTAGCTTTTATCTTTCAGCGCCTTGAGCCTGTCCCGCTCGCTTTTGCTTTGCATACAAGCGGGCAGTATCGATCGTACTCGCTCGCTTTCTCCGCATATACTAGCCATCTCCACAAATCGACAAACCATCCTCTTATATGTGCATATAATACTTTCTATACATTTTCAACATACACGCGCAAGCCATTTTTTTCTCTACGTTTCGTGTTCTTTCACTTCGTAACGTTTCATTTTGATTTGAGCGTTTGAGCAAACATTTATTTTGCTTGAAGAGATAATATACCAATAGCCTTTATTGGGCTATTCTTGCCTGTAAAAGAAAAATATGAGTAATTACCCGGATTGGATTATGTCACGAAAACTTATTTTTACATACAAGTAATTAGGACATTGAACTTATTGTTAATATCGACCGGAATTGTAAAAAATAATAGTTTTCAATTAAACCGTGAAAACATTTTTTTAAATATTGTAATCTTCTACGAAATTTAAATATTTGTAAAAAAAGAGACAAAGATTTAGGTTACTGCATAGTTGACGGAACGCTATGCTTTTGTTTTGCATTTTTTATTAAAAGTCATATCGTCGCCGTAGCCAGACTTTTGAAAGACTTTCTGAGCCAGACTTTTGCCAGACTTGTCCCAGACTTATTTTTTTACACGCGTAGAATATTAAAAATAAAATTTCCTGAAAGTAGAATAAATTTCTGACCAATTTTATCCCTGAAGAGCCTCAGCTTCCCTTAGTTATAAGATATTATGTGATTTTTCAATATTCTTTGCTTGCACGGAAGCTAGGGTAAACTACCCAATAGATAGACGCTTAAGGATTTTCTCACTTTACACATCAGTTTTTTAGGGTAATATCGTTTGTTTAAAACAATTTGACACTTATCGAATGTATGAAACTTCAATTTATCAGTAACAAAATATTAAAAGTGTTAGAAGTTTTTGTTTAATTAGAAATTACAAAAATAGTGCGAAGAGCACATATATCCCACTAGATAGACGATTGACAATGTCTATTTACTTTGTTAGTCTATCTATTGGGTTTTTAGGTTATACATAGCTAAGACCCAATAGATAGACGATATTTTTGAAGATACTTTATTGCATATAAAAAGAACATTTCATTCATAAATATCATATTAAATCTTATCGTAACAAACTTTTATGCAATTAGAATTTTAAATTTTGCTTGAAAAATTATTAGTTTTGTAGATATAATAATATTTATAAACCGTCTATCTACTAGGCAGACTACCCTACATAGTGTATAACTCAATGAATTAAGGTATATCAGGATTTAAAATTTTATTTTTTATTACTTTTTTAAACTAAAACAACTTAGAAAATTCACTTATAAGTTTATATATTTCTTTAGACCAAGAAGTGACTTGCGAGTCATACAAAATTAAAATTCATGATTTTTTACACTTATTCTATAATACTCACATTAAAATGATAATTTAAAAAAATTTTAATAGCTATAATTTCAAATGTCATTTAAAATAAAAATTTTAAGTCCTTGTTTATTAAAATCCATCTACTGGTTGGTCAATGAAACAAGTGCAATTCGTAACAACAGATTGACTAATAAATTATTCTGAGTTTAAACTTGCAATCCGACATTAGTGAATTCTAGATAAACTTCTATAGTTGGCTGGCGCGGGGAATGTTTCTCCGTAAGATTTACACGGGGAGCATATTTAGAAATTGAAATACTAGGTTAATTTCTGACAAAAGACTTGTATCTACCATTACATAGTAAACGATCTTAAAGTATATATAAAAATAGTAACAGGTGTTTTTATCACAGATAATATGTATAAATCTATTCATAAATGTTCCCCATGTATATCATATAGAAAATATTCTCGGCGGCAGCTATTTTTCAACTACCTTCTTATGGATAACAGTAGCGCCCCTTACGCGCGGTGGTAGTTTTCTTTGCCAATCGTGCGTGCTTTTTAACTTATAAGGCGTAAAAAGTAAAAAAAGTTGACCAAGATTAAAGCAATATATCGGTCTAACTAAAATCATATATATTAGGTTTAACACAAGAAACATTACTGCAAAGTTACAATCGTATTGATTGATTTCGAATTATAAATAAAAAAACATATTAAATATCACGTCTGTCCCGTGCCTCCAACCACGCTTTCTTTGATATTGTTTACAGATTTTAATACGAGATAAGGTTTCAAGAGAAAATTTGGCAGCAGATCGTTGCGACTTATTTTCTGATATTAAATAGATGAAGTGTAAAGTCTTAAATTACATGCGTGAGTATTTAATAATTACTTGAAAATATTTTTCTTGATTTTGGTAGCATGTCCGTCCTGTTGCTTTAAATTCATATTCAGACAAAGAATTCACGTATTTGGTTTATGTTTAAACTCATTACAAGTGTTATTATACATAAATAAACATATATGTATTTTATCACTTGAAAAAAATATAAAAATAAACGTACAACCATATATATATATATATATATATATATATATATATATATATATATATATTGTCTACTTTTAAGCAAAAATTTTTAATTAAGACCTAAACATAATGAGTGTGTATCTTGCATTACCTACAGTAGTAACTTATTTACATTCATTTAATTATGTTAAGATAACCCTAATATTTTTTGTAAACTATATTTTATATTATAATGAATAATATATATAATATTATATTTGATAAATTTAGCACATACATCTTAAATATGACAGTTGATGAGGTCAAAGCACAAAAGCTGTTCGATTATTTTATATGAAAGTGAATAATCGGATTAAAGTTATTTTTTATAGATTTTTATATAATAAATTATTAACAAACTGAGTAATAACGTTTCGTAAAAGTCATAATACCCCTGGTGGAAAATTAATCTAGAACTATGTAGATCTATCAAGTTTGCCATGGGAATAATCGAGGACATCGATAAATCTAGATAATTTTCTACCAGGGACTGTGACTTTATTTTGTATATTTTGATAAACCTATTATTACTGAAAAATGTATGTCTAATCGCGCTTGAAGTATTATAAACTTAAAAATAAAAAAATAGGTTAGTTTTTCGTCGATGGGGAAAGTATGTACGATTAAGTAGAGTGAGATTTCACTCCAACGGGTTTACTGTATACAGTAGTCTCGCGTTATTTGCCTGCGCTCGGGGCTCTGGGATGGTGCTATTCCGAGAAATCGGACATTAGCGAGAGCCAGTCGCGTGCGCTCTTTCCCCTCCATTCACTTGTTTCAAAGTCGTACGACACTAGTAGCGATCTGCAGCGGGCGGAAAGGTGGGGACAGTCGCGTGTGTGAGTACGTTTGTGTATCAGGGGGTGTGCCTAACGGGCAATTAACCAGCAGGAAAATAACGCGAGACTACTGTAATTAGATCGTTCATACGTATCATTTTTATCCAGATTTATACATTATTTCATTACGCTTCAAATACCTTTTTAATCAATATTTCAAAATATCAATGGAAAAGTTATAAAAAAAAACAAAAATATGCAAAATGAAGCGATCATAGAGCCCCCCTTGGCTCAGTGGGTAAGATGCTTGCCTACCGATACAAAACGCTCAACCAGTCTAGTTGTGTTTCTAACATGTTTTTAGCAAAACTTTCGTTTTACCATCACAAAGTTTTCTCTATGAGGAAGCAAAAGGTTTGGAAACTCCAGCATTAAAATTTCTTTTTGCGATTTCTGAACCCAAAGAAATGTATTTTTTTTAGATTTCGTGATATAGCCGCTCTCTTAATTCCGCCATTTTAATATTAAATTTCGGACATCAATTCATGATCAACTACCTCAAACACATCTGAGTGGTTAAGGTGGATCCTGCTTTAGATGGTCTAAAAAGAACTTCTTTTTGCGAATTTTATTGGCAGAGAAAAAAACAACTTAGCCCAGCGAACTTTTTGGGATGCTTTCATGTGTATTTGAACTTTACAAACAAATTTTTTTAACATGAAACACTGAAGTACAGCCGATTTATAAGCACATTCATAGACCACCTCGCCACTGAAGTCTCCAATTGGCGGGAAAGATGCAGCTCGTAATTCTTGTCAGAAACAGAAACATCCAAAAGAATTTTAATTTTCATGTATTTTTCTTCTAGGTGAACTAAGGAAAACCGGAAGAAATTATGAAATTCTAATTTTTTCCAGGTTTAAAAGAAGAAGTGCTTTTTGAAAAAAAAAATCACTTCAATTGGTTATAAAAGTCGTTTAGAAAGATTTTTTTCAATAATTTTTTCAGATCAAATAGAAGAAGATATAATACTGAAGTTAACGAACTTTGAATCGTTCCAGTAGGTTGCTTAACTTTTTTGCAATCACGCCCGCTAATTTAGAGAAATCATAAAAATAAAAACTGGAGAAATGTGCTTTAAAGTTTTAGATAAGAAAAAGTATCAATTTTCGATTACTTACACTAATAATCCGCTAATCAGCTATTCCTAGTCTATATAATAGACCTTCAGCTTCCTCAAAAAACCCATTTTTATGCATTTTCTAGAGGCTACGAGCCATACGAGCTTCCGTGCTGGAAAATGAGTGGAGCCTGTTTTTCCTCTCAAGCCGTTGCGCATCAACGTTATCAGAAAATATTTTGCACTTCTGGCCAATACTCAAATTCAGCAACTGCATGTTACTCAATAACGCAGAATACCCTTCATTGAACATACCTGCAGCCATGTAGGCGGTAATTTCTACGACATTTTGACCAGAATGCAGATGTTTTCGATTCATGCGCCAGACTGTCGAGTTGAACGACTCGTTGGAATTTTGCGTGTAACCGCCTAAGGATCGCGTTAAAAGTTCATCATTTGAAAGTTTCTTATAGATTGGGCAAATGGGTTCCTCAACATTTTCGTCCATCAATCGAGCAGGATGCTTAAAAGATTCCAGTTGATTCATGAATTCAGCCTTGCGCCATTCACACCAGCTGTCGACGCCTGCCGGACAATTCTCGTGCCGACGAGATTTATCTGTGTAACAATACTGATCCAACATTGCTACGGGGGTAGTTCAATAAGTCTTTAGAATAAAGTATAAAAACAATTTTTTTTGGGTAAATTTTTTTTTATTATTCAACATAATCTCCTTGGAGCTCTATACACTTGGTCAATCGCTTTTTAAGTTTTTTTAATCCTTCAGAAAAGTGCGTTTTCGGAAGTTCCTCAAAATAAGCACTTACAGAGGCAATGACGTCTTCGTTGTCCGTAAATCTCTGTCCACCGAGCCATTTTTTCAAGTTTGGAAATAAGAAAAAGTCACTGGGGGCTAAATCTGGTGAATACGGTGGGTGTTCGATCAATTCGAATTTTAGTTCTTCAATTTTAGCCATTGAAACGAAGCATGTGTGAACTCGGGCGTTGTCGTGATGAAAGAGAATTTTTTTTCTCGCCAAATGTGGTCGTTTTTTTTTAATTTCTTCTTTCAGCTGCTCTAATAATGATGCATAATACTCACCAGTAATTGTTTTACCCTTTTCCAAGTAGTCAATAAGTATAATTCGACGTGCATCCCAAAAAACTGTAGCCATAACCTTACCAGCTGACTTTACGGTCTTTGCCTTCTTTGGAGCTGGTTCGCCTGTGGAAATCCACTGTTTGGATTGTTCCTTTGTCTCAGGAGTATAGTGGTGTATCCATGTTTCATCCACAGTCACAAATCGACGAAAAAATTCCTCAGGATTCCGACTTATGCGCGCCAAAAGAGCCTCAGAGGCGACCACTCTATTGCGTTTATTCTCAGCTGAGAGCAAACGCGGCACCCATCTTGCCGATAGCTTTTTCATGCCTAATTTTTCATGCAGAATTGAAACAACTGCACCTATAGATATCCTTGTGGCCTCAGCTAACTCACGCACTTTTAATCTTCTATCCTTCAACACCATATCGTGGATTTTATTGATGATTTCGGGAGTAGTTGCTTCTACGGGCCTTCCTGAATGTGGTTCGTCACTTATTGATGTACGACCACGCTTAAATTCATTTACCCAGTTATAAACCGTTGCTAAGGCAGGGGCAGATGTGCCATGAACTGAGTCCAATTCATTTTGTATCTCATATGGAGTTAAACCCTTTAAATGAAAATGTTTAATTACCGCTCTGAACTCGTTTTTTTCCATTTTTCTTAACAAGCAATTTTTTTTTTCAATTGGTTATAAAAACACGTAAACTCAGAAGATGTGGACTGTGACTGCACCATATATTTAGTCGGGAGTGGTGCTGACTGAAAACAGATGATTTGGAGCGATTCGCGCGCCATCTGTTGGTCATTCTAAAGACTTATTGAACTACCCTCGTATTATAGTTTTTTTCATCTCTTGGTCAGAATTAATATTTCTTCTAATTTCCAAGACATAATAGATCGTTAGCTTTTTAATGAGACTTTCCGTCAGGCGCTTCTTACCTCCGAGCGTCTCTTGCATTTTTTATTTCGAAGTCGCGTATTCATTCGTTTATGTAGGGGAAACTGGGGTAAAGTGAACGTAGTAACTCTAAAAGTCGAAAAAGATGTACTTTTGAGATTTAAAACATTACTTTGTAAGTTGCGTAAGAAACTTCTTACATCAATAAACATATTACCAACTTAAAGAAAAGTAATTTATTAAGTTTAATATTATGTACCTAGTTTTGAAAAATACCTGTTCACTTTACCCGGGCCATTTAGAACGGGGTAAAGTGAACTAGAGGATAGAATTAAATATTTTGAAAAAACAAGTTTTTGTACAAGAATAGATAAAAACGTTAATTTAGATAGTAATAAAACTAAAAAGGCATCTTAAAACCTTTAAAATACTGTAAAATACGAAACAGTTAAATGTGGAGGTTATGTTGGCCGACTTTTGTATAAATACGAAATGCGTTACAACAAAGGCTTCGTATACCACACTAACACTCATATTGATTAATATTTTGTTAAATTTTCCATCTGGCCGCATATAAATTAGTGTTATCGCATTATTTTCCGGACCACTTTTGCCACTTTACCCCGAGACGTCGATTCTTTAAAATGTGTTTTTAAAACAGAAAAACCTCTTTTAGAGCTCTGTATTCTTGGTAATCGTAAGTAAAACGTATTTGAAGTAATTAGAAGAAAAATCTAGCTATAAAATTGATTATAAACATCTTTAATCGTTATAATGAATTCGACAAACCAACTTTATTGTAAAGTCGATAAATACAATTATTTTTCTTTCATAAAATATTAATGGTTATGCAGTGAAACTATTTAATTATCATCCTTGCATAATTATCTTCCACTAAAATTAAAATTAGGCGTAAATAATTATATGTTGAAGAAATAATAAGCATGATTTACTTCACCCGTGTGTTCATTTTATCCCAGTTTCCCCTACGTGTCCCATGCACTCATTTCTTGTAACAGGGCAATCGTCACTACGGATATGGATTTATCTTCAGAATACCCGCAAAATTTTTAGAATCGCCATCGTCGATATAATTTGTATATTTCACGCCAAATTTTTCTTCGAATCTCGAAAACATTTCCACTATGGAATCCACCTCAATCTTCCCTGCTGAACCTTCATAATTTGAGGAGCATGATTCTTTGTATTCTTCATACCATTCTTCAAAGTCGTCGTCGTATAATGTTTTCTATATTAGGGTACAAGAGTGACAGTGTGCACTTTTCACTATGAGGTCGACTATTTTGTCACAGTAGTACACAATCAGAGTTGTTACACCGTACAATGAAGCAAGAACACGTTTTTTCCAGGATTCATCGCCGGACACTTTCAAATGAGTTTCGGTTCTTCAATTTTCTACATTCTTTTCTCGTTCCTCTTTGACAGTTTCCTTACTGACAATTTTGAACATCGATTCCGACGCTGAGTGAAGATGCTGCACTATCTTATCATACGTTGATTTCGACAAAACCTTGACACAAAACCATGAGATCACAAAACATATACTCGTCCAACACCAAGAAGCCTCATAACGAACACGATCCGTTTATTTATTTCGCAACCGATATTTATCAACGATCCTAAATTGATTTCTCTGCGACCGCACATACACGATAGAACAATTTTAAAACCTAACCCTCGATGTCTACTCTCTGCAAATGTTACATTTCGTTTGCGCGATCTGCAGATTACAATATCAGTAATCGCATGGAAAACTGTGAAAAATTCAACAATTGTATAACAACGAAGTGGATTCACAATTATATCTTCGGTGCTCGCAGTTGACAATTTTCTCACACTGCTGCTTGTATCCAACTCTTCATCGTTTGATCGAGTTGTGAATCAATTACCGTGAAATTTACGTTTGTGTAGCTTCGAAGCACGTTCGGATGTCGATTTTTCACCTTTCGGATAACTTGCCATGATATTCTAGCCGTTGATGCTAGAAGCAGCAAAGTAGAAAGATGTACACAGAGAGGTATTATACACCTTTATATTTCAATAAACCGTATTATGGCTCAACACGACACTACTACAAACTCTATATATTTTTTTGAAAGACCGTTGAACCTTTTCAGGTATGAAATTCGGAGTAGAATCTCGAGGGGCGGAGCGCGCTAATATTTAGAATTGGACTCTGTAACTTTGTGCACATATTCTTGAGTATCTTAGGTATCGATTTAAACAATAAAAAGAAATCGATTTTTGAACAACCTAAAGCACAATCCACCGTTAATTTACAGCTATTGTGTAATTAGAGACCCTTAGAATAGCATACTTTTGTATATAGCTAAAATCTTAATCAACGACCTCGAAAACGTTTTAATGGCCAATGGTAAATAATCTACAATTTTCGTAGATTGTAGTGGCGAATTATATCCACCGTATTGGATGATTGCAAAAGGCCAGAATCTATTTGAAAGTGTATATGAATACAAACATTTTAAGATCTCAAACGTATTTTTGGTTGCAGGAATTTTTGTACAAAGCCTAGTCCCGGTTAACATGGAACGTCCAATTATTTAAATTTTTTTTCATCGAGCTGAGTGCCAATGAATTTGCATCATTTATGTACGTCTAGTTGAACTGAAAGTCAAATATTTTTGCGTGCGACTGTTGCGTATAAATTTCATATTCAACGAGAAGAACACTGCACGACAAGGTACACTATAGAAGTACGCACATTTTCGGCAGCCTCTCTCATGCGGACGATCTCATATCGTCATTATAAACTGAGACACGACAATGCTTTCCTTGCTTTATTAGTAAAATCCGTTCTAAAGAAGGGATCGCAGCCATGAAACAAGGACATCGTCATATTCTCTCTCTTTCTCTCACTCTCTCTCTCTTTCTCCCTCTCTCTCTCTCTATCACTCTCATTAAGACGCTCGTTAGACGGACACTCAAGTGAGAGCGGCCGCTCTCGCATACTGTACGCATATGAAATATTCTGCCTTAACAAGTTTCCTGCTCTCTGAGACTCTGCCTGCGGGCTGCGGTAAGAGTGAGAGAAAACGAGAAGAGCTGTATATTTATATATTTTACATATACGAGCGCAGCATTTACCTATGAATGTTAGATGTTAAAAATGCTTGCAAAAATTAATCGAAGAATCTATGCTGATAATCACTAGTAGACTAAATTAAGAAGTAAAAATAATAAGTTTAGTTTGCAGGATGCAGGTGAATTAGCAACTGTGCACAGAATGATCCGCCG
This sequence comes from Gastracanthus pulcherrimus, assembly GCA_949152435.1. Lineage (NCBI taxonomy): Eukaryota > Metazoa > Arthropoda > Insecta > Hymenoptera > Pteromalidae > Gastracanthus > Gastracanthus pulcherrimus. The sequence goes on from OX424576.1 coordinate 351,505, forward strand.
CTTGGGCGAAGGAGGAAGGTGGAAAGTGGTGAATGGTGAGGGGGATTCTCCGCGCAGAGATCGTTAGGGAGCCGCGTGGACGTGGGTGTTCCTTTATTGAACTAATTTTATAGCGGTATATGTGTCGTCTCTGCCTCTCTGCTTCTCTAGTCTCGAGTCTCGCTTCAAGCGTCTCGCACGTCCCCTTTGATACACTGCACCCCATACCCCCTCCCCCTCCCCCGCCCTTCACTTTCCAGTTGCGTGCAACCCAACTTGGCCCATTACATCTACGCAAATATAAGCAATTGGCGGTCTTTGACGCATGCGTATGCAGTTGAGGAAGGAACTCTGGAATACGATAAGGTGATAACATGAATAGCATCAATTTCAGACAAAAAAGATACACGCAACTCGCTCATACCTCTCTTAAAATCTTAGAATAGAACGTTGACTAGAAGAATGAGTGAATACCTGGAACTCGCGATATCATTCTATTCCAGTGGTTCTTAGAAATATCTTTTGGTATTAGAACTAGAGGGCGGGGGGGGGGGGGGGGGGGAGGGGCATTGCGTCTCTCGCCCCAACCTGCCCCTGTCTTTTACATTATACATATTTTCACGTACCGTAATAAGCAAAAGTATACAATATCGGAATTAATTACAATAATAAAAAATGATATGTTAAACCCAACGTTAAAAATAACTTAAAACATATAATATATCTAGAATATTGTCAGTATTTTTGTAGCAGATATAAAAAATTCGAATACATTCACAATTACTATAGTATAGTTACTATACTCCTAGATAAATGCTTACGTGCTTATTCCCTCTTCTGAAAATAGTATATTGCGAGGGTAGGATGAATTTGCATATTTCCAGGTACTCTATATTTCCAGGTACTCTATATTTCCAGGTACTCTATATTTCCAGGTACTCTATATTTCCAGGTACTCTGTATTTCCAGGTACTCTATATTTCCAGGTACTCTATATTTCCAGGTACTCTATATTTCCAGGTACTCTGTATTTCCAGGTACTCTATATTTCCAGGTATTTTCCCAGCGTTCGCCATCTTTTGCTCTAAATGAAACGACTTAATACATTTCATAATTTAATTTGCGAGTTATAGAGGCTAAAAAAATAATCAAACACATTAAATGAAAAGCGGAATATTTGGAATTTATTTCGATGACAAATTGAAGTACTTTATTGCGAAAATAATTCGCTTTTTTGAAAAATTGTTATAAAAACAAAATAAGTTGATTATTTTTATTGAAATTTTAAAGCAACTTTTAGAAATATATAATAAACATGCATGCAAAATTTGGTCAGGTTTAACCGGGGATTATTCGAAAGTAGATTAGCGACAGTTATAAATCGAAATTTTTCGGAAAATGTGATTTCGTTTCTCAAGTATATAATCTACTTTAACGTGAAAAAAAATAGTCCCGGCGCGGCTGCTTTTGTGTGCACCAAGTGGTCCCCTCGGTTTCTCTGCTGGAATATGCTATTTAAGGTGTCCGAACACGAATCCATAAGGTGCTTTTCGTCAAACCGGTCAATATTCTTTTAAACAAATTTCAGGGACTTCGCGCGGAAACCGTCGAAATCAACATTTACTCAAAAGCCGCTTTTGCGCAAAAATCATCTTATTTCTTTGTCAATTGGTAATCGGAGGTGTTTGGGATTGCTGATTTCGAATTTCATATCGAAATTAAGAAATTCAAAATAGCGGATCGAAAATGACGTATCAAAATTGCTAAAATTTGCTGATTTGTCTGGAACTTGGTACTGTAAGGTTTTTGGGATTGCTGATTTCGAATTTTATATCAAAATTAAGAAATTTAAAACGGACGATCCAAATCGGCGCCTCAAAATTGCTAAAAATTGTTGATTTATGTAAAATTTTAAGTTTTCAAAATATTGATTGAATTAATTATTTCAAAAGATCGAATCTGTGACATATAATATCGAAAAAACATCATTTTTACCCATAAACATGCTCTTATTTTTTAATATGCTAATAATAGAAAATGTATTGTTTATTATTAATTATTTTATTATTTATTATTTTGCACCCACTAATCTCAGCATAATACAGCACATTTTAATATCATTTTAAATGACTTACCAACAAATTCATTGTTTTAACCCATGTGTGAGCAAAATAGATCCTTTATTTTTTGGATTTTTTAAATCAGTCGATATGATTGTACCGGCAAAAGTATATAATATATATCTACCCATTGATGAATGGATATCAAGTTGTAATTGCACAACTTGTTCTCGACAAAGCTGCGGATGTAATACAGCTAAGACGCCATGTTGCATATTTTGTTCATGTAAGAGTAAAGAAGATACGTGTAAAAACATGCATAAATAAATTAACTTAGAAATATATTTATTTTTAAAACTTACGTTGTAATATATGATAAACCTATAGTTTTATCATTCTACATGTCATTAAGGGGGCAACCCACCTTTAAATTGTCAAAAAATCGTTTTTTTTTATTTACCGTATTTATAGGAAATTCCCCGTAGAATAAGCTCCTGAAAACCGTTTTAAGATATCATAATTCCTTTTAAAGTTACAATATAAATACTGAGACAGCTTTTTTGCCGATTTTGCGTAAATTCGGTATTTTATCAATTATTATTTATTTTATTATTATTTATAACTAAATGTTTGATTTATTATTTTATTTAGTTATAAAGCAATAAAATATAATATAATTGGAACCAATTTGAAGGCTAGAATCCTTCAGCGCCACTACAGGTGAATAGTTGAACTTACATGCGTTTGAGATACAGGTCGATAAATCAGATCGAATTTTTGACTAACCTTGCCCGTACATTTTTGCTACTTTTGACAGTTGGCTTTTATGTTTACAAACCACCTGTTAGTAAACACAGCTAATATTTTTATTGTACTGAACTTATACAGTGTTTTAATTGCATTTGACAATTTGTGAATGTGTGTAAATCAGTGTAGTAAAAATGTCTTCTAAAAGAGATAAAAAAGGAAGATTCACAAAAGAAGCCAAGACTATCCACCAGCTCAGCGAGGAAACTACAAAACACAGCTAGTGCTAGAGACACCAGTGATACAACACATAGAATCATTGACACTTCCATTTTATTTTCTAAACTTAGAAGTGTTCTGTGTTGTAATCGGTGCCATGGCAGTGTTCAATTAAGTGAATCTGGTGTGCAGGGTCTTGGTTTCAAAATAGATATTGTGTGCTCAAAGTGCGGTGAAATAGCAGCGATCAACTCCAGTCACAAAGTAGGAGCCAAAGGAAATGCATATGAAGTGAACAGAAGATCTGTGCTGTCTGCTCGTGCACTTGGACATGGACACGCTGGCCTTTCAACTTTTTGTGGGATTATGGACCTGTGCAAGCCAGTTGCCCAATCGGCTTTTGATGAAATAAATAAGCAGTTGAGTGAAGTGTGTGAAAGTGTCGCTCAAGAGTTTAGTATGATAAGTACAGTTTACTCAATTTATTTATTTATACACTGCTGCAGATGTTTGTCTGCTACGTTGAAAAGAAGAAAAAAGTAGTTGCAATTGATAAGATGAGTATAAATTATATCTATTAGAACTTGTAACTTAATTGTTAAATAACTCTAAATGTTGTTTTTATCAATTTCAGCCTACTGTCCGTAAGATTCCAAGTGAACGCATGGACAGATTGGGCTCAAAATTTATGAAGATACTCATTATAGTAGTACTTTTCATATGAGCGTAGGGATTTTGATTTGAACGAGTAGAAAATTTTTTACATCTATAAAAGTGATAAAATTATTAAAAAATAAGTGTTATATTGACAATGTTCATATAAAAAAATACTTCTACTCGTTCAAATCAAAATCCCTACGCTCATATTAAAAGTACTACTATAATGAGTATCTCCATAAATTTTTAGCCCAATCCATCCATGCGTAGACTTGGAATCTTACGGACAGTGCTTAAAGTCTTCGAAAACAGTGTGGTTTGCCATGGAGGCATAGAAGGTCCAACAAAGGTAAAAAATATACAAATTGGTAGGTTTTTATGTATACTTTCAGGAAAAAAAACCCTTATTAAAATAAATATCAAAATAAAAATTCTTAATTAATTTTTTTGTTTCAGATTTTAAAGGTGGTGTGCCCCCTTAACTATTTATCGTATTAATAATTTAAAAACATAATTTTATACAGTTCAAATATTATTTAATAAATATTATTTAAACGAAAGTAAGGTAATATGTAAGCGTACATCTTATCTATCTTGAAAATTTTAAATTCTACACAAATCAGAAGTTTTCTGTAATTTTGATACGTCATTTTTGGTCTGGCATTTTGAATTTCTTAATTTAAATATTAAATTCGAATTGAGTGACCTCACAAACCTAAAAATACCACGTTTCACATAAATCAGCAATTTTTAGCAATTTTTATATGCCATTTTGGATCCGCCATTTTAATTTTTTAAATTTTGATATTAAATTCGAAATCAATAACCCCAGAAACCTTAGAGTACCAAGTTCCACACAAATCTTCAAATTTTAGCGATTTTGATACGCCATATTGGATCCGCCATTTTTAATTTCTTAATCTCGATATGAAATTCGAACTCAGCAACCGCAAAAACCTTAGAGTACCAATTTACAGAGAAGTAAGATGATTTTTATGCAAAAAGGGCTTTTGGGCAAATGTTGATCTCGACGGTTTCTGCGCGGAATCCCTGAAAATTGTTTAAAAGAAAATTGACCGGGTTTTACGAAAAGCACCTTATGGATTTGAGCTGCAGACATCTTACATAGCATATTCCAGTAAAGAATACGAGGGGACCTCTTGCTGCATACAAAAGTACCAGACGTGCCCGGACGAAATGTCGAAAAATGTTATCAAAACCATGTTAGTAGGCGTATATACGAGTATCTATATACTTAATACATTATCACTGCAACTTTGTAAGGAAAAAAACAAAAGTTTTTAAAACTATCGTTGCCAAACAAAATGTATTTTATAAACATTTTACTTTTATTCTGAAGAAGCAATCATTATTTCATTGAATTTCATTATTAAATTTGCGAGTTATAGATGCTAAAAAATATTACTAAACACGCGGTATAACAAATGAAAAATGGTATATTTCGAATTTTTATGTGTCTCAAATTGAAGCATTCTATGAGTACTTTATTGTGGAAAAACTTTGCTTCCCAAGAAATATTTCTTTATAGAAAAATTTCAAATTTTCAAATTCACAAATTTTGAAAAATGGCCGCTAAATTAATTAGAGTTGACCATTTTCGCGAAAATATCTTAACCACTCTTAGACATGGATAACAAACATGCATGCAAAGTACGAGGGTAGTTCAATAAGTCTTTAGAATAAAGTATAAAAACAATTTTTTTTGGGTAAATTTTTTTTTATTTTTCAACATAATCTCCTTGGAGCTCTATACACTTGGTCAATCGCTTTTTAAGTTTTTTTAATCCTTCAGAAAAGTGCGTTTTCGGAAGTTCCTCAAAATAAGCACTTACAGAGGCAATGACGTCTTCGTTGTCCGTAAATCTCTGTCCACCGAGCCATTTTTTCAAGTTTGGAAATAAGAAAAAGTCGCTGGGGGCTAAATCTGGTGAATACGGTGGGTGTTCGACCAATTCGAATTTTAGTTCTTCAATTTTAGCCATTGAAACGAAGCATGTGTGAACTCGGGCGTTGTCGTGATGAAAGAGAATTTTTTTTCTCGCCAAATGTGGTCGTTTTTTTTTAATTTCTTCTTTCAGCTGCTCTAATAATGATGCATAATACTCACCAGTAATTGTTTTACCCTTTTCCAAGTAGTCAATAAGTATAATTCCACGTGCATCCCAAAAAACTGTAGCCATAACCTTACCAGCTGACTTTACGGTCTTTGCCTTCTTTGGAGCTGGTTCGCCTGTGGAAATCCACTGTTTGGATTGTTCCTTTGTCTCAGGAGTGTAGTGGTGTATCCATGTTTCATCCACAGTCACAAATCGACGAAAAAATTCCTCAGGATTCCGACTTATGCGCGCCAAAAGAGCCTCAGAGGCGACCACTCTATTGCGTTTATTCTCAGCCGAGAGCAAACGCGGCACCCATCTTGCCGATAGCTTTTTCATGCCTAATTTTTCATGTAGAATTGAAACAAATGCACCTATAGATATCCTTGTGGCCTCAGCTAACTCACGCACTTTTAATCTTCTATCCTTCAACACCATATCGTGGATTTTATTGATGATTTCGGGAGTAGTTGCTTCTACGGGCCTTCCTGAACGTGGTTCGTCACTTATTGATGTACGACCACGCTTAAATTCATTTACCCAGTTATAAACCGTTGCTAAGGCAGGGGCAGATGTGCCATGAACTGAGTCCAATTCATTTTTTATCTCATATGGAGTTAAACCCTTTAAATGAAAATGTTTAATTACCGCTCTGAACTCGTTTTTTTTCCATTTTTCTTAACAAGCAATTTTTTTTTTTCAATTGGTTATAAAAACACGTAAACTCAGAAGATGTGGACTGTGACTGCACCATATATCTAGTCGGGAGTGGTGCTGACTGAAAACAGATGATTTGGAGCGATTCGCGCGCCATCTGTTGGTCATTCTAAAGACTTATTGAACTACCCTCGTATGGTAAGGTTTTACCACGGAATATTCGAACGGAGTTGAGCGACACACACGCATACACACATACGCACACACACGCAAATACACACACATACATACACACAATCACATAGACTTACACACACACACACCCAGACACATACACACACATGCACACACACACACACATACATACACACAATCACACAGACTCACACACACACATAGACACATACACCCACGCACACACACACACACTCACACAGACACACAAACACACGCCCACACGCGTACACACACACATACACTCACACACATACACACATACACACACACATACACACACACACACACATCCATACAGATATTTTCTAAAAATAGTGTATTTTGATTCTTATGTCTCAAAACATATTTCAAACATGTACGTATGTATATCTCTATATCTCCAGTAATCTACGGTTACATTTAATGTTTCAGGACGTATTTTTTTCATTATTCTTTACGGACGGCGGCTCAACAATATTTTTTTTTGTTTTTCGATGCGTTTTTGTTTTTAATCTGTTTTTCAATTCATGAGTTTTAGTTTTTTGGTTTCTTAACACCTTAGAAATAATATCATCAATTTAGTGATAATGCATTTTTTCCGACCAGAAAATTTTGATATGTTATTATCCTTTTTCTATTATGAACGGAAACGTCATGTTATTTTTAAACGATCATATCTCGTAAATATAGCATGGAAATATATTGAAAAAAATTAAGATGATTACTAGCATAGTGTACAATATTCAGTAAAATTTTTAACCTATTTTATTTTTTCCTTGCAGAGAAGAAAATCATTTTGTAAAATAAAATTGATATTCTATGTCGTACGATAATTTGAGTAAAACGGCATTATTCCTTTTAAAAATTTACAGAAAGGTATCTTTTAACTATCTCTTGGCTGAGTTCTTTGTTTAGATCATGAGGACTTTATTTTTCAAGATATTTTTCTATTGTACGTTATTCTGAAATAATTGAGATAAATTATTTTGGTATGTTAGAAATAATATGATCGCTTCAGTGTAAATGTATTTGAAAAAGCATAAAATTATGTATCTTCCCTGACACGAAATTTTTCATAATCTATTTTCCTTCTTTTGTTATACAGGAAAACGTAATTTTTCTAAACGTCGATATTATGTAAACATAGGATGAAAAATCTTTATAAATACATTAGCATGGAAAAGGTAGCCTTCCAATATCTCTTGTACGAGCTCTTTAACTAGAATATGAGGTCTTTTATTTTTCAAGATATTTGAGGTTATATTTTCTTTGTAATTTTTGATTTCCTATTTCTTGGGTATTACAGGGTAATTTTTTATGAATCGAAGCTCATTTTACATGTTTTTTGATGAAGATATGAAATAATTCTTTGCTTCCTCTTAGAAGAAGCTTTTACGTGTAATAGTAAAAAAGTGTGTGTGAGTGTGTGTGTATGTGTATGTGTGTGTGTGTGGTGTGCCTGTGTGTATGTGTGTGTGTGCGTGTGTGCGTGCGTGCGGACGCGTGTGTGTGTGTATGTGTGTGTGTGTGTGTGTGTGTGTGTGTGTGTGTGTGTGTGTGTGCGCGTGTGTGTATGGTCGTGGATCAGCATTACTCTGCATATATACGGTAAATCTAAATGTTTCAGGGCTTATTTTTTTGTTTTTCTTAAAGGAAAGAGACACAATAAATTCTTTTTTTCGATGTGTTTTTTAGAAGTCTTTTAATTTTTGAGTTTTATTTTTCGGGTTTTTTAATACCTTAGAAATAATATCATCGATCCAGCGAAAAGGCATTTGAAAGTGCTTTAAATTGTCTAACTTTTTCTATCTGAAAGTTTGGATAAAGTTATTCCCTTCTTTTGTTATACACGAAAACGTTTTTTATTTTCTAATTGGTTATATCTCGGTAACATATGATGAAAAATTTTTGAAAAAATTTGAGATGATTAGGAATATACAGAAGAATCTTGAGTAAAGTTTTGAGTCTCGACCATTTTCTTTTGTCGAGAAAAAAATAATTTTGTAATAAAAATCGATTTTATTTCTTCCTTAATATCTCAAATAAATCGGCAACATTTTATCTGTAACTTTACAAAAAGGTAGCTTTTTACTATCTCATGACCTGTATGTTTTTTTTAGATCATGGGATAGTTTATGTTATGAGATGTTGAGATTATGTGGTTTTTGAAAGTTTTTGTTGATCGTTTATATCTCGAGAACGGCGCGGTCATTTTTTACAACTCAGGTCTCATTTATTTCGTTATATAATGAAGATTAAAAATTCAAAAGAAATTTAAAAAATCATCACCTTTTTTTGTTTTATAACGATTATTCGATTTCTCGATTTTTGAGTTTTAGATTTTTTGTTTTTTATATATTAGAATTATTATCATAAAATTGTTGTAAATTAATTAAAAAGAGCATAAAATTACCTATCTATTACAACCATAAATTTTGGATAGGCTCTTTGCTTACTCTTAAATATTTATTAGAATAAAAATACGTGACCGCTCGGAGGAAAATGGTCCAGTAAAAATTACTATTTCGTATGGTAATGGCGGGACTTAGTTGCACAATCGCAATAATTACTTTTATTTTAGTAGTAAATGCTACATTAATATCAGTTATTGCTATTTTTCTATTAGGCTATAAGCTATTTTTCGATTTTTCGATTTTTAAGTTTTAGCTTTTCCGTTCTTTTTTTATGTTAAAAATATTATGATCAATTTAGTGTAATTTTTAGAAAATCATATTGATTTTTCACCACAGAATTAAATAGAATAAATAATTTCATATTGGAACAATTTATGAAGTTTGAGGAAGCTAAGGGCTAATGAATTGACAGCGGCTTCTTCTTTAAAATAACGTTTATTCGAAGTTAAATAGCTCATATCTCGAATACTAGGACCCATTGACATAAACTACAGATCCTTGACTTCATTTTTATCATCAGAATTTTCTATGATAAACGTTTCTATCTTCATTTTTAGGTATCAGAAAACATCGCCCAAAGCCTTATCAAAGTCCGTTCCGCAAAGGTATGACACTCTCCTTGTAAAAAAGTAATTGTCTTTTTAAAAAATATTTGATTTCTACTCGAAACAAGTATCAAGTGAACTTGAAATATAATTCAAATATCAATCCATTTAACAACACTGCAAGCGCTCTATTGTAGAAATGTATTACACTGTAACCAGTTTCATAAAAATTTCACCTTTCTATCAAGTATAAAATGACTTCATGAAGTTAAGAGAGTATTATTTAAAAATGGGTAGGTATGTGAGTAATCTAAAACCTAGTGAATATTTTAATATTTTCACTTGTGATTTTCGGTGATGCATCAAGTTCTTGCTCTCAATTTTCTAAACACTAGAAAGAAGGGAGGAGCGAGCGAGGCTAATACTAGTAAAATATTTGCGTAGTCGAGATAACTGAGCGAGACTAAAGCTGCCCAGGCATACCGCTACCGCCTGTGCTGGTCCCGTTGAGGCCTGTTACACGGTCAGCTAACAACCCCTTAGCTACTCCCCTGAGGGCCTGTACCACCAAAGACTAGAGAAATGGAGAGGTAGAGAATCGAGCAGGCACCCTCAGTAACGATTGTTTGATCGCGACCCACAAACTTGCCACTTTTATTTTATTTTACCTGTTTCTCGATATATTTAGTTTTTAAGCCACTTTACTAGCTCTCCAATTAAAGTACCCCTACCACTAACCCCCACACACGTTAATGCTTCTATTGGAGAGCCTATGTCGTGCTCCCATAAAATTTAAAACCTTTTATAAATGTATAAACATATCGCTAATCACTATAAATACAAATGTGTTGTCGCCAATTGTCCACGCTTCTATGTGTATTATTTTCTTACATATAAATATAGTAGTCTATATAAAACGAAACACATGGAAGTGTGGAATTTTTACGACAAGCGGCGCCTTTGATGTTGCATACTTGAGTGTGTTAAAATAACTCACTTGGGTTTACAGTGATGTGAATATATTGCCTTTGCTTTACGACTCACTTTAAGTGATACGCAATATAAGTGACGATAGACGAGAAATATTTACAGTGATTCCCATGGCGCTTACGATTGGCTAATAATTTAATCTCTATTAAATGTTATTGCTTCTCATCTATTTTTGCACCTTCGTGCATCCTCTATATGGTGGAAATACTGATTGTAGCCAGTTCTCCGGTTTTGCATACAACTTCGGCATTAACATGATTGTTAAGTACTTTAGAACATCGTAAAATAATGAAGATACACTTAGCTCAGTATATTTTTACAGAAAAAATAATTTTAGTTTGAGGTGTGTCGAAAATGGTATTTTATTACGCAAATCAACAAGTGAAGCAGATGACTAAAATGTTTATATTACTTAGTACGTCATATTATTGATTTACGGTCAAAAATATCTGCACAGGTACAATTATTTAGGTTAAAATATTAAGAATAATATCCAATAGTACCCCAGTCATATAAATATATCAGATTTACTTTTGACAAGATTATTTTAAGTTTTGTAAGTCTACGAAACAGATAATATGATTTTAAACTACGATTTTAGTCAGTAAAAAGCTTGATTTAAGTAAAATACTAGATGCATCAAAAGCATGTTATTGGTTATAATAATAGGTTATATTTCATTCATTAAAATTTCTCCGAATTGAATCAATTTTAATGTAGATATTTGTGGAATTATGAAGAAAAGAAAAATTGTTCTAAGAAAGAAAAATGATCCTTTTAATACTTCTTAGAATAATAAATGACTATTACATATATTTGTACTTAAGCATACAAAATATATATAATTTAACATTTTAAAAGAGATTGAATCCAAATAATTACAAGAACTAACTGCTATATTAAATTTATGTTTTTTAATTGGTAATAATTGATAATACGAAAATATTTTCATGGTAAACGTCAATTTCGATAGCGGCCTAAAACAGTTACATTCCTATGGTCAAAACTAGTGATTAGGTGGCCAAAAACGGTGAAAAACGAATTTTATTTTAGTTTTTCCATTTGTGAAATTTCCTCGGGGTTGTTCATAAAATAAACGATGACTTTATCAATTACATGTGTTTTAGAATATGTGTAAATTTGTTGAATGGTTAACGTAATAGGTAGAATGGATTTTCACTATGGTGAAAAAAAATTCTTCAGTTTTTATTTTAACATAATGAGGTTTTGATGTTATATTTACTATTATTATATGATGCTATTTACCCTTACAGTGTGTCATTATTGCATTTATTTGATGCTATTTTCAAAAAGTGATTGGCGCATACATTTCTTTTTTCAAATAGTGTGAAATAAAATTTTATACGAAATAAAATTATAACAAAATTTATATTGTTTAATAGTAACTCAATAAACTGTTTTACAATATTGTTATAAAAAATGCCAACTTTTATTGTAAAAAACTTTAACAACTTATCCTAAAAGTTGGAAAAATATTCATGAAAACCACTTACGTCAACCAATTTTTAAAGTTAAAAAAAGAAGTGTTGAGAAAAACGCGTTTAAAGTTTCAATTTTGTATGCTATCTAATCTAATGTGAATTATTTGACTTGACCGCATGTAACTTTTTTAAATCATCAATTTTTTTTTAACTGGCAGGTCTTAAAGTATTCTTACAGTTACAAAGATTCAGAAACTGCAATAAAAAACTTTTTGATTTTTTGTCAAAAAAACACCAGAATCCTACCTCAAACAGTATATTTTACTGTAGTAAATACGTTATCGAAAGTCGAAAAAAGCTTAAGATCGCCAGAAACGGTACGTCCATTCTATAATTCTAGCTCCTGATATTCCTCAGCCACTCTATTTTCAATGAGTACTTTAGAAAACTTATATTTACCAAACAATTCTCGCATAAAAATGAATAACTAGTTAATAAAAGTGAGAATAAAAGTTGCTTTTAATGTTGTGTGCATTGCGTGCACATGCGCAAGTTTTAAGTTGAAAATAATTGATTTGGAGTTATAACGCGTGTTTTAACGGCAAAGCCGCTGAATTCTTAATAGAGCTAGTCAATATTTCGTTTTACGCTGCGCGCGTGCGCATAAAGTCACACTGGCAAAAAGTACTAAAAAGTTCGATAAAAATTTAATTTAACCAACGTAGCTCGCTATGGAGCGTTGTAAATATTATATATATATATATATATATATATATATATATATATATATATATATATATATATACATATACATATCAAAAATTTATTTTTATTTCTTCGGCATAAATGTTCCTCTTAGTATGTAGAATGTATGTAAATTTTTTAACATTTTTCGAAACCCTTAGGTTCAAAGTTGATCAAGGCTAAATATGAGCATGTAGTTATTCTTTACATTTTTTAAGCAAATTTCAACCTTTATTCACTCAACAAAATTAAATCTGCTAAAAAATAGCAACATAGGAATTTTTAGAAAATATTCTGAAATTTTATAAAAAATGGTTCCAAAACATTTTAATGCCCCTTTCGATTAATTAAACTCAAATTAAAATTTAAAATCCTGAAAAAAGTGAGTTTGATCACTGGAACCATTACGCCAAAAATCATGAAGATAACTATTTTTATTATAAAAGTGACTGCCACAGTCGCAAAATAGCAAAAATGCAATATTTATATAAAAAAATAAAAATAACTGGAAATATTGTTAAAAAAATTATTAAAATGCACATGTTAACAATAAAGTCAGATTTAACGTCAAACAACTTTAAATATATGAAATTAAAAAAATCGGAAAAAATTCATGACTACTTTACAAACTAAAAGAAACATTATTGCCGAAATAATTTTTTTTGTTCTCGATTTCCCAAAAAATCATGCATATATATGTATATGGAAATATGGTCATATATAGCTCCGAACAACTATAAATCTATGAGCTTAACAAAATCTGAATAAATTTACATGCATTCTACATACTAGAAGGAACATTTTATCTGAAATAAAAAATAATTTTTTTTTTCGATTTCTCAGTGTATTATTACCCATGTATATATTATATGACAATTCCACGTCAAGTGAGCAAGTGAAAAATTTCAATACTCTAAAACTTTAATAAATTATGTATTTATATATTATATATATATATATATATATATATATATATATATATATATATATATATATATATATATATATATATATATATATATATATATATATATATAGACATTTCTCTGGGAAATCGAGAACAAAAAAAATTATTTCGGCACAAATGTTCCCTTTAGTATGTAAAATAATCGTGAATGTTTTCAGAGTCTTTTAAGCCCATATATTTAAAGTTGTTTGAAGCTCAATATGACTTTATTGCCAAAATGTGCATTTTAATAATTTTTTTAACAATATTTCATTTTATTTTGTTCATTTTTATATAAATATTGCACTTCTGCCATTTTGCGACTGTGGCAGTCACTTTTGTACTGAAAAAAGCTATCTTCATGTTTTTGGTGCAATGGTTCGAGTGATCAAACCCACTTTTTTCAGGATCTTAAAAGTTTTAAAATGAGTTTAATTAATCGAAAGAGGCATTAAAAGGTTTCGGAACCACTTTTTATGAAAAATTCAGAAAATCTTCTACAAATTCCTATATTGCTATTTTTAACCAGATTTAATTTTATTGAGTAAGTGAAGGTTGAAATTTTCTAAACAATGTAAAAAATGACTACATGCTCATATTTAGCCTTGATCAACATTGAACCTATTAGGGATTCAAAAAATCTGAAAAAATTCACATATACTCTACAAGCGAGTTCCAGTATGGCCGATTGTTATATTTATAATTAGGCTAAGGTTGTGAATGCGCTGTGTATGATTGTGAGAGAGTGAGAAGAGAGTATGCGTGAGGTTGGCAGCCCTGAAAAGGACGAGAAGGACGTGAGCGTCGTGTGAGCCGGCAGATTCCGTCTACACTGAGGGAATACATCGGTCAGACTTGCTGAACTATTCGGTAGTTTTAACCGAAGTGAGTTCGGTAGTATGTATACGGCAAGAATAGCGGAACAAGTTCGGCAGCTGAGTCCCCGTGCGTCGTGCTACACTCCTAACCTCACTTTTTCACAAATAATGAATATTTTAATGAAATTCTTATTTCTTTGTTACTGTAATCATATTATATATGATTAGTTAGTCTAAGTTACATTTTCGATGTTTTACTTTAACCTTACTTCTGTTTTACCTTATCACAAATGTGATAATGAGGCTACAATAAAGCGCAACACCACACATCACTTTTAATATAAATCCGATAAAACAGCCGAACTGTTCCACAGTTTTTACCGTACACCTCAGTAAGAATGACAGACTATGGCCTCCGCAAACTTAGCAATGCGACTTCGGCAAGCCTAACTGAACCATTCATTCAGTGTAGCCGCGAAAGAAAGAGCGGATGCGGAGAGCATCTTGGTGTGGCGAGCGAACGCGTACCAGCAAGCGTGCGAAAAAGGGCAAACGTGCCGCGAACAGATGAACGGGCGAGACTTGACTAGCGAGAGTGTGTCGAGGGTCATACGGACCGAACGGAAGTAATATATTTAAGAAACCGTATCACTTATAACTATTCTAATCCTAAATTTTCTCATGAATAAATCATTATTTAGTTTATTCTAAGATTGTGTCAAAAGTTTATTTCTCGTCCTGACAAACAAGTCATATAATTCTTGCTATAACACTGCGACTGTGAAAGTTGGAACTCAGTGCGTATTAAGTAAAATTAAAGAAAAAGACTTGCTTTCGTGTGAAAGAATTTATCGCGAGAAATTCAAAATTGCCGAGGTGCCGTTTCAAGTTTGAACAAGAAAAATCGTTCACGTATAGAAGCGTGATCTCACGCAGTACGTAAATTGACGTGTTGTGACCGGACAAATTATACGAATTCTAGTGGCGTCGCCAAGTTACGCAGGATTTCTGTTATTAAAAGCTTAAGCCGAAAACGTTATACAAGCAGCTCGTGGCTGAGAGGTTGGACTTTTCCGAAGAATTCCAGCGTGAGTGCGTATAAGCAGCTCGAGCATAACGAGACGTATATTCGACAATCAAAACGCATCATGTCCGACGATGCTGGAAGGGCAGCAGTGGCAGCGGCGGCGGCGGTGAATGCGTTGTTACACATGAAAGAGAACAACGTGTCGACGACAGGCGGGATAACTGATCTTACTGGACAACAACCGCCAAACGAAATGTCTAAACTAATCGCATCCATGGTCGCGATGATGAAGTAAAATGCTAAGCTTTTGGAGACGGTAAATACACAAAAGCAGGTAGAAGGTATGTTCCATTACAATGTTTTGCCGGATCTCTCGCACAATATACAAAACTTACACGGGCTCACGGGAGCGACTAATGCAAAAATCTGGCTGAAACAGCTAGAATCGACGGCCACATCTCACTGATGAACTGAAGCTGTGGCCTTCGAAACAGCGTGAAGTAAATTGGTATTATGCCAATATAAATTCTATAGTTGATTGGCAATCTTTCAGACAAGTGTTCTGCAGAACGTTTTTGTCGGAGAAAACGTTGACCGAGAGATGGCAGGACATGCAGAAGCGGTGCCAAGGGCCAAGCAAGGATACTTGCGAATACTTCTTTGATAAGCTGCGCCTGTGCAAGGCCGCATTCTCCAATTTACCACCTAATTTTATTTATAAATTTCAATTGAGCATAACTTTTGATCAGAATGTCCTAGGAAGTGCTGCAACAACGCAAATTAAAGGTCTCCACATCAGATTTCATAAAATTGCGCATAAGTATATATCGTATATTACCTGAAGTAAATTACATCAAACTATTAGAGATCCCATTAAAAATGTTAGTAAAGCGATGTATTACAGAGACTGGTATAACTTCCATATTTTTAAATCCTATGGTGTGCCAATTTTGCTATTGATACTATTTGGAACAAAGATTCAAAATAAGTTTGGGTTTTGAAAAATAATCACAGATTAAGGTTATTAAAAATGTCTAGAAATAGCCTGTTTTAAGACAAAATTTAGACTTACACGATTGTTATCTCGAAGAAATTTTTTTTTGTCGGTTACGACGCAACTGATTTTCAATTCTAGTTGCAAGGGCGCACCACGTAGGGTAAGTGTATGTATTACTGTAGGTTTTTTGTGAAGGCCATTTCTGAAAGACCGTATAAGACGATAAAATGAACAAAACGAAATATTTATTTTTTTAAACTAAAATTTGATTCTAAATGTATTATTAAAAAATACGAGAATGTTATAAAATGCGCATTTACTTTACAAGAAATGTGTTTTAAAAAGATATCTAAAAATATCGCGCCAGATACTACGAAAATCCCTATTACTATGTATATTAATGCAGATTTTTTTACAGACCATAACCTATTTATATGAGTACAATTGTTTTTATATATAAACAAGATCCTCACCTGCACATCTTTGAAATGAAACCCATCTTTTAATTTATGATTTAATTAGAATTACATTTAATTATGTTTAACTACAATTCATACTTCTAATCAATCTATCTGTATAATATACCCCATACAAGAAAACCCTACAGTATGGAAATTGTATGGAAAAAAAACTTTCTTGTTGAGTAATATTTCGAACTCTCAACTGAATTTTTATATTGTACAAGTCTAATAACCCACCAAATCTTAGTTGAGAGTACGAAATAATACTCAACTTGAGAGTTTTTTCCATACGGGGTTAAAGGTTCTCTGAATGACGTCACGTCGATTAAAGATTTTGATTAAAGATACCGCGGTGTCGACGTGACGTCACAAAAACTTTAGATTGCTCTATCTTCGTCAACTTTGAAGATATCATTAAAGTTCCAAAAGTATACAGAAAAAATATGCTATGATATTGCAGAACATTCAGTTAGCTGAAAATGAATAGCCGACCCTATTGCAAACAGTAATGTACCAATTATTGGGGATACTTCTCTTGCTTCCTCATAGAGAAAGCTTTGTGATGGTAAAAAAAAGTTTTGCTAAAAACATGTTAGAAACATGTTTTGAGATACTGAGAATCAAAATACACTATTTTTAGAAAATGTCCGTATGAATGTGTGTGCGTGTGTGTGTATGTATGGATGTGGATCAACATTACTCTGAATATGTACGGTGAAAATTAATGTTTCGGGGCTCGCTTTTTTGTATTTTCTTTAAGGAAGACGATTTTTTCGGTGCGTATTTGTTTTTTTAGATGTTTTTTGATTTTTGTGTTTCAATTTTTCGGTTTTATTGGTACCTTCGACATAATATCATCCATTGAGTAATATTGCATTTGAAAGAGCATAGACTTACCTATCTTGTCCGATCCGAAATTTTGAATTAGCTACTCGTATTTCCCTTGTTTTATTATTCACGAAACCGTCAATTTTTAAAACAGTTATATCTGTAATATGCAAGAAGGAAAATTCTTTTATAAAAATTGAGATGATTAGGATATGGAGAAGAATATTCTGTAAAATATTTGAGGCTTCATCTTTTTCTTTTGAAGGGGAAAAAATCTTTCTGTAAAAAAATCGATTCTTAGTCAGCTACGAATACTGGAGTAAATTGGCAGCATGTGATCTGAAACTTTCCAAACCGGTAGCTTTTTACTATGCCTTAAACGAGTTATTTAGTTAGTTAGTACGAGTTGGTTAGTATTTTTTGAAATTTTGTTTTGATTGCTTATATCTCGAGAATGGTACGGTCATGTTTTTCCAAACAGGGCTCATTTTTTCCTTCTTTTGTTAAAGATTCGAAATTAAAAGAAATTTAAAGATTCATCTACTCGATTTTTTATAGCAATTTTTGATTTTTTGGATTTATGAGTTTTTCGAGTTTTTTGGTGTGTTAGAAATATTATGATCAATTTAGTGAAAATACATTAACAAAAGTATACATTTACTTATCTTTTACAACCGAAAATTTTGGATAGGCTCTTTCCCTTCTTTTGTTATACACTAAATAACTCATATTCAGTTTAAACGGTTATATCTCAGAAATCTATGATGGTACACTGATAATCCCCAAGGATTTCTTTCGTGAGGTGAGTGAGTCTTGCTAGTAATGTACATATCAGAGAAATCCCCCTGTAATTATTGAATTTTGTTTTATCCTTTTTCTTGTGAATCGGGTTCATGATTTAGTCTCTCCATTCCCTAGGCATAATTTCCCATTTTCATTTGGTACGCATAAGAGTGGGAATTATTTCAATAAATGGTCTTCCCCCCTCTTTAAATAGTTCCGCTCACAATTGATCTACTCCCAGGGATCTGTTATTATTTAGTTTTTTGATTGCCGCGTGTATTTCGTTAAAGGTGGGTTGCTCGATGCGTGGTCCAGCCATGTGGATTTCGCTGAAGTAAGAGATGGATTGTTGCTCGTGTACATTTAGGAGTTCATCAAAGTAACTTCTCCACCTGCTTAGTATCGCTGCTGTATTGATTATTAGGTTTCCCGTGTTCGTTCCTTAGAAAGTCGGAATTGTTCTGTGTTCATTTCCTGATCAAATTTATCCCTGCGTACATTTCACGAATATTGTTTTTGTTATTGTTTTCATCATTCCTACAACGTCGCTCTACTACGTACTTTTTTTGTATCTTTTGAGGAACGTGCAAGACAATGGAATCCGGAGGGATATGTGGAAAATGCGTGTATCCGCGCGTCTATTTCATTTTTTTCCTGCCTCGTAGTGTTTTTGAAAGGAAATGATAAAGATGTACTCAAGTTTTTTGACTCCGCGCGCAGTCCTTGTTCCGCGAAGTTATCAACTTGTTAGTTTCGTTATCCGTTTGTTAGTTTCCGCGGCCTCAAAACAGCTGATAATAGAAATAGGCCTATAATTCGAAGTATCGTGTATATTACCGCTTTTATGTATAGGGAAGATATGGAAAAACTTCCAAGGTTGAGGAGAATATTCCGACTCAATTATAGGGGGGGGGGGGGGGGGGGGGGGTAAGGTTAATTTGTGCAAAAAAAGGCACATTTTTGTGATTTTTTTTTCACGACTCAGTTAAAATTTATTTATTAAAACCAATGTTACATTATTGTAGTCCATTTAAATAATATTGTGGAATATTTTCATGAAAAAATATTGAAAAATACGGCAATGGCATCAATTATTCGGAAGCGTCTCAGAAAAAAGTTGAATTGCGGTGCCCCTCATAACTCGGTGCTGCATCATCTGAAATCAAAAAACCAAAGTTCGTTTGTCAGATAATTGCTTTTCCCAGGTAACGCTGGGAGGGAATTTCGAAATTTCTATTTTTCACTTTGCGGGAACACTTTACATGAAAAAACACGATTTTTGCCAAAAAAACGGCTAATTTGTTATTGTAAAATGAAAAATATAAACGAATTTGGAAAAAAAGCTCCAGCGTTACCTCATAAATTATGTAAAGAAATAGTGTTTAAAATTTCGAAAGGATCGGTGCAATAGTTTTGAAGTTATGATGGGCACCGACTTTGAAAACTTGAGTTTTGGGAAAAACGCTTTAAAGTTTTGAACACTAAATAATTTGGAATAAATCGTTCATAAGCGAGATTTATCGGCTTACCTCACACTGAATCATCGATGCCAGGTCCATAGAGGATGTTGCTGTCATCTATGATGTCTAAAGCATCTTTTTGCTCCTGTCTACGACGAATCCTGCCATCTCTAGTTTGATTTTCAGCTTCCTGCTCTGCTCGGTTTATACGAATGTGATCAGTTGATCGCGCCCATTTATGAGCGCTTGATCCACTACTGATTCCCATGTCTTGCATGAAGGATAGTAGAGCAAAAGAACCTTCATTGAAGACACAGGCTGCCACATAAGCCGCAATCTCAACTGTCACAGAGGTTCCGCTCAAGTGCTTTGGTGAGATTTGCCATATAAGTTCGTCTTTTCGATAGAAAGTTTACTGCTAAACTAAATTATATTCTCTACACTGACTAAATATACGGTACAGGTATGAGCATGTTTATACTTGTCTTCAAATTTCTATAAAAGAAAGTAGGAGAAACGGTTCGGTATAATATAGGGAGCGTAGCAGCTGTCAGGTAACAATAGCGCGCTCGAACCGAGCAGGTATGAAAATCCAACAGGTAGGAAAATATTCATAACACCTGCAATTTTGCTCCGATCGACTTGAAATTTTTACACAATATTCTTGAGATACAACGCATTCAGTTTCAAAAATAAAAAAAAATTTAAATACCTTACCCCCCCTTAACAAAGTGAGCTGGAATGTTATCAGTCCCGGGATTAACATTATCCTTTAAGTTATGTACAACGGAGCGCAGGGCCGCCGGAGTGACAGTTTAGTCGGCGAGTCAGGGAGTTCAAATCCAGAAATCCAGTTAAGAGAAATATTATAGATATCTAGAATACAGCCTTAATTTCTCGTACCTCGATTTGGACCGAAAGTATGATTATTTAAGCCAAACGACCCTCAAAATAGTTTTCTTTTCATATTTCTTGCAATAACTCGCTAAATATTTATTTATTTATTTATTCAAAACCAGAAAAGAATTACAGTATATACAATAACTGCAAAACCCTGTAGGCATAAGCTTAATTATTTTTACGCAGGTCCGGTATTACAAAATGATCAGAAAAAAGATTCGTAGTTTCTACGTCACTGAAGGCATGAATGACATTAAGAAAAAGAAAAGTATTAAATGGGATGTTAGAGTCTTTACTAAGATTTTTAACATAGGACCAGAAGGACCGAATATTTCTTTTGACATTTGACTCAACTGAACTTATGTAATTACGATACTTAGAACGAGAAAGGCGCAAACAAGTTTCTCTAAGTCTCTTGAACTCAATATAATGCAGAGAGTTACCTGTGAACTTCTATAAAATATGCGCAAGCTTTTTATTCAAAATCGCTTGGATCAAATCGCGATCATACCACTTGTAAAATGAAATGAATTTTTATTTTATTTATTTTGTAGCACTGCGTGATCTAAACCCGCACTTAGCCCACGCTTATCCGTGAGCTAAGTAGCTCATTATTTCACCGTGTAATAATGAATTTACTTAAGTCATGGGCTCGTAATTATCGATAATTAATGACAAAAATCACTCTATAGCGTATTGTTACATATAAGAATAGAAAGAAGAAGAAGTAAACCCCTGTATATACCGTCGAAATATACCAGAAAATAATGTTGATCGAGTAAAATATGTTTCTGAATTTGAGGTTAGTTTCACTTATTTTGAATATTCAATTAAATTTTGTTATCTTTTTATGTAAATATTCGTTGTAAATATAGTTGAACTTTTTCTGTTTTTTTTCTGAATAACAAATAATTGTAAATGATGAAAGATAGGATTAAAAGGGATACATATAATAATAATAGTAAACAAAAACAATATAATTCAAATTTTCAAATCAAATAAACTATTTATTAAATATTACAACTGTAAATATACTATTTTAAATAATCACCATAACTATAATAATAGACTATAAAAACTTTTCATTTCACTAATCTGTTTGAACAGCTTTATTTTTCACTTCACTCTTATGAAATTCAAAGGAACTTTAAAAAAACTTTTGAAAAATTTACAATGGATGAAAAAACTGGAAGAAAAATATGAAAAAAATTGAAAAAAGCTATGAGAATCTGAGTATATATTCAAACACGAATGGAAAACGAATCAAGCACAAGATGTAGTATACACAACGCAATCAAAATTTTTGCGGAATATTACACCGCTGAGCTTGCGCAACAATCGAGACCTACGCTGAGCATGGTAAATATACCGGTCAAGCGGTAAAATAACAAGAGATCGTCATTCTACTCACGGTACAATTACACCGCTGAGCATGGGAAAAATAATACGCAGTGTAAAAGAGCATATGTTAGGATTTGAAATGTTTACGCTTTTCGTTCGTTTGAATAAGTAAATATTGCATTTACATACATTAGATTTCAATCGGCGGGTTTATATCACACGTGCTATAAAATAGTATCCGATACTCGTGATCTAAGTAAAAGCTCATTATTTGACGGCGTGTATAGCGCCCTCGCTCCGCTCGGGCGCTAACTACACGCCGTGAAATAATGGCCTACTTAGATCATTCGTATCGTAATATACTATTTTCTTAAGATACAATGAATCTTCCGCTTGCAAATTAGAAAAATTCTATGTCTTTCTAAAACTAATATTTAGTAAAAATTTCATTGGATTTCATCATTTAATTTCCGAGTTATTATAGAGTCTAAAAAAATTACTAAACACACGGTATAACAAATGAAAAATGCTATATTTCGATTCTTTTCCAGTCTCAAATTGAAGGATTCTATGAGTACTTAATAGTGAAAAAAATTAATTTTTTAAAAAACATTTGTTTATAAAAGACATTTTAGAAAACCTAAATGTTCAAATTTTCAAATTTCGAAAAATAGCTATACAACTAAAATGAGTCGACCATTATCGCTGAAATTTTAAAACCATTCCTAGACATGGATAACAAAAATGCATGCAAAGTTTGGTCAGGTTTTA
This sequence comes from Gastracanthus pulcherrimus, assembly GCA_949152435.1. Classification (NCBI taxonomy): domain Eukaryota; kingdom Metazoa; phylum Arthropoda; class Insecta; order Hymenoptera; family Pteromalidae; genus Gastracanthus; species Gastracanthus pulcherrimus. Next base: position 374,624 of record OX424576.1, read on the forward strand.
CGGCAGAATACTTCAACGCGGATGAGCGACACACACACATATACGCACACACACACGCACGCACACACACATGCGCACGCACACACACACGCACACGCATACGCACACACAAACACACACACACATACACACTCACACGCACGCACGCACGCACACACACACACACACACATACACACACATCCGTTCTTCGGACATTCATACCGCTAACATTTTTTGCTGAGTTTCTCAGCTTATTCGAACTCCCCAAGTTATATAGTATGTTTTTACGTTAAAAAATGAAAAAAGAAACATTTTGAGTAAACAATATGTCCTTTATCGAAATATTAGGCTTTATACACTTTCCAATGAATGTTATTTACTTAAAATAAAACGATAGATAGTGTACCCATTACTGCGTACCTATTACTGTGGATTTATAGGTTATATTATGAATTATTGAAAAGAAAAAGATTGACGTAACCTAAATACAAAAAACACAATGTAATTGTAAATCATTTTCATTTCTCAACATATCGACGGTTGAGTTGAAGAAGAGGCTATTTCGGAAAATGCTAGTAGAATAGATTAACTCAGTTTTTGTTTGAAGAACGGGCTAACTCGGCTTCGCTTGAAGAATGGGCTAACTCAGAAATCGCGCAAAGAAGGTTTACTTTAACTAATTATTTCTCAGGATTAATTTTGTAATAGCAAATAACAAAAATATAAAAATATGTGTCTTGTGAAAAACTCAATTTTCTTATTTTTGGTTATTGAGTATTACAAAATTAAATGTAAAAAATAATTAGTTTAAATAGCTCTTCTTTGAACAAATTCTGAGTTAGCCCGTTCTTTAAGCGTAAACCGAGTTAGCCTCTTCATCAAGCGTTTTCCGAGATAGCCTCTTCTTCCACTCACCCGTCGAGATATTCTTGCATTATCAATACACGTTTGGTTTCTATTTATTGCATTCTTGTTAAGAAAAACCTTCACAGTAATATGGAGACCCACAGTAATACGTACTTCTACCCTACTCGGTGAATTATCCGATCCGGACCTTCAATCATGAATTTGGTCAAAAGCGTGTTCGGCAGATCGCATAACAAAAAGAGGGACTAGAATATTTTATGTGACTTAGTCTTGATTATGTCTACAGTATTCCGTCTGGCTATGGAAGTAAATTCAAAGTACCTATAATGAACACACATTTTAAACAAAAATGTTTAATTTTAAATACATAGTTAAAGGTAATAAGCACTTTTTGTAAATGATGTATGCATTCCACCGCCAGCTGTTACATTCGGTTATTTGTTGACGTAAAAGTACAGATTTGTATTCGCCTTGGGGAAGGTAACACTAGCGTCAAAAGCAATATTAAATGTCCGTAAGGTGCCGAAGTTATAACTACAATAATGATTGTGCAGTACAGAACAAAGGTTAGGAAAACTGACAATTTTATAGCTTTTCAGGATATTTAAAGTAACCAATATATTTATCTTAAAAAGTATTTTTCGTATCCAGGAAAATATTATGCGCATCATTATTTGTTAGAAATATCTCAAAATATTGTTCAACGTAATAAAATTGTTATTTTCCCGATATCTGCAATATATCGTATCATCATTATTATAGTTCCAATTTTCGCCACCTTATGGGAATTTAACCCCCCTGCGCATGAGTTATTATGCCACAAGCACCTTCCAAATGCAGTAATTTTTAAAAGCAAGTCTGAATCGTAACTGGGAATTATTTTAAGGTTTTTGGGGTCGCTCATTATGAATCTGCAGTCAGAGTTTCGAAATTCAAAATGGCAGATTCAATATGGCCGCTACATACAAAATTTGAGCATACTACGATTGTTTTAATAGAAAATAACCATCATGGGATTTCGGTATCGCTGATTACGAATCTGCAGTCAGAATTTCGAAATTCAAAATGGCGGACCCAATATGGCCGTCACATACGAAATTGCTGGATATTACGAGTGGTTTCAAAGAAAATAACCATATATAGATTTTCGTCGTCCCTGATTACAAATGTGCAGTCAGAATTTTAAAATTCAAAATGGCAGATCCAATATGGTGGCTACAGAACGAGTTTTTGGGACTTGTGTAACTTTTCTCAACAAAATACTAACGTGAATAGGTTTTTGAAATCGTAAATATTAAATTTATGATCAAAACTACAAAATTTATATTGGCAATTAATCCAATATGGCCATCACATAGCAGATTTTGAGATATTACAATTTTTTAACCAAATTCGATGTATATGCTAAAAATGTACGGATAATATTTTGAAATCTATACAATTGCAGATGGAATTTTAGAAATGCAGATTTTATTTTACCAAAAATGAACATGTATAGTTTTATGAGTTAGCTGATAATTAATTTTATATCAGAACTACACACTATATATCGGCTAAAAATATCCTTCATATTGGATCCGCCAGTTTGAATTTTAAAATTCTAGTTGCTGATCTTTAATCAGCATCCTCGAAAATCTATGTATGGTGATTTTCATTGAGAAAACTCGTAATATCCTGAAATTCGTTGCGGCCATATTGGATTCATTGCCATTTTTAATTTTGAAATTTCAATAATAAATATAATATTGATAACGTCAAAAGCCTATTTACGTTCACTTTTTGTAAACAAATTCTCACAATTCTTGGAAATTCTATCTACAGCCGCCATATTGGTCCGCCATTTTGAATTTGGAAATTATAACAGCAAATTCGTAATCAGTGATCTTGAAAACCCCTGAGTTAGGATTTTTAAGCTATTTTGAGCTATTTTAAACTATTTACGAAAGAATTTCCAATTACATACAGTAAGTATAAAAAACAGTAATTTTCTTATTATTCAGATTATAATAATTTTATAATAACATTCAAAATCCTATTTCAAACTCATGCTATCTTATTACATACATTTTAAACTTTAATTTGTCGTTGATGTTGTAACGAGCAATATATATAGGGATATAGTGCGGAAGTGGAATATACCGTATGTCGGCAATAGTTGTCATACGAAGTAATGTACCAAAACAATAGTATCTAAGTTCCGCGAATTCAGACAAATGGCTAGGCTGCGAGAGGCATATAAATGGCGGTGTCTCGCGGACTCGGCCTCTTTCTACTGCCGGCCAACCTACGTGTTCCTCATTTTCGGAGCGCCGGCCGTCTGATCTCCCTGACCTTGTGAAGGTCAGCGTGTGCGTGTGCCCGGTTTCCAGTAGTTTATCTGGAGATATCAAATAAAAAGTAACATCGCAATGTCGATGTCCGTTACTCGCGCAGCACTCGAATGGTGACGAGGAATCAAGTGATTCTTGGAGTGTAAGGACGGCGGACTCCGGCGACGAGGAATGTCGACCACGGGGGTTGCTACCAGTGGATTGAGATGATCGACGCGCCCCGACTGAACATCAGATGAGTAACTAATAATAATACAATTTAACAAATCGCGTAATAATTCAGGGCTCGCGTTAATCTTGAAGGGAATATATTTTAATTAAGTTGAGTATGAGGAATGAATGGTAAAATAATATGTATGCAAAAACGACGAATTCGCTAATGTGAATGATGATATTAAAAATAAGTTCAACGATAAACGATGATATATGCGGCGATAAATAACGATTGATGATCATGATATGTGAGGCGATGATATGTAATCGAGGGTATATAATAATTTTGTCATGAAAAGAATTTGATGTGATGATGATGGATAAATGATGAACAGTAAATAAATAAATATATATATATATATATATATATATATATATATATATATATATATATATATATATATATATATATATATATATATATATATATATATATATATATATATATATATATATATATATATATATATATATATATATATATATATATATATATATATATATATATATATATATATATATATATTGGAATTTAATTATTTGCAAAGTTAATAGAGCGAGTGCTTCATTCCTATTTCCCTTATACGATATATCACATAAATACTACAATGTTTTAAAGTCAATTTGGTCAAAAGTTATGATGAAGAATGTTTGGAGGAGTATATTCGGCTTTCTGCGCAGGAGGGTTAACATTGCTCTTGGCGCTAGTGTTACCTTTGCCAAGGCGAATAGCATAACGATAAAAATTCTATTCGATAACAACGCTTTAATTATGAATGTTATGAATGTATGTTATGATTATGGTTTTAATTATAATATACTAACAGTTTTAAAAAAACGCAAGAATGAGAGAGAGAGGGGGAGAGAGAGAGCTATATGTATATTGAAGAAAAATACTCGTTGGTATTCCAAAAGTAGGAGCTGGTGGAGCTGTAAAGCGAACTACTGCGTACGCACCGTTAGAATGGGCTTTATGTTCGGCCGGTATTTTCTTAGTGACCCCCCGAGTCGAGCAGGGTCTCGACTCAAGCGTCTTGTCTCTCTTGCATATATCGGTTATGCGAAGCAGCCATCCAAACAAATTATATAACGCTGGACATTGTTTGAAAAATACTCTGGCGCTTGCTTTCCTCCATAAGAATAACAAGGGCCAAGAGCGAGAGAAAAAGACTGGACATCGTTATCCTGGCCGGGCGGCGCATAAGCACGAGCTGCAAGCTGCGAGCCGCGAGCTAGGAGCTACGAACTGACCGAAAGGGCAAAAAAGGTATAGACTACGGATGCTTTACATGCGGGACTGATTTCCTTGCTCCCCCCGCTCGTCGCGGCCGCCTCCATACAACTCCATATACAGCCAGCTTCCAACTTACTGCAAGGGCTACGGTGCGGAAATTCCTTGTTCTCTTACTTCTTTACTTTCTCTCTTTCTCTCTGCCATCTCATGTCCCTTGTATGCTTCGTTCTTTTCATTCAACCAGCAAGCTTTTCGCTCTTTAGCATCTTATTATTTTTCTTAAAAATTCAAAAGCGATATTCAGCTCCCGCACAATAATCATGCTATCATGCTAATGATATTAAGAATAAAGCAAAATGTATCTGAGGTTGAGAGCGGCGACTCGGCTAGGCCACGATGCACGTAATGTGCCCCATTGCGGCTCTCGCGCGTCTCCCGGACCTGTATCGTCGTCTTTTCTCAGTTCAGCTGTCATATTTGCATATAAGTCGTCCTCTCAGCAATGCATTGCAGAATCACACTTGCGGACTAACAACTGGCAATCTAATGAACATTACACTTATAAGTCCACTGCATTACCGGTAATAAAATCGCCACTTTTCAGAAACGGCTCCTCCGATTATTTTTGTTTTGGTTGGTAAATAATGTAGAAACAATGATAATTCGATACCATAAAGAAAATTTACAATGTAAGTACCTTTTGATTAAATCATATTAAAGCTTACCGCCCATACACACGCACATTGCACGCATACTGCCAATTTTTAAAAATCTATATTATATTCTGATTCAGTAAACTAAAAAATATCGAAATTCATGATAAACTTGAATTTGACAAAAATCTTTCAACTAGGAGTTACAGAAATTATTATGGGCTGACTTTTTTTTCATAACACATTTTTACATAACAAATAAGATACCAAATTTGATCGATCAATAAAAATTTTTGTCGATTTTGAATTTATTTTTTTTAAATATGCAACATTTCAGGGTATCTATACGAGAGAATGTTGGTAATCTCTTAAGATATCTACGTAAAGAATTTCAGAAAAAAATACAATGACCCGTAAGAGGAGTAAGGTTTCTTCAACTTTTTTATTGCCGACTTTTTGTATACAAGACGTTATAAATGCATAAGTAAGTATATGCTTTAAAGTAATAAAATTATAAAATCTTGCATTATAGTTTTGAAGTTCCTTTAAGGAGATTTGAGCGCCAAAATGAAAATGAAGGCAAAGAGCTGAAGAAAATTGTACTTGTTAACAAAAATGGTAATTAGACACTGCTAAAATTGAGGAAGCTCGTTAACCAAAAAAAAATTTTTAAATTTATTTCATTCGGTTTATACGAATATATGAATTTTCCGTTAACTTGGCTTCTAGTTTTTTGGATTTTTTGGTACGTTAGAAATAATATCATCGATCCAGTAACAATGCATTTAAAAGAGCATAAAATTACCTATCTTTTACCACCCGAAATTTCGGATAAGGTGTTAGTAAATGACAATAAGTAAATAATAATAAGTTTCCTTTCTTTTGTTATACACGGAAACGTTATTATTGGTTTGAATGGTGATTTCTTTGAAACATATAAAGAAAAGTATTTGAAAAAAATTGAGGTAATTAGCACAATGAAGATTATTATTCTGTATAATTTTTGAGATATTTTATTTTTCTATGATTGAGCAAAAAATCATTTTGTAAAGAAAATCGATTTTCTATGGCAATCAATAACTTGAGTAAAATGAAATTATTTCTTCTGAAAATATCCAAAAAGATAACTTTTTACTACGAGTATCTCTCAGCTAAATTCTTTGCTCAGATCATGAGGACTTTTATTTTTCAAAATATTCGAGGTTATACTTTTTTTTATTTTTGATTACTTTTGATTCTTGGGTATTAAACGGTAATTTTTTACCAATGTACGCTTATTTTTTTCGTCTTTTGATTAAGAATTTAAATCAAAAAGAAATTTCAAGAATCGTTATTGTCTTATAATATATTTTCATTTTTTTATGTTTACTTTCAAAAATTTCTTGAATGTAGATTTCTTGCGTATTACGCAGTAATGTTTGACCAAAAATATCATTTATATGTCTTTTGCTGACGATATGAAACCGAGAAAAAATTTTGAGATTTATAGATTCGTTTTTGTTTTATAAATTATATTTTTATGATAATCATTTTTTTTCTTTATTTTTAATAGCTTCCATCTTGAGTATTATGCGGTAATTTTTGGGCATTCAAAGCTCTATTTTTAATTTTGGATAAGGTTTTGAAATAAAAGAAAATTTAAGATTGAGCGATTTGTTTATGTTTTATACCGTTTTTTCATTTTTATGATATTTCTGTAATAAATGAATTTTCTATATTTCTAAATAAAATTTAATCAACAATTATAGTGTTGCAAACTTTTTAAGTTGCTTTTGAAAAACTATACTTTGGCATAGGATTGTTTAGAGATGAAAAATTTTCTTGAGTTTTTTAAAATAAATTTTGTTTAATAAGTGTGCGTAAAATTTGTTTTTAATACTCTTGTTTTTATTACAAAAATATGCATTTATTCCAATTAGTTGTAAACAAAAATTTTGTATTGAATAGTTTCAAAATAAAAGAAGACTATGGAGCATTTTTTAGTTAATCAATATATTCTTGATGTTCCAATACAATTTGTTAGGAATACAATTTAATAGAGTTAAAATTTGGGTTTACAGTTAAAATGAGTTTGAATAAAACATTTTGAATAATTAATTCAAATAATTACATTTAATGAACATTTTTACGATTTTCTCAGTTACATATTATTATCTTATCTTAAATTTATTTGTGAAAATGGTATGTATTATATACATATTAAAAAATATTTTAAACAACAATATTATGATATTATATATATATATATATATATATATATATATATATATATATATATATATATATATATATATATATATATATATATATATATATGTCGAGATATTAAAAAATATTTTAAACAACAATATTATGATATTATATATATATATATGTCGACATATTAAAAAATATTTTAAACAACAATATTATGATATTATATACATATGTCGACATATTAAAAAGCAATAGATTTGTCATTTTTATTTTTCACCCCAGTATTAAAAAGAATAAATAATTTCATATTGGAATATTTTTTAAAGTTTGATGAAGCTAAGTGCCAATGAATTGGCAGCCGTTTTTTTTATACTACCATATCTTTACGAAAATCTTCCTAAATTATTTGAAATTTTTATAGTTAGTTTAAAACATTTTTTTCTATAGTAAAAAGATTTCAAAAATTGTTTTGTTTTTGTTAATAATAAGTAAAAAAGTTATTATTTTTTTTAAATATGTTTGCATTTCTGCCTGTAGAACAATATAGCAATATTAAAGATTAGACATTAATCAGTTATATACGTATTTACCAAAATGTTATTTTTTAACTGACCATGCCGCTCGAACTTCCTTAACTTATTCAACTTCAACAATGTCCAGATGAGGTCAATTCATACGAAAATAATGCATTAGAATGGCAAAAACTGTCCACTCCGTCGATTTCCCGAGATAAAATTTGTAAAGTACTATATATTATATTAGTCTATTTTAGTAGCAATTGTAAAATATTCTTTGAGGTATAAATGAACCGTATTACATGGTTACAAAACTCAATTGCAAGTCTCTTAATATTTGTTCCTTGTTTAATGTCGTTCTACCCAAAATTGTCATTGAATGGCCTACTTTGAAATATGAACCACAAAAAATCATTTTCGCAAAAGTTTATTGCGTGTTTCTATTTTGTTTTATTTTGCTGTTTCTCTGGAACGTATCAGAAAATTACTTAAAAAATACGTAGATTGATTGTAATAATGTATGGCAATTAGCAATAACAGTACTTTGAAAATGTTACTCTTTTTTTTTTGCTTCCTCCTAAAGGAAATTTTGTAATAGTAAAAAAAAAGTTTTCTTAAAAACATGTTGGAAATATGTATTGGGCCATTTGGGTTTATGCGTGTGCGTGTGCGTGTGCGTGTGCGTGCGTGCGTTACACTTCCACAGTCCTTTTACGAATATTCGCTACATACATGACACTAGTGCTCCATATATTTTACCTATGTTGGTGGTAAATCGCATAACTTGCTAAAATATATACATTTATATATATATATATATATTATAACGGGGTGCTCAATCATTAATAATTACTAATTAATTGAGTGTGCGCGGCTTACCGCAGCTCTTACCTTCGAAGCGGCCTGTGGCGACTTGTCGCTGTAGCCTGACCCCGGTGTAGCTGTGCAGGCTCTACCCGCGTATACACCGAATCTGCGAGGATTCGGCTTCGTGCGGAGTTACCTCGACGCGAAAACGCGAAGACTAATGCTATCATAACGCGAACAGCGATGTAGTCTTGCTTTGGCCTAACTCGGTGCGAGGAGCAGGAGGGTTCGGGTTAATTAGGGCACACTGATTTTAACAAAACAATAGAAGCTATATTCTAGAACGATAATAAATAAATATCTTACAATTACTTTACATATAAAAACTGAGTTGGTAATCACGAAAAATCGCGTAGGTCTAATGTCGCTTGTGTGTTCAGCACGACCGTCGCTGAAGACACCGCCGGAATCGGAGAGGGTTACGATCGCGCTCGTTCCCTCTTTCCCGTGGATTAAACAGAGCCCTTTTGTCTTGAGGGCACGGCACGCTATTCGTAGCGTGGCCCTATAAACGTCCTCGGTTGCCGCGGGCTAGCCCTTACCTCTATTAACTAGAGTGCGACGGTATGACGTGTTGACGCGCCGCTCACGATATCGCTCGCTGCCGCTATTCGACGAGGCTCTCCTATTCTGTGCTGCGGCGTCCTTCGTCGTACCACCAAAAAGGCTGATGATCGGTGTCCTCGGCGGTGTCTTCGAACATGGCGTCGGAGCGTCTCTGAGCGCGAGGCACACGGCGTGAGGAGTCGAGCGGTAGTCTTTCTTCCTCTCTCGTCTTCCCACCTGCTGTCGCGCGTGGGCGTGAGATGGCGTCTCCCCGTTCGTCTTCCCGTTCGCGAATTATACGCGGCTCGTTACAATATATATATACTCTAACGGTTTTATTGCTCATGCGATTATTATCGCATTTTTTTTTAAGTGGCATTTCGAACTTGAAAGTTCATCGCCTCATTTACGCAAGCCTTCCACGTTTCCCTATTTTGTGCCAACCCCATCCATTTCGCGCCCTCCCGCCCAATTTCAGTTACGGCTGCTTTTACGTTATCCTCCCATCTGCGTCTAGGTCTACCTAGAGGTCGCGTTGCTTTCGATTTTCCTTTCATTATGCACGCTGCCGTACGATCATCGCCCATTCTTGTCACGTGCCCTGCCCATCGTAGTCTCCGTGATTTTATTATTCTGTTAATATTTGGTGATATGTACAAATTATGTAGCTCGTCATTATGCAGTTTCCTCCACTCCCCAGTTTCCTCATCTTTCTTTGGCCCGTATATTTTCCGCAGAACCTTATTTTCAAATACCCTAAAACGATTTTCTTCCTCTTTAGTGAGCGCCCAGGTTTCGCACCCGTACAAAATTACCGGCATTATTATAGTCCTATAAATCCTTATTTTGACATTTTTCGACAGTAGCTTTGACTTAAGTAATCTATTCACAGCGTAGAAGCAGGCATTACCCGAATGAAGTCTTTTATTAATCTCGGCTTTAATTTCGTTTCGATCATTTATAGTTGTACCTAAATATCTGAATTCGCTAACCTTTTCAAAAGTGAAATTTCCGACTCTGATATCCCCTTCTCCTTTGCGAATGCCCAGTTTCTCCATGATCATATATTTCGTTTTCAATTCGCTCACTTCTCGGATACATTACCGCCTACTCGGACCTTTCCAGTGCTTCCGTTAAGACATATTTGAATTAATTTTACGAGTTCTTTTGGTACGCCAAGGAGCACTAGGATTTGATACATTTTCGTTCGTACGCTTTCTTAAAGTCCACAAATAGCTGGTGTATAGTTTCGCAATATTCCCACTTTTTCTCTAATAATTGTCTTACCGTAAACATTTGATCGCTCGTCGACCTGTTGCGCCGGAATCCACATTGATAATCTCCTATTATAGGCCTGTATTACGTTTGACAGAACTTTGTAGCAGGTAGCTAAAAGTGACATTCCCCGGTAGTTATTACAGTCTGTTTTATCTCCCTTTTTAAAGATCGGTATGATGATGGATTCTTTCCAATTTTCTGGTATTGTTTCATTTCTCCAAATAGCACATACAAGATCAAAAATTTTAGATTTAAGCGCGGTGCCCCCATATTTAAGTAGTTCAGCTGGTATAGAATCGTTTCCTGCGGCTTTATTGTTTTTTAGCTTTTTAATCGCGGCCTCTACTTCTTTGTAGGTCGTTTCGTCCATATGAAGTTCAGCAGTGTGGATTTCGTCTCCCATTTCCTCGGAGTTTTCATGCACATTTAATAACTTATCGAAATAGTCTTTCCATAATTTCAATAGTTCATTTTCGCTTGTCACGAGGTTCCCGTCCTTATCTTTCATTAACTGCGATCTACTCTGAAAACCCTTCCTAATAGCGTTTATTCCTTTGTACATCTCGCGCGGATTATTTTCCCTACTATTAGTTTCTATTTTTCTAATTTAATTTTTCTGATACTCGCGCTTCTTGTTTCTGTAAATCACACCCACTTGCTTTCTTATTTCATGGTATTCTTCTATGGCCCTACCGCTTTCATTGTATACGCTATCTAATTTAGCCTTCTTGCGCCTTTCAAACCAGAGTTCGCACTCTTCGTTAAACCATGGTTTGCTCTTCGGCCTTTTTTTCTTACCCAGTACTTCGTTCGCGGCCCCTTTTATAGTTTTTTCGATAGCCCCCCATAACCTGTTCGGATCGTCATCTACTCCCGTCTGTGCATCCGTTTCCTCGAGCACCGGAAATCGGTTGCTAACTTCTACTTGGTACTTGATTCGCTCTACCCCGCTTCGTAGTTTTCCAATATCAAAGGTTTCTACTTTGTTCGCTCGCTTACTATTTTGACCGGCTACTAATCTGGCTCTTAATTTGACCACTACTAGATAATGATCCGAGTCGCAATCCGCCCCCCTATAAGTCCTTACATCGAGTACATTGGTGTGGCGCCTCTTATCAATTAGAAAATGATCGATTTGATTGTGCGTTGCCCCGTCCGGCGATGTCCACGTTACCTTGTGTACATCCTTGTGCTTGAACCACGTGGTCTTGACTATGAGATCTTTTGCGGCCGCGAAATTTATGACCCTAATACCGTTATCGTTGCTGGTTTCGTGCAGACTTTCTTTGCCTATAGTGGGCCTAAACATTTCCTCTCTCCCTATTTTAGCATTGAAATCCCCCACTACTATTTTGGTGTTGTAAGACGCGAATTGGTCGATTAATTGCTTAAAGTAAATGAATTCTACTTTTAAAAATAAAATTTTTTGTAATTTTTTTTAGTTTATCAAGAGCGGTTTCTTTAATTACAAAAATAGCATAAAAATGAAAAAACAGCATAAAACAAAAACAAATCGATCAATATTAAATTTATCATTATTTATAATCTTCATTACAAAATAAAAATAGAGCTTAGAATGCCGACAAATTACCGCATAATACTCAATAAGAAAGATATTAACATTTTTTTGAAAAAAAAACAAATGATTATCATAAAAATATAAGTTATAAAACAAAATGAATCTATAAATCTAAAAAAAATTTCTTGATTTAAAATCTTCAGCAAAAAACGTATAAAATGAACTCAATCAAAAAAAATTTGAAAGATAACATAATAAATGAAAAAACGTTAAAAGACAAAAAAGATTCTTGAAATTTTTTTTTGATTTAAATTCTTAATCAAAATACGAAAAAAATAAGCGTTCATTGGTCAAAAATCGCTTTAAACAAAAAAAAATCGAAAAAACTATAAATATTATTATTGTGCCCCCTTCGTTTAAAATAAACAAACAAAATGAGCACTGAAGCATTAACCGTTACCCTAGTTTACTCAAGATATGGATGCATACATACACACACTCCGCACACCCATACATGCACGCACGCAGGCACGCACACACAAACACACACATCCATACAAATATTTTCTAAAAAAAAGTACTATAATTCAGTTGCGAGGAAAAAATAAATAAACTGGATATTTTATCAGAAACAGATTTACATGTTAAATTCCATAAAAGCTTGAATTTGGTGAAATAAGTCAATTTCAATTATTTTATCCTCGTAACTACGTTACAGTACCATTCCAAATCTTGTACTATCTTAAAATATGTATCTAAATCTACCATTAAAAATTTTTTTAACACAATTGCTTGTGGCACTCAGCATAAAATTTCATAGGTGTCTGGGCAGAAATTTGAACCAATCAAAATAATCAAATTTGATGATGTAAAAAATACTATCATATTCTGCATCAAATTCTCTTTCCAAAACACATGGACTAAAGTGCTTTCTATTTTATAGTTCTCGAGATAAAAATACATATATTTTGAGAAAAATGAAAATAATGCAAATAATCATGCTTTTCAGTTTGGCATAAATCCTGAACCAATAGAGGTAGGGGATTCATTTTTTATTTACATATTTTGGGTATAAAATGTATCATATTTTCAAAGTTTCCGAGTTATAAAATTTTTCACTTGCTTACTTGACGTGGAATCATCCACATATATATATATATATATATATATATATATATATATATATATATATATATATATATATATATATATATATATATGGAAATATGGTCATATTTAGCTGTAAATAACTTTAAACCTATCGGCTTAAAAAAATCTGAAAAAATTTACGTGCATTATAAACGTAACAATACGACCCCCCGCCGGATACTCAAGAACTGAACCAGGATTCGATTGGGGGATCAGGACAGGAATTATTTAATGAAATAAATGTTTATTTAGATATAATAATAAAATAATATTTATTCATTAATCAATTAAATAATAATACAAAGAAACTAACAATATGAAGATAGAAATATATTTAAAGGAAATAATAGTAATAGAGTGAAGTTAAATAATGTATAATCAGAATACGTTTACAAAGTAACTTATAAATTATGCTAGTCAATACTAGGAATTCGAGAGCCCTCAACTTCCTACTTCGTTACACTTGACGTACTGGATCATGGGCCGAGGAGCGCCTCGAGGTGGCGTGCAATAGTACACCAGACACGGGAGCCTCCATAGGTCTGGTCAGTGTTTCCCTAATCTACTTAACACTAATTAACAACTAAATGTTCACGTCCGAAGAGTGCCTTGAGATGTGATTGCCCCTAAATCTAACAGCAGACCTAGTGCGCCCGGTCTACGGGTACAGGAACGGAATTCGGTAACAGGAATGAGATACGGTAATTGGTACTGATCGGTTGATATATACATAAGAGTATAGCTAGACCTCAAGCGAGGAGCCCCTCGACTTGATATCCGGCATATGCACTTATGCATACACACGTCGGCGACGTCAGGCTCCTAACCGATGAGCGCCTCGAACCAGGAGTCTGGAAGGCTGGACGGGAGTCACGAGAGCGCCCGTAGACTCCTTTCGCTCGGGCAAGCAGTCAATCGATGGTAGCCACCATACGCGTACGCTACTCCAAGTGGACTGCTGCGTTTCACCCGTGCGGTGAGAGCTGGCTCAATTCTCACTCCCTCCTCCCACCGCGCGCCGCGCGCTCGTATATGACAAAGACCATTATATACACGCTAAACCTGGTAGAGTGAAATTTCACTCTAAAAAATGAGTGAACCCATTTTAGAGTGAAATTTTACTCTAATAGAGTGAAATATTTCACTCTAGAAAATAGAGTGTTATTTATTCGCTCTAATTTTCACTTTAGTAGTTAGAGTGAAATGACAACGGAAACGAATTTTATTTTATGTATCGCAGTTTTGAACCTCTTTAAATAAGTAGTTGGAACGTATGGTGCTAACAGTCGGATCATTCCCATCAACTCCGCGCATTCGCACGTGTTCTGTGATGTGAGTTGTAAGTCGGCAAAATAACGGATGAATAATCTTCAATCTATTGACGATAAATAGAGAGTACCAATCTTAATGGTGTCAACCGAACCTCTAAATATCATAAAAACGCTTTTGTTTTGTTCAAATTTCGTAGTTATAATATAATGCTTTTGTATCTTCTATGTTATAATGATTGTTTCTTGATTATAGAATATGTTATCAGCTAAGTTTTCATTGTAATAGTGTCAACCTAACCTCAAAATATTGCCAAACAATGTCTTTATTGCAAATTTCGCAATTAAAATATGTATTTTTGGTATTTCCTGTGATAAATATTGTTTCTGCATCAAAGAATGTTACTAGATGAGAACCAACTGTAATAGTCTGAACCTAACCTCAAAATATCGAAGAAGCAATATATTTTGTTTTAAAAATCGTGATCAAAACATGATTTTTTGGTATTATTCGTATTGTACTCGTACTATTTATGTATCAAAGAATGATATTAGATGAGAACCAATCGTAATACTTTCAACCTAACCTCAAACTATCGGTATATATTCTTCAAATTTTTTGTATGTATAATATGCGTGTACGTGTAGACGTGCGCGCGCGTATGTGTGTGTGTGTCTGTGTGTGTGTGTGTGTGTGTGTGTGTGTGTGTGTGTGTGTCTGTGTGTGTGTGTGTGCATGGGTTTGTGTGTGCATATGCGTGTGCGTCTTTGTAGGTCCGTAACGATAGATAAATATTGTTATTACGAAATTAGTAACAAAAATCGTGTATTTCCGATATTTTGAGATTATATGCATACTATTACCATTAGAACTCATCTAGTAACATTCATTCATTCATAAATAATAGTTACAAAACGAATAATACCAAAAGATCCAATATTTTGATCATGAAATTTGAAACAAAAATAAGGGTTATAGCGACATTTTGAGGTTAGGTTGACACTACTACATTTAATATTTATTCAGTAATATTCTCTGATGTAAGTACAAAAATTATAACACAGAAAATACCAAAAAATCATATATTGACCTCGAAATTTCCAAATAAATGTTTAGCAATATTTTTAAGTTATGTTGATACTGTTACAATAAACAGTTATCTGGTCACATTCTATAATGCAGAAACCATCATTGCAACACAGAATACAAGAAGATATATACTGTAACCACGAAATTTGCAAAGAAAACTGTGTTTTTACGATATTTTGAGGTTAGGTTGATACCTTTACGATTAGTGCTGACTTAGTAAAATTCTTATCCTAAAACTGTAATTCTACTAAGTTCTTAACCACTATTCTTAGTCATATACTGAAGAACTATATAAAAATAGTAAAAAACGAAATTTTTCAAAAAAAAATAAAAGAAATAATGCTCTGAAAGTTTGTTTTAATTGTATCATTTAATTTGAAGATACTTTAAGTTTCTATTATTATAATTCAGAATGCTTTGAAAGTTCTTGTTGGAACGTAAAACATTTTGTTTATTTTGGTAAACCTATTATTACTGGAAAAGTGTATCTACTATCACGCTTGCAATATATATAATTAAAAAGTAAAAAATAGGTTAGTTTTTTGTCGATGTCCATATGGAAAGTATTCACTCTAAAATAGAGTGAGATTCCACTCTAATTAGAGTGATTTATTTTACTCATTCTTCGAGTGGAATTTCACTCCGAATGAGTGAAATTTCACGCTAACGGGTTTAGCGTGTATGTTATTTTTTACAGTGGAAGTTTTTATTGACTATTAGATAAGTAGCTTATTTATAAAATATAATACAAAAGAGAATAAAAAATGATATACGATACTTTGTGTATTGTTTGATTTGTTCTAGGTTCTGTGATGGTCGTAGAAAGCTATTTGGCACTACACTGGTAAGTTTTAATTTATTGCATTGTTTTCATTAGCATTTATTTAAGGAGGTTCAGTGGTATAAGTGGGAGCGGCGAGGAAGGAGGGTATCAACTCTTTCCCCTCGCGCCGCTCCGCACCACCTCGCACAGCCTACAAGCTTGAGTTTTTATTTCCGTTTTCATTCAATACTCGGAATTGAATGCGGTGACACGCGTTCAAATTTTGCACACAGCTTCGTAATGAGTTACTTGATAAAGTATATAGTTCTTATTTCATTCTTTGCTTTTTTCGCACATGCCACCCTACATCAATCTGTTTTAATACACGCTAAACCCGTTAGAGTGAAATTTAACTTATTCGGAGTGAAATTCCACTCGAAGAATGAGTGAATTAAATCACTCTAATTAGAGTGGATATTTCACTCTGAAAATAGAGTGGAATGTTTCACTCGTAAGTAGAGTGGAATCTCACTCTATTTTAGCGTGAATATTTTCCCGATAAACATCGACGAAAAACTAACCTATTTTTTACTTTTTAAGTTTGTAATATTGCAAGCGTGATATTAGATACACTTTGCCAATAATAATAGGTTTACCAAAATACACAAAATAAAGTCTCAGTAGTTTATATAAATAAAATTAATTCTTCTGCATGTTTCATTATATAAATATTTTAAAGTGTTTTTACGTTCCAACATGAACTTTCAAAGAATTTTAAGCTATAATAATAGAAACTTAAAGAATCTTCAAATTAAATAATACAATTAAAACAAACTTTCAGAATATTTCTTATCGAATTACATCTAAAGCAGCTTTTAAAAAAGGAATATAGTAATACAAAACATCAACAATATGTGTAATATAGTAATTATAAAATTTCATTTAATAAAAAACTAATAATTATTATAAATTTTATTTATTTAATATGTTTTCGGAGGAGTAATTAAGCCATACAAATTTATGCTAAAGAAATTACGTGAATTAGTTAACAAAATTTTCAAGTAGTGAAAAGAATTGTTGCATTTTCAGAAAAGTCTGTGTTCACGATCATCTCAAATGTATCATGGTTTACAATTTAAAAATATTACGATATACGCTTTACCATCGTTTTATATTCATTTTAATATTTCGTACTATGTCTTCAATTATAGAAAATTGGTAACTACAATTATACGGGCCCATCAAGTTTTTCAAAATGTTTATATATACATGTATGTGTATGTGTATGTGTGTGTGTGTGTGTATGCAAGTATGCGGTGACATTTTCTGGTCACCATAATTTTTAAAGCGTACTGTAATTCGGGCTGAAATTTTGTAGGTAAGGTAAATGTCCCAATTTCTGCTCACGTCCCGATTTCTAATCACTCGAAGTTTTTCTGTTATTATAGATATGAAGATTGTTTTAATATATATTATATCCAAACTATCTGTAAGTGTTTAGTATTACAAATAAACACTGTAGCGCTGAATTAAAAATATTGTAAATTCTGATTAAAAAACATGATAGTAGTGATAGTTTGAGGTTATACGCAGATGCATTCTGCATGTCCCTATTTCTAATCACGAAAAAATAACGTTTTAGTTCTATTTATACAATATGTACACTGTTTTCTACTGATGCATCGTGAAGTATTTGAGCGTGTTAACATACTAATACAATAGAAAGATACAAATCATATAAATGAAGTCTATAAAATCGACGGTGATCAGAAATAGGGTAGGGGAGGATGGGGTATTGCCGGTCACCTAAGTAAACGTGCTTATTATTTCCACTTTCAAATTGTTTCTTTTAACTTTAAATAATTATTATGTTAGTTCAAACCATTGACTATAAATATTTCTTATTGGTTTAATATAAAAATGTAAGATATCGAAGCTGTAAGTCGAAATAAAAAAAAGCATTTTGACCGAATTTACTCCACATCAAAGGGTAATACCGGTCAGCCTTGGTACAATTTCGATCACTATTAGAAAATTACTTATATAGGTGAAAATTTCTTTAAATCAATTATATGAACTTTTATATGATCCGTTGCATTATTATTCGCACTTACATTGTGAAACATATAATAACATAACCACTGTTCAATCCAAAACACTTAAGCAAATTTACCCTACCTGAGAGCGCAGCGAAACGTTTTCTTAGCCTCACTTTCGGGAGCGTCATATAAATAACATTGTGATCGGGATTACCCTCATTCTGCTTAGTAATTTAAATTGAAATGACAAAAAAGTAATAGGTTTATACTCTTTTTTCTTCACTACTTCGTATTCTTAAATTGTTCAAATTAATCAAGAAATACTACTCCAAATAAGCTTCCAAAAAACGATCCAAAAAACGATCAAAGCAATCAGCCGTAAAAGACTCATTGCTGTTATTTTATGAAAATGCACACTCTATTTATGGTAAGATAACATTATTGAATTCTAACCTATATCAGCTTACTCAAGTACCTGATATTATTACTATCATTGAAACCTGGCTGCAACCGGAGGTTTTGTCAAGTGAACTTGGTCTTCAAGGCTTTAACGTTTTCAGATGTGATCGTGACTTTATCTCTCATGGAGTTAAGAAGGCAGGTGGAGTTTTGATTGCAGTCAAGCATCATCTTTCTGCGGAGGTAATACTTAATGATTCTGTATTAGAGCAGCTGATTTTAAGAATTAATCATTTTTCCTGTAAATGTATCATCGCCGTGTCTTATATTCATCCTGATTCTCCAGCACAGGTTTATGCTGAGCATGCCCGCAACATTGAACTTGCATTGGGTAAATATACGGATCATATTCCTATCATACTGGGGGATTTCAACATCCCTCGTATTTATTGGGAGAATGACCCACTTAAATGGCACCCTATTGCCTATGCTGAACCAAGATTATTCTCAGTTGCAGATTGTTTGTGTTCATTGGGATCATCTCTGGATTTAGCTCAGCATTATCCTCATCATTCTTCCAAGGGTTATTCATTAGACCTTCTCTTCGCTCCGATGAATGCTGTATCAGTTATGGATTATCAAGAACAGTTAATACCTACGGACAAGCATCATGTATCTGCCTTCTTCAAGATCACTGTTCCTTCTGTACAATGTGATAGTCAACCTAAATGTAATTTACGTAACTTTTATCGTGCTGATTATAATATTTTATCTAGCCATCTATCGGAAGTGAATTGGAATGATACTTTAGCTGATCTGACCTTGCAACCAGATTCAGCATTAGACAAATTTTATAATGTTTTATATAGTGCAATACAGTCACATGTACCTATTCATAAAAAATCCTCATATTCTTCCAATTTTTTTTCAAAGTGGTATGATGGCGAATTGATTCGCTCTATTTTTGATAAAAAGCGTGCACATAGCCGATGGAAATTCACAAACAATCTGTCGGATTTTATCGAGTTTAAAAGGCTACGAGCCTTATGACTAAAATTGTCTAGGGCCAAATATCGTCGTTATATAACCTCGGTTGAGTCGGGTCAAATAAGAAATATGCGTTCGTTCTGGTCTTATATTAAAGGTTTAAGGAAAGATTTGTATACTCCTTCTAATATGTTTTTAGGAGGTTTAAAAGCGGATAATGATTGTGAAATCTCGAATTTATTTTCGCATTATTTTGGTTCGGTTTACTGTAAACAAGCTGTTTGTGATGTTCAACGAATGGACAACGTTAATGATGTGATACTACCAAACATAGAAATTTCGGTAGAATCTTTACGTAAGATAGTGTTAAGTTTAGATGATAATGTAAATTCTGGCCCGGATAACATTACTGCGTATTTTATAAAGAGATACTGGCCAGCCTTAGAAAAGCCTATTTTTAAGTTATTCGATAACCTGGTTCGTTCTGGTTGCTTCCCTAAATTATGGAAATTCTCCTACATTGTACCTATTTTTAAAAAAGGTAGTAAACATGACGTAACCAATTATCGGCCTATTTCTATTTTAAGTTGTTTACCTAAGATATTAGATGCTTATTTGGCAAATGAATTATCATCTTTACTTTTCTCGAGGCTGGCTCAGCAGCAGCATGGTTTTATTAAGGGGCGTTCCACTCTAACCAATCTTTTGCTTTTCAACGATTTCCTGTCAGAATCGTTTGAAAAATCTGCCCAATCTGATGTGATATTTACTGATTTGTCAAAAGCGTTTGATCGAGTTGACCATAAGCGTCTTCTATCCAAATTATGGAACTTTGGAGTACGTGGAAACATGCTAGCTCTGCTCTCTTCGTATCTTACAGACAGAACACAAGAGGTCCGATGGAATAATGCAGTGTCATCCTCAGTTACAGTCACATCTGGGGTTCCGCAGGGTTCTCACCTGGGACCGTTACTTTTCTGTATTTATATTAACAATCTAGTTTCGCGCATATCTTTTGCTCGTATTTTGATGTATGCGGATGATGTAAAAATATTTGCGAATGTTCAATCTTCATACGATGCTTCAGCACTACAGGGGGATTTGGATGCAATATCTCAATGGGCAAATGAGAATGGGCTTCCTTTGAATGTTAGCAAGTGTAGTGTTATGTCTTTTACGAGAAGTAAAGCTCCTCTTTTTTTCAACTATTCCATTCTGGATTCTCAGCTCACTAGAGTTTTTGCCGTTAAAGACTTAGGAGTCACGTTTGAGCCTAATCTCTCTTTTTCGCTACACATTGAAGATGTTACATCCAAGTCCTTTAGAATGCTTGGGTTTATTAAGCGTGCCACTACTGAGTTTCACAATCCTTCGGCTATAATTCATCTTTATAAATCTTTAGTCCTCTCTAATTTGCTGTATTGACCACAGATATGGAGGCCTTATATTAGATATTATATTGATAAGCTTGAATCAGTTCAACATTCATTTCTGAGGTATCTGGCGTATAAGCTAGATAGGCCAATTCATCGTTTTAGCTATGACTATGGTGTTATTGCCGAGGATTGTGATATTCAAATAGTGGAGTCCATTCACTATCTTCAAGATTGTGTTTTGACATACAAAATTGTGCATGGTTTCATTGCTTGTGAAGACTCGCGTAACTGATTCATTGAGAGGCAACTCTCTTATTCTTTACGTCACTTTCGCGGTCTTCATGAAAATGTTTCCACGTCTAATTTTGGTTTTTATAGTTCCATAAATAGGTTGAGAAGACAGTGGAATGTATTACCGCAAAGTATAATCTGTAAACCTACGTTATCTACCTTCAAGACGGCAACTAGATCACTCTCTAAAGCGTTTTATCCGTATATTATATTTTATCTGATTTTTCAGTCATTTTTACATTAATATTGGTACTTTTATATATTTTTCTATTTTCTTTTTGTTTTTCCGTCTTTTTTTTCAACACATGTAAAGGGCTTTTGCCCGTGAAATCAATAAATAAATAAATAAATAAATAAATAAATAAAGATGCAAAAAATAACTGCATAAAGCAACAAATAATATGCATAAAAGCTTATTTTATAGACTAGATTTCTTATAAGAAATGTAGGCCTACACTTTGATTGTGTATAATTCCTTAATAAAACTGAATAGAAGGTTGTTTGGACATTAGATTAATTACATTTTATGTTGCGTTTAATATACTATTCGAATTATTACCTAAAAATGTTTAGATTATTGAAAATAAGGGTGACCGGAATTAACCAGTGATCGGCATTACCCCGTTCTCCCCTACACATTGAAATCACGGTTTTTTGCTGTGAGAAGAGATAGGTGCATTTTGCGTACGCTTTATAATTCACTATTATAATTATGTAAGTCTTTAAAATGATTTTTACGCATTTACATTATATTGTTCGGTACATAATTACGATAATAATCATATCTGCTTTATAAATTAATGTTAGAATAACTTTTCAAACCTTTTTGTTTGACACAATATGCTTATATGAGCAGAAGTCGGGACATGCACCTTATATCAGATATGACCTAACATAGAACTGATTAGATTTTGCAAATAAATCGTCGAAACTTACAGCTTACTTTAATAAATTTTAATTTAAGTAAATTTTTAAAAACGTAAAAGAATGTTCTTATTTTTTCATGCATTAGATATGTCAAAAAGATGCATAAATTCATAAATTAGACGTATTTTCCGTTCGATCAGTGACATAATTCAAAAGTTTCTTTTTGTTAAAGAATTGCGATTTCTAATTTTTTAAATTTGTAAAAATTAGGAAATAGTATATTACGCATCTAGGGAGGTAAAGAATTGGCGAGTCCGTAGTACGTGCGAATGTGGGAAACACGTGCCACACGCAATCACGTGCAATGGGATCGTCATTTTACCTCCCACGGTGCGTGTACTATTTTGCCTCATACCGGCACCGAAAATACACATTTCTCTCCAGGCGTTCCGGAGGAAAAGTGTTACTTTCGATGTAGGTGTGGGGAAAAAGTACATTGTGCAACTAGGGGAGAAAATAAGCTATTTCTAGCGAAGGTGACGTATTTAGCACAAGTAGAAGTCGAGGGAGACGAAGGCGCCCGAGAGAAAGACGAGTGCTGATAATACCTCATCCGAGTCTGAAATAGCTTTTCTTCCCGTGTTATACACCGCATTTTTTCAACAAAGGCATGATAGGGTCGATAGGGACTCTTTTTATGCATGAAAGTTGAGTAGGTGATCGCTTGTTTCGAGTCGTGCACAAGACAGTTGAAAATTGTTGTATGTTTAATTTTCATTTTTAATCGTACAGTTCAAATATTTATCCATTTTAATCCAAACTCGCGCTTGCGTAGTTGTGACTAGCATGAATAAAGGTTAAACCTGAAAAATGGGTCCTGAGTTTATTTCCTAAATTTTTTGCAATTTTTGAGAAAGAAGTTATTAATATCCGCAAATTTCGGGAAAAAAGTAGTAATTTTTCCCCGCCTCACTTTTTTCCCCGCTATATGAATATTTTGCCACATTATTTACAAACACGCTCGAAATGTGCGGTTTTCTACGCTACTTTTAGGCATAAAAAGAGGCCTATTTCATGCCTGAGTTGAAAATAATCTATTTTTGTCATTTTATACGTTCAATATGTCAAAAAAATGCATATAATATCCGTAGAGTGCGTGTAAATTTCTTTCGATTGGCGTATTTTACAATAACTGGAAACGAACCGATTATTATTATGCCCAAGGTCGTAGAAAAATTATCTAATGAATCGTGTAGCACAAAGGTAGAGGAAAGAGACAACTATATTTTCGTAAAAATTCTGACAGTGCGTCACTCGTTTATTAACAAATTAATTCATTCGCTTTTAAAATCACTTATCGATTTAATTAACAATTTAATAAATACAGCTTTATGCGAGTGTGTCGAGATCATCTGAGTCGGGTTGACTCAGTCGTAAATATAATTTAAGTTTATAACCTGCGTACATTAAATTATACACAGAGAGAATTTTCTAATAAAAATTATAACGAAATTCAGGGTAAAAATGACCGTAAATAACTATAAAGCTGGGACACTCCTACTTTCTGGCACTTTTTCCTGATATTTTACTATAAAAATTATCTCATTGAGTACAAGTTCTACCGCACAGACTATAAATTTTACCGCACTGAATGGTAAAATTTACCTGATTTGAGAAAAAGAAGACAGCTGATATAGGAAACAACTGAGCGTGTACACATTTTAGGTTAACTCAAATATGAATGTGTATAAATGTACTTATGTAAGTATTAATGATACTGATACAATAATTGGAAGAAAATCCAGATTTTTAAAAAATATTTCGTACAAATTTTACCACAAATTTTGGTTTCTCTAAGATTCGTACAGGGAACTTTTACTCTGCGGCAGGTAAATTTTACCCTTCAGTACGGTAAAATTTATCGTAAATATCAATAAAAACTGCCGGAAAGTTAGAGTGTCCCAGCTTTATAGTCATTCGCGGTAATTTTTATAGCGAATTTCGTCATAATTTTGAATAGAAAATTCTCTCCGTGTATCGTTGAAGACGCCAGTCGCTGAAAATGTCGGAGTGCTCTCATTTTACACGTGTACAGAAACAATACTTCCGCATGAAACAATTGAGCTTTGCCAGATTCTACAATTTGCTACGTAAAAATATAATAATTAAATATCGCTCTTGATATAAAATACCCGCTTAACAACAAGAGATATTTACGCCGATTGGACTGAAAAGGCTTGCCAGGCGCACGCGGCACGTGGCCGCAGAAACCGTGATTGAACGCCAAACTTTAGCACTAAAATAATTAACAAATATACGTTAATTATGCGTTTGTATAAATACCTCGAAAGAATTCCTGGCGTCTCGCAGTCAAAGCTATCGGCAACAAGCCGAAGCTCAAAGTCGTTCGACCGCAGCGACGATGAGTTGCGCGGGTTGCGCCTCGATCGTACAGGCGAGAGAGCGCGAGCCGAGTGGTCCGCAGCGAGCTTCGCGACCGCACACCTCAAATAGCTTACCTGCGTGAAATCTATTACTTTTTTCATTTATTGAAGTAACTATTCTGACATTAAATATATCATTTTACACTCGTATAACCTGAAAATATGTGTGCCACTAAAGTAAAATTTTATAAAAATGTATACTTGCAAAGTGTAAACATTTAAACATGTACAACAATTAAAAACATACCTTTCAGAATTGTGTAATTAACCAGAC
The DNA here is from genome assembly GCA_949152435.1 of Gastracanthus pulcherrimus. NCBI lineage: Eukaryota > Metazoa > Arthropoda > Insecta > Hymenoptera > Pteromalidae > Gastracanthus > Gastracanthus pulcherrimus. Next base: position 399,770 of record OX424576.1, read on the forward strand.
AATTAGAAACGTGCCTTTATATTCAACATTTCTCTAAAAAATGGTATTGTTTACTCTTAGTCCGTTGATTGTATATGCTGGTTTTGATGAAAACGAAAAGAAGACGCAGAGAAATCAACTCTTTCTAACGATCAAATTACTTATAAAACTATAATACTTTCAGGATTTAATCAAATTGTAATACGATAATATACTTCTTGATCCATTGTTTATACTGTAAAGACAAAACATTTTCCTCATAAAAGTAAACATGCAATTATCGCTCCGTCGGTAAAATAGATATCGTCCTATACGAGACTTGTATAACAAAAATTGGTAGCTTCTTCCCTTAAATCAAATATATATTTTATAACTGCCGTTTACGTAATTGAAGAAATCACGTATTCAATTAGAGAAAATATTCTCTTATTATGAAATAAATTATTCGTTACTTTAAAGTAAGTATTTTCCTATATAACCTAAAGAAATATTTAGTTCATTTAAGAAAGGATTTTTTTGACTTAAATCATCCATATTCTTTAATTAAATAAATGATTTTAAATATTATCATCTTAAATTTAATCATCTTACTTTTTAAATTTGAGAAAAATTATTATTGTACTAAGTAAATATTTTCTTAAAATTTTCTGGCCTGTATCATGAATTTTCTAAATACTACTTGTTAGAATAAAGCAAATATGTTTTTATTTGAAATGAACAGTTCTTGATTTAAAGTAAATATTTTTTTCTTGTTAACGTATAAGTTTTAATAAAGCATGTTTTTGATAAAAGTAAATATATTGACCTTTACTTCTGAGAAAATCCAATATCATAATTAAAGAAAATAAGTTTACATATTTAAGATAACGTAATTTATTTCAAGAAAATGTTTATTTAATATCAACAAATTTTCTTAAAGATAACATTTTATTGAAACCAAATAAATATTATTTTGACCCAAAAAGAGTTTAGTACAGTATAGTAAATAATTATTTCAACCAAGTAAATAGGTTTCAAGATAACAGATTCCCTTAAATCAAATAGTGTTGATATTTTATAACATTTTTAGGCGCGCCTCGGCGGGCGACGAGATAGGGGGTGAAATGAAAAATTCAGAAAAAATGATATGTTCACAGCGTTATATGGTAACGCTCTGAACATGCCAACAAACAATTGACTCGCGTCGCTCGCCGCCACCACCTTTCGGCGGTTTGTACGCTAACCTTGAAGGGTCTGGCTAATGACTGGCTATATAATGTGCTTCGTCATGAACAGTGTCGTGAGCATGTGTTTAGTCCGCGTATTTCCCGGTATTCTAGTCAACCGATCAGATTGGGTTTGTATATTTAAGTAATATTATAACGATTTTATTTAAATACGAAGACAAAGTTTGGTTTTCATACTTTTAGACTTATGTGAACTGTATATGCTCCGCTATTTGGATAGCCGTGAAAAGCGGACCAACCACTCCGACATGACACAGGATACGATGCAGCAGATTATGCAACCAAACTCGAAGGTGCTTTAAAATGACTATGAAAATTATGAAAAATCGTAAATTTTTTTATTACATATCTTTCATATTTATAATTTTATGAACGTTATTAGACCTGGTGGGTGTCAAAACTCTTTGTTGGTTTATACAAAGTCATAGCATTCATAGCCATGTTGAGCGAAACAATTTACATTTGTAACATACCTGATTAAAACTTTAAACGCGTTTTTCTCGAAACTTATGTTTCTCAAAAAATTCCTTGAGTAAGCCATGTCCATGGATGTTTTGAAACTTGCAGGAATTATAATTAAAGTATTTTGAAAAGAAGTTTATATGTTTGTTTTGAAGTACTGATGTTAAATATTTCATTCAGTAATTGCTAGTGTTATCTAAACTTTTTTAAAGAAAAATATGCCTGCCTCTTAAAGGCGTAATTCAGCGAAGCCAATCGGAAGATTCTATGACCTATAGAAGGTATGAGTAGCGCGTGATTCGGTTGCTGCTCACACCGCCTATCGAACTGGCAAACTAACTCTCACTACGACCGCAAACAAGTATTACGCTCATCTGTTTCTTTTCAGTGTATAATAATATGGCATATAGATGTATTTAAAGACACCCACTTGCATATAATTACACGTCCTGATACATGTAAAAAATGTTTGTTTAGTTACACGCAGTTTTGGGTTTACGACACGAGTCGGAGGTTTTCTACTGTATAATGTAGAAAACCTGTAGAAAACGTTGTGAACGTCGTAAACGTCGTAAACCAGCAGAGAACGTCGAAAACTATATTAGAGTTAGTGTCCCAATTACTGACATCCTGCCAACATTCGAAATACTTTTTACATACACACACACACGCACGCACGCACAGACATGCACACACATACACACACACAAACAAACACATACACACACATACATACTCACACATGTACACACACGAACACACACATACACACACATATACACACATACAAACACACACGTACACACACCCGCGCGTGCGCACATGCACGCATACATAAATACGAACATTTTTAAAATCGTACTTTTCTGACTATGGAACCTAGAAAACATCGAACTTTATCGAAATCTCTGATTAAAAAATTTTAATCGTTACTAAGGTTTCTCTTTTAGAAAGCAAAAAAGTTAACAAAATCTATAAGTACTTATTAATTAAAATAATTAAGAAAAAACAACAAACTATACCATTTGAACGTCAAGTTCTCTTAAATGTAGATAACTTTTTACATATCGATAGTAATCGGTTATTCATTCGTATGTCTTATCGCATTCTCATTTGTGTATTTTCTGAGTGTAGAAAACCACGTAGTAAAGTGTAGAAAACCTCTAAACTTTTCGACGGTATACTACATACTTTTCCACATGAGGTATACTACCTACCCAACACTGGTTATACGTGACAACACGCATTATGCAGTCGTATGCAATTGCAAATGTAATTACATATAATTACATATAAACATTTAACTGGCGGGTAGATAAAATAGGTTGAACGGGCTATAAATATCTAATTAGGTGTAAAAAAATTAGATTCATTTGAGTTGTATTTAAAGAAATGTGTCAGACTAGCTTTTTCATTTTGGAATTAAGAAGGAGTTTGGTCCTCAAGCAGACAAGTCAAGAGAAATGTAGAAAAAGAAGAGAGTAGGTAGGGGATAGCGGCAGCGCACTTATATATGTAGAGCGGCGAGTAACTCATCCCTCCTCATCGGGTTAACAGGACGTTATATAATAAATCGGTCTCGTTAGCAAGAAACTTTGTTTTTGCCGAGGGTCTGCTCATTAGATCGCCACGGTGCGACGGTAATTAGAAGTTTTAGCTCTCTCTCTGCCCCTCGCGCGCCTGGTAGCCCTTTCCGCTTCGGCGCGGTCTCGCCGGTCTGGCCGTTAACGGTGTGCCGCGCGCGCAGCTCGGTAATGATGTAGCCGAGTTCAAGTAAAGGGAGATGCCTCAAAGAGAGAGAGCAGAGACGAGAGAAGAGAGGAGAGAGGAGAGAAGCGACGAGAAAAAACAGCTCGACTCGTCGATTAAGCTCGATATCCGTCGCGATCGCGATTCCGCGAATATATATTCGACTGCAGCTTCAGCGCCAATTATCCTTTTTTGCGGGCCACCCCGACTAAGAGGATAAACTGCCGACTGCACCTTATCCTCTTTACCTCTGGCCTTCAACATATTTGACCAATAGTCACAACACTGGTTGATAAGAGTTACGGCAAGTCGCTAGACTTGACTCCTTATCCATAGCCTATTATGCAATATACCTCGTTAAGCTACGCTCCACGAACAGCAGCATGATAGCCGTTGAAGAGTTCGATAGGCGAAACCATGAAATCGTAAAAGACGTTCTAATAGAAATATATGAGTTAGGTAGCGGGGTTGGGGGTGGGGGGGGCAGAGAGAAGTAAAAGGGGCTTAGGGGTAAAGCTCCTGCCGGCTGGTCCCCTCCGCGCGACGTGCGCCAAGAGCTTCCAGCCGCGGAGACGGCAACGGGGCGGCAAGGAGCTACACTAGTGGGGGCACATCGCCGGGTGGGGCTGCTCTATGTGTGTGTATATGTGTATGCGCACCCGCGCACCCGCGCCTGGAGGGTGAAACGCAAAAGGAGCTCTGGAGAAAGGGTAGAGTTTGCTAATTACGCGCGCTCTCTCTAATGAATAAGCTCTAATGAACCACTTTCTGTTAATTAAAGGCCGCCTCTATCCCTCTCAAAATCCCGCGCCCCACGCTGCACCTCTCTTCCTCGGCATCTTTTTCCCTCTTCTCTCTCTCTCTCTCTCTCTCTCTTTCACTCTCTCTCTCTCTCTCTCTCACGCGCGCGCGCGCTCTCTCTCACAATCTCTCTGAGACAGCGCGCACTGTAGCACCGCAGCAACGTCGAAAGGAGGAGGCTTAGCAAAAAGAGCTCAAATGGAGGATTGCCTTGTACATGCGAATGAGAAAATGTATGTGCTCGTATGTGCCCCGACAGCCAGCTCCTTAACCCTTTGCTTGCCAATGCCATTCGTTTTAAGAGCGAGTGCCAAGCGCGGCCACTCGCTGCTATGCACGAGAGCGAAATTTACCCCCCGATGCACTTCCGCTTTATATGCAGCTATCACTGCGGAGAAGATTCGGAATTACTCGCTGAATGGCCGTCTACACAGGCCTTTTGCATCACGTCTCGCATATTCTACTTGCGCTTAAGGGGGCAGGTCTGGGTTAAATCCAAAAAAATATTTTTCTTTTGTGAATCCAGAAAACTTTTTATGTTTAAAAGAAATCATTATCAATATATTTATTAAAGGATCAAAATTCCTTTAATAAATATGGTATTGTAAATAGTGATTTATTGTGACGTGTAGAATCAAGATATTGAGGTTTTACAACGGTAAAATGTAAGATATTATTAAGTGTTAATGGCATATAAATTTTCAGAATGATTGCTTTTATACATCAAAAATTTTCTGGACTCATGAAGAAAAATCTTATTTTGGGTTTAACCGAAGCCTGCCCTCTTAAATACACATTTTTATACAAATTTATTTTTTCTCCCTTGTCTGCGCCCTTTCATTCAGCTGCTATCATGCGCATAAATAGTTGCACGATATGTTGCACACCTAGCTAGCAATTTGTGTACGAGCTGATTATTACGAAATATTCGCTTTCTGCCTCACTATAGCATTAAAAGCCAGTCAAGGGAAAGCAGACTTTCAATTGGACAAACATAGTATCTAATTTGCGCAGCATTAGTGTCATTTCCTCGGAGTGTATCGAGGTGACGATACATGGCGTGCTACGAAAGCAATTGAATAGTGCGCTGTTCGATACACTCGTACTGTGCTATTATATCTGAAATTCTTTTTATATAAAACATAGATCGCTGCCCTTCTTCAATTTTGCTCTTATACGCTAAATGACTCCATACGATACCGCTTGCGGATGATTAAAACTAGGAGTCACCTATTGACAAGGACAAGTTTTTATATGACGCAAATCATAAAATCGGACCCCAACTAACTCAAGTTATGGAATTAACAAAAATTTAAATTTAATAATAAAACTTTAAACTCTAAAATCAAAACCCTAAATCCAACCATCTCAAACTATATAAAACCGTAACCCAATCATCACCCCAAGATGAGCAATATGTAATAATAACAATTTGAACGATAAAACTGTAATCTCCAAACCGTAAGCCATAAACCCAAAGACTCCAAGCTGAGCAATTTGTAATAATAAAATGTATACGATAGAACCGTAATACATAAACATAACTGCGCCAAGAAGAGCAATTCACAATATTACATATTCAATAATCAAATCTTCAACCGTAAATCCTAATTCAACTACCCCAAACTGAATAATTTACAATAATGAAAATATTAAAAATAAATAATTAATCCTTAAACTCTAAGCACTAAACTAACTACCAGAAGTTGAGCAATTTGCAATAATAGAAATTTAATAAAAAATCCTTAATCTTTATACCCGAAAGCTTTAATCCAACTACTAGGCAGAATAATTTGCAAAAAAAAATGAAATTTAAAAATCAAAACTTAATTCATAAATCTTAAACTCTCAGATAACAACCCTATGCTGAGCAGTTTGCAGAAGTAAAAATGCAAACAATAAATGTACAGTAATAAATACTTAACCGTAAAATGTTAGGCCTAAATATCTTAAACCCTTAAACCAAAATACCCCAATCTGAGCAATTAGCAATAATAAATATATAACAATCAATTCTTTATTCCCAAAAGTCTAAACCCCAAACCCAACTACTCCAATCATTTGCAATAATAACAATTTTAACAATAAACATATAATACCTAAACTCGAAAACCCACCATCCTAAGCTGTACTACTTTGAATAATAAATATGGTTAGCAATAAAGCCTCAATATGAAAACTCTAAACCCAAAATCCAATTACCCCAAATTATGAAATTTGCTAGAATAAATACTTAACTATCAAATCTTAATCCCTAATACTAAATCAAATTACCATAAGATGAGTAATTCGCAATAATAAAAATACAATACAAATTTAAGGGGGTATAGCTAAGATGGAGTCAGTTTCGGCCAGTTTAAGCTCGACTTTTATTTGTATCATTGACTGTTTATAATTTAAAGAAAAACTGAAAGCAGAGCCACCTAGATACAAATGATATCAATATTATTGTACAATGAGAAGGCATTATGCTACGTTGTTTTTACAAACAAATGGAAATGTACAATATACTTTTACGTTATCTTACAATAAAATATGTCTTTAGTATTTCCAATTACCTTTAGTATTTCCAATTACCTTTAGTCTTTCCAATTACCTTTAGTATTTCCAATTACCTTTAGTATTTCCGATTACCTTTAGTATTTCCAATTACCTTTAGTATTTCCAATTACTTTTAGTATTTCCAATTACCTTTAGTATTTCCAATTACCTTTAGTATTTCCAATTATTTATAAAAATTACGCAATGGACTGACTTTACGAGTACCTTGCACAGTACTCGGCACAGTAGTGTTAATATCATTCATATCTACACGGCTCTTCTTCCAGTTTTTTTTTTCATTTTATATTGGAAAATAAGTTTTTCTTTGCATATTATATTAGTAAAAGAACAAACGGGTGTTTAGCTCCGACATTCCCTTAAACTTTAAACTCAAAACCTATTACATGCTGTACAATCGGCAATAATCAATAACTTTACAATAAAACCTTAATTCCTAAATCTTACAGGGTTGAATCCAATTTCTTCAAGCTTAGAAATTTTAACTAATAAAAATCGAACGATCAAATCATAATCTGTAAATCATAAACTCTAAATCCAACCATTTAGCTGAGAAATTTGAAATAATAAAATCGTAATCCATATACCTAACGACTCTAAGTTGAGTAATTCGCAATAATAAAATTTGAATAAACTTTATATACAATAAATTCATCAACATCAAAATATAACTACGCCATGCTAAAAAATTTGCAATAGTAAAAAAGTTTAATTAAAAATATGATCCCTTAAAACCTAACCTATATTTAACTTCTTGTTTATTACAAAGCTTTATTGTTACATTTTAATTCTTGTAAATTGCTATTACTGCATACTGCTCAGCTTGGGGTTGATGAGCTAAGAGTTTAAGATTTATGGATTAAGTTTTGATTATTAAATTTTATTTGTTTGCAAATTGTTCTGCTTAGGTTAGTTGAATTTAGGGATGACGGTTCAGGGATAAGGGATTTCGGCTTTTTAGTTGAAATTTATATTATTGCAAATAGCTCAGCTTGGGAGTAGGATCTAGGATTACGGTTTTATCGTTTAAATTTTCATTACTGCAAACTGCTTAGCTTGGGATTAATAGTTTGGTTTATGGGTGAGCAATTAAAGATAACATTTTTATTGTTAAATATATATTATTGCAAGTTGCTTAGCTTGGGGTATTTGAGTTTGCGGGTTTAAGATATTGATGACTAAGATTCTATTTTTAAATATTTATTATTGTAAATTGCTCTGCTTGGGGTACTTCGGTTTAGGGTTTACGGTATAAGGACTAAATTTTTATTTCAAATTTTTATTTCTGCATAATGCTTAGCGGGGGTTAAGGGCTAGTTAGATTTTGGGTTTTATTGTTAACTATTTATTAACTGCAAAATGTACTATTTGGGATGATTGGGATTAGGGTTTAGGGATTAAATATTTATTACTTAAATTTCTATTATTGCTAATTACTTAGCTTGGGGTAGTTCGGTTTAGGACTTAGAGCTTAGGGTTAGTAGGATTTACTGCTATTGATTATAATAATTTAATGTTTTTTAAAATTTTTAATGTTTAAATTCTTATTAATGCAAATTGCTCGCTCAGCTTGGGATATTCGGGTATAAGGATTTGAGATGTTGGGGACTAAAATTTTATTGTTACATATTTATTATTGTATATTTGGGCTGAGTTTGGAGTAGTTAGATTTTGGGTTTTATTGTTAACTATTTATACATTAACTGCAAAATGTACTGCTTGAGATGATTAGCTTTAGGATTTAGGGATTAAATTTTTATTGCTTAAATTTTTATTATTGCAAATTGCTCAGCTCGGGATAGTTGGGTTTAGGACTTAGGGATAGTAGAGTTTAGTGTTATTGATTATAATAATTTGACATTTTTTAAATTTTGAAATTAAATATTTAATGTTGTATTGTATTAAATTTTATGTAGTTGTATATTAATATACATTTACGTTCATTAAATTTAAAGTAGAACCACATTAAATATCATGCACATATATAAAAATCTCTTTATTGTTACAAGTACATTAAATTTCATGTAGAATCACATTAAATTTCATGCACATCAAAAAATCTCCTGCTTGTTACAAGTACATTATATTTAATGTACAAATGTACATTAAAAATGCTTTAAATTTAATGTTATTTTTTAAAGTGTATCTTTAATAACCGCAAATATAGGATAGTCTCTTTTCCTTCTTTTGTAATATACGGAAAAAGTCATATTTAGTTTAAACAGTTATATCCCGGAAATCTATGATGGCAAATCGTTCACAAAATTTAATTTAATTTAAATTTAAACCGGGATGGTTGATGGCTGAATTGGTAAACACGAACCTCTTAAGACAATGGCCGCTCAAGGGGCGCGCGTTCAAATCCCCATCAGTCGGAATTTTTCGGGGACATTTTAAGAAAAAGTTTTTCCGGATTTTAAGGTGGCGGAGATCGGGCCTGCAACTCCCTACCTTGTTAATGACAGCAATGTCCGTATAGATAATTAAATTTAAAAAAAAAAAGAAAACGCCTGCCAATTCATAGGCACTTAGCTTCCTCAAGCTAAATTAATTGTTCCAATATGAAATTATTTGTTCTAATAAATTAATTTTAAATTGCTATATCTCTATCTAAATAATAACTCAAACAGGGTGTCCTTTTCTATCATTGATGGTTTGACAAAATATATTTTTTTACTAATATTACAGAACGATAGGTAATAATTCTTATCAGAGTAATTTTTTCTCTTTGCGTAACTTACTAAAATTATTTAAATATTTAAATTAACTGTAATCAGATGTTAGTACGTAGATTCGCTGAATTCCTAATCATCTAAAATTTTGTGAACGATTTGCCATCATAGATTTCCGAGATATAACCGTTTAAACTGAATATGACTTTTGTCGTGTATAACAAAAGAAGAGAAAGAGCCTATCCAAAATTTGAGGTTGTAAAAGATAGGTAATTTTATGCTCTTTTTAATGAATTTACACTAAAATGATCATAATATTTATAACATACCAAAACGTCGAAAAACTGAAACTCAAAAATCCAAAAGTCGAAATATTGTTATAAAAGAAAACGAGTCGATGAGTCTTCACATCTCATTTCAATTTCAAATCTTCAATAAAGAACGAATAAATGAGCTATGCTTGGTAAAAATTACCGAGCCATTCTCGATATATAAGCGATAAAAAAAAATGCTCAAAAAATACATAACCTCAAATATCTTGAAATCTAAAGGTCGTTGTGATCTGGGAAAAGAACTTGTTCAAGTGATAGGTAAAAGCTAACTTTTTAGAAAGTTTCAAATCAAATGTTGCCAATATACTCCAGAATTCGCCGCTGAATAAAAAACGATTTTTTTACAAAAAGAATTTCTCTCTTCAAAAGAAAAAGATAAGGACTCAAAAATTTTACAAAATATCCTAATCCATATTCCTAATTATCTCAATTTTTTAAAAAATTTTCTTGTTATATTTCACAGATATAACCGTTTGAAAGATAATGACGATTTCGTGAATAACAAATCAAGGGAAATAGCTTATTCAAAATTTCGAGTAGATAAAGATAGGTAATTTTATGCTCTTTCAAATGCATTATTACTCAATCGATGATATTATTTCTACAGTATCAGAAAACCCAAAAAACTGAAACTGAAAAATCGAGAAACCGCTAATAAACAAAAACACATCGAAAAACAAAAAGAAAATTTTGAGCCATCGTCCTTAAAGAAAAACCAAAAGCCGCTGTCAAATGCTTTGTCAAAGAGAATTTAATTAAAATAGACAACATACATGATGTCACAAATCAATGCAATTTTTTTCCTTGAGCACATAATGATATAAGATTTAATTATCAATGGTTATTTGGTCAAAATTATGCATCTACATTTAAAAATAATTAATTAAAAATTTCTAAATTTTCTTATCAAATTTAAAAATGGAAAACGGCCTGTAATTGGCTGTTGAAATAATGGCGTCGAAGTTGACGGTAAACATAACCTCTTTAAAGCTTTACGCGGACAAAACAAATGTAGCCACTTTTAGAAGTTATAATTTTTTAGATGTGGTTAAATTTTTTGTGCAATAGTGAAAATTTTGTTAGTGATGAGATGAGAGGTATCAAAGCTGCAAAGTAAGATTTACTAAAAAATATTTAAAAATACAAATTTTTAAAAAAAATTGTTTAAATTTTATAAATATAATTATTAATGGGTATAGGTCCATACGAGAAAATTATGGTGATGCAGCGATAGGACAAGTTCATAATAAAATAGAACAAATTAATTTAAGAGTATGTTTTATTTCAAACAAAATAATATCAAATATACATGATTTCTCCAAAATTTTATAATCTTGCGCTTTAATGCCAGCATAAAAATAATAATTATTGGTGAATAATTCGATTTTGCAAATTAATTAAGTAACAAATAATGTTCACAATGTCATCGAGTAAATTAAAATATTTATTATCCATTGTACTCTGAATGTCTGCAAATGTAAATGACGTATACGTTCAATCACCCTTTCAACGTGGATACGCATACGAGCAATTGATTTACTTCGTCTAACATCCTGTTGAGAGCACGTTTCACCAGATTTGACACTTACGCGTAAATCCAGATTATTTACTAACAATTACTAAAATAATTTTAAAATAGAAAAAAAAAATTTTTTTATACTGACGATGGAAAAAGTTTCCTAACAATATAAACTTTCAATTTAAAGATTAAAAATATCGATTTTTCAACTAACTTGGGTGTATCCTTACCTTAAGGTGGCTTTCTGGTGATTTTCCAAAGTTTTTGTTTAGTCCACGATAAAAATCTGAAATATTACCTAATATTCGTAATATAAAAAGTACGTTTTTCAGAACTTTTCACATTTTTTACCCTCCTAGATTCCAAAATATGCACACATTAGTCACTTTTAGACCAGAATAAGGTAGGTTTTGTAAAGTTGGATTGCGTCAAGATATTTATCGAACAGATTTAGGAAAATTTATCATCATTCTAGACATCAAAAAGAAGAAAAGTTAGCATTTATTATACTTTTAATTTTATTAATTTACTTTTAGAAACATAATCTATTGAATTCATAAATAAATGTCATATTTTCATGATTTTTTAAAGGTTAATATCATTATACGTCATTAGTAATTCAATAATACTACATTCATAATACTACATTAGAAAATACTAACTTTTGTTCAAAATACATCAAACAATATTTGAAAGAAAGATTCAAAATGATTCACTGAATATGTTGACGCAAATCAACTGTAGCATACTGGAAAACTTGAAGCTGAGAAAATCGAGCTTTTCTAGAAACGAAACTAAAATTCTGATATATTACGTATTGCATCCTTGTATCACATTTATTAAAATTCTTTAAATCTTTCATGTATCAAATACACTTGGTACTATATCACGTAACTTTATCAGGTACTATATTAGGTAAATAATAATTAATTATAAATATACTAAACTTTCAAGTCTTCATTCTAATTCGTAAAAAGCGTAAGAACGATGAAACTTTATTTTTAATGTACTACTTCCACTATAACAAAAATGTTTTATTGTGCTAGGACTAGTTGTATGTTTTCCATTTACGAGTAAAACGCATTTTTCTGTAATAAATTTTCTTTTCAATTTTTCGGTCAAAAATTATCAGAAAGCTAACTTAAGGAGGGTCTTTCGCTAGATATAGGGCATAAAACAAAAAATTATATGAGAGTTTATAAAGGTAATTCTTTAAAACTAATGAAATGTACTTAATAATAATCATTAACTACAAGAAAAAGAAATTGTTCCAAAAAAATCGTGACGTCACAAGTGTAAATATTGTCAATTTGAAAAAATATTAAGTTAAACCCCATTACTTTTTATTATTTCTTAACCAATTTTAATGTTTCGGGGCTCATCTTTTTCCTTAAACATTTTTCTACAAAGTTAACTGAGAAAATTTATAAAATAATATATCTGTGATTAGAGAAAGTTACCTATCTTTTACAACCTCAAATTTTGGATAGGCTCTTTCCCTTCTTTTGTTATACACGACAAAAGTCATATTCAGTTTAAACGGTTATATCTCGGAAATCTATGATGGCAAATCGTTCACAAAATTTTAGATGATTAGGAATTCAGCGAATCTACGTACTAACATCTGATTACATGTAATTTAAATATTTAAATAATTTTAGTAAGTTACGCAAAGAGAAAAAATTACTCTGATAAGAATTATTACCTATCGTTCTGTAATATTAGTAAAAATTTATATTTTGTCAAACCATAAATGATAAAAAATTATACCTTTTTTGAGCTATTAATTAGAAAGAGATATAAAAATTTAAAATTAATTTATTAGAATAAATAATTTCATATTGGAACAATTAATTTAGTTTCAGGAAGCTAAGTGCTGTTGATATGGCAACGATTCTCTTTGTTTTATGCCCGATATCTAGCGAAAGACCCTCCTTAATACATTTTTAAAATATCATTGCGGTATACTCAAAAAAGGAAATCACGCCATAAAAGTAACATAGGTATCCTTAACATTTTATAATGTTTTTCTGAATTTTTTTATACTTATACCCTTACTTTGTCAAATATACAATCGCCAGCTATGACTATTACGGATTAACTTAAAAATATTGAAGCTGTTCAAATAGATCCCGCATTCAGTTTCGCCCCGGTCTCTCTTATATATTTTATTAGTGTAAGCAGAGCTAATTACGGCTCAGTTATGCTATTACAAGCCAGAAAGACAGAGCAAGGTAAAGGAAGGAACTCTGGCTGCAGAGTGGTTGGCATAACGCATTCCTCTTTTATGTTTTTTACTGCTTTCGGACCAGCAGTGCGGTATTTCAAGCGGTTAATGTATTCCGGTATTATTATTCGTACTCCCTCTCGCCACTCATTAGGAAATCCGTTTGCAACGCCCCGTTTTTAAATGCTTTATATTTACAATTCAATTTGCTTTATAACGTCAAGCCTCCCTTCTTCCTCTCGAGAATAGCAGAGTGCTACTGCACGCCTCTTTTCGCAGGAATACTCTACTCGCAACATCACGATCGAGAGAGAGAGAGAGAGAGAGAGAGAGAGAGGCAGAGAGAGGGGGATAGAGAGGGAGAAACAGAGAGACACAGAGAGAGAGAGAGAGAGAGAGAGAGATGCTGTCACTGCGGAAAGGGAAGTCATCGCAAAACAACTACGACCATTGGAAAGATAATTTCTTCCGGTTACCCGATTCTGTGAGATTTTACTTTCCTTTCTTCTTGTTCCCTCGTTTTCTCTTTCTTGTAGTCTGGTATTGTTTTGCCTGCTATATCTTGCTCTTTATTAAATTTTATAAACTTTCTATGAACATGCAGTACTTTTTTCCGTATTATTATTTAAGGGAACCAGTCATGCATGCTGCAAATACCGCTTTACTAACAAAGAAAGTCCATCAACTTTGAGAGGTGGCTTCTGGTATACCTAAAAAAGAAGCCCACTACTCGTAGTTTGTTCAAATATTATTCTTAAAAATGAAACAAATATGTTAGATAGTAAGGGGATCCTCAAAGTGAGTGTGCCCAACAAGTTACTTCTTCCCTAAATTACTTTCTTGACATATAAATATATCATAGCAAACAAACTCCAAAATTTAAAAATGCAAAAATCAAAGATAAAATTAAGTTTGAAGGCAGAGACCCACTACAATAATTTTTTTCTTCACGTATCATTTAAAGCTCTTAGAGAAAGCAATTTGCTACAACAGTTAGCTGCGATTTTCGTATATATTAAAATAAATATATGGCTTATACGCAATTCGACATCCTTAAGGAGGATTCTTTATCGTCTTTTGATGAAGATTTTAAATCAAATAGAATTTGCAAGATTCATCGAATCGTTCTTGTTTTATAACGTATTTTCATATTTGATAATATTTAATTTTTCGAAAAATTTTTGATCACTGATTTCTTGCGTCTTACGCGGTAATTTTTGATAAATCGAAGCTCGATTTTTACGTTTTTTCGATTTAAGATTTATCGATTAGTTTTTGTTTTATAACGTCTTTTGATATTTTTGTAATAAATTAATAAATCCGTTGTTCATAAACTGAAACAAAATTATAAAATAACAAAAAATTTTTTTTTGTAAAACTAGAATACTTTTATTATATTCATGCATAAAATTTAATCAACAATTATAGTGTTGCAAATTTATTATTGTCAATTAAAAAATATGTAACTTGATGTCTTGCCAAGATGGCGGAGGGTAAGCTACCTCCCGATAAGTGTAATTATCTAAAATGTCACAAAGCAACAAAGACTGGTGTAGTAACTTGCGTTTTGTGTGGGGATACGTAGGGGAAGGTGGGGCACGATGGGTTTGGCGGGTGGATTGGGCATTCAAATGTTCACTAAATAAATGAATATTCTAACATGATAGTATTTTTTATATGTTGTAAATAGCTTTTACTTTTTCCCTCTGCAAATCCTAAATGATAAAAATTAATACAAATCGTATGAGAATTATTAGAAATTGAGGACTTCAAAACGTTGTTTTTTCCATAATTCTAATCTATTTCTCAAGAACAAATAAATCACATGAGCTTCGAAAGGGAATTACTTTTACAGTTTAAATCGTAAATTTTTAATAGTATTTTTGATTGATGATCTCCGATGCTTAGGAAAAAAGTAATATTACATATAAAAATACTCTAAAATGGGGCACGACTGGCACCACTAGCGGGGCACGATTGGCATACGTGAGTCGTCAATTTATTTCCGCCGAGTTTAACAGCTGATTTTCTTAACCTTACTTTTGGGCCCTTAACATTTCGGAGTCGGAGTCTTAGATGTTGGTGAAAGAGTCAGTGTTAATGAAATGGTAAGAAATTATAAAAAGAAAGGCCAAAGATTGATTTGATCCTCAATCCTATAAAATGCAAATTTAATAGTAACGTCCAATATTTTTTTTTAAATAAATTTTTCATTAATTCACCGTGCCAATCGTGCCCCACCTCCATGCCAATCGTGCCCCACGGGTGGGGAAAATGGGCAGTTTTAGCGGTATTGTACTTTGCATTATAAAAAACAATGCAATATATATTTTATAATAAAAAATAATGTATCTAAATCTTGAGATATTCTACTTTAAGAAGCACTTTTAATAATTTGTATTGGTACAAAATAGAAAGTACAGGATTCTTTTGAAGTTAGAGTGCCCGTACTGCCCCACCTTCCCCTATCACAAGAGCTGTTTAGAAATAAAATTTCAAAGATTACAGATTCTTGGGAGAAAAGCTAATAATCTGTCCCGAACATATGCATGACAACTTAACCTCGAAAATTGAAGAAGAAACGCTGAGTAATTCAGTAAGATTATTGATTGCACAAATAAAATTGAAGGAATATGAAGAAATAAGGAGTGAAATATTAGCCGATCTGTCAAATAAATCAGAGAATATTCTACTGAAACAGTTGGTCAGTGAATTGAAATAAAAAAATTAACTACTAAGAGACAAACGACAAAGAAGTCAAGGAAATAGTGAAGTCAAGAGTTTTTCGTGCTCAGAACTGATTAGTTACCATAAACCACAACAAAAGAGAACACCAAAAATAACGGCAAAAACACAAACTGATAAAGATAACAAATTAGACATAAAAAAAATGTAATTGATTGTTTGACTAAGGAAAAAAATACAGACCAAACATACTCAGTTAAAAAACAAGGATGAAATAATCATTAGCTGTTTTAACAATGACAGTGTTAAATTTAAAAATTTATTTAAATCTAGAATGAACTCACAAGGAAACCGCCCGAGGTGTCCACCTCCGATTTTCCTGAATTTTTGAGTAATTCACGGTTAAATTGAATGTTTCATAGCTCATTTTTTTTAAAAGGAAGGCGGATGAAAAATGACACAGGACCACAATATAAAATCGGGGCGGAGCATTTCTGATCTCAATTGATCTTTATGTTTTTGGGGTCGCTGATCACGATGCCGGTGTCCGTATGACCCCAGCACGTCTGGTTCAAGGTCAAATGAAGGTTAAACCCCTTAAATCGATCGATATGATTTTTTTGACTGCGGATTCTGAAAGAATTGACAAAAAATGAAAGCCAGATTATCTGCCAGAGTCGAATCGGATAGGTTTGAGAACACCCCGCGGCATTTGCGCCAACGATCTGAACATAGCTTTTATTTAAATAAAAAATTATGCCATGTTTTGTTTGTTACATTGAAGTAAGCATGTACAAATTTTTTCAGACCATTTGAAAAAAACTGTATGCGCCAATCACTTTTTGAAAGTAGCATCAAATAAATGCAATAATGGCACACTGTAAGGGTAAAATAAGTTTAAACTTGCTGAAAATTTGTACATAGCATAATATAATAATAGTCCTTTTCAAACTGAAAATTTGATTAAAATAAAAAATGCGATCCGTTTCTGTGTTATAAAAGGTTCAAAGAATCGAAAGAAGAAATAAAAAAATCGATTCTTTTTTGTCAAACAATGGTAGGTATCCCCCTAAGGGGATGCGTCAGACCTACTTTACCCGCCGATAAAATACATTCGAAAATTTCGTTTTTCTCAAAAAATACGCATCAGAATCGAATTTTCTTTTCAGGGTAGCTTTATTTACGTAAAATACATAGCGGAGTACTCAAAATATTATCAAAATCGAAAATTGGCAGTTATGTGAAATTTTCGAAGAACATTTTCATTTTACTTTCCTATTGAGAAATAGAATGATTTACCTCATATTTTCAGTGTTTCGCTATTTATTGGGTCCAAATAAAGCGATCCCTGAAAGTAAAATCGATTCTGATGCGTAGTTTTTACGAAAAACGAAAATTTTATCTTTGTTTGCCTCGGTTGGTAAAGTAGGTCTGACGCATCCCTTTAATGTTGGAAAAACAAAAGCAATTATTTTTAGATCCGAACACAACATCAATCGGTTACAAGAGCTTGGCTTGGCCGGGCATTGAGTATCAGGGCTGAGTATATGTACCCTCTACCGTCATTGTCACTAACCTCGGTGTTGTCATGGACTCTAAACTCACCTGGAAATCCCAGATAAATGCAGTCTATGACATTTTCGTCCATGCACCACTGAGGCATTGTGGAGGCAGCTTGCATGTGTACTGCTAGTGCCTCATTTAGATCACTGTTCTGCGGTTTATCACTCCTTTCAGGAAGTACCTCGGCTGGATAAATATTAAGGAAAGAAAAGCGTACTTTGCAGGTCTAAAGTGAGCGTTTTTCGACCGCCAAGAAAAGCGGGCGCAAAAGACGCTTGACGCCCACTTTTGACTTTTTTCCCGCTTAGAGCTGTAAGCTCGCTAAGCAAACAAGACAAAACTTTATCCAAAAGGTGTTTAAGTCCCCCAAAACGTAGGGTACCATCCGGATGATTCCACGTGCTTAGGAGGACCTAAACACTTTAATAGCTTGATTTGTGTGAAGTAGGTTATATGTATGTTTTTAATTTTCTAATCTAACTGGCCCACGTTTGCGCCGTGTCGAAAAACGGCACACTTTAGTACCGCTCTATAGATATAAGAAAAACGCGTATTCCAGGCATGTGTTACAAAAAATATGGTGTTTACCACGGGCGAGTGGGCCTATTTGACCTAATGCGTTTGCATTACTCACCTACAACTCGTACTGCAAATTCCACACTCGGTCAAAAAAACCTACTTTTCGCCTTTGGTACATAATATACTATTTACTGCTCCCAAGACGTGAGCGATCAGTTATGGTTAGTTGGGATATTGACATTAAAATACATCTTCAAGCGAGAAATGGGCAATAGAAAAGCAGTTTTTCTACTAACAGTAAGGACATGCTACGGAGGTGATATTTTGACCACCGTATAGTTTATATCTTTTATTATAAATAGTTTATGATAACTCTATGTAATAGAATAGGTTGAATCTTTTCTATTTTTATTCGGAAAACCTGGTAAGGTAAATTATCAGTGCCTGGATTCGTTCCGGTACCTGGCCAATCGCTCACATATTAGTTTTTGTCACACATGCACGATTTACGCATTTTTTTCCTATAAAACGGGCCTAAAAGACTTTTTGCGCCCGCTTTTAATTATTTAATTATGTACATACTTCTAAGTTAAAATACATAATAACCATATTGTATTCATGCATAGAAACAAGATTTTATTGAAAAAAATTTATGATTTAGTGTAGAAATAAATAAAAAAAGGATGGCTATGTATTGAGATAGATAAATCAATAATTTAAAAATTTTATTCGATAGAAAATGAAATGCCCATTCAAATGAATATATAAATTTTTATTGACAATGTTAATTTTAGTGTTAGAATTTAAGAAATATTATTTCTATAGTCGACTGCTACAAAGCGTCTATGAACTGGTACAGTTACCTTAAGACACGAAATTTGAGAGCTAAAAATTACCCTGAAGAGAACTTTTTACACTTTTAAGTTTTAAGAACTCGTGAAATCTATTATTTTAACACCGCAACCCTGGTAGAACTGTTGGGCATAAAATGATCATAATATGCTGAATTTTATGCTAGATGATCATTTTGTGCTGCATATTATGCTAATAAATCCCGCTACCTGGCGACATAATTATGACCATAAAATGCTGTAGATTATGCTCAATGGTATACCCAATAACCATTCTTGTAACTCTTCTATCTCTCTAAATTCTTCATTTTGAAGCATAAAATATTTTTCCCTACATGTACTGTCACTGCTTGAATTATTATCACTTTTATTAAAAAATTTATTAAACTCATTATCACTATTATTGTCACTTGAAATAGTATTGGAGTCAGAAATCTGCAAATCATCTAAATTATTATCATCACTTAAACTGCTATTTATTGGAACATTTCTCGAATTTTGAAATTCACTACACTCCTGAACAAGTTTATCTAATTTTTGACGCTTCACTTTTTTCGAATAAACTTTTTGTCGATTTTGCTCCATTATAAATCAAAAATCAAAACTAACCTAGCATAAAGATATAAAGCAGAAGCAGGCAACGGTCGCAACTATACGCAATTACGCGCCCACCAGTGAGAGAGCATGAGAGAGAGAGAGAGAGAGAGAGAGAGAGATAGAGAAAGAGAGAGAGAGAGAGAGAGAGAGATAGAGAGAGAGAGATACACGCACACAGACAGAGTTTTGCCCGGAAAACAACGTATTCAACTTCACAGGAACGCAATTGTATTTTCTAATTCTTTTTAACATTATTTAAATATTATTATCAATTTACTAAATTAATGTAGATGTAAAATAGATTAATAATTATGTTAATAAGGTTATGTTGTCGATGTTTATCAATCGTTCAGCATAATATGCTTATAATTATGCTTAATTTTCTGCTTATAATTATGCTTAAAATTATGGTCATAATTATAACCATTCATCATAACTTATACTCAATTTTCTTCCAGGGAAATGATGCAGCATATGCAGTTTTTAACTGTTATATTATGTTAGTAAGAATTCTTTTTCATAACTCGAAAACTGTAGAATATAGGCCAATGAAATTTTTACTGAATATTAGTTTTATATAGAACTAAAAAATTTCTAATTCAATAATTTTCAGTAATACAACGCCTTCTCTTTGAGAAAGCAAATTTATCATCGTTACAAAACTGCTTTTTTTAGAAAAAAATTGGGAACTTGCAATCAATTATCGAAACATAATCGACACGTATTTTTTCTTTTTTTAATTAAATGATTATCAACAAAGTTACAGTGAATTATGACGTCACACGACATTTCAAACTGCTGTATCTTTATTGATAATCATTTAATTAAAAAAATAAAAAATACGCGTCAATTATTTTTCGATTATCTATCTCACGGACCTTATGGATTTTTTCATGCATGATCCCTATTGAGTATAGCTTATAATGTGTTAACATCGAACGAGCTTCTGTAAAACAACTCTTCCTTTTGGCCTTTTTCCTATAACGGCAAAGACAGAGAAGCAAGATGCCTTGCAAATAAGAAAACAGTAGAACGGCGGAAAGAAATAGGGCTGGTGGTGACGGTGATAGCTTGGCAAAGGAAAACGGGGAACATGATAATTGTAGTAGTAATTACATAAAGAAGATGAAACGAATAAGAGCGAGAAAAGGAACAAAGAAATAGAGATTCATGAGACACACTAATTATCTTGCAAATAAAATCTCATTAAAGCTCCGAGACAGAATCTAGTGTGCTGCCGACATTTCCTCCTATCTCACCCCTCCTCCTCTTTCTCTCTGTTTTGCTCACTATGCATTTCCCTTTCTCTCCCTTCCACGGATCATTTTCGTTTAGTGGCGTGTTCTTTCGTAATTTATATGCGTCGCGGATTTCTCGTTAAATCTGACCTAGGATTATTCTCTCCAGGAAGTACACGTATTCAACGCAGGCATGCACTAGCGCTGAAGCTGGGGAGCTGCTATCCGCGGTAAGTCGTGGCAGCCGATAATGACATTGAAAATTGTCACTCTCATTATGTCGCTGAGATTGAAAGGAAATGCGCCTTGTAACTGCTAACATTCAATCGTCGGGGTCTTCGTTATTATTTTCCCTTTTTTTTGCATTTTATCGAGGACAAGATTTAATAAATTAATCATACGGTCTGACATGATTGATTATGTATGCACCGAAAACTACGATGCTCAAATGCCATAAAGGAAAACAATAATTTTATTCTCATTATGTCATACGAGCCGTCAGATACACCTTACGAATATGTATTGAGTATGCTGTAAATTTAAGTTTAGCCGCAATTGGCAGCATTCCAGGGAATTACATGATCCAACAGCGTTTTCATTTTAAGAGGATGGTTTACATAATATTTAATCAATTATTGTATATAATATCTCTGTACATTAAGAAGGTAAACGATCGGAAAAGTACGAATCTCCATACTTTTCAACGCATATTAAACTATTAAACATTGTTTAAGGTTGTTCATGCGTCAATTTGTACCCAAAATATAAAAATTTATTTGATAAATTGTTTTCATATTACAATATGAGTAGGAACGACATAATATAAAAGTAGTACACTTGAAGCAACGAAATAGTGCATTGTGTACCAAGGGTGACAAGTGGGCCTTCTGCAGTGTGAGTTTGCAGTACAAGTCGTAGGCGAGCTACCACGAGTCGAAGGTGAGTGCATAAAGCGAGCCGGAGACGAGTACTATAAACACACGAGGTCAAAAAGGCCCTCTTGTCCGTGGTGCACACTATATTTTTGGTAACACATGTATTAATTTTCACAAACCAAGTTTAGGCCAGCTTCTTTCTCGTTTCCATTGGCGGAACGGGCGGGCGTAAAGTAAAATGAGCAGTGGGCGTAAAGTACTCACTTTACACCCACTGGTTGGAAAAAGGTCACTTTAGACCCGGGTTTGAGGGCAAAGAAAACGTAAATAGCGTGTATATGATACAAAAAAAAATTTTAAGAAAATTTCCATTTTACAAAAGTATAAATATTGTCGTCTAGAGAAAGATGCGACAAAATTCTGGAGACTTTTTTATTTTCTATCCGATTTTAATTCTGAAGGTCTTATTTTATTCCTTGAAAGATTTCAAGGGGACTTACAGGGAGAGTGTCCCACCTGTGGAAAACGACTTTCGATGAGGCTTTAGGAGGTACTTTGTAATACCCAAAAATGAAGCCCTACAGCTGTAGTTTCTTCCTATGGGACCTGGTTCTCGAGATACGAGCTATTCTACTCTAAATATACGTTTTTTTAATGAAAAATGGTATCTCTAATTCATATTACTACTACGTAAGTTTTAATGTTAGAGAACACCGCACGATATATAAAAATATACTAAGTGTTTACGCCATTTTTACAGGTCTTAGTCATATATTATGCGCAGCAAGATCCCGGTGATTCTCAAGCAGATGGGTCGGGCTCGAGGCCTCCTGTAGTGAGTATGCATGCAGCTAGCATTTCGGTTACCAAGAAAAGGATTATTTTAGCTACAGCGCGAGTGCAGGTTATAGGACCGAGAGGTGATAGCACCTACGTACGAGCACTTTTAGATCAGGGATCGGAAGCTTCGTTCGTGTCGAAGTCGATTGTGCAGCTGTTAGGGCTCCAAAAGGAGCGCACTTGTGTGCCGCTGACAGGGATTGGCGCCAGTGCAGCGGGCACTGCGCGCTCGATGACGCAACTCGTTCTGAGGTCCAGATTCGAGTCGAACTTCGAGCTCAGGGCAGAAGCGCTCATTCTCCCTCGTCTTACGTCGCAGGTTCCAATCGACAGCATCAGCGATCTCGATCTTAAGCAGTTTGTAGGGCTCACTCTTGCAGATCCGAAATTCCTCGTCTCGAATAAGGTAGATATTATCCTAGGGGCCGACGTGTACGGGCAGTTGCTTCGATCAGGCTTGAGACGATTCCCTCACTCGCAGCTCGTCGCTCAAAATACAGCTTTCGGTTGGATCGTTTCAGGTGCTGTGCAGGTGGAGGCTTCACGGCGGGCGGAGTCGTCCACACCTCGCGAGCCAATGCAAGTATTGCGTGGTGCGACGATGCACGAGTTGGATGAAACTCTGAGCCGGCGGAATTGTCACGGAGTAACCTTTGGTGGCGTGGGCCTGGCTGGCTTTCGCAAGCTCCAGAGCAGTGGCCGCAGCCAGCAGAAAGTCAGCGAGTTCTCCACGCGCAGAAGTCGTCCTCAGAATCGGAGCTGTTGACTAGATTCTCTTCCTTGTCACGTTTAATCCGCGTTGTTGCATTTGCTAAGCGTCCATTTATCAATTATCGTAGACATAAGAAAGGTCAGGAGCTGCTTCCTCCGTTTCTTACTTCGTCAGAGTTAGCTGAAGCTCGCTGCGTAGTTATTCGTTTAGCACAGGCGAGCAGCTTTGCAGCCGAGATTGGGACGCTGAAGGCAGGAAGGAGATTACAGAGTCGCAGTCGGCTCAGCAAGTTAAATCCATTTGTATGTAAGGATAATATTTTACGTGTAGGAGGCCGACTGTCATATTCTGATCTCTCCTTTAATCGAAAACACCCTCCGATTCTAGCCCAAGATTCAGCTCTCAGTCTTTTATTCGTGCTATCTGCGCATCGACTTTGTCTGCACGGG
The DNA here is from genome assembly GCA_949152435.1 of Gastracanthus pulcherrimus. Classification (NCBI taxonomy): domain Eukaryota; kingdom Metazoa; phylum Arthropoda; class Insecta; order Hymenoptera; family Pteromalidae; genus Gastracanthus; species Gastracanthus pulcherrimus. The sequence goes on from OX424576.1 coordinate 423,625, forward strand.
GGTCCTACTCTAACGTCTAGCGTTTTGATGCAGCAGGTTTGGATTTTAGGTAGAAATAGATTAGTGAAATCCACAATTCACAAGTGCGTAACTTGTCAGCGTGTCAAGCCCCAATCTACTCAGCAGTTGATGGGAGATCTTCCTGCCGATCGCGTGAATGTAGGTAGGCCGTTTGCTATTTCAGGTTTAGATTACGCGGGTCCTATTCAGGTTCGTACAACGAAGGGTCGTGGGCAGAAATCATACAAGGGATATATCGTCGTATTTGTTTGCTTCTCCACACGGGCAATTCACTTGGAGCTGGTTAGTGGTCTAACAACTGCAACGTTCATCAGTGCGTACCGTCGTTTTGTTGGCAGACGAGGTGTTTGCCAAATGCTCTACAGTGATAACGCCACTAACTTCCATGGAGCTGATAATGAGTTGCAGACTATGTTTCAGCGAGCGTCGGAATTCCATCGAAAGGTCGCTTCAGTTCTCGCAAATGACGGGACCGACTGGGTCTTTATTCCTCCTAGTGGTCCTTGTCTCTACTCGCGACCACTAGGGGCGTTGAATTCCGACATCGAGGACCTCCATGCGCTGATGCCCTTTCACTTTCTAAATGGGAGTGCTTCAGTGTTACTTCCAGATGCTGATTTGCCAGACGTGCCTAGATCGTTTTCATTTGCTTCAGCGGATTCGCAATCAGTTTTGGAAGCGGTGGACGTCGGAATATCTCCTCCATTTACAGCAGCGGGAGAAGTGGAGAGATCCAACGGAGAACTTTCGTGTAGGTAGGCTTGTTCTTGTCAAGGATTATCGTTATCCTGCGTCGAAGTGGCCTTTAGGGCGAGTCGTTGAGGTGCATCCAGGTCCAGATGGTCTCGTTCGTGTGGCAACAGTAAAGACTGCTACCACATCTTTCCGTCGGCATATCTCACGTCTTTGTCCGTTGCATATTGAGGAAGGTGTTAAGAAGGTTTAGGGTCATTCGCTGAGTGTTTCGTTCGTCCGTTAGACGAAGGCGGGCGGGATGTTTACGCCATTTTTACAGGTCTTAGTCATATAGGTACATTTCTGTAGACTTGAATTTCGCGCCATTTCGTGCGGTCAATTGCGACGTTGCGTGACCGTCAGCGCGCGCGGTTCTTTCTCGATTCGCGCGCGCTCTCGCAATTGTTCACTTTTGATAGGACCTCCAAGCGGTTCGCGCGCTTAGCAGCCCTGCTCAATATATAGTTTCATTTTCAGCCCTTTTTGCGTCCTGATTGCCGTGAGTTCGTGTTCGATTGGCTGAGATATATTTCTGTTCTTTTCAGAGCGAATATATTTAGCCTTCGTGCGTTCGTGACTCGTGTCGATCGGGGTCTGCCCCGGAAAATTGTAACCGCGTTCGTGCGAGCGTGCGTGAGAATTCGCTCGTGCGTGTGTGTGTATCTTGTGTGTGCCTCGTGGCCGTGTTAGGGAAAACTGTGGGGACGGTGTCCACGTGTTGGACGTGACCCGTCCAGGGCGAGCGCATCGCGGCAACACCCTTGTTGCCCGGCATCGAGGCGTCTGGCTCCCCGAGACGTCGGGGCGCGTCCGGTGCAGGTCATGGACCATTTTGCGCTCCCCTCGCCCGGCTTGCCAGCCTACCAGGACTCGGTGAGAAACTGCGGCGGCGTTTCACGACATTCTCGGCTCAGTGACATCCAGGCGGTGTCGTTCGAGCTTCGTGCGGCGGTTTTGCGCGGGTTGCGTGCCCAGGTAAGAGAGCTCTCTGCGGCGTTAATATTAAGAGTCTAGGGTAAAGCGTTAGCATTAAATTCTTATTCCCCGCGTCTATTGTAATTGTTTGTAGCTTCATTTTCTTAATAAATCTTTACGCTTGCTTCGGCTTTTCCCGCCAAGCCGTGCGGTTTTTTACGCCGTAGCAAGTGCCCTTTTTTTTATCGCGAAATTAATTGTGTTTTTTATTTACTCAACCTTTCACTCACTCATCCCAATCCTTTTTTATTTTATCTGAACTCACCTTAAGTTTATTATTTTAAGTAGATTATTGTTCACTAAGTAAATAAGGAAATCAAAAATATACGACATTTAACCTATATACGTAATATACGTAATGTAAATAATGTAAATAATATCGTTGGATCAAATTCTTTTTGGCTTTTTTCAATTTATAGCATCATAGAACGACAAGGTACATAAGTCATTGATAAAAATTTGAAGAACACATCAAATAATCTAATGCATCTTATAGGTTAATACAGCCTTGTAGTAGAACAAAAATATGCGTACATCTACATAATAATATTACGAATATAAATAACGAAAAATTTAACAAAAATCGTGAATTTTCCTATGCAGACTGTATTACTTTCCTACACTGAGCTGCCATTTTCATGATGTCACGTAGTCGAGTCATATTGCCAACATATTATATATATATATACACACACACACAAACACACACACACACACACACACACACACACACACATATATATATATATATATATATATATATATATATATATCATTGTGCATATATACATGTGCATGTGTACGTGAGCTTGTATAACGATTAATTAAATTTGAGGAGGCGCCAATGAATTAGCAGCGGTTTTTTTCATTGTGTATGGATTTTCGATATAGCCTCTAAACCTTTTTTTAGACATAATATAAATTACATTTGTCATATATATGCAATAATTATTTGGTAAAGAAGGGCGATATAAGTCAGATGTCGTAGTTTCTTGTTGTAGATAATTTTCTATTTATCTTCCGAAAAAAAAAATCGTATAATATAGCTTTACATCTCGTTCGTGTGCAACTCCCCCCTAACCCCAACGTCACAAAACATCATATTTTTGAGGACCCCCGCCCACCCCTTGAGGCGTTGCTTAGTTTTTGAACGCTCCATAATCAAAATTATCAAAATGGCATGGAGAAAAATAAAAATATCTAAAGAAATAATTCTTTTCTCGTACTGGATAAAAACAGAACTGGATACTTTTCTGACTTCGTGAACAATTTAAATAGACTTCTTAATCTTTCATCCATTTAATCTTGAGTACAGATGTATACGAGTAAAGAAAAGGCAAGATTTGTATCAGCGCTAGCATCTGAAATAATAAACAAAACAAAATTAAACACAATTTTGAATCAAAATTTAAAAAATTTTGAAATACAAATGATTAATCATTACTATTATTATTTCTCAAAAATGAAACATTGTTTTTAAAGAGATGTATCAAGTCATTGAGAAAAATGTTAAGTAGATTCAAATTGGAAATTTCATGTAAATTATTTATTAATATGGTAAAGAATACATTATCAAATCTACGCGGATATCGAAAGCATTTGCAAAACACTTTAATTGATAAAATTGTTTATATTATGGTAGTAAGCATTGTAAATGAAACAACCTTGTACAAAGTAGTTCAGTGATTCAGTCTAATTTTCGGAGTCAAGATTACAAATAATTCGCTGTTTAGTACATATTGATTGATAATACAAATTATATATTCAATGATGTAATCAAGATAAGAAATGGTCTAAAATATTTGACTTGTCGTATGTGCAAAAGTGCGTAATATTTATAATAATTAAATTTGTCAAATGCCGTAACGTCTACAAAATATATATACATATACATAAATATTGCAAGCAAGGACGTTTATGATTTCGGAAGATATAGAAATCCCTAACGTATATTTGCAATTAATTATAGTTCAATTAGGCTAAAATAATTTATAATAATTAGCCCATTGCTAATTGAACAATATTAAGCGAGTATAAAGTAAAGTACAATTGAAAATGAAAATGAGCAAATATTGTCGATGAAGACATATCGGGTAAGTGCAATCGAAATTGACGTTTAAGATTTTAAAGTAAAAATCTGTAACGTATAGCGGTACTTAGCAACAAGCAATAACGTATGCTTTTATTTAGAATTTTTTAGTTTAATTGTTGTGCAACAGTAAAATTTTAATTGATATTTATTACAAATTGAGGAATATGAAAAACGTTATAATTAGTTAATTTACACCGAAAATAAATTTGTTGTGTATTATGGCATTGACAACATGCGTAGTATATATATATCGTTTACGATGCAATTTGCAAGGAGTTACACTGTTTCTGTTATTTAAATAATGAAATCCGCTACACTTAAATTTTCATACCAGAAATAGTTAAATAAATTTTCTTGAACACTAATGAAATAATACCAAAAGGGAAATATGAAGTATGATTGCAGCTTATTTAAATGAATTTGTAAAAAGTCAAGATACGTAGTAGCAGACTTGATCTATTTTATTACTGATTAGCTATACAAATAATCTTATGCATTAAATATTCACTTTCGTAAATAATGAATGAAATATTTTATAATTTAAATATCTTATTAACAAGGCAAAGTATATGAATTTTTTATTTTCAGTAAACTTATATTAAAGAGTAAACAAAGTTTAATGTTTTTGACAAGTTTTGCCATTGCGTTGAGTTTTTCTGGTTGCCTAGGGCCCATAGGTCAATTGGTTGAACTCAGCGTGAGGTTAAGTAATTTCCCTATAATGTTTGTAAATTTAACTGTATTACATAAATAACCATGGTTTGCATTGGTGACGATCAATGCGAGTTCTTGGTTTGAAATAAAAGATGAGAATTAATTGTTAATTGATCGTTAAAATGCACTTCAAGCTTTTTAAGCTGAGTTTCTTAGTGCATGGGTACGCCCATGGCCTAGAAGCCATACGTTCTGTCATTCCGTGGCCGTGAGGCTGTGAAACAAGGCCGCGAAAGTTTGAAGTTTGTACACGCGGCACAAATTATTTTCCATGATTAAGCTTTTTTCATCAACTAATATTTTTCGAAAAGTGATTTGATAAATGATTATTTACAAATTGATTGAATATTTGTAACAAGAGACTTGTCAGTAAAAGTATAAATCGTTATCTTGTATTTGAAAATATCTATTGCATTTGTTTTGCAAACTAAGGAGTACGTGATTAATAGAACAATGAATGATATTTGTGAATTATAAAATTAGTGTCGAGAAAATAGTACTAAGCTGGATCAAAGATGAATCCTAGCATCGGTATAAATCAAATTCGGACGGTCGGACCATTGGATGGGTTGCAACCAGCAGTGGTTCGTGATGCCCAGGAAGACCCAGATTGCGACGGATGGGAGGCGCTTCCCGAGCAATGAAGGTCCGTGGGTACTGTAGTCCATAAAGATAATTAAACTTCAAGCTCTGGCAGAAATATATACGGTGCTGTGCCCGAAAAATCCGAGATTTTTCTGTTTCTTCAAGGCCTATGCGCTCGAGAGCCACCTTGCCGTATCGGTAAAACTATAAAGTTTCGAAAGCTGTAATCTCGAGGGTGTGGGTTTTTTGGCGGAAAATTTGAGGATTTTCGAAAGAAGTAGTTGTCCCAAAATGAAGCCGACTAAAGATGAAGGGAAAATTCTATAGCTTGAACGGGATCACGTACAAACAGTAATGATAAAATTCGCAAAAGTATAAGTGCGAGAGAAATATTTATACCGTGATAAAAATAAGGCTCATCCAAATTGAGTTTTATTAAATACACTGCTGAGTTACATACAATTAAGAGGTACAAAACTAAGTACGTTTTATACGGGTAGGAGGTTGTATCGGACAGAAGCAGTGTACATTTTTTGCAAAAATAAATATCAATATGTTTAAATGAGTTTATAATATGTAATGAAATTATTAAAAATAATTTAATAAATGTAATTATAAAAGAATAAGAAAATTCAAGAATGAAGCTACGTCGGTTACTAGCATAAAGAACTGACAAAAATGTTTGTTTAGAGTACACTTCCTCGAAAGGAATATGTAAGCATTTGAGGGCCGACGTTGGTCTTTCGTCGACGATAAAAGAGCCAGTTCAGTTGCGAATCGAAGCTGGAGATGTACACATCGCATCAAATTATTCTCATTTTGATTTTTATACGAGCACGTCACAGGATAATTAGGATTTAAAAGTTAATAATAGGAAACATTAAAAATGAAATTCATCTTTAGTAAACTTATTTGATCTCCTCCGCGAAACTTGTTAAATAACAATAATGGTAGGTATATATAGGGTGATCTACCCAATTACTGACACTTTAAAACCAACTTTTATTTATTACTTATTTTCTAACGATTATGCAGTAAAAATATAAATTTTCTAAACACGTACGTAAAAAAGGCCCTTTTTCATGCTGGCTAAACGAATGGAAAATTGAGCATTCTGAGTGTCCTTGTCGGAGCGGGAGGAAATGATTCCCTCCCGCTCCTGAAAATCTCTGAAAATAATATCAAAATTTTATATTTTCCAAAATTTAAACTCAAAATTTTGAAAAAAATTAGAAACATTAAAAAAATTTTAAGTTTTTGAAAAAATTCAAAATTTAAAAAAAAAATAAAAATTTTCAAAAAAATTCAACATTTTTGAAAAAATTCAAAAAAATTACAAAAAAATTCAAAATTTTTAAAAAAATTCAAAAATTTTAAAAAAATTCAAAATTTTTGGAAAAATTTAATATTTTTCAAATTTTCAAAAATTTTAGAAAAAATTCAAAATTTGCATAAGAAATTTAAAAATTACAAAATAAATACAAAATTTACAAAAGAAATTCAAAATTTACAAAAAAGATCAAAATATTGAAAATTTTTTTTTTTATTTGTAGATCTGCTGGTCGACTAGAAATGCCCATTTCCCACTTCCCTTTGCATGAATAAAAAAATCCCTATTCACACACTTGTTAAAAAAATACGGTGTGTAACACGGATGGAAAGGGCTTTTTCAGACTCGGATGAGGATGGGAGTACTGGCGTACGTCTCGGGCGCCTTCGGCGCCCGAGATTTCCACACAGAGAGAATTTTCTTGTAAAAATTACAATTAAATTTACGGTAAAAATTACCGTTCAGTAATAGTAAGAGCGGGACATAGCGCAATCTGAGTACATTTTACTAAGTTCACACGATGAATTTTGCTAAACTGAACGGTAAAAATTCTAGTACAGAAGCGTAAAAATGGCCTGATATAATGTAGTACGACTGACATTATTTTTAAGTAGTATAATCTTATATAATATTTTTAAGGGTTGTTTTTTATAATTACGCTGACTTATTTATTTATTATTTAGGAAGTGTAATTATTTTATTGGATTAGAAGAAATAAATTTGATATAAAATTATAGGTTAATTTATGTATACATAAATGTAATTATCTTTATACGATTTAGAACCATAGATCATTTATTAATCTTAACAAACTTCTATACATTAAATAAGTACTATAGTAATATAACTAATAAAAAACCCTCCACGAGGTCGAGGTGCAAACGAAGGTTAAACGTACATGCGGCGTCTGCAGGCGCTTACAGTTACCATGCGAAACGTGAGTCTGTTTTACCGACATCTTGAAGCTATCTGCCGCGACTTTATACTGACTTCAGGGTAAAATTTATAGTGACTGAACGGTAAAAATTATGCATATTCTCCGCACTTTTTCTACAAATTCTTAATAAATTTTAAGTAGCAGTCAAATTTACCATGCAGTAAGGTAAACTATATTATTCATATAATAAAGTTTATAGAATAAAAAGTAATAATTTTATAAAATATATATAAAAAGTCCTGGAAATGCACAATGTCTCACGGTTACCGTGATTTTTACGGTAATTTTTATCGGATAATTGTCTCCGTGCACTCGTGCTAAATCATCATCTTTGCTTAGAAAAAGCTCATTTTCCCCCCTAGTTGCACAATGCACCATTTTCTTCGACATTATCAATATTTAGTATATCTAATAATTGAAAAAATATCAGTAAATCTTAAATATTTATTTTCAATCGGAGATTTAATAAAATAATATGCATCTTCGTTATGCTATTACTGACACGGCAGTTTTTTGGGTTGAAAACAAATTATATAATCTTGTATACCATGTTATCGAAATAAATAACTGAAATGAAAGAGCACTTTTATTACGAAAACGGTAAATTATAACCGTTTACTAATAAAAACAACAGCGGTGAAAAGGTTAGCTTGCGCTCGCGCTGCAGACGATACCATTTTTATAGATTTCACTGCTACCTTCGTACAATTGAAAACTTATTAAAATTATTAGAAGAAATAGTAATGTGTTTACTTAGGAATCTTGCCAGAAGCAGTCATAATTTTGTGTTAGAATTTTCGTACATATTAATTTGCATGATTTATTTGTTTTTTAAAGGAAAATATCGTAAGGTATCAGTAATTGCTAGAGGGTCAGTAATTGTGTTGATCACCCTATATGGTCGAAGCAGTCCGTTCGGACCGCCGCGGCAACATGCTGGGAGTGTTTATTTCACGAAGTTGTGCGTGTGAATGAAAAGTATACTTCTTGTTGATTTGTGTATGAGGGAAAATTATCCAAAGCTAAGTAAGATTTGTATCACAATTAATTCATTACAAAACAATGTGACCTTCTATATATACAGTATTTAGAATCGATGTATAAGTGTTTCATCTTTAATCAGTGTTGAGGCCGAGGTTTAAATCCTCGCGCCAAACGACTCTTGGAGCGCGCCTCTGGTCACTCGTCCTATGCGTGACCAGTTCGTGACAACTGCGGGAAGCCTAGGGTGCATTGCGACGAGCACGACTTCTCCCTTCCGCTTAATACTTTCCTCCACTTTTCAGGCGGAACAAGGAGAACAAAACTCCTTGGCCGCCGCGATTTCGCTCTCTCCCGCTCTACCCGCGGCTCTACCTTGAGCAATTCTACGACCGCGTAAGCAACGCTAAAATTGCCACCGCGTACGCCATACACATACATCGAGTCACTGTTAAGTTTTTATTGTTAAATTTATAATTAAGACAGGCAATAAATATTATTTAATTGTTTTGTATATAAAATCAGTGCATTCTAAACATTCACTCGCCTCACTCTCCCGCTTCCTTACGTACGCAAATTCACCAGCGGAAATTGGTGTCTTGCTGCACCCGCTCAACGCTAATACCGCGCCTGATAGATTTAAATAAAGTTCAGCCGGTTAGCGCGCGAACATTTGGTCCTTCGAAAACCGAATTGCGTACAGAAGTGGAAGTACGCGAGTGATAAAGTGCATTGATTTGTACAAAAGTGCTACCCGATTACTGATGAAAGTTCTTGCGTCTTGGTGTCTTGTATAAGAAATTGTTACGTGTATCGTTATACCAATTACGTGAATAAATGACATTTTACCTAACATTTTGACATTTTGTTCACAGACTTGATATGTCAATTTGAATAAAATTGTGCATTTTCGTGGAAAACTAATTATTTTAACTGTCTGTTTATAAAAATGTTATAGACTTCGATTGATAATTTTGTTACAAATTTAGTTATTTAATAAAATATAAAGAAGAATGTTTGAAAATAATTAGTTTTGCATTTGGATAACATAATTATTCATCAGATCAATTTTTTAAGTGAAAAGATATAATAGATTAAAAAATTGTTACACAAATACAATTTTAATTTTCTAGAAATGACTGTCAAAATGTAGCCAATTAATTTGTTTTTTATTTCAGATGCTTGCGCTGAGACAAATTCTGCATTTTCCTTACTCGTATAATACATCTGTACTCCAGATTGAATTGTTGGAAGATTCTCAAGTCTATTTAAATTGTTCAAATATTAAAGTCAGGTAAGTAACCACTTTAATTTTACATAAAATGTTCTACACAAAATGACCTTTTCGAACTTTTCCGTACCCATTCCTGTATCATTCCTTATGATTTACGCACTGCTTTCAGCACAGATTTCCGTATGGAGTTCCGTACAGAATTCGCGAAGTTCTTTTCAACAGGGTTTGGACGATAAAATTTGAAGTATTAATGTTTAAACATTTTTTAAATATATTATTTGTACCAAATGACTAAAGTCGTTTCTAATATACGATAATTTCTAATATACGCGAGAGAGTAACAACAACACGTACTTAGGACGTGTATCAACATCAGCTGTAACGCGAGGACTTGCGGCGGGTTGCGCATAGACATGAAAATACAGCAGGCGCGCAGCTTAAAAGGTTCATTGAAGTGTCAAAATTGTTCAAAACCTTTTAATACTTTACATATATAGGTTTAGGGTCAATATCTACGCATTAGAACCAAATCTGGAAAAACGTCCTAAGTCGACTTAGGTCGTTCTTCGAGCGAACGGCTCAAATGTAAAATACAAAATCACATATGCATTGTGACATATCGGAGATCCAAAAAAAGGACACATGAAAGAAAGAAAGAATTAAACAATCATATTATTTCTAAAATACAAAAATAATTTACCTTATTGATTTCAGAATATCGTAAAATATCGTAAAATAAAGAAATCATTCTAAAACAGAAACGGATTAATGAATCTCATAATTTCTTGATAATTTAGAATCTTCATTAAAAAATGAAAAAGATGAGCCCTGGTTTAAAAAAATTACCGCACTGTTCTCGAGATATAACGATAAAAAGAAATTTAAAAAAAATAACCTTAAATAATTCGGAATGTAAAGGTCGTTATAATCTAGGCTTCTAACAGTCTCAAGAGATAGTAAAGAGCTACCTTTATGGAAATTTTCAGAAGAAATAACGACATTTTACTCAAGTTATCATTCGCCAAACAAAACGATTTTTTTTATAAAATTATTTTTTTCTCGAAAAAGGAAAAGGAGGAAACTTCAAAGTTTAACAAACTATTCTTATTCACATTCCTAATTACCTCAAATTTTTTCAAAAATTTTCCATATTAAATTTCCCAAATATCACCGTGTACACAAATTACGAAGTTTTAGTGTATAACAGGAAAGGGAAATATTTAAAATTATTTATTTAAAATTTCGGGTCGGAAAAGGTCGATAATTTTATGCTCTTTCAAATGCAAAAAAAAGTGAACCGATGATATTATTTCAAATATACGAGTTACCAAGAAACCCGAAAAACTATAACTTAAAAATTGAAATACCGCTAAAAACCCAAAGAAATATCGAAAAACAACAGACATTTGCTTACAACCCCCTTCCTTAAAAGAAAAAACAAAATCATTGAGACCTGAAACATTAATTTTGACCGCGAATGTTCAGAATAATCTTCATCCACATCCATCCACACACGCACGCACGCACGCATACACACACGCATACATCCATACAGACTGTTTCTAAAAATAGTGTATTTTGACTCCTAATGTCTCAAAACATGTTTCTAACATGTTTTTCGCAAAACTCTATTTTACCATCACAATACCAAGCAAAATGCATGACAAGCAAAATAGTAACTTTTGACAATCCGTCACAGCCCAAAAGTCTTTGAAGATTAATATAAAAAGAAACACTCACCTTAAATATATATTCACATTAATCACGTAGATAGATTACTACATACATTGTTGAGAACATATTATATTGATCATCATTTAGAGCAGATTTACCGAGACTTTTTATACTTAATTCTTTTACCTGCTCAATTGACATGGAATCATCCATATACATGTATTGAGTTTAACAAGCTTATAATATTGTGAAACTATTATCGAGCGTGATATTTGATAAAGATGAGTCGCAAAACTGCTATTCTGGCATGCCGTTACGTAAATTAGCTGAAAGGAAGGAAGGTTAAAGGAAGGGTTGATGACTAATGTTTAAATAGACCCGGTTTTTGCACATAACCAGCCGCCAGATTCAGAGTATCCCGAAATAGAAAGTCAGGCGAATGCAAAAAGAGCTCAGCTTACATATTCATGAGAAGCGTCCGGTCCTCTGGCGGCGTCTTAAAGTGTGCTCGTTTGGTTAAAATGCCGCTGTTTACTGCATTTCAACTCTTGTAACTGAGCAATAAGTCTTAGTATCTCAAGCAGTGTCGTACATGCACTATTATTCGACTTTTAGCGAATCTGGAAGCCGAAGCATCATTTCGCAGCTATTAAATTATTCACTTTATTCAGTTATAAAATAATTGCAATTTAGTTATAACTTATTGAGCAACAAGGAGAGTGTACGAAGTGTGCATCGTGAATTTTGATGAGACTTTGAGAGGTGCTATCTGGTGCCTGAAAATGAACCCTAGCACACGGTGCGGCTGAACTAGTTTTAAATGAAAAGCGAAACAAAATGGAATTTTTTTGTAGACTATTGTCATGTTGCACTCTATAAACATTTTAAGATCAAAATCAAAATCATTCGTCGGGTCTTTTTTGAAAAAAAAATTGATTTTTGTATTTATCAGGTTTAAATGATTAAAAAATTATTTAAAAGACATGATTAAAGTTGATAAACTTTGTTTTGATTACTATATATTTATAACTCCTTACAATTCTTTAACAATGTATAAACCTTTTTGATAATAATAATATACAAATTAATCTATAAAATGCCCACTTACTTGCACCTGCGGGATACCTACGGATTCTCGAATATTGCGGACACTAAAAAAGAGATTTTGTGATGAAAACATGTTTTCTAGGGCCAAAATTGAGCGTTTTTCAATTTCCGACATTCCTATATTTTCTATCTAACACCATAAATACAGAGATTATAGACAGTGGAAATGAGGTGGAATTGGAAAACATTTTTCTGATACAATTGTGTGTTTTCTTAGAGGCGAAGACTATTTTTCCAACAATTATATTATATCCGGGAGAAAATTGATGAATCGATAACCCTAGATGTTTCTATTTTTTCAAAAGCCACCCGCTCTATTGCACGTCACAAGCTGCTTGAAGGGGTTGTAAAAGTGAGATAACTATAAAACATGGAAAGTGTGTAATTTTTATAAGTTGCACAAAATCCATCTTCAACCCATTACAAAGATGTTGTGATCAAGAAATAATCGTCGAAACATGTGCGGTCATCATATTCGTTACAAAATAGTATATTGGGTATCAAGGGCGGAAAGTAGGCCATTACCGCGAGTGTGCACTGCAGACCGAGTCGAGGCCATCCGAGCAGTCCGAGAGGAGCTGAAGGCGAGCCGAGGGATGTCGAAAGGTGCCGAGGGATGTCGAAAGGTGCCGAGACAAGGGTTTCAATCAGTAGGTGTGCGTTAATCACCTTCTAGTTCTACCCATGATGCACACGCTAATTTTTTTCCTACCTGCGCAGAAAGGGTGATTTTTCGTGATTATGTGAAGCGGGTGGAAAGTGCGTTATGTTGCCATCCTAGGCCGGAGAATACCCAAATTCCGCTTGAGGATTTTGTTTTCTATCCGAGGGTGGTAATGAACCACTTTCATACAATTTTCGCACAAAAATACAATTATCTTCCGGAAAATAATGCCTTCGCCTCCAAGATACCACTGAATAATGTCAGAAAAATGATTTCCTATTCCACTCCATTTCCACCCTTAATACTAACTTTATTTGAGGTCGTAAAGACAAATAATTTTGAAAATGGAACAGATGCTCAATTTTACCCATACAAAACATGTTTCCACTACAAAATCGCTGTTTTAACGTGACTCTGTGACTTGGCGTTAATGGGTTAACACAAAAATCCATTTGTTTAAAAAAAGACCCGATCGATGATTTTGATTTTGATCTTCAAGTGTTTATAGAGTGCCATACTACAATAATCTACAAAAAATTCCATTTTGTTTCACTATTCATTTAAAACTAGTTCAGCCGCACCGTGAGCACCCGCCGTTTTGGCTAACGAGCCCCTATTACCGAGATATAGCCAATTATGTACCAATTACACCTTTTTTAACGAAGAAATGGTACCTCCACTTAAGATCATATCTCTAAGTTCCAAGCAAGTCTTTACTCGGAAAAAATAAGCCAAAAGTAGGTAAAAGTAGAAGAAAGAGATTTAATTTCCGCTCTATTTCGTATAAAAATATTAAACAAGAAATTAATATTTTATACGAAATAAAGCAGAAATTAAAGCCCTTTCTGTCTATTTTTACCTACTTATTACCTAGGATTATTTTTTCTGAATAATAATTTCTGGAGTTATGATCTGAAGTTACAATTGGCTTTATTTCGATACTACGGGCTCGTTAGCCAAAACGGCGGGTGCTGGGATTCATTTTTAGGCACCAGAAAACACCTCTGAAAACCTCATCAAAATTCGCGACCGGCACTTCGTACACTCTCCTTTATAAGTAATAAAGTTTATTTTGTAAAATCATGCAGGAAATGTAAAGTTTTCATGAAATAAGATTATTTTACTTAGATTTTATTGCTGTATTATACTTTCTCATCTTTTTCTAAATAATTTCGGAAGTATATCATTGACTGCTAATTTCGAGCGAGCTATTTTGTGTGCGAACATCGAGTTAAAAGAATTTTTAATTGTTCTAGTCTTGTTCTCGGGGAGTGACTTATTTGCGGCAGCTAGAAAACCCTTATTGTCAGTAGGGGGAAGCACTTTGCATGCATTCTTTTTAAAATCAATGAATTCATGATGAAGGAAGGAGGGAGACGAAGGTTAGCATAGCCGTTAACAAATCGCAGTCAACTACGTAGCAGACCTGCAGACACGTAATTCGGAAATGGCGACGATAAGGCTGGCGACGTCGACGGCGCGGCGACTGCATCGAGGGCAACGGAGAAAGGTTTGTTAGCGTCGGACATAACTTTCATTAATTGGAGAGGAGTCCGTAGAGAAGGCAACGTCGGCGGCAGTGGCGTGGCCTTCCGTAATTAATCTTACGCTCTAATGAGTGTCAATTGGCAGGAACTGCCAATTAACGCACCGTTGCCAGCTTAGCTCGCCGAGCGAACGAGAGAGAGAGAGAGAGAGAGAGAGAGAGAGAATTGAATTTTTGAATTTGAATTTGATTTTTTGACATTGGACTTATGGTCCATTTAGCCACAGCATACAATAATTTTACAAAGTAGAGTCCTTCATGAGACAATCCTCACGACGCACAAGGCCGAGCAAATGTGAAAAAGTAGTGCACACTTAAACTCTAAGGTAAATATATATAAATATAAAAAAAGTATTTGCATAAGATAAAATATACAATTCCAAAAAACACATTAAATTGTAAGGAAAAAAAAAGATAAATCAAATAGCATGTACAATAATAATTTAACTAAAATGTACATGGCACCAGTATTGTAATGCTAGATTCTTGCAGTTTATATTGCTTACTTTATTATTATCTAGCATATAGTCTCGCAACTTAAACTTAAAGTATGATAATTTATAATCTGCAATGCAGAACGAGTTCTCTTCGCAACACGTAGTAAAAATTTGTATGACTAGATCATATTCTGAGATTCTCTTAGAACCCGGTGCAACAAGAGATCGAAACTCGAACTCATTGTATAAATACCCGCGTAAAAAAATTACGTTTGGTCAAAGTTGGGCTGAAGTTTTAGTTTGGCAAAGGTTATGCCAAACTTGGTCAATGGCACTTTGCCAAACTTGTTCAAATATATGGCTAAACTTTGTAAACGTTTGGAAAAATTTCAAATAAACTTCATCAAAACTTGTAAATAATAGTGAATGCTTAGTGAAAACTTACAGAAAGTTAGGCAAAAATTTGGCAAAACTTTAGGAAAACTTAAGTTTTTGTAAAAAAATGGTACAGCTTGTTGAAAGTTTGGCGAAAGTTTGGCAAAACTTTAGATAAACTTAATAAGAACTTTTAAGAAACGGCAAAAGTTTTTGAAAGCTTGGTAAAACTTTAAAAACGCTTTATCAGAAATTATAAAAAGTTTCATGAAAGTTGCTAAAAGTTTGGTGAAACTTAGGTAATATTTCAACACGCCTTTATCAATATTTTTAAAAAAGACGTTACCAAACTTGATAAATTCAATATCGTATAGTGGTTTTAAGAGTTTAAACTGTTTTGGTTTCAAATATTACTAGAATTTCTAAATTGAATTAATTTAAAAAAACGGCTTTCTATGCTCTTTGAAAAAATTTCAAAAGACTCCGTTACTATTTGGAATCAGAGAAGTTTTATGTAATATACATTTAACTTCTTTATGTTAGTGGCTACATATATTGTCAATAATCGGGAATTACTACTCTAACGACGGATGATTTTTCGTGCATATATAAAGTGGGCGGAAAGTCCGTTATTTTACCGCTGAAGGATTGGGTTAGTGGATTTGGTTTTCCGCCCGAGATCGGAAGAGACCCACTTTCCGCTCGCTTTATATATATGAAAAAGTATACTTGCAGTGCAAGTAAGACAAAATAGTATATTGAGTGTGCAGATGCCCGAAACGAGTCTACTGCCAATACATGAGGTCAAAATGACCCTCTCACCCGTGGTACACACTATGGTGCACACGGGCGCAAAATGAAATGAACAGCGAGCGTAAAGTACTCACTTTACGCCCGCTGGTCGGAAAACGGTTACTTTAGGCCCGGTTTTGAGGGTAAAAGAACGTGAAAATCGTGCATGTGTTTCAAAAATGTATTTTTTAGGTAAAAACGATGAATGAATTAACTAACATATTTACAAAGGAAATTTTACTTTTATTATTAGAGTTATTATTATTTATAAAAATTAGATAATTTGTGTCTAGATTCTTTATTAGAATGTTTTTACAAATAGATTATTATAAACATTTGTAATGGATTTTTAAAACATCGTAATTACATAAAACATGTTACGATAGTGAAGCATAAGCTAATGATTATTAATCGTCAGGCAGTGACTGGCACACAGTTGATAAAGAGAGTCAAGACTATAAAACGAAACTTCGAAACAATAAAGCAAGAGAATCAACAATTTAAGTTGACGAGAGTATTTGAACCATATTTATGGTAGCAATATAACATAAAATTACAGATGCATTTAATGTCGACTATTTTATCACTAGTTACTTTCGACTTCCTTAAACCCAATAACTGTGTCAAAACTCATTATAAGTGAGAAAAGGTTATTGTTTACATAAAAACTCCGTTTATTCGACATTATTACTATTCGGCTTATTCATTTAAAATAAAAAATTGTTTGGAATAATATAATATTTACTTTTTCTTTTAATTCTCATAATACCAATGAATAAAAAATAGGATTTTATAAATTTTGAAAATATTGTTTTAATAGGGAATAAGTAAATAAAAATAATTACGAAGAATTTATAGTTATATATTTATCGAATAATTCTTTTCAAAAACCAAAAATATCACATTTAGGCGTTTCACTTTTCTATTCTACAAAATGAGCATCCGGAAATAATTTTTAATGATAATTAAATTGTCAACTATATAGAAAGTAAAAATAGATAATGCCTCTTAAAGCTGGGTTTTGTTTGGATAAAAACGTTTATGCCAAATGTGTTTATGTTCACTTTAAAACAGAATTATAAAAATATTTAACGGAATGAACATAAGAATTGCTACTTTTTAAATGTATTGGCAATTCCGAGATTTATTTTAATTAGCCCTGACTGAAAAATAAAAGCAGAGATATGAAATTGTTCAGACCTACTCATTTACATAAAACAAAAGCAAACTTCAAAAAAATTTTCTTACTCTATTTCATGAAAATTTGTTTGATGAATGACAGAACTGTCCATCAATTTTTGTGAAGTAACATACATTGATTATATCCTCAACATCAATCGCTATGAAATTATTTTCGATTTTTTCGCATAAAGAAATTGTAAATATAAAGGTTTCATTTATAGGACAAAAATATGCTGGTTTAAGTATACATTTTGTAATAATTGCATATGTAATACAATTATCATTGCATTCGCTGTATGGTGCATTACAACAATTACATACGGTTATAAAAAAATTTATTACACCTACTTAATTAACGCCATCTGTGTACTTTGTACACGAAGAATTAGTTTTCTTCGAAAGTGCTTGCGTTTCAGTATCAATACATTCCATTTATCAAGATTCTTTTAAACACATAAAACTTTGAATGATTCAAGATATTGTGATATGCTCTTAAAGCACTTAGTACAAAATCAAGAGGCTTTGAGATGTTTTCTGGTACCTAAAAGTTTTTTAGTGAAAAAATGGTACCACTACTTATTAAGTACATAATTACAAAATTATCAAGTATCAAAAAGAGTAATAAGAAGTAATGCGAAGTTATGATCTGAAGTAGAGGTACCATTTTTTACTAAAAAACGGGTATTTGGGGCATAATTGGCTATATCTTGCTAACAGGGGCTCATTAGACAAAACGGCGGGTGCTGGGGTTCATTTTTAGACACCAAAAACCAGCTCTCAAAGCCTCATAAATATTCGCGACCCGCACTTCGTACACTCTCCTTTTAAGATATTTAGTTTTATATCTACGGGTACCAGAATATTCAATTTTTTTGCAAAATTTAAAGGCTGCAGTTTCAGGTCGCAATAATTTTTGTTTTAATTCAGTCAGCGATAAGAATGTCGACACAGGTGAATAAATGTATAGTTTCGAATACCTTGAACCATGAACATACTTTTTTAAAACGCCGTTTAGATTTTCCAAGGGAAAACAATATATAGCCCAAAAAGGACCAAGTTTTTTGACGACATCAGGTAAGTGAAGATGTAAGTGCAAATTACATGTTTGGCTTTTTGATTCATATAAAGTTTCGAATCTTCTAACATACTCAGTCAAAACGCGTTTAGCCTCAATCATCATTGACTCTGAAATACTTGATAAATTCAAAAGTATAATTGCATGTACTAATAATAGATGGTGTTCAAAATAATCTTTTACCATGATGCTTTCTAGAATCATTAAGCTATAAACTATTAAAGATAATTTTAATTCCGACGCTTTCCAATATGAGTAATCACTAACTTTTCGCGGGAATCTAGGCATAAAAGAAGGAAGAGTGAGTCCCTTGATTTTATCATTGATAATTTTCGTGAAACCAAATAAAGAAGCAGCATGGGTTCTATTCTCTGCGTCAAACCAAAAAGATATTAGCTTTTTGCTATGCCTTGATATACACAATGCATAACATCGATAGTTGTTGAATCAACGTAATCGCGAACTATTAAACTCAGGGTAGTAGGGCCTTTTACACCAAATATAGGGACGTTCGTATCCTGAGCTTCTTGTGCATATAATTTTGATTCCTCGGTTGTTCTCAAGCCTAATTGTTCAACAAATGGATAAATTTGTACATGATCTACTCTTTTTGTTTCAATTTGACAGTTCAGACAACCATATGTAGCTTTAAATTGCTGAATATTAAGAAATACTGCTTTAGCGCATAAATCGCACGTACCACTTATGATTAATCCTCGTACGCGTAATGGATTTAAAATCCCCGGAACTATAAAATCTACTCCCTTATACAATTTTTTTAAACCTTTCAGAAAAGTATTCATAAACAAATTAGCTGATGGTTTATGTGAACCAAACCACATGCCTGCTAGTATGACATTTTCTTTTTTAATTCTAATTTTCGATGACATGAATAGTGATACGCTATCAGAATTCCATGCAAACGTGATATTGTTATTATTTGCTAAAATATCTTCTGGTAATGACTTATACACAGATCCGTCATATATATATATATATATATATATTCATAGTTAAATTCATTCTGTTTTTCGCGCATATTACGATAACGTAAATTATCTTTAAATCCTGATCTTTTATAAAGAGAAGCTAGCTGCGATAAAATAAGGATTTCCACAAAATAACTTATTTCATCGGTATTATTACATTTCTGACAAAATTGTTTCTCTATTTTTGAAAAGCATACGCAACAGTAATAGTAACAAATAAGAGGGGCATTTATATTTGTAAAAAAAAAATTTAGTTTGTAAAGAGTTTTTACGCCACTATTTGGTTGAATGCAATGCAACAGTAAAAATGGACAAAATGCTTTCCGCGATTCATATTGGCGCTCCTGGATAAACCGGGTCATTGGTATTTTTCATTGGTAGATCGTCATCATTGTCATCCTCATAATCTTAGCCTTCACTTTCCACTGAATCCTCATCCTTTGAACAATCTGTTGAACTGTCGCAAGAGCTAATACTTTCGTTTTCAGATAAACGTTGATTGTGATTTTCTTCACCGATTTCGTCTAATATAAAATATCCTACATAAATACATTAAAAGTGTACAATAAGTGAGTTATTATGTTCTAAGTTTAAATTTTTGTATTAATCCTTCCTTGGTAAAAACTAACATATATATAACCATATATAATTATACATAAAATGCATATACCCTGGTAGAAAATTATCTAGTTTTATCGAGGCCCTCGATTATTTCCTTGGCAAACTAGATAGATCTACATAGTTCTAGATTAATTTTCTACCAGGGTATGCTTATATATAATTATATAATATTTTATATGATTGTATATGATTATATATAAATTTTGACCTTATATAAATGTATATAGTCATATAGAATTATATTTATAACTATACATAGAACTCTATATGCTCATATATAACCATTTATAAGCATATACCAGTCTAGTGGCAATTAGCTTGTACAGCGTTATATATAGTTATATACGGCCATATATAGCCATATATAATTGCATATATTCATATATAGTTACATCTAACCTCTCATATACAATTATATATAACTATATATGATTTTATACAATATAGATACCTATCTATCTGTACAAATTTTCAAAAATTTACCATGTATAATTATATATAATTACATATAATTGGGAACTTGCATGAAAAAATCTATTTGGTCCGTTAAATAGAACTTAGATAAATAATCGACTCGTATTTTTTCTTTTTTCAAATAAATTATTACAAAGGGATATCTGTACGTCAAGCGATATTTCAACATCCTATATCTTTGTTTATAATCATTTATTTGAAAAAATAAAAAATACGTGTCGCTTATTTTTCATCTATTCTATTTTTCAGATATTCTATTTGACGGACCTAATGAATTTTTTTATGCAAGTTCCCTATAAAGTGAAAACATAGCGTGGCTCCGACCTGCACGCCATTACATATTACATCAGGCCCTATTCAAGCACCTAATCAGACTTTATCCGACTCCTAAAATACTTGAACGTATCCTAAATTTGCCAGAACTTACTATTTCTACTCTGTGGTGACGACAGAATAGATTCAATTATTCAGGTACTTCCAATGTTACAACTCGCGTAGAAATAGTTGTCAGGATGCCTGACCAAATTTGTTGAACCAAGTCAGGCTCCCTGGTTCAGCCCTGACTTGGGCTGTAACGGCGTGAAAGTACAATAATTAAAAATATAAGGTAATGAAAAAAACGTATAACGTGCTGTTAAACTGTTAGTTAATTAACATTTTTTTATAATGCGTGTATAAAAAAGACCATTTTCGGCGCCTATAAAGTGGAGCGAAAATGGAATTTTCCGAGCGTTAGAAATAAAGTGGAGCGAAAATGAGTACTTTCGCCCCTAGGGACGAAAATTACCATTTTCGCTTCATTTTCTTTCTGACGCTCGGAAAACTTGTAGCCGACAAAAAATGGTCTTCTTTATGCACTTTTTATAAAAAAATACGGTGAACAACAAAGCGTGAATGGACTTTTTCAGACTCAGATGATGATTTGAGCACTCGTGTTCGTCTCGGGCCCTCAACTGTCACACGTGCTCACACATCAACCACGCTTGGAAAATCCCATTTTCGCCCCTAATTTTACAATGTACTATTAAGATTTAATTGTTTTAACTTTATAGCGAAACGACACGGAAGTAGACAAAAGTAGGGGAGGCTTGCCTAGTACCGCCCCCATAGCTATTTGACTGTAACTTTTAACCTCGAAGGTGTAATTTAAAAATAAAAATTAGAACTTGTTCTTTGAATGGACTTTTTTAAAGAACAAAAATTTAAAAGTAAATAATAATCAGAATTAATTGTAAATCCAAGTTTAAAATTTGCGTTTTTACGATTTATAAAAAGGTTTGCCTAGCACCGTCCAATAATAGTTTTCGTAGTTTTTATAGTATAAATGACCAATAAATAATAGTTAAAAAGTATTTAAGGTAAAAATATAGTATTTTTATTAAGAATATGTACTTTACCATTTGTTAGAAACAAAAGAATCACTATTTTTACTCTTTTTGTAATATTTCATTTATCAGTCGTTATTTTGTGGCTATTTTACATTCTTTCCCATTTCGTTTTACATTGTATTCAATTTTAGACATTTTGCTGTTTAAAGAAATACGAGGGAAAACTCAAGAGTATCTTACAATATAATTCAAGTTCTAATAGCTTTAAGTTCTAAAAGACTTTCATTAGGAAAATAATATATAATATATGAACGATACTAGGCAAGAAATTCATTTTACCAATTTAGATAGTCTACGCGAGGGCAAGGAATTATCGGACACCAATAATTTTTTTAGCAGATAAAGGTTTAAATATCATGTATAAATGGTTACAAAGACATAAACTTATTTGCACAATAAGTACTGAGCTGTTAAAATTAAGGTAAAAGAAAGGTAAGATAATTACATCAATGTTAATTATTTTTTATTTGAAATAGAATTCAAATTCTATCGCACGAATTTACGAACGCACATGCACATGTATATGCGTAAGTACGTCTAAATAAGTTAAAAACCGATTACTAAAGCCATTCTCACGTCTTCTGAGGAGGTTACTTTTGCGTCCGCTGTAACGGATTAGCGCCTGGTTATCATCTCAGCCAATCTTGGCCTTTACGCATGGGCCATTACATCCCAAGTCACGGCTGAATTAGGTTCCTGACTTGGCCTGATAATAATTACCAGGCCCCGGATACAGCCCGGATTTTCGCCCGACTTCTATTTCTACTCTATTTACTATAAGACGATCTGGGGTAATATGTTAAGGTACTGGATTCTCAACTCAAAGATTCCGGGTTCGAGTCCCATCACGAGCAACTTTCTTTTAATAATATTTTCTTTTAATAGGAATAATAAATCATTATTTAATAAAAATGATTTATTGATCGATATCTGCATAAGTTAATTATTATATTGTTAATTTATTATGCAATTATGCTCATATATGATTATGTATGGTTAATTATGGTTATATATAACGTTTTTCCCCGGGTTATATAATAATAATAATAAAAATAAAAATAATTTTTTCTTTTTCCGGGGGTATGTAGGAAATGTCACCTAAGGCACACCCGAGTGGGTTCGCACAGCCGGATAGTTTGGGGCTGGTTGGGGATGCATTCGCCGTGTGTATAATATAGGATGAAAAATAAAATAAACAAAGGTACGGCTTCTTCCGCCGCAGGACCGACTCGGCGAATTTCACCGTGGCGGTCCACTTATCCTCGGCGGTCAACATTTCGCCCACGATGGTCTCAGGCGTGAATTGTCCGACCGAGTCGACTAGAGCTGTCATTTCCTCGTTTCACTTTTCGCAGACGAAAGATATGTGAAACGAGTCGTCGCAATCAGCGGAACAGAAGATGCACTTCGGGCTCCGAACCTTCCCCATGCGGTTGATGAGGAAGCAGAAGTACCCGTGTCCATTCTGGAATTGGGTTAGGTAGTAATTTACCTCCCCATGGACTCTGTTAATCCAAGGGGCCAGCTGGTCTATCAGCCTTGCTGTCCATTTACCCTTGGTTGTGGTTGTCCAGGATCGTTACTACGTTTCAATGGTGCGTTCCCGTCCCTCTCTATGGACTGTTAGTATGTCTTCTCCTGTTTTCTTCCGTTCGTAGATTCGCTTGCGCTCCGTCGCGTGTAGGTCGATCGGGATGATTCCCGCAATAACGAGCACTGCGGGTCCCGAGACCGTGCGATAGGCGCTGGTGACTCTGAGAGCTTCTCTACGCTGAACGAAAGTGAGTCGAATTCGGTATGAGTCCTTCTCCATTTCATCGACCCATATTTCAGAACCGTACAATAAGATGGATGTAATGACTGACATGAGGAGTCGACGCTTGCTCGCTTTCGGTCCACTCGTGTTCGCCATCAAACGGCACAACTGTACCGTCTTTTTCGCCGCTTTATCCGCTGCATACATTAGGTGACGAAAGAAAGTAGCTTAGTGTCTAGTTTGAGGCCTAGATACATAGCCTCCCTCCTTGTCGAAACCTTCGCATCTCCTACATACATGGGGAAGATGATCTCAATCCGTTTGCCAGTGAAGGGCACGATCTCTGTCTTATCGGCTGCCAAGTCGAGACCCTGTTCCCCCATCCAGCGCGAGATCCTGCGCATCGCCTGGTTAAGCAGATATTTGTGCTTTTTTAAAGTCCCGCGCGATGATGACTAAAGCGACATCATCAGCGTAGGCTATCATGTACACCCCTTCCGGTAGCCCGAGTCGTAACAGAGCATCGTACAGGATGTTCAAAAAATCAGTTCCAAATATCGACCCCTGTGCCACACCGGCACTGAGATATTTCTCGCGTTGGTCTTCTTCTATTTCGTAGCGCAGAATACGATCCTTTAGGTAGTCCCGTATTACCCGCATGAGGTACTCTGGGACTCTGAACTCGTTCAACGCGTCGAAGATGTCTGACCACCTGGCCGACTTGAAGGCGTTCTTAATGTCTAGCGTAACGAGAAGCGCAATGTTCTTGGAAAAATGATTTCCAGTACATGCTCTCCTCAGCCGAACTACCTCTCGTATAGCGTCCATCGCGGATCGCCGTTTCCTGGAGCCGTGCTGGTTGTCGGCTAAATCGCCGACAGCCTGCACAGCTCCCTGTAGCCGTGGTTTGAGCAACCTCTCATAGAGCTTCCCTGCGTGGTCCAACATGCATAGTGGCCTGTTAGAGGACGGAAGCCGGGGATCACCTCCCTTGCCTTTGCTGATCAGTACGAGACACGCAACCTTCCAGGAACACCGCGATGATCTTCAATATCTCAGCTGGTATCCCGTCGGGCCCAGGCGGCTTTCCGCTCCGCATCATTTTGGCCGCGATCCGCAGCTCCTCGGTGTAGAATAGGGGAATCTCACCTACTTCAGCAGCTGCCTCCTGATCTTGCCTTGGCGGATGTGTTGGGGAAAGAGTGTCCACGATTCAAGCCATGGTGTTCCCGTCGAATGGGTGATTTGGGAGCGCGCAGAGTTTCTTGGTTACGATCTTGTAGCCCAAGCCCCACACGTCCCGATTGACTTCCTTCGTCAGGTTCTTCCAACACTGTGTCTTCCTCCAGTTGATCTCGCGTTGGAGCCGTTTATGCGTTGCTTTTTATTGCGCCGACAACAGTGCTGCCTCCGTTTCGACTCTCGTTCTTTGCGCTCTTCTTCTGAGGAATTTCGCTTCCGCTCTCAGTTGCGCTATTTCGTCCGACCACCAGTAAGCAGCGCGTTTTCCATGTTGCGATCTCTTACGCGGCATGGATGCGTTACAGGCTTGGTGAATGAGACCCATAGTCACCCTCACGAGGGCCTGCGTTCCGTCCATGTCTTCGGTGATGTTCGTCGTCGGTAAATTCCCCTGTCCTTCGAACAGTACCTCGACTACTTTATCGGCGTTCAGCCTGGCCAGATTCCATCGGGGTGGCTTTGTTGCGACTCTTTGCGATTGGGATTTATCGCGCAGCTGAAACGTGATGTATTGGTGGTCGCGTCCGTTGTAATCCTCCATTACCCTCCAATCCGATGCTATACGCGCTAGATTTTCGGATGCAAAAGATACATCCGGAATCGTCCCAATATGCCCTACACTTCTGAATGTCGACGTGTTTTCAACGTTGAGGACTATCAGACCGAGTCTAGATACCATCTTCATGATGGACTTTCCTCTGCTGTCCGGCATTGGCATGCCATACTCCAATGCTCGCGCATTGAAGCGACTACGATCTCACCTTCTATCTCGCAGGTCGCGTCTTCCAGTTCGTCCAGACTCTGCCTGAATTGCTCAATACGGACGTTCGGGGTAAAGTAGCAGCTCACGTAAGTTACGTCTTTGCTTCTCACCCACACAAAGCCGCTTCCGGCCCCGTGTTCGTTCACTCTGATAGTTCGTGGGTCCACGAAGATTGCTGCTGTGCCAAGTGTGTCTTTGTACCACGTAGGTACGTTCCAGTCACAGTACTGCTCACTGATTAGCAGCACATCAGCCTTCGTCTCAGATATACTCTGAGTCAGAAGGCTGTTGGCTAATTCGGCTCTATGGAGGTTCGCTTGAAGGACCGTTATGCGGCCCATCATTAACGCTTGGCTTTGGTCTGCCTAAGCATTTCACGAATCGCTCTACACTGTCCTGAGCCCGGCGTGTGGCCCAGCTGTGCTTGGTCTACTTTCAGGTCAGTGCACAAGACGCACTTTGCCTCGGAAGCCTTGCAGGCTGCTCCTTTGTGACCTTCCGCGCTACATTTTTAGTAGGCCTTACTTCTGTCTGAGCCACGATAATCACGCGCTTGATGTCCGTAACCGAGGCATCTGAAGCATCGCTGGAGCCGCTGCCATCTTCTCAGTCGGCAATTCATATAGCCGACTTTCGGGCGGTTCTTCTCAAGAAGGAATTCTGCCTTTTCCTGGTCCATCTCTACGATGGCCAGTCGCTGCTCCCTACTATTGGGCTTGGTCAGCGATTTGACGTACACTGACTTTGGTGCGTTTCAATCCATTCTTCATAAACTGGTGTGTCTTCTTTCCTTCCCATAAAGAGCAACTCTTACAAAAACTATTTTTTATAGAAACATCAAGCACTTTTCCGGTAGAATTTGCCTATTACACTAGAAACACCTTGGAGTGCGGAAAAGTCTTCTTTTCTCCAGCAATCACTTCACAAGCTTCACTCAATTGATCGTTGATATTGTCAAAATTGCTGTGCGTCATTGTGTGTGGCAAATCCATAATTCCACAAAATGTTGAAAGTCTAGCATGTCCATGACGAAGAGCACGCATAGCCAAAATAGATCTTCTGTTAACTTCATATGCATTACTTTTTTGCCAATAAATCTACTTGAATCAATTGATGCAATTCTTGGATTTGTACAATTTGAACAAGAAATATTAAATCCAATCTTTTTAATTTTAAATCTAAGTCCTCGTACATCAGATTTAGAGAAATTCAGTTTTCTATGACATATCTTGCAACATGCAATTTTTTGCAGTTCAGGAAATAGGATGGCAATGTCGATAATTCTATTCCAGATATCACCGCCTTCAGTTATAATGTCCTTAACTTTTCTACTACAAGTTGAATTTCTTGGCTTTTTTGGAGGTGGACCATCCCCCTTTTTTCATAAAAAGTATTCTTTCTTTTTGTTGGACTTCCCCAAGTAAGTTTACCAGGGCCACCCGACACTCTACCTTGAACATCCCTTGGTCTGGCACTCGAAGACATTACACTTACACTGTATATTGCTTGACTTATATAATTATTCACTTACATACTTATACACTTATACAATATTACACAATAATTATAAAGCCTTGAAAAAGGCTGATGAATATAGGTTTTAATTTAAAAATAATGTACAATATTTTTATACAAAAATAGGACAGATATTTTGAGAGGTTAATCTTAAAGTAATCAACATTAAAGAGCGTTCACAACGTTCATACAGAAGTTGCGGATAGAGCATATCGGCGATCTGGTCAGTTATTGGTCGAATGACAGTTCCAGAGGAACATTCCGGAGTACCTTAGTGCATTGGCATCGAAACGATACCGAAGCGCTAAAAATCCCACGTAAATTTCACCTGGTGGCGAAATTTCAAAACAGCAAAAGAGTATAATTTTTCAGTTAATTTTGCTACATATAGGTATACTGTACGTGTTACTCTCTGACAGCTTCGAGTTTTATCGAATATATATATATATATATATATATATATATATATATATATATATATATATATATATAAACTCTTTGAATTTTTAATTATTTAAACTTATTTAAATAGCATTTTTTACATAAAATTCACTAAATTAAAAAAAAAGCTACTTTGAAATTTTAGCTATAATTCTGTAACAAAACTTAATATCGTAAAATGGGTTGCAGGAGCATTATTGTACAAGAAATTTGTTATCAAAATATGCAATAAAAAAATGATTTTTTTGACTTTTTAACCCAGGCCTGCCCCCTTAAAGAGTAGTATATCTATACTTTTTTTGTACATTTTAATCTGTAAATAACTCTCCCAACTGACTTAGTACTCTACTTTTTAAAGAGATAAAGTAGAGATATGAGTTATAAAGTAAACAATGAAATTGAAATTTATAAATATCTTTTTTATAAATAAATTTGATTATTAAAACTGTTTAAGTACACTTCAGGTCTCAGTCTATTCACTATTAATGTAATAAAATTTATTTAATTATAATGACCTATGTAAATAAAAAATATATCTAAAAATTAATTTGAATATTTAAATTTCTAATTTCTATTTCATTGTTCATTTTATATAGAAAATTTTGCGTATTTTTTTCAATATATAATATAATTCTCTGACAAAAAATGTTAAATTAATAAAGCTAAATTCAACGTCATTTTATACCAAAAATATCACATCGGTTAATTACAAAATGCTTGTCTGTATGTTTATATGTGCATACATGTCGGTACGTATGCACACATAGATACATACCTACATATGTATGTGTATATACATGTACCTACATATACATATGTAGGTATGTATATATACACACACACACACACACACACACACACGTGTGTGTGTGTGTGTGTGTGTGTGTGTGTATGTGTGTGTGTGCGTGGGCATGTATGTGTGTGTGTGTGTGTGCGGGTGTGTGTGCGAGGGCATGTATGTGTGTGTGTGCGCGTGTGTGTATGCCTGGGCCGTAAATGAGTCACATAAAAACACGATTATTAATCAACATTTCTAATAAAACTTTAAGACTGAAGTACAATTAGAATGGGCCAAAAATATGCTTTTTTCTCAATAAAGTGTTAAGGTTATTTTTTCGTTAAAAAGCATAACATTGCATTTTCAAGCATCCTATGAATTATTTAAATTTCTTTATGATAATTAATTCAATTTTCTTAGAATTTAATTTTTATCTTTAAAAAAAGGTTTTGCGCATCAGCGCTTGTTTACGTTTCAAAGCCTATTTAAATTCACGGCGGTTTCGAGCGAAATCCCTTTGTTCTGGGGGATTAGCCAATCAGAGCGCTCCTTAATGACTACGTGCATAATCTCGCGTCGCAGCGCTTCGAGAAGCGCGATCGCTCGACCAGTTGCTCCACGGATCGCTTAGGAGAAGGTTCTCCCCCTACCCCCACCTCGCTGTAATTATATAGTGCAATAAAGAGAGTTTAATTATTGCTCCTAATTACACGTTACTCACTTACTTCCCGACCTGTCCCAAAATAGCGCTCAATGAAATCACTTAAGGGATTTTCGTAGTAGAAGGTAGATTCCTACATCGCATTTTTGTTTTTCACACTGAATTGTCAAGTTTCTGAAATCATTTGACCAGAGGCACAATTTTTGTGATTTGTACAATATACATTTGATCGAAAAAATTAGTAAATTTAAAATTTTATTTAAAAAAATGAAAAATCGCTCATTGTCGGTACCTGAGTACGGCTCCACCTTAAAACTTTACAGGAGGATTACTTCTCACATTATTAACACATTGTTGAAGCGATTTCTTTATAGTATAACAACCACATACCATTTTTTAAGGCGAAAGAGATGAAAAACTGCCTTAACGAAAATAACATATACTAAACGTAATTAAATAATATAAAATACTTAAATAACTTATAGGATTCTTATAATTGCTTAATAGCAATTAATCAGCTTTTGGGCATTTAAGAAAAGAAAGAAACACTTTTGAGTCACTTATAAAGATATTAATTATTTATTTATAAAAAAATATAAAGAGAAAGTAAAAGATTCCGATGAAGATTTGAACTAGCGAACTTTTGATTTGCAGTCTTGCTCTCTATCAACAGAACTACCAATTTGTTTATGTAATTGAATCAAATATGTAGCTTATAGCGTATAAAGTGACTACACTCCGATGTTTTAACCTAAATAATTCATTTATGACGGAAACAAATTGACAATGGCTCAGGCAGTAGAAAGTAACAAATTAAAAGTCCGCCAATTCAAATTATCACTGAAATTATTTTTTTTTATTCTTTTTTGATAATTAATTTATTTGCTTTGTATAAGATTCTAAAAAATTGCGGATTGTCTGACTACAAAAGTTTCGGACACACTTTTGAGCAGACAAAATTTTTAAGACAGTTTTGCGAAAACTAATTTTGTTATGCGGAAAAACGATGTTTAAGTTTTTAATAATATAGTACCTAAAACCGCATTGTCGCTACATTCATATTCTACACGGCTTTCATTTCCACATTCATCGTTGTCTCTTTCATCATTGTGAGTTAGAAAACTGACGACGTTTTCTGATTCTCTTTCTGTACAAATTCATAATTTTTAAAATGAAATCTTTTCAAATTTTTATATTGCATCAATATAAATTTGCAGAACACTATTATTTGTAATAGACTAAGTAAGAAAGTTACCTTCGATATTTTTATCAAAAAAGTAATAGAATCATACTGTAACACCATAAATAGTAGTTTTTAATGTAAATCCAAATCAGAGATCTGGAGACTTTCATTACTGGAACTGCTGATCTATCGCCACTATCGCTGCTAGAGCTGCAATCACTAGATGAATCTTCGTCGCTTTCTTCGTCACTTGATATTTTACTTTTCCATGAAATTCTATATTTGCTCGACCGCGAATATTCATCTAAGGTAAGTTTGCGCTTAGACATTATGCTTTAACATAAGTATTTTCTTTCGAATCAAGATAAATCGTTTCATTGCTACTTATTCAGATGTTTTCTAGCTTGTCAAGAAAGGGTCAAACGAAAAATATTTGCTTTAATTTTGTGGTTTCAAATTAATGATATAAGCGTTTTATCCATCGAGTACATCAAAGAGACGGGTAATGATGTAAAAGCGAAGTAGGGACAAAAGTGGTACGCAGAGAAACTTGTAAAGAAGAGCGGTGAGTAATTTAATAACATCAATTCTTGTAGGTTACTTACGTGGTCGTGCGCAAGAAAGCTTCCGTGGTTACTCGTGATGGTATGATTTGTCGGAGGTTATGCACGCGACATGTAACAAACATCACCACGTGGCAACTTTTAATGAAATGTATATATATATATATATATAGAAATAGTTTATTTGTTACTTTTCAAATTAGCTAGACATTAGCTAATAGATAGATAGATTAGATATATTAAGATTTATTTTGCACAGGTCTAAAATACATCGTCATAATAGTTACATAAAGTTCTTCGTGACTTACAACTTGTATCTATTACTTATAATTTAGAACACGGAGTCGTATCACATAATTTGTATTCAAATACATAGTTTGAAAATTGCACAATGTCAGTATTTTCGTATCTTAACTATCGCGTCAAAAAATAATATTTAAAAATATTAAAATACTTTAAAATTAGTTGTTCAAATTTTGCCGCAGGTCACATCCCCTCTACTAGTGCCTCAGTCATGTGTCTGCTCACCGCCTCCTTATATTTACTCATCGATGGAAGGTACCTAATGATGCGGGGGAGCGAGTTCCAGAGGCGCGCACCTTGAGCACTGAATGATTTCAGGCCAACATTAGTCCGCGATCCTGGAACTGCAAGTTCCTTGGGATCCGTGTCTCAGGTCCTGGACTGATTTCTGAAAATGGTCCGCAAGGTACGGCGGCTGTCCCAGTGACAACTGCTTTACAATGCAGTACCGCCGCAAAGTACACCCTTCTATCCTCCACATTCAACCAGCCCAGTTTCCTCCTGTAGGGAGAGATGTGCTCGTCCCTTCGTACGCCACATATGTACCTAACACATAAATTTTGCAATCCTTGAAGCCGAGTTTGAAGTTCACCTGACACGTCGAGGTATAACAAGAGAGCAATAGTCAAGATAAAAAGTAACGAGAGCTACTGCCAGCTTACGGCTAACCGCATCAATATGCGCTTTCCACGTTAACTTTGTATCCATGATAATACTGAGGTTGGTTACAGTGACAATGAATTAGCAGCAGTTTTTCTTTTATCGAAATATATGTATATATATTTCGACATATTGAAAAGCAATAGAATTGTCATTTTTATTTTTCACCCCAGTATTAAATATAATAAATAATTTCATATTGGAACATTTTTTAAAGTTTGACGAAGCTCAGTGACAATGAATTAGCAGCAGTTTTTCTTTTGTCAATAAAAAAATAATTTTGTTATATAATAGCAATAATATAATATAATAATAATGTTCCAATATGAAATTATTTATTATATTTAATACTGGGGTGAAAAATGAAAATGACAATTCTATTGCTTTTCAATATGTCGATATATATATATATATATATATATATATATATATATATATATATATATATATATATATATATATATATATATATATATATATATCGACATATTGAAAAGCAATAGAATTGTCATTTTTATTTTTCACCCCAGTATTAAATATAATAAATAATTTCATATTGGAACATTATTATTATATTATATTATTGCTATTATATAACAAAATTATTTTTTTATTGTTATATATTATTATATATATATATATATATATATATATATATATATATATGACCGCAAGATTAAGTTGATTCGACCATTTTCGCCGAAATTTTAAAGCCACTCTTAGACATGGACACACACATATACACACATATACTCACACATACACACACGCGCACGCACACATACACACACTGGACGCTTTTTGAGAATAGCTTATTTGAACTCCCCAGGTCATGTAGGATGTTTTTACGTTAAAAAATTCAAAATTTTTTTTTGTTAAAACAAGGCTTTCTCTTTGAGAAAGCCAAAATATTTTAAACAACAATACTTTTTCATACGTTTAAATTACTAAATTTATATATATATATATATATATATATGTGAGTATATGTGTGCATATATGTGTGTGTCCATGTCTAAGATTGGCTTTAAAATTTCAGCGAAAATGGTCGAATCAACTTAATCTTGCGGTCATATTTCGAAATTTGAAAATTTGAAAATTAATGATATTTTAAAACTTATTTATGAAGAAATATTTTTTGGGAAGCAAATTTTTTTCACAATAAAGTACTCATAGTGAAATTCAATGAAATTTTTACTGAATATTAGTTTTATACAGAACTATAATTCTGATAATTTTAAAGTCTCAAGAATCATTGGTTCTTCAAAAAAAAAAATGTAAAATGTTAAAAAAATGCATTTTGTTGGGTTAAAACATTTTGAAACACTTTAATTTTTTTCCTTTCAAAATATAGTGATAATGTATTAAGTATATAGATATGTACGCCTACTAATATTGTTTTGATAACATGTTTCGACATTTTTGGTAGAAATTTATCCCGTACCCTTTACAGATCTATGTAGAATAATCTCGCGTTGTGTAGATCTATGTAAGTAAACTAGATAGTTACTATAAAGGTACGTAACGGTCGTACCTTCTAGTATTCCATATTATTTTCCCCGATGAAACTAGGTAAGCAAAATTATGACAATAACAACCCCTTAAAGGTTATGATTTAAGAAACAGGAGCATAATCTATTAAGAATTATTTTGATTTAAAGGTATTTACATGTTACTGTTCACCTATTAGCTGCAGGCTTGGTTTCAAAACCTGTATGGTTTATATGAGGAAAACTATTTTCACGTACATTTATTATCAACTGATTAATTTTCTATTTTTAAAAAGAAATAATGTATTTGAGTTAGATTTATTTAAACCATTAATTATATACGTTCTTGTTTTGTATTTCCTAATGCGATTAATTTATAATCAAACACTTTCATTTGACATATATGACCAGTTAAAACATAATGCTTTGTTACTTATGAAGAAAACTATAACCTACATGTGTTCGACTAATGTGTCTGTCCTTGAAAATGTTATCACGGATGAGCAGTTTATGCATTAGGATCTAACATGGATTAAAAATTATTTGCAGTTCTGAAATTAAAATTCTAGATTTTAAATAAAGCACATCATAAAGTACATATTTATACATATGATATTATTATTATTTATATATTACTTTTCAAGAAACAACTAAATCAATCAATAACATTATTTTGTGATCACTGTTTTTCTTATACAAGGAACATTATTTCTAAATTTCCACTTTTTAGGTTAAATATGTTTTCTGACTACATCTATATATATATATATATATATATATATATATATATATATATATAAATAGTATGAATAGAACTATAGTTCTTATCAATATAAATAAAAACTTGCATGTTAAACTTTTGTAACATTATTTATAACATTAATTTTCACAATAAAAGTTCTGTACAATAAATAATATAACCTCACAGATTTTATATGTACATATTATTATTGAGAAAACTATGTAGATTTGTGTGGATTTATCGAGTTTTGTATATTCTAGTACTATCTAGTCTACCTTTATAGCCAATATAATATGTCTACGGGCGCCACGATAAGATGTCTACCCGGGTAAATTATATTACTTGAAGAACGAAATGCCCCGGTTAAACCTTACCAAACTGTGCATGCATATTTGTCATATTTTTCTAAAAGTTGCTTTAAAATTTCAACAAAAATGGTAGACTTATTTTGTTCTTATAGACACTTTTCAAAGTTTAAAAATTGAAGTTTTTTGAAAATTCTTTGATGAAGAAGTGCTTTTATTATAAAACGAATTATTTTCGCAATAAATAAATATACAGGGTGTCAATTAAGTCCCGGGACGGCTGAATATTTTCTAAAGTACTGCTTTTCTGGAAGAGGTCAAGGTCATTCCTTAAGTAACTTTGAACAAGGAACCCAACGGTGACCTTGGATTTGACCTTGAACCTCATTTTCAAGGTTAATTTGAGGTCAACCTTATTTTTTCAAACGGGAACCCCTATTTTTTATAGCGGAATCGGAAGGAGCGAGAAATTTCAAGTATGGATGTGTTGAACAAGGGATGTAGTTGTGACCATAAATTTGACTTTGGACTTGACCTTGAAGGTCATTTGAAGGTCAACTGTTTTTTTTAATCGGAAATCCCAGTAATAATACCGAAAAACGATAGAGCGAGAAATTTTACATTCAGTCCTTATTCTCACTTTTAGCGTTACCCAGAAACAACGACGTGGACGTAGTAAGATCTGTTTCCTTTGGGGTGCTTGATTAACGTGAGTCTCCTTGCCTCTCCCTTAGAGGTCCAAAGTTTAATGGCAATAACATCTTGGATTTGAAGAAAATGAAATTTCGGTAGTAGATCCTAACTCAGCGACCCCAAAAATCCCCGAGTACTCATTTCCAGACAAAAATGTGCTGTTCCCAAGATTTTCATCCGCCATCTTGAATACGCCATTTTGGATTTGGAAAAATCGAAATTTTAGTAGATTCTAACTCAGCGACCCCAAAAACCCCCAAGTAAAAAAACCAGTTGACCTTCAAATGACCTTCAAGGTCAAGTCCAAAGTCAAATTGAAGGTCACAATTACATCCCTTGTTCAACACATCCATACTTGAAATTTCTCGCTCCTTCCGAATCCGGTATCAAAAATAAGGGTTTCCATTTGAAAATATGAGGTTGACCTCGAAACAACCTTGAAAATGAGGTACAAGGTCAAATCCAAGGTCACCGTCGGGTACTCCGTAAAGATTTACCTAGGGTATGACCTTTGTTTGTTTTGTTTTACCACTGAACTCGCGAGGTTTTTAAGAAGTCATTATTTGACCTCTATTTGACCTCTAGGGGTTACCTCAACCCCATACCTCAATACATATCCGGATGTAAAATTTTCCGCTCTTTCCGATTCCGCTATAAAAATAGGGGTTCCCGTTTGAAAAAATGAGGTTGACCTCAAATTAACCTTGAAAATGAGGTTCAAAGTCAAATCCAAGGTCACCGTTGGGTTCCTTGTTCAAAGTTACTTAAGGAATGACCTTGACCTCTTCCAGAAAAGCAGTACTTTAGAAAATATTCAGCCGTCCCGGGACTTAATTGACACCCTGTATAGTGTGTTTAGTCATTCGTTTAGCCTCTATAACTCGCAAATTAAATTATGAAATCCAATGAAATTTTTACTGAAATTAAAAAGGTCTCTTTGAGAAAGCAGAGTGCCAAATCTGTTGGCATCGGTTTTAATATATATATATATATATATATATATATATATATATATATATATATATATATATATATATATATATATATATTAAAACCGATACATATATATATATATATATATATATATATATATATATATATATATATATATACTGGCATACCATTTTCGCAAATAAATTTAATGTATGATAATATTTAACTACGAAAATCTTAAAAATGTTCTTTAGTGTTGTTTATATTTATTTTATGAATAAAATAAATGCATACAACTTTTACAAATAAATTTCTTTTGTAATTTTCTTCGAGTTTATGAACGACGGATTCATTTATTACAAAAATATTATAAAAATGATAAAAATCGGTATAAATAAAAACAAATCGATCAATCTTAATTTTTTTATTTTAGATGTTCGTCAAAAAACGTATAAAATGAACTTTGTTTGGTCAAACATTACCGCGTAATACGCAAGAAATCTACTATCAATAATTTGTTGAAAAATAAAAAAATGTTATAAAACAGAAAATATTTAATGAATCTTGAAAATTCTTTTAGATTTAAAATATTCATTAAAAGACGAAAAAGATATACGTTCCCTGGTACAAAATCACCGTGTAATACCCAAGAAATAAGCAATCAAACATTTATTGAAACAAATATAACTTGGAATATCTCGAAAAATATAAGTTCTCATGATCTGGGTAAAGAACTTAGCTGAGAGAGAGTAAGCAGCTACCTTTATGGAAATTTTCAGAAGGAATAATGCCGTTTTACTCAAGTTATAGTTTGCCATAGAAAATCAATTTTTTACAATATGATTCTTTTCTCAATCATAGAAAAATAAAATTTCTCTAGAATTTTACAGAATAATCTTCTCCATTGATCTAATTACCTAAATTTTTTTCATAAACTTTCGATCATATATTTCAGAGATATCACCGTTCAAACAAAACATAACGTTTTCGTGCATAACAAAAGAATGGAAACACCTTATCTGAAATTTCGGATGACAAAAGATAGGTAATTTTATGTTCTTTCAGGAGCATTTTCACTGGATCGATGATATTATTTATAACGTACCAAAAAACACGAAAAACTAAAAGCCAATAACCGAAAAACAGCTATAAAACGAAAACGAATCCGAAAAACTAAAATAATTATTATTGTACCCCCCTCGTTTAAACAAACAAACAAAATGAGCCCTGAAATATTAAATTTTACCGTTAATTACTTGAGATATAGATGTAGTATTACTATAGTATATATAGTATAGATATAGATTGGACGTATGTCGACTGCCACATGCTAAAACATACACATACACATACACACACACATACACTCGCGCACGCACACACACGCACAGACATACATACAGACATTTTTAAAGACGAGTGTATTCGGACTCTGCAAGGTATAAAACATGTTTATACGTTGAAAAAACACAAAATAAATTTACCGTCACAAAGCTTTCTCTTTGAGAAAGCAAATGAAGCCAAGTTCAAACTAAAGAGATCCACTTCAATCGACCTTTTCACCGTGTAGGTATAATAGCATTTAATTTCTCGCAGATCTTGCCTTATAAGCTAATGAAATTAAAATTTCTTAACTTAGTGTTTATTTAAAATAAAGTATAGTGGCGTAAACAAAGAGTGTAATTGAATTTAACGATTGTTAAATTATGTTTCAAGATTTAAAAACTATAGCAAAAGTGAAAGTTTGTTTTTATTTTTAAATTATATATCACGAGCAGCAAGTATATTTTTAGAATTATATAGTGCAACAAAAAAAGACTACATAAGAAGTCTCTGGTGTCATGTTTTTTTAAAAACAGTTTGCACGTAGGATACACTCGTTCAAGTATGACTGCATAAACTTGTGAGGGTTAGCCATGTCGCGGCGAACGTACTGCCAACTTTTCGCTCGTAAATGCTACGGCACGTGCATTATACCCAGTGTAGATCGTAGCGTAGGGTAAAAGTTTCGTTTCTGGCTATATATTTCTTGCCCGTCTTACCTTTACTGCCATCTTTTTCTTAAATTAAATAAGGCTATTTATATGAAAGCACTAGGGAAAAATTAGGAAATTCTTCGATCACATTAAAATCATGATTTTCTAATACTGTCACACTTTGTTTATAAATTTATATTATAGACATAAAATAACAACGGAATTCTGCTAAGTTTGTAATATTTTCATTACTGTTGCTTTATAGGTGACAAGAATGAAGAAAAATAAAATAATTTCATTGACTAATTTAGTAGGTATTCAATCTAGTCGACTTATACATTTAGATGGATGAATAATAAATCAGTACTATATTGAATATAAGCGATAAACATGAAAGCATTGAGCAGAATAAGCATTCTTGAATTACGTTTCAGTGTGTCAGAGTGCGAGCAGCGACATTGCTAGCTATACCATTGCACAAGAGAAGGGCGCGTGAATCTTTTAGAAACTTTGCTGAGGGGTTCATCTGTCGGTGGCGGATGCGAGTCTGTGCTAGCTAAGAAACGAGCACGAGAAAACAACGATGACGCACTCCCACGGATAACAGAGTGAGACTAAAGCAAAACAACGAAAAAAGGGAGAAGAGAGAGAAAGAGAGAGGGGGGCAATCTTGCTAATGTAGCGCCGTCCCTTCCTACCTCGCTCATCCTTAAACCACCACCTCTCCCCTACACACATATTCATACGTTGTATACACACACACACACACACACACACACACACACACACACACACACACACACACACACACACACACACGCATATATATATATATAACACGGAGGATCATCACGCCCACCTCTTAGTGTTTTCATTTTATCCGCTTCTTTCTTTTCTCTCTCGCACCCTCTCTAATTCGTCATTTGATTCCGCAGGGGGATATATATTGTTGTTTTATCTATCTTTGTTAATGTAAGTACACTCTTTTTTCTGCTACCTTTTACCCTTTCATCTCAATAAGCTCTTCCCCCTTCTCTTACACCTACAAAGAGAATAAAGGTGAAAACCTTAAAAGAGATGAAACAT
This sequence comes from Gastracanthus pulcherrimus, assembly GCA_949152435.1. Taxonomy (NCBI): domain Eukaryota; kingdom Metazoa; phylum Arthropoda; class Insecta; order Hymenoptera; family Pteromalidae; genus Gastracanthus; species Gastracanthus pulcherrimus. The sequence continues at coordinate 462,643 of OX424576.1, forward strand.
TCCAATATTCTCTCCAAATGGACAAAGGATACCACTTCGGTCACGAAAGCTTATATTAGGTTGGCTAAAAAAACATAATTTCGTAATATGCATTTGCGAAGGTCTATAACCATCGTTTATCATATCATAAACAGACAGGTGCGTCCCTTTGTGAAAGCCTATTTCGAGGGCTGCATCTCTCTCTCTCCCTCTCTCTCTCTCTCTCTCTCTCTCTATCTCTCTCCCTCTCTCTCTCTCTCTCTCTATAACTCTCTCTCTCTCTCTTTCTCTCTCTCTCTCTCTCTCACTTCGCTCGAGCGCAAACATGAGGCAAATAATCTACTTCCGCACCCGTGTCGAAATGTACTATTACCGCCCGCTCAAGTAGGTGGGCGGTAAAGACTTTGGCGCCCGCTACACAACTCCCCATATTTTAATGTTCTTTTATGAACTGTTTTTGTATAAAAACAGTAAATAACGTTAATTATAACATTAGTTTTAGTAATATTATATATTGCATTACAGGTTTTTTTAAGTTTTATACATATTTTTGTTTATTTTTCTATATGTTGGATTTACAACCTCATAAGAGCCAAAAAGGTCGTATTAGAAGAAAAAAAGTATTTAGACCGAGAGATTAAACGATTGATGATTATTATACGTTTTCATACTGTACGACTCTCCCCTATATTTATTATTATAAATATAGGAGAGAGTCGTGCAGAATGAACATTTTTTTGTTCTGAGCTACTGACGCGTAGATTTGATGTATGTTTGGGTTCTATTGAACATAATTCGCGGCCAGTATTAATTCTTCATGAGTCGATTCGGACGTTGTAGAGTCCGGAGTATATTATTATTCTACGCGCAACATAAGCTAAAATACTAACATTTGCTTGTCGTACAGTATGACTAATACGATTGTCTTTCAGTATGAAACATGTAAATTGAATAGTAAAATATTACAACTGTTTACTTTAATATGAAGTGAACAGAAGATCTGTGCTGTTTGCTCGTGCACTTGGACATGGACACGCTGGCCTTCCCAGGGATTTTGATTTGAACGAGTAGAAAATTTTTTACATCTATAAAAGTGATAAAATTATTAAAAAATAAGTGTTATATTGACAATGTTCATATAAAAAAATACTTCTACTCGTTCAAATTAAAATCCCTACGCTCATATGAAAAGTACTACTATAATGAGTATCTCCATAAATTTTTAGCCCAATCCATCCATGCGTAGACTTGGAATCTTACGGACAGTGCTTAAAGTCTTCGAAAACAGTCTGGTTTGCCATGGAGGCATAGAAGGTCCAACGAAGGTAAAAAATATACAAATTGGTAGGTTTTTATGTATACTTTGAGGAAAAAAAACCCTTATTAAAATAAATATCAAAATAAAATTCTTAATTAATTTTTTTGTTTCAGATTTTAAAGGTGTGTGCCCCCTTAAAGCTCCTTTAGTCAACTTTCTTATCTTGTTACATCATTTCTCTAGCAAAAAATCTTGCAGACTTATGATACGAAGTACAGATATGTCCTTCTGTATTAAAAATACGCGTTATTTCAGTAAAAAATATCTTGACCCCAATTGCCTATGAGACAAAACTACAGGTGCTAAGCATCATTTATAGATACCAGAAACCACTTCCTGAAGCCTCATGGAAAACCGCTTCCCGCAGGTCGTGGACTCTCCTTGTAAGTGATTTCAAAGCTTGCAGTTTCATCAACCAGCAACAGAACTGATAAATGTTTTTTGTTCTCGAGAAATTCAGTTCACTAAATATCTTCTTCAGAAAATCGTAGTTCGGTTCTTTGTATCTTTTAACACGTCTATTTCAAAAAATTGGTTTATATTACTCAAAAGAAATTGTCAAACGTAAAACAACTTGAAGTTACTTATTTATCTATTCTTATTAAATTATCAACATAAGTAAATAATCATCAAATAATCTGGTAACAAGAAACAATTTCAAGCTTCGGAAAAATTTTCAGTTGCAAATTGTCATTTTGTAAACAATAACCAGAGCGCCCATTGAAATCATTGAGTTTCTGAAAATATATTCGCCAGTTGAAAATTAAATTCAGATAAGTAATAAATATCACAATTAGTTTTTTACCAAGAAGTATTTAAAATACATGGTTTGTTTCAGGTAACCTGTAATATATAATATATTATAACCTTATACATTTAGAGAAAAGTCGAGGACTTATTCCGTAGGATATTAGTCACGCGATGAATCCAATAACTTTTCTTGCGATATATCCTGATTTTGCCTGGATGAACTGCATGGTACAGGACAACATTTTTTTCAAAGAGCCACCAGGATTTTGCCGTCGCTCTCCTTGCAATTTTTGTCTTCGTCTTCGTGTATACAACATTTAATTATTATTTTATTATTTTATTTATTTATTTGTTTTTGTATTCGTGTGTATAATATTTATTTAATCTTATCAAGTTTGTTGTTGACAAAAGTATAAAAGCTCAGAAATTTCGTGGTTTGAGTAGTATATTGTAAGTATATTTTAATTATTTATTTTATTTATTTATTTAATTATTATAAAAATGTGATAACTTTGTAACCTAACCTTTATTCTTATGCTCTTTCTACACAACGTTTTAAGCGAGAGGTTGTTCAAGCGAACTTCAATGTTTTAGAAAGATGAAGCGCGTACCGTCTACACTAAACAACAGTTAAACTGTTTTAATCTTATAATGAATCGACTGTTTATGTGATTATTAACAGTAATTAAAGTATTTATGAGACGAAAATTGCCTTTAATTGCATAATATTAAAATATCTTTGTCTAAAATACAAAATAATATATTTTTTACTCAATTTTTTTAATAAATAATATCTAACAATAAATTGCCTTTCATTACAGTGGCTAACTTCATGTCATACTTTAATGAATTTTGTTCAGCTTCACTTGAACTCAGTTGAATAACCTCTCGCTCAAAGCTCAAGTGTGGAAAGAGCATTATGTTGGTTGCTATGTAACATTTCGCAGAATTGATAACTTACAAGGAGAGTGTCACACCTCCGGGTCACAAATTTTGATGAATTTGAAAGGTGATTTCTGGTACCTAAAAATGAAGCCTAGCACCAGTAGTTTTTTTCAATGGGTCCTATTTCTTGAGATATAAGTCATTATACCTCAATCGTGTATGATTCTAGTAAAAAGAAACACCTCTTCTTCTCAACATAACTCTGCATGTTTTTACATGAAGAAATTGCTCAAACAAACACCGAAGCTAGGCAAAAAGAGCTTTAATTTAAGCTTTGCAACGTATAAAAATATTTATCTGAGTAAAATATTTGGATTGAATCATATATTACATAAATTGGGGAGACTGCGAACCAACCCCCACTTTTCATAATACCATATAAATATTATATAGAAATTTTTAAACTACCAGATTATCTTTTCCTTCGTTTATGCATTCAGTATATATCCTCTATATATCATCTATGTATCTCACTTCTATATTAAGATGTAACGTGTGCGTAATGACAACATATATATTGCATTTTATTAATTAGAACAGATAACAGGGTATTATATAATTGACACATATATTTGCTACGTGCGTAGCCTGATACAACACCTAGACTTCGGTACTTCTGATGGACGATTCTGGAGTTACTTAACATATCTACATTATATGTATTGTAATACATTTAAATCTGCCAAAGCGGCCGTTCCGGCCACCCCGAGTGCTGCGATCGTTTGTTTTATCCTCCCAAGTAGACACAATAAGGTATCTAATATCAGAGAATATACCTTGAGACCACAATACGTACATTTATAAGGTGTTTATAATAATGATATATACAGGATATCCATAATTAAGACAAATCCAGGGTGTCCGTAATTAGGACATATGCAGAATGTCTGCAATTAAGGCATATACAGGATGTTCGTAAGTAGAGTATGTACATGGTATCCGTATACTTATTTTATTAGTACATGTATAAGGATCTGAACCAGAAAGAAATATAATGGATTAGTGGATGAGCGATACGGGGAGTTCTGGTCTAGACCAGGAGTAAATATCCTGGATTCCTGAATGAGAGGGGACTTGACACAGACACACACAAACACACACACACACACACACACACACACACACATACACACACACACACACACACACACATACACACACACAAATACACAAACACACCACACATACATTTTTAAAAAACCTTTTCTTCCGATTTATATTCTCGAAAATATCGAAATTCATCAAAATATGGCATACTAAAATTTTCATCGTTACAAAGCTTTCTCTTTGGGAAAACAAAAATATGATATTCAAACTAGTTGCAACATACTGCTCTTATTTTAAGGGTGTTTATCAAACCTCGAGTATCCTGTGTCTTTAATCTATTATTTAGTATTATAATACGTCATGTAAGGTGGCTTGACTTGTAGTCTTGTACGAGTTCACCAGTGCCATCTTGTTTTACATAAAAGTGAATGAGCGGTTTTGTCCTTTAGTGAGAATTAATACTATATACAGCCATTTATATCCAGAGGAGAAACGTGAGATCCTCGCTCTTTTTCGCTTGTTCACAGCAGTATAGCAGCAGCGCTCCATCAGTCGTAACATTTCAATTATCACACTTTTAGCGAGCTTATTTAAATCCTAAGTGCACACTCACAGAGGCTTCTTTCCCTCGTACTCTCACTGTTCCACGCTGTAGTAGCTGTCCGGTAAGCCCGCGACCGTAGAGGGTGACAGAGATAGAGACAGAGACAGAGGTAGAGATAGAGAGCAGAGAAGGCCACTGAGTACAGCCGAACCTTTCTGCGCTTCATTCGCTCGGCATTTGCATTCGTTTCATTATTTACCCAATCGTCTGGGCCTCCTTGTTTTCACCTTGCTCAGTCTTTTACTTCTATTGGTCTTGCAGTCGCCTTGTTTAACTGCTACCTCCAAGCCTCAAGCTCTTTTCGCTCTGCCCTAGCTGCTCTACCTTTCCTTCGCATTCAAACTAATATAATCTCGGTTTTTCTGCTTTTTCTCTAAATTAAAACAAGATTTTATAAATGATAACTATAAAAATGAGCAATCAATCGCAGTGCTGAAATACCCGATGGTCCTGATGGCCCGCAATTTTAAATTTAATCTTAAATTCTTGGAAGTTTTAATACATAATATTACTTCAATGTGATTCATAAAATTTTTCTGTAAAAACAGATATATAAAACACGATTGTTGTAAGTCGGATTATTTAATTCTACCTGTGAAAGGATTAGCACATGTATAACAAGTATCCTAACCTAAAAAGACATCAGTATACACTAGATACCTGTTTACAAGTTGTATATATAGAGGTTAGTTAGCTACAGCAATGAGTATTACTCTGGACGACTCTCATATAGATGCAAGAAGTCGTAAAGCGTCCAAATGCTCATATTTGATTCACACCAAATGTGCATCTTTTGAAGGGTACATTTTTAATGGAAAACCAATGGTGATTCAACTGCATTAACATGTTATTTTTGTGCACAGAAACGTATTAATTCTAACATTGCTTCGAATAATAATCTGTCCTCTATAGACACATCTGACTTAGATGGCTTAACCACACGTTTATTAAATAAATTGATTGTTTATTTAAAACTAACCTCAGTGCTATAGAACTGAAATTGAGCAATACGAATTCGTTGCTTTCTGACTCAATGGAAGAACATTCAAATAAACTAGAGAACCATTAATCTAAAATTTTTAATTTAAAATCAACTGTAAATAAATTGAGTCAAGCTGTGATGAATGTGGATACAACAAGGGATGGTTGGGTACATTTTTTTGATGAAATGAATCAACGAGAAACAAGATCTTGCAATCTAATGCTTTATAATGTCACTGAAAATCAAAGTTTTATTGATATGAACTCTAGAGTCAGTGTGAATAGAGACTTTCAAAATATAAGAGGTATTTTGGATGTCGACAGAGATATAAATATTCGTTCAATAAAGAAAATTGGAATTTCAAAACCTAACCACACCCGACCTATTTGCCTTTGTCTAGGCTCCAAAGCTGAAGTTCTATATGTTTTAAGAAATAAAGACAAACTTCCTGAAACTATAAAGACATCAATCGATCAAACTGTAAAGCAGCATGAGTACTTCAAGAAAATAAAACAATTATGTGATCAGCATAACATAAAACATCATGATCATAAGAAGAAAATTATTTTATGTCCATATGAACGAAAATGGCCACTTTTTTCCCTGAAAAGTAAGACCAAAATTACACTTTTTACCCGCAAAAAGGATTAGTGGAAAAAAGTTACTTTTGTCCCGCAAATACGGGAAAAAACTGACTTCACTAGAAACTAGTCCAAATTCCTTTATTTCATCAAGTCCATTAGTCCCGCTTTCCAAGTCAAAAAGTGGTCACAGTTGAGATGGGCATAAAGTACTATATGTAACTCGAGAAAAAAGTAGATTATTCCCTCGGGTTATACTGCCATCGCTTCGCTTCGCTCGCTCGGGCAGTAAACTCACCCGCGGGAAAAATATTCGACTTTTTGCCCTTGTTACATAATGTACTATATTCACATTCTGTGGGTAAGCTTGTGGATGTACCTGCAAATTTTAAAAACTCTGAACCGTTGATAAAACCAGTAGGTTAAGATTTATTACCAAAATGCTCAAAGTTTAAATATCTTAATATCAATATTTGTTCTCCTACATAAGATATAATTATATGCACAGAAACATGGTTGTGTGATAAAGTAGTTGATGTCGAGCTAGGCCTCACTAACTATACAGTATACAGACAAGACAGATCCAGCAATAGCAGTTTTCATATCAGAGGTGGTGGTGTTTTAATCACAGTTCGTTCTGATATATCATCATCAAGATGATCTATGCGTAACAGTTCCGTGGAGCAGCTATTTGTAAAACTTTATTTTGAATCAAGTTCTATTTTGATTGGTGATGTGTATATTCCACCTGATCACTCAGTCAACTTCACTGCCTAACTCGACCATGTTACTGCAATTGAAGAATAAACAGTCTAGAATCCGAATAGCATGTTATCTATATATGGTGATTTTAATCTCAGCTAAATTCAATGGATAAATGACTCACCAATAATCTTTAAGAAATTAAATAATGTGAAAAGTCAGATTGTTGAAGTTGTTACCATTGTAAGTGACAATTAGTCAACCTTGGGTTTGCGACAATTTTTTCCCGCACACACACTACCAAGAATTATACCACTGGTAACACAGTCTGACGCACTCGCGATTGCACCGAAAGTGCACGGTCTGCTACATACTTCGACTAGGTTTCTGCTGCACGACGATTGCGGCAGACGAGTGCGGCAGGATTGCAGCAAACGTGCAACCGACAAGTGTGATTAAAGAGGATGAAATAATGCACTCGCGAGTGCAGCAGGATTACACTCGAATTGCATGGAACGATTGCGGCAGACGAGTGTGGCAGGATTGCAGCAGACGTGCATCCGACAAGTGCGATTAATGAGGATTAAATAATGCAGAAGACGTGCAGCTGACAAGTGTGATTAATGGGGATGATGTACCGTATTTGCAAGTGCGTTAAGATAGACTTCAAAAACCATATACTGATACACTTCAAGACATACACCTCGTAGCGGATATCCTCGGAACACCGAGAATGGTAACAAAAAAAACATCTCCAAAGAGTTTTATCTCCCAGATGCTTGTGCGCGGTCTCTTATAGTATCTACCACGCCAAACTAGTCGAGTGAGCCCAAAACTGATGCCCTCGCCGCCTAGCGGCGTATGAGCTATACGCTTTGCTTCCACCGTCTCTGTGGACTGCACGTCTGCTGCAATCCTGCCGCACTCGTCTGCCGCAATCATCGTACGCAATTCCGGTGCAATTCTGCTGCACTCGCGAGTGCATTATTTTATCCCCCTTAGTCGCACTTGTCGGCTGCACATCTGCTACAATCCTGCCGCACTCGTCTGCTGCAATCGTCATACACAATTCGGGTGCAATTCTGCTGCATTCGCGAGTGCATTATTTTATCCCCCTTAATCAAGAACACCACACGTACAATATACAACGGATAAAAAACACTGTTGGCTAATGACTACCCTTTTTTCTTTATAAACAAATACATAAACAAAAGACTTCTTACACTAAAATAACGAAATTAACAATAACAGTGACTTACGCAAAGATACAGAAAACAATAATAATTATTCAGTGTTACCTTTCCACAAGTACATAACACATAAACAGATAAACAAATCAACAAATAAAATTAATCACCTCATTGAACTAGGGAAAGGCAAAATTAGACACAATTGACACTAGCCACGTAGTATACAAAATTGACTGCAACGAATGTCCAGCTATTTACATAGGACAAACATCAAGACAGCTAAAAATCCGCACTAAAGAACATAACAAATGTATTGAAAACAAAGACACAAGATCACCATTGGCAATACACAACATAAACACAGGACACACTTTCAATTTTGATAATGTAAAAATTCTAGACAAAGAAAAAACAGATTATACACGTATATTCTCTGAAATGCTACATATACACCTACACACAGATACTATTAACAGGATATACAATACCAACTTCCTAAGGGACACATACAAAAAGTCAATTGATTTAATTAAACGTAATAATAATAAGCAATACTAATAGAAAACTGTATCCTTAGACTCCACCTGAAATTCTCGAATAATATCACGAAAGTATATATGGTAAGGAGGTGGCAACCAGCTGAGTTTGACAAACGTTCTCTAGCTAGCTTTCGCTAAATTTATTCTAATAATATACAGACTATAACTTTAATTCGTTTCATTATAGATAACATCTCTAGTCAATTCAGTGCAATTGTTGGCTTTATTTAAAAAATTGGTCTATGGGTTTTCACGTAAGTTATTAGTCTAAAATAAAATAAAACAATATAAATTCCGGTTTAAACTTTCGATTACAATAACCTTATATTATACATAAATATTTTCAGAAACCTTGAAAAGGGGAGGAGATAAACTCCCGAAACTTTGGCAAATAAAAAACTAATATACTCGAAAAGATCATGTTTCATTATTCTAGAGTCTAATTTTACCTTCTTCTCCCAGTTTTTGTTCTACAGTCGCTTCGTGTGCAGCTGTATCAAGAGTGGTCGTCGAACGATTTGTCAAAGCCGCGATGCTCCCTAGAGTGCGACAAAATCATTTGTATGAAATGAACACCTGTATATCGACATAATTCTAAACTCTCATACTCCCTTATAGCAGACTCACCTAATCGAATTCACTCGTCTGTGCTACAGCTCTATGTAGTAGATGACATACCGTTAAAGTCGAGATACAAGAAGCTAAGCTTGTCTACTTTTTCACCAAATCTTTTTTCAGAGGGCAATGAAAAATTGGCTTAATTTCCAAGAGGTTATTATGAGATTGTAATTTTGACCCCTTGACTCGACTATATAGATATTTACGCTGCGAGAATATTTATCGAAGGGATATGTTAACAGCTTCCTTTTGCAGTCAAGTTAGACAAAGTGACAATATTATGATGCGCTAAGATAAAAATCCACTAGATTCTAAATTCTCTAGTGATTATATGGTACACACTCAGAAAAATAAGTTTTTTCTTCAAGCTAATTCTTCACAAGTATATGCCAAGGTGAAAATCCACTTGATGCTAAATAATTTCTATTCGATGAAAATAAACTATTTTATTCAAAATGAATCCTCTCAAAGCAAAAATGTCACCTTTTTGTAATTCAAGAAGATTCATTTTGTTGCTTGTTAGCAACAGTTCATTTAATTCAAAATGAATCCTCTTGAGTTGCAAAAAGGTGAAAATTTTGCTTTGAGAGGATTCATTTTGAATAAAATAGTTTATTTTCATGGAATAGAAATTATTTAGCATCGAGTGGATTTTCACCTTGGCATATACTTGTGAAAAATTAGCTTGAAGAAAAAACTTATTTTTTTGAGTGTGTACCATATAATCATTACAGAAAATATGACACCTCTTCATAATGTTTAAATTATAATCCCAAAAAAACATTATTTAAATAGCCATAGTATTATTTATACTGTTACATCGTGTGACGTATGTTTTGATTGTACACATAAGAAATAAACAAATCAGTTATTAATCGAATGAATCAAAAGTGCTCGCAAAAGCATGTTATAAGATTTTGTAACGGACATAATTACGTTGTTAAGTGTGTTTAAAAAAGTTATATTTATAAGAATTTGGTAAATATTATAAAATTTATGAAATTCGGGAAGCATATATATTCAGACTGCGCGTTTCAAGAATCTGTTTCGAATATAGTATCTATTAGCACAGGTAATTCGTTCGTAAGGCCCACAGTAGGCCGTCTCGTGGCTCAAGCAAGAAAAATACAACTAGAACGTATAAATCTACTATAAAATATATAAAAATTCCATTAAAAGTTATATCTATGTTTTATCCATATTTCTATTAAAATACAGATAATCAATTTTGCAAATAGAGAAACTTATATTAGCAAAGTCTCAAGTATTCTACAAATCAATTACAGAGCGATTCAATTGTTACAATTATAATAATTCATACAAATTAATAAATAAATAAAAGTTTTATTTGTGAATTCGACTATTGGAAAAATATCATTTATCAATCCACAACTTGGCTATACCCCAGAAACCAGCTACACAGATCCAGCAGAGATTAAAAGTAAGGAGCATTTAATTTTAACAGTCATACAAATATTAGACAGGTGGCTGGTAGTGAGAGTACCAGATTGCACGGTAGAGCCTGCCACTATATCACATATGTTCTGTATTCTTATATTTTTGGAGCTCAGGAAATAACAATGCTATAAAAAAAAGTAAAAAAAATTGTTTATTCTAGACTTTCTTACCGCATAATTTGTATTATATATGCATTATGTTTCAAATACAATTGCGTAGTTTCCATTACCATTATATTTGTACTATTTTTCTAAACAATATTCTTATCTTGACTATACCAAATCTGCAGAGATTACAAACTTTACTAACGATACTACCAATGCTAAATGAATTGCTTGCTCACGTAAATAAGAATAGCGGTCAGATATATATTCTCTTATTGCTTTCTCAAAGAGAAAGCTTTGTAACGATGATAAAATACCTTTTCTGAGATTCGATGAATTTCGATGTTTTTGAGCTTCTTATGTATGTATGTATGTACGTATTTATGTATGTATGTATGTACGTATTTATGTATGTATGTATGTACGTATTTATGTATGTATGTATGTACGTATTTATGTATGTATGTATGTACGTATTTATGTATGTATGTATGTACGTATTTATGTATGTATGTATGTACGTATTTATGTATGTATGTATGTACGTATTTATGTATGTATGTATGTACGTATTTATGTATGTATGTATGTACGTATTTATGTATGTATGTATGTACGTATTTATGTATGTATGTACGTATTTATGTATGTATGTACGTATTTATGTATGTATGTATGTACGTATTTATGTATGTATGTATGTACGTATTTATGTATGTATGTATGTACGTATTTATGTATGTATGTATGTACGTATTTATGTATGTATGTATGTTTGTATGTATGTTTGCCTCAGAGGGTGGATGGTATCGGAGTAACACTCACTGCAGGATTGGCGGTCCCGGGGTTTCCCGAGCCCACATACTGACGTGAGACCTGCTCCCAGCCCGAAGGTGCCGCAGATGTGATGTCACGAACATCAGTGACGATTGGGAGAGGCATCGGGTGGCGAACCCGAAGACCTGCGTGGCTAGTTGCCTACGCGGGCGCTAAACGCGGTCAATTTCACGGATCGGACTAGGATAAGAGAAAGCCGTCGGCGTTTACCTTGGAGCGTCGAAACTTCGCAGCCAATCACACCATCCACAGATCCTCGGCAACAATTAGCGCAACCTAGCGCACCAAGCGACAGTCAGGAAGAGCAATCAACGTCACAGGCTCCTCTTGCTCCAACGTATTCCAATAATCATGAACACATACCGCTCATGCAAGCATCATCAACATCTGCGTAGGTGGATCTGGGCTTTCCGTGCCCGAATTGCGGTCGCTCCTTTCCCATCAGAAAAGAGTTAGGAGTACACCGACATAGCGCCCATCTGGAAATCGTCAACGAAGAGGTCAATGTGGATAGAGCAAAGGCGCGCTGGTCTGATGAAGAACTGAGAACAATATCAAGGAAGAAGCGGTAACGATAGTGAATGGAGGAGTCCACAAGATCAACGTGCATCTTATGAAGTTCATGGGAGGAAGTAGAACGCTATCGGCATATCAAAGTATACGCACAAGACCAGCATACAAGGAGCTGATCAAGGCAGCAATTGATGATTTGAAAGCTGTCCCAGAAGCGGCGCAGGCTATCTCAGCATCACCAAGTCGTATACATGAGATCGTTAGCGACACTCCTGCTTCTTCTGGAATATGCAACTCCACCTGTGCAATCGCAGTTTTCCCCAAGATCCAGTGCGTCAAGTTATCCACGGTGGAGTAACATGTATGACAGTATTCCCTCGGCAATCGATTGGGTGGTCGTCGAGAAGGTAGACGGATGGCATGTTGATCGTTTGCTGGCAATATGCTGGAGGGGATAGATGTGTTGTCCGCCTGCAGTGAGTGGCTTAGGATTGTTTTCCCGCCATCTCCTCCACCGAGGCCACGGAAACCACAAAGGAACATACCAGATGAGCGGCCCGTGCCACGAACGCAGGAACGTCGCCTCGAGTTTGCCAGAGTATAGCAGCTCTTTCAAAAGGACAAGTCAAGAGCTGCTAGGGAAATACTCGATGGAAAGAACGAGTCCATTCCCTCCGATATTCATGCTATGGCAGAATATTGGGGGCCGATGTTGACACAGGAGTCCACCGCTGTTCCTCGAGAATCGAGACCTGAGCATCGAGTTGACCTTCAGTATGTGTGGCATGCGGTGACGTGCGAAGAAGCGCAAGCTGTCAAGTTACCATCCAAATCGGCACCCAGGGTTAAACGGGATAACAGCAAGGCAATGTAAATCTGTTCCGGCGAGCGTAAAGGCCCTGTTTTTCAACGTAATCCTCACAAGAGGTGGATTCCCCCCAGAACTGCTGACTAGCAGGACGGTTTTCAGACCCAAGAAGGAGACGGGTGAAACACCAGCTGAGTTTCGGACGATCAGCATAGCCTCGGTGGTCGTCCGACACTTGCATAAGATAATCGCGGAGCGCGTGCTTGAGGCGAATCCTGTCGATCTTCGACAGCGGTACATGGACGACGGCTGCGCCAAGAACATCACGGCGTTGGCTACATTGTTGAATGACGCAAGACGCAACTTGAGGGAGATTCAATTCATTCATATTTCTTATCTCGCTTTTGCCCGGGCATACGACAGTGTAAGTCACGAGGCCATCGTCTCCATATTGGATGAAGCTGGCCTGCCACCTGGTTTCATCAGGTATATTGCCAACGTGTACAGTAATAACTCAACAGTTTTTGAGGTGCAGGGCTCTCTCTCGGAGCCTATCAAGGTTAATAGAGGGGCGAGGCAAGACGATACTCTTTCCACAGCGGTCTTCTGCCTTGTTGTTCATTGGGTATTAAGATCATTGCCCCAGTACATCAGATATGATCTAGGAGAATCGCGGAAAAATTCAATCGCATATGCCGACGATCTCTCTCTAGTCTCGTCAACCAGTAAAGGCATGGAACTTCTCCTGGAGGCGGCTGAGAGAAAAGCTGCATAGCAGGGACTCTCACTTAATACGGCGAAATGTGTGGCCCTGTCCATAGTGCTCGACCGTGCGCATAGAAAGTACAAGGTTCTGACAGAACCGCGGTTCAAGCTCGCTGATGGATCTCTGATTCGTCAGCTGACCCCTAGGGAAGAATGGCGGTATCTTAGAGTTGACTTCAGAGCGATTGGACCAAAAAAGCGGGGGGCATGCTCGATATCGAAAAAATCTTAAGTAGACAATTATCGATGCCAGCTCGATGTACCATTAACTAGATTTAAGTAGTATTTGGTGATTAATGTGGCATTCTTCCATGAAACCCAAGATTACAGATGCTTCCAATCATTAATATGTAATTAATAACTTTTCTGCTGTACAGAAAAGATTGCTGACCTACAAATCTCGCTAAATATCCGTAAAATCTACTAATTTAACATATTATTTCTGGTGGTGGAAAAATTTTTGCGTATTTTTCTATTCATTTGTACTCGAAGGAATACAGAACATATTAAAATATTAGGCATAGTTCATAAATATTATGAGGATGGTAAAAATGTAAAAATAATATAAGTTCACCCGTTATTTGTACAAGTTATTATATAATATTTATGAAATTAATGGGTTATATACAAATATTATAAGTTTCAATTATAAATACACTTTTTCATACAAAATAAATTTGGCTTATTTAAGCAGCATGAATGGTATTCAGCAGTAAAAGTTCAAGCGATACTCTATTAAATAAATGCTAATGAAAAAAATGCAATAAATTTAAACTTTCTAGAAATATTATTAAATTGATAAAATAAAATTTAATGTAAATCCCCCGTAGTGAATTTTTGTGATATCACCATAATGCATTAATTTGATTATTTTCATTATTGTATCTTGTTGTAAGTAGCATAACTTTGCATAGTAATTTGAACCATTATTCAAACTGAGCTCATTTTATAGGTATCGGTTCAAGGAACAATTTGAAACCTGATTTGGCCAATTTGCTTACGAAGATACCGCACTTAAGTGTTATTGTACACGGAGAGAAGAGATGTATTAAAAATGACTATTTACTGTATGAAAATTACTATTTTATGAAGGAATTGTGGAATTTACTTGCATTCTAATGAGTTTACTGTATTTTGTAGCAGTTATTGTTAAACGTATCTACTTTAGTAAAAACTGTCATTTATAGAATTTACAAAAAAGTGTAATAATTTGTGCTGAATATTATAGCAAGAAGTATTTGAAATTATAGTAATATTTGATATATTTTCCGAATACTATTTTTTTTAGTAAAGTTTACGTACTTACGTATTAAATTCTCGTAAATGTTTTAGTAAACCGTCTTCACTCAAAAACTCTAACCTCTAAAACTTATACGTAATCTTTTGCAATTGACCATGATACTTTTAATTCAATGATACAAGATCTTTTTCATTATATCAATACATGTAAGTTAATTAGAACTGTAACAGTGAATAAGTATATGATTATTTAATTAATGTTGACAAGATAAGCGTAAACGAAAACAAAGCCTAGTGTAACTTTTAAGGATGTTTCGAAGTATAGTAAACAAGGATCATGATGGCGCAGTAGGTAGAGCGTCCGCTCCAGGAGCTGAGGGTCGCCGGTTCAAATCTTCACAAGGTCGGGTTCTTCGGTAAAAATAATTTTATTTAAAATTTAAGTGTACAAATATGAAAAATATAATATCTAGAATAAATAACAGTCAGGGAAACATTAAATTGGAAATTTTTTTTATAAATGTGAATTTTAATATTAATATTTAATATTTCCGAAAATTACTATATTAAATAGTAAAAATTAATAAAATATAAGTATGTCCAAACATTACAACAGAAAATAGTAAAAATTCATTCATATATTAATAAGAATTGTAACATCGTTTCTCTCCGTGTAGATGTACACTTTCCTAACTAATCCTAAATAATGTTATTAATTTTTTTGAAAAAAAAGTAGCATATTCTCCACAAAATTAGCAAAAAGAACATTGTTGTATTTCTTTCTACAAAGTGCAATAATGTTAAATAAAAAATACATGAAAGTTAGAAGTTACGGAAAAAATAAAAAAATTCAATTTTTATGTGTCTACATAACTTTTTACACTTTTAACCTTAAGGTCTAAAAGATTGTTTATATATTTTGATGATTATTTGCAACAATTTTATCTGTCGCTCTGAGATTAAAAAATGTTGGTTTGCCCCATATTGAATATTTCACATATATACATATATATACACACACACACACATACACACACACACACGCACGCGTACACGCGCGCACGCACGCATCCACACACGTACGCACATATTGGTTCTACCAATAATTATAACAGCTTCACATCCTCATCTTAACATCTCCAGTTACATCTATTAACCATTATAGATAGTTATGTAACAGCCAATTTGAGATACGCGCAAAGTAAATCTATTCTTCTTTTTTACAGACAAAATAAGCTATTTTTTATGTTATACCACAGATGCTATCCTGAAGTCCGTAATCAAGGGGCGAGATAGGTAACGGTACAAAGCTGAGCGGGTGTTCCGACCCCTAATATACGCCGATTACACCTTTTTAATATAGAGTACATTTCTTAGAAAACAATATAATTATTAAATTCCCAAGTTCTGAAAGATTCGAGCAAAGTTTAAGTGCGATTTAATCTTTGTGAGAGGATCCAATCAATTGAATTGAATTCTCTTTGAGGTAAAAGTGCCAGGAGCAGCTACACTGGCTATAGACTGCTACCATTAATACTCTGTACTTTAATAGGTTTAGCCGGTGCGCGCGAGCGCGTGAGAGAGCTGGCTTACGTGTATATAGGCATATTGGTTCTATACCATATTTACAGATTATAGGATGCGAACGCGAAATATTCAATCCAATAAAGTGTAATCCTTGTTGCCAGGTTAGATTTACGCGCAGCGTAACCAGCTTCCATGCATTTTTTAATCTTGCTCAAAAATATCCCATCGTTAAGCTTTATGCTGTCATTTTACACCACTAGCTTTTCATTTCAACTTGCCATTCTAAAACTCGAATAACAATTTTTCAAACGTATCTGCCCTTTCACTCGACTCTTACTTCAAGATGTGCTTAACATCATTTCTCTATATAAGAAATAGGTTGAAGTTGAATTGTTGTTAGACATGCTATATAGATATATTGAAGTGGATATAACTATGTGCTAATAATGTAGCTGCAGTGGAGCTTTCATGCATCTGTGCCGTAAGCATCATAGGTATTAGGTAGAGGCGGCGCAGCTCCATGCAGCGCATGTTTTGGGCCTTTGTGACCCAGAGAACCTAATTAATTCCACGCTAATGAGTTAGTTCCCAGCTGGACTCGACGAGTAGGCTAGACCGGGATTCATTTGTATTGCCCCCGGCTGTGTTGCTATAGCTCGTTCCTGCTCGCTTCCCTTACACTTTCCTTGGGCGCACATTTCCACCTCTCGCACCTTCGTTGCCAAACTACTTCGTCTGCTCGAGTTTCATGCACTTGTGTTTAGATTAGATTTGATATTAATTGTTTACTGTGCTGCCCCCCTATGCGTATTAACTATATTATGTATATTGCCGATTTTTAAATTCACTTTTACTAAAACTAAGTATATATATATATATATATATATATATATATATATATATATATATATATATATATATATATATATATATATATATATATATTACTTTCGTCGTGCCTGCACTTATACTTAGTTTTAGTAGTAATTTTAGTATATATATATGAAGCATTCCAGTACTTTTTTTAAAAAAGTGGGTGCAGAGTTCTCGAAATTGGCTGGCTCCGACATATATTGTAGTACTACGAAAATATGAACATAGACTAATTATTATCCCCGGACACTCTCTAGAAACCGAGATATAGCCATTAGAAGTCGAAAAATGGGGCTTTATCGGGTAGTTTTGACCCATTTTCAAACTACCGTAAAATTCGAAATCGACGTCGTTTTTAATTTTCCAGGTTCCATTTTCTTCGTGTGTACAAGAGCTTAAGGTTAACGCTTCAGCCCAATAATATTTGAGGTATATAAGTTCGTATACAACTCCGAACGTACAAGACATATTTTTCGATTTTGTTGTTCTTTATCCATGTTTGACCTGCTGTAAAATTGCTTATTTTTGAAATTTTTTAAATTCTGGCTGTGAGATCGTATTCTATATGAAAAAAATTTGAGTTTCATTTTTTATACGTCCAAGAAGGTGCAAAAATGCCCAAGATACGGAGGCTTTAAATTTGTCTATTATTGAAAAACACGTTTTTTAGCAATTTTCAAAATCTTCTGGTCAAGTTCTATACGATTATTTTGTTTAACCTACGAGAAAAGTTTGTTTAAGTCATGTAGAAAATAATAACCGAAAAGGTCAGAGGATATAGTTTTTTTACAGCAATTGAAGGTTGAATTTAGCGATTTTTCTTTTACATTTTTGGTATTTTCAAACGACTTTTGAAGTTCATTCTGGCCGATTTGTGCAGCTTTTAGTGTATTCGCAAATTATTTGACCATCACCATTCGAAAACTGATATAAAAACCTTTAATTTAAGCCCTGGTAAAGTGCTCCGGAACTATTGGATACCTGCTGTGACCACTTGAACGTTTTTTGAAAAGTGCAGGTATAAAATCTATGATCCGCTGTGATACCTTAGCTTTCCATGGTCCTACGAAGTTCAATAACGGCTCAAATAGAAGGTTTTAAAGTCAGCTACTTAAATATATACCGTCACGGCCCCAGTTCCTGATCAGTACCCAGTTCCTGATCATTTGGTTACATTTATTAATATTTTGACTTTAATGTATACAAAATTGTTTTAAAAAAATAATTAGTAATAGACTATTTCGTAGTCATATAAAAGAACTTTAAAAGTTACTAGTAAAATACATTTTTAAGATAAAAAATGTTAAAGTTGGACGTTGTTGGCAACGTCATGATTAACACCATCTTACTGCAGTTGACTACAAGTGAACATGCAAAGAAATTTACATCATTTCTTTAAAATTTTGTAATAGATTGTAAAAGAACTTATGTATTTAAGTTATTCAACAGTTTATTCGTATAAATCACTTAAAACATTCATATAAAATATTATTGATATTTGTAAAAACGTGTGATTAGAAATAGAGTCCAAATTCTTATCGTTTACCCAATTCCTGATTAGTATTAATAACATGTTGTATTTGTGTTTAAAAATCTTAAAATACACAAATATTTGTAATAACATAATTCTATAAGTAGTTTTAATCCATGCGTAAATAATTTATCATGCAAAATTCGCAGAAAACGTGACAATAAATCACAACACTATGTGCCTTTTATAGGTTATAATATATGCTTGCACGCGAGTCTATATCGTGCAGTAAACAGAGTGCGAATAACCGAACCCTTTTACCTCGCCTACGTTTCACATTTATAATCACACAACCAAAAAATGTTATATTTTAGTATATCTACTGTATTAGTATTCATGCTTAATAAGTTTTTGTTTATCATATAAAATGCTTATACGTCAATAATATATGTGATCAGGAATTGGGTCTTGATATGATCAGACACTCCTCCCATACAAATCTTAAGTGATCAGGAATTGCTCCCACAGCTTTTTTTCTTTGAGGCTTTATATTTAACTTAATTTTGATTATTTATGTATTTTTTCATTTTTATATTAAAGATTAACAGTTATATTTGTTATTAGAAATTTAATTTTCCATGAATACCTCATATTTACGCTTTGACACAACAAATACGTGACGACATGCCTTAACTGATCAGGAACTGGGTCCTTGACGGTACTCTGCAAACTTCAAAATTCAGGAAAAAGTACTGAAAGAAGAAAATTATTTGAAAAAATTCATGAAGCCGATTTCTTTTATATCTAAATCGATTTCACGCGCATACGGGGAAAAATATTCTGCTCATCAGACGACATCATCATATTTTTATATTTTTGTAAATAAAAAATAATATCTCTTAACGTGCCAGAGAAATAAATAAAATACGAAAAAACACATTTTTGAGTTTAGGTTGCAAGAGGGGGACGGGAGGGGGTGGAGGGCGAAAACAAAAATCAAAAAATATTTTTACTACTATTTAACATATACTAGTTTATACATTCCACCATCAAAAATAGTATAAAAATTGTGATTTTTCTATACTATATTATAGATAGATACAGATTCAGGATTGTAAAAATAAATTATGTCATTATTACATCATTTTTAAAAAAATTACAAAGTAATAATATTTTTAATATAACATTATCTTTGGATTTTTTCGTGTAATATTAAGTAGCTTTATTCGTTACCATTCTGCAAACAAATAAAAAAAAACTCATTTAAAATCACAAAAATTGATAAACAGACACCCAAACCCCTAATTTTTGAGGTTATAGGATTACACCCCATCAAGCAAGAGTTATAGATTTTCAAAATTCACTTTTTCCGAAATTCATTCGAATTGACATTATTGATTGTTATTTAATATCTTGTTTAGTAAGCTCTAAAGTAGTTTTGAATCACTGAATTTAATTATAATTTGTATATTTTGAGTGTCCCACTACTGCTCCCTCGCAAAAATATGGGACCAAAACTTGGACACCTAATTGTACAGAAAATAATTATTGTTTTCACTAAATACAACTTTAATCATATTCATGAGCATGTCATCTATTGATAAAAACATTATTTTGGCACTGGTAGAGTAAAATATTTATTTGGATACGCACAATTACGTTGAATATAATTTCAGCCGTAGATTTGTAATAATTCATATTCATTTGAATAGTTGATACCCTAAACAATAGATAAAAAATGTTACTATAACGAGTTATGGTTGTATTTTTTATGAAAACAGTAATTTTTCGTCTGTGTCCCACTATTGGTCATGATTTTTTATTTGTCCAGGTACTGATGCTTTTACCTTATTCAGCCAATAACCTGGCACCTAACAAATATTCTCTGAAATTTTCAAGGCATACATCAAGTATTACTCAAGTGTTCGTTGTCCAAAAGAAAAAGATTTTCTTTAAATTTAGTTTTTTTCTCAAAAATCCAACCGTCCTATTGCCTAAAATTTTTCAGGAATATGCCTGTATATAGAACAAGTATTCAGTAAAAATTTCACTGACTTTTATCGTATAGTTTTTGAGTAATAAATGATGAAAAGACAAATATTGACACACTGTATAACAACTGAAAAATGACTCTTATAAAATTGTTTACGGTTCTAAAATGATGGATGTTATGAGTAAGGTAGTAGACCCGGTTCTCGATGGGTATCCAGTTGTCGATAACTCGAAAGAATAATACGATTTTAGATATATTTTGAACAATTTTTCTGTACGAAAAAATTATTTCTATATTAAGAATATATCATTCAACAAATATTTTAAATTATAAAAACTCATTTAGTGCTACTTGTTAAATAAAAATTCATACTTCTGGGTACTCTCAGATTTTATGCGTTTCTTGACGTTTTCTTAATCACGGCCGTATCAAAAAGCAAACTTTAAAGTTACATTTTTGTACTAAATTGAATGTTTTAAAAAACTGTAAAGCCAAGATTAGTTTTAAATTCAGCAAAATAAGTGAAAACAAAATGTAAAATTATGATTTACTTACTTATAACTATTTTTATTCATATATCGACAACTCCATCTTAATTACGTGTATGTATACAGTTGTCAATAATCAGATAATATACATAAAATACAAATAAACTTGTCTTTAAATGTTATTTTAATGCTTAAAAGTACTTAAGCACTACTTTTAATTAACAATTATGTATTTATAATAGTCAAAATGTGTATGTTATTTAATCAAGTTTTGACATAACCAAGAACCTAACCTCCATATTCGACTTGTTGATATATCGAGAACTGGGTCTTTTGCACCTATCGAGAATTGCTCCGATCCGTAAAATGGTTATCGACCACTCGGATTTTTTTTGTTTATTGAATTTGGATGTAAACATTAAGTTAAAATTTCGTTTTTTCGGATTATTTGTTAAATGAGTGTGTTAATTAATAGTTAAAAACAAAAAATTTCATTTTTTTCTAAATTAAAGCATTTTCTATAGCGAAATAAGTTGAGTCTGTTACTAAGCTATCGAGAACAGAGTCAACTACCTTACATATTTGTTTAAAAAATTTACTTCCCAGAAAAAACCGAAATTTGAAAATTCTTTTAAAGTTTGGGAAACTTATACCGCAGATTGATCGAATGGTGATATGCCACATACTAACGCACACACACAAATACACACATACACATACACGCACACATACATACAGTCATTTTTTATGACTAGTCTATTCGGACTTCCCAAGGCAGAAAACATGTTTATACGATAAAAAAACAGAAAAAAATGTTCACCATCACAATGCTTTCTCTTTCGGAAAGCAAAACTAAAATAACATGAAATACTGTTAAAAAATATTAAAATGCACATTTTGGCAATAAAGTCATATTTAGCTTCAAACAACTTTAAGTATATGGGCTTACTAAAATCTGAAAAGATTCACGATCTTTTTACATACGGAAAGGAACATTTTGCCGAAATAAAAAATTTCTTCTTCTTTTGTTCTCGATTTCCCAGAGAATCATCCATATATATAGATATATATGGATATATCTTCCTATATTATATATTTGTTACGGTGTTTATGGGTATTGAGCCCCGCCACTCCTCCACCCCTCGCAACTGCCCCACCACAGCCACTCAACTAAATAACGTGAAATTCGTTCAAAATTTACGTTATTTTGTAATATGCATTTGCCCCTCCAATGCAATAATGCAATTGCCCCTCCACCCTCTACACGCTTCTCCACGCCCCACCACCACCCCTCCACCACCCCCTTCACTTAACTAACTTAATACTTAATACATATTCTACATTTTCTATTGGTTCCAAGGATAATGATTTCGCTTCTCATGTCATTAATTTAATGGTAGTTGTTAATGTTTGTACGGAAATCTTCCATACAATTCAATATTTATTCATATTTCCTCATAAATATCGCAATCGATTAGAACACCTCACATCAGTTATAGGTCCTGAATAATAGATTTTAATAAATATAAATAATTGTAATTTTCAATAATATTTTTTAAGGTATAAAATATTTTTTTTATAATTAATACATAGAAAATAGTAGTTCTTTAAAATTAACAACTAGAGTCCACGACCTGCGGGAAGTTATTTTCGCTGAGGCTTCAGGAAGTGGTATCTGGTACCTAAAAATCGTACCTATACTTCGAATGATAACTCTGTAAGTTTTTTGTTGGAGAAATGATACAATTAGATAAAAGAGCTTATTACAAGAACTTTATTCTAAGCTTTGTTTCATATAAAAATATTATTCTGTTGCAAAGTTATGAACAATCAAAAATGTTAAATTGAGTAGTTTTTCATGCATTTTTTGTCATCATTTTTTATTGTTCATAACTTTGCAACAGGACAATATTTTTATACGAAACAAAGCTTAAATTAATGTTCTTTTAGTCAAATTTTTTATCGTATTATATCATTTCTCTAGCGAAAAAACTTGCAGAGTTATGATTTTAAGTATAGGTACCTTTCTTTACTAAAATAACGCGTATTTTGAATCCAAAAGGTCGTATCTTAACTGGTGTTTTTTGGACTTTGAGGTTTGGATATCTCAAGAAAAAGCAGACTTAGAGCAATTCTGAGGTCAGATTCGGATTCAGCGCATCAAAACCCTTCAGAAAAGTATAATATGGTTTCTGGGTTTTGAGAAAAAAAAGTTGTTGGCCTGTGATATAATCGTTGTTACTTACAACAAAGTGTAGAGGCCCTTAGAGCGCATTTATAGTAAGGCGCGGAGTAGAGTCTCGACGATATATATAAATATATTTTTAAATAAGTAGCAGATGATACAACTAGAATACTTGACGCACCTAGATACAACCTTGTTGCTTCACCATAAGTGAGAATCCACATAAGCGCAATCCCGTGCTGTACTGTGCTATGCTGTGCTGTACCGTACGATTTTAGATCCGAGAAGTCTCTCATTCGGAGAAGTAATATTTCATAAGAAGTCTCTCATTCGGAGAAGTAATATTTCATAACTATCATTTAGATTATTTAATAAGCGAAGAATTTTGATGAAAGAACAGATTAAAAAATATCTATGGTCTTTAAATTAATATTTTAAAAGTATTATTTAGTTTCTTTAATAAATTAATAAAATTTTAATAAAATATTAAAACAAAAACGTTATCAGGTAAGGTAATGAAGAAATTAAATGTATGATATGATTATATGAATAAAGAGGTTAAAAACTAATAATGTAATAATAATTAATTTTATAATTAGATAATTATAGATATATTAATTGAGATTTCTAATAAAATAATATTCAAATAAAATTAATTCTTGCAATACACAGCTCATAACACTTTATATATAGTATATAGATCTTTCTCATGTATATATATATATATATATATATATATATATATATATATATATATATATATATATATATATATATATATATATATATATATATATATATATATATATATATATATATATATATATATATATATATATATATATATATATATATATATATATATATATATATATATATATATATATATATATATATATATATATATATATATATATATATATATATATATATATATATATATATATATATATATATATATATATATATATATATATATATATATATATATATATATATATATATATATATATATATATATATATATATATATATATATATATATATATATATATATATATATATATATATATATATATATATATATATATACATGTACATATAAAAGTAAAAAGGACAAAATGTATAATAAACATTCAACATAAATTATACGATTATTCTCATTAATAGTATCATAAAATCAAATTTTTTCATTTTGTTTTAATATTTTATTAAAATCATTAATTACTAATGAATGTAAATAATACTTTTAAAATAATAATTCAAAGACGATAGATACAGATGAAGATAGATTTGATCTAAAGCACAGCAGAACAACAGCACGAGATTGCGCTTAGTAAGAGTCCACATAAGCGCCTTCCCGCATTGTGCTGTGCTGTGCTGTGCGATGCTGTGCTGTCCAATTTTTAGAACGGAGAATTCTTTTGGGGGGGGAGAAAGAGAGAGAGAGAGAGAGAGAGAGAGAGAGAGAGAGAGAGAGAGAGAGAGATTAAGAAGGTAACGAATGTCTGGTCCCAGCGGGTAAGATTGTGCCTGCACGGCGATCGCTGAGGATCGTCCGGGGCTGCTTTTTTCCCACCACTGATCACATGAGTGTTCGATAAAAGGTGGGAGCTATGGGGCGACAGGGGCGGTTGCCCTCGCTCGGAC
The DNA here is from genome assembly GCA_949152435.1 of Gastracanthus pulcherrimus. NCBI lineage: Eukaryota > Metazoa > Arthropoda > Insecta > Hymenoptera > Pteromalidae > Gastracanthus > Gastracanthus pulcherrimus. The sequence continues at coordinate 487,809 of OX424576.1, forward strand.
GGTTCGCCACAGAGACGCTCGGTAGCGGAAAACATTGGAAAAGCGGTATCCATGGATAATAAATTATTTAACAAAAAGCGACTCTCGATACAAGCAGAAGAGGTAAAATAAAAACGATTGCTGCTCACTTTTCGTTCGTCTGCCAAATCGACAACAGTTTAAGAAACTGAAATCATTATATTCCTTATATTTGTTTCTTTTCAATAAAAGTGTATTTTTCAAAGTTATTGCTGTCGATTTCTTTGTGCGCGAAAACTACAAATAAGTAGTGTAAAATTATACGTATAACTATATATATATATATATATATATGTACAATAGGTGTCTCTGTCGTGTCTTAGAGGTCCAATGATCGTGGCGCTACGCGCAGGGTCTTCTATCACCCCAGTCGTGGCACCGAGCGTTCAACCGTGCGGATGTGTACATGTGTTCCTGCCGTGTTCTTCCTTGCGGTTATAAATAAATCGACTGTTCGTACATTTACACTCTCTACCTCCGGGTCGCCTAACCTATTGTTATCCGATACATCCAGTTTACTTGAAAGTTCCTCCCTATATTTAGTTTTAATTAGCGGGTCATTTAATTTTTCGAGGTTAAATTCCTCTGTTTTACATGTTTTATTCTTATTTTTGTTTATTAGTAAACGAGCCCTAATCTTGGCTATAACAAGAAAATGATCTGAATCGCAATCGGCTCCACGGTAAGTTCGAACGTCAAGAATGTCAGCAGGGTACTTTGTGCCTGTCTAAGTGAATAAAACATGTTCTTTTGATTATCATCGTTATCGTTACTCACGTCATTATCGTTACTCTCGTCATGTAAACTTTCTTTTCCCGTGGTCAGTCTAAAATTTTCCTCCTTTCCAACTTTCGCGTTAAAATCTAGCAATATTTTTGCGTCATGGGTTGAAAATCTATCAAACATCTACTCTAGTTTTATGTAAAAAGAGCCTTCGACTGCATCGTTCGTGTTCTCCGTTGGGCAATAGACATTAATAAATACGCACTTGTACCATCTTTTGACGGTTAGGAACCCTATGCGATCATCAATAAGTTCAAAATTAATTCCCGTACGCATTACTCTATTACTTACTAAGAAGCCCGTCCCTAGATTCCCTGACTTTTCCAATCCGCTATATAAAATTGTGTATTTATTTATAATTTATGTCGGGCCTCCTCGTCGCCTAATCTCCTGTAGAGCTACTATATCTAATTTATATCGATCTGCCTTCCTTGTTAGCACCACTAATCGCAAGTCCTGAGCTAAACTACGCACGATCAATGTGCCCACCCTTAACTCCGTTATGGTTCTATTGCATGTTTCTTCTACGATAGTCCCCTCCCGAATATCCGAATAGGGGATACCTTTATGTCCGGACTTGTATTTTCCCAGAGAAGAATTCATGACTTACGAAGAATACATGAAATCCGGTGTAGGTTCACCACGCCTACTACTCGCACCCCGTGACCTGTGTAACATTTGTAGATGCTCCGAATTGAATCATGTTGGTGACTGATCCCATGTATGTTCATTTTAGAAGAAATTTTCTTAAAAGATAGCTATTTTCTGTAAATTAGAAAAAATTAATTAATTTATGCTTAAATTATAATTTGCGTTTATTATTTTATTAGCTATATTTTCAGTTATATATTTTGCTTACTATTTGAAGTTCAGATCGACCCAGTTGTGCACTGTAATATTTTAACGACTGTTTGCTAGTTAAAATCATCGTCCATCAGTTATTGTCCCAAACAATTCATTGTTGTTATTTTTATGTTTTTGTACAAAGTTATATCTTAAAAAACCTTGAATTTTTATGAAAAATTCAAAAATCTGTGAAAGTTAGAAAAAGTATAAGAATTACTATTATTTGTGTGAAGAATTAAAAATTCAAACCAATTTAACAGCCTTTCAATTTGCTTTATAATTAGAAAGCTACTAATAATCAGTATTAAAAGTTATATATATGGGTATATATGATAGTACACATTCATGTATGCTTATATATTGTTATAATTTGTTTATGCTCATACACGAATTGATTAAGGTAGGACTATGCTGCAAAGACAAACTTTTTTTATTGTTCAGTCCTTTTTTTTCTTTTTAAGTGGCATTTAGAACTCGAAAGTTCATCGCCTCATCTACGCAAGCCTTCCACGTTTCCCTATTTTGTGCCAACCCCATCCATTTCGCGCCCTCCCGCCCAATTTCAGTTACGTCTGCTTTTACGTTATCCTCCCATCTGCGTCTAGGTCTACCTAGAGGTCGCGTTGCTTTCGGTTTTCCTTTCATTATGCGCGCTGCCGTACGATCATCGCCCATTATTGCCACGTGCCCTGCCCATCTTAGTCTCCGTGATTTTATTATTCTGTTAATATTTAGTGACGCGTACAAATTATGTAGCTCGTCATTGTGCAGTTTCCTCCACTCCCCAGTTTCCTCATCTTTCTTTGGCCCGTATATTTTCCACCGAACCTTATTTTCAAATACCCTTAAACGATTTTCTTCCGCTTTAGTGAGCGCCCAAGTTTCGCACCAGTACAAGATTACCGTCATTATTATAGTCCTATATATCCTTATTTTTACATTTTTCGACAGTAGCTTTGACTTAAGTAATCTATTCACAGCGTCGAAGTAGGCATTACCCGAATGAAGTCTCTTATTAATCTCGGCTTTACTTTCGTTTCGATCAGTTATAGTTGTACCTAAATATCTGAATTCGCTAACCTTTTCAAAAGTGAAATTTCCGACTCTGAGATCCCCCTCTCTTTCGCGAATGCCCAGTTTCTCCATGATCATATATTTCGTTTTCGATTCGCTCACTTCTAACCCCGTGTCTTTAGCCGCATTTATAAGGATTTTCGCGTTTCTCGCCACCGTTTCACGATTATCTCCCACTATATCCAAGTCATCCGCATAGCCTAAAATCTGCGTTGTTCCGTTGAGTGTTGCGCCTAGCTCGCTAGCCTGCATTTTTCTAACAACATACTCTAGCGTCAAGTTAAAGAGTACCGTTGAAAGTCCGTCTCCTTGCTTCAAACCGTCGCGTATCATGAACGATTCGGATACATTACCACCTACTCGGACGTTTCCAGTGCTTCCGTTCAGACATATTTGAATTAATTTTACGAGTTTTTTTGGTACGCCAAGGAGCACTAGGATTTCATACATTTTACTTCGTTTTACAGAGTCGTACGCTTTCTTAAAGTCCACAAATAGCTGGTGTATAGTTTCGCAATATTCCCACTTTTTCTCTAATAATTGTCTTATGGTAAACATTTGATCGCTCGTCGACCTGTTGCGCCGGAATCCACACTGATAATCTCCTATTATATCTTCCGCGAATGGTGCGAGTCTGGCCTGTATTACGTTTGACATAACTTTGTAGCAGGTAGCTAAAAGTGAGATTCCCCGGTAGTTATTGCAGTCTGTTTTATCTCCCTTTTTAAAGATCGGTATGATGATAGATTCTTTCCAATTTTCTGGTATTGTTTCATTTCTCCAAATAGCACATACTAGATCAAAAATTTTAGATGTAAGCGCGATGACCCCATATTTAAGTAGTTCAGCTGGTATAGAATCGTTTCCTGCGGCCTTATTGTTTTTTAGCTGTTTGATCGCGGCCTCTACTTCTTTGTAGGTCGGTTCGTCCATATGGAGTTCAGCAGTGTGGATTTCGTCTCTCATTTCCTCGGAGTTTTCATGCACGTTTAATAACTTATCGAAATAGTCTTTCCATAATTTCAATAGTTCATTTTCGCTTGTCACGAGGTTCCCATCCTTATCTTTCATTAACTGCGATCTACTCTAAAAACTCTTCCTACTAGCGTTTATTCCTTTGTACATTTCGCGCGGATTATTTTCCTTACTATTAGTTTCTATTTTTCTAATTTCATTTCTCTGGTACTCGCGTTTCTTGTTTCTGTAAATCACACCCACTTGCTTTATTATTTCATGGTATTCTTCTACGGCCCTACCGCTTTCATTGTGTACGCTATCTAATTTAGCCTTCTTGCGCCTTTCAAACCAGAGTTCGCACTCTTCGTCAAACCATGGTTTGCTCTTCGGCTTTTTTTTCTTACCCAGTACTTTGTTCGCGGCCCCTTTTATAGTTTTTTCGATAGCCCCCCATAACATGTTCGCATTGTCAGCTACTCCCGTCTGTGCATCCGTTTCCTCGAGCACCTGAAATCGGTTGCTAACTTCTACTTGGTACTTGATTCGCTCTACCCCGCTTCGTAGTTTTTCAATATCAAAGGTTTCTACTTTGTTCGCTTACTATTTTGACCGGCTACTAATCTGGCTCTTAATTTGGCCACTACTAGATAATGATCCGAGTCGCAATCCGCCCCCCTATAGGTCCTTACGTCGAGTACATTGGTGTGGCGCCTCTTATCAATAACAAAATGATCGATTTAATTGTGCGTAGCCCCGACCGGCGATATCCACGTTGCCTTGTGTATATCCTTGTGCTTGAAGCACGTGGTCTTGACTGTAAGATCTTTTGCGGCCGCGAAATTTATGACCCTAATACCGTTATCGTTGCTGGTTTCGTGCAGACTTTCTTTGCCTATAGTGGGCCTAAACATTTCCTCTCTCCCTATTTTAGCATTGAAATCCCCCACTACTATTTTGGTGTCGTAAGATGCGAATTGATCTATTAATTGCTCTAAAGTTTCATAATAAAGATTTTTGACTTCTTCCTCTTTGTCCTCCGTAGGACACTGGACGTTAATAACCACGTAATTATACCACGCTCCTTCGATGATGATATACGAAAGTCGGTCATTCACGAAATTGCAACTTTTAACGGAATGTATGATGCTTTTGTTAATAAGAAATTCGGTGCCTAGGGAATACCCGCTCGCGCCCCCATATAAAAAGGTGAAGTTACTAGATCCTAGCATCGCGTTATCTTTCCATCGGGTTTCTTGTATTGCTACCAAATCTAAATTGTACCTCCTAGTTTCATTTATGATTTCCCGGAACGCGCCCACTCTGTGTAGACTGCGTACATTCCAGGTTCCCACCCTTAAGTTTCTTTTGGCTTTAGTTTGGTTTTGTTTTCTTTGAGCCATGATAGTAAGTTAAACCCGCGCGTTTTGGATCCTGTTCCGATCGCAGGTGAGTCCATCCGTCTAGGGGTGATAACCCTCGTACCTCCCTAGCACTAAGTATGAGAGCTTTCCGACTTTGGCGAGGACATAGTCAACTCGTCGTCAGACACACTCGGTTTCATTCTCATATCCACGCCCCCCTGCAAGGCAGCGCGCCTTCGCTGGCTTCGGTGCCGTATAAGACCAGGTGGTGAATCATTCTACACATCCCCTCTCAGGGCAGTTGCCATCGTTCCCGCATCCTCCACGACAGCAGGATTTTTGGTACATTTTTTGTTTGAAATGTGTGGTAAAAGAGATAGATTACAGAGTAAGGTAGAAGAAGAAAGTAAGATTTTGTATAGTGTTTGTTGGCTCATCACACCCACGCCTGGGCCTCTCGGCTGTCCGCGACTACTTATTCAATTTATTCGCAGCTAACCTCTTTCTCAGGGGTCGTTCCTCTATCCGCAACCTGAGGACGCGCTGTGTAGTGGTGATAGGCACCCACTTAGGGTAACGGCGTTGCAACATTATTGCAATATTAAAAGATATTAATAGGTTATATATTAATTTTTAGTTCAATATATCGATTATTTTAAAAATTATTGTAAAAAATCATTTTCTTTTAACAAAAATGACCAGTTTTCAAAATGTCACTTGCGCATAGCATTTTGACAAAAAGATATGAAAAAAAATTGAGTAACTCCTTTTTTTGGACAACAAAAGAAACTGTGGACAAAATTTCAAAAATCGTCTTCTACTTCTTTTAAACAATATAGTTTTCATTTGACTTATGGAAATGCTTAAAAATCTGAAAAAAATTCATGAAAACTTCACGCGCAAGCCACTTTTAAAATTAGTTGCGAAAAAAACACGTTTAAAGTTTCAATCTTGTATGTTATCTAATGTAAATTGCTTTACTAACATGCGTATAACTTTGTTAAACCATGGAGTTATGGCGTCTGATAGGTTTCAAAACATTCTTACAAATACAAAAATTAAGAAAATTCAATAAAATTTTTTTTCATATTCTTATAAAAATACACCAGAGTCCTACCTTAATCAGAAATTAGAAGAAAACATTTTTGGACGTACCATCTGTATGATACCTCAAGTTTATGGGTACCTATACATGTTTTGAGCCGATTTATAATATTTTACATTTTGTTTGCAGTAACATAACGTAAAAACTTATTTAAGAATTTACATAAGAATTTGCATAACATCTTACATAAGAACTTTTATATGGATTTATGCAATAATTTGCACAAGTTCTTACGTAAGTTATTATGTAAGATCTTATGCAAATTCTTATGTAAATTCTTAAATAAAATCTTACGTAATGTAAGAGCAAATTTTTTTAAAAAGTGTTAAGAACGGTTTGAAACATATCTAAGAGCCCTAAACTCGAGGTATCATCCATACGATACGACCAAAGATGGCATTATGTATATAAACAACGAATATTAAAATTTTTTTAGTAATTTTGACAAATTTACTGAATTTGTCTTACGAGATCATATATATATATATATATATATATATATATATATATATATATATATATAAATTTCAAACCATTACCTTTTGGTTGAATTGGTTTCTCTTACCAAAGTTAGACTCTTATGGGATTTAACTTGTAAATCTGTTTCTGATAGAATAGGCCAATTTCTTTTATTCTTTTCTCATATATGTATATACTGCAAAGCAATATATACAAGAAAGAAAACTGGGTGAGGACGGAAAGTACAGATGTTTACCTACCTATATATATATATGGGTCAATCCATGCCAAAACGCACACGGCTCTGCCCAAAAATGGTAAAGACTTAGAAAAACTTGTATAGGGTCAAAATTTAGCGTTTTTTATGTAGAATCAATAGCTATGTGGCGCTTTTCAAAATTTTCAAAATGGCGGTCCCAAAAACCCGATTTTCTGACCAGTTTTCTGAAAATTTTCCGATTAATCGTTCATAAAAATATAGATAAAAGACGAAAATTGTGAGTAAAGGTCATTTTATATGTTTTCGGATACGCTGAATCCGAATCCGCTGACCGTTTAACCTTATCACTGCAGGATTTGCTCTAAACTCAAAAAATACATCACAAATGCTCAAACAGGCATGATTATGGCTAGATAAAGGTTCGTGACGATGCATTTGTTCGTTTCAAGGGTCGCGTATTTCAAACCCAAGGTCCGTTCAGCTCGTTCAGTCCAAAATTTGCTCCTAGCCTCAAAATATTTTTCAAAATCGCTCAAATAGGCATGATTACGGCCAGATTAAGGATCGTGACCATAAATTTATACGTTTCCGAGATCGCTGATTTTAAGTCTAAGGTCCGTTTAGCCCGACAAGCCCAAAATTTGTCGCTAACCTCAAAAAGTACTAAAAAACGCGACGGCTAACGGAAAAGGCCCACATGATGGCCTTGGTGTAACTCTTAAAATAGGAGCTAGGAACGCAAGCCTCCAAGCATCAGCAATCAACAGCATTTTAACAGCTAAGCAGCTTTATGAGTGGGCATGACAGTCAATAAAAAATATAAATTTCTTTTATTATTCAAAAGTAACACATAGCAATACTCAAAGAAGATTAAAAAGACGATTTGATGAGGCTCCTTCTGTCCCACAAATTTCAAGCAATCACTGTTTTATTCCACTACGAAACAAGAGTATTATTATCAAAAAAATTTCAAGTGATAAAAAGGAAGTTGTTGTAGAGATTTAAAGTATAACAGTCCATTTCTGGCCATGAACCTGCCCATTTGAGCGTTTGTCAGGTATTTTTTGAGGTTAAAAACAAATTTTTAGCTGATGGAACTAAACGAACTTCGGATTTGAAATCAGTGACCCCAAAAACGTATAAATATATGGTCACGATTCTTCATCTGGCCGTCATCATGCCCGCTAGGCATTTTTGTAGTACTTTTTGAGGTTAGCGACAAATTTTGGGCTTGTCGGGCTAAACGGACCTTAGACATAAAATCAGTGATCTCGAAAACGTATAAATTTATGGTCACGATCCTTAATCTGGCCGTAATCATGCCTATTTGAGCGTTTTTGAAAAATATTTTGTGGCTAGGGGCAAATTTTGGATTGAACGAGCTGAACGGACCTTGGATTTGAAATACGCGACCCTTGAAACGAACAGATGCATCGTCACGAACCTTTATCTAGCCATAATCATGCCTGTTTGAGCGTTTTTGTAGCGTACCCGAAAACATATAAAATGACCTTTACTCACAATTTTCGTCTTTTATCTATATTTTTATGAACGATTAATCGTAAAATTTTCGGAAAACTGGTCAGAAAATCGGCGGTTTTGGGACCGCCATTTTGAAAATTTTGAAAAGCGCCACATAGCTATTGATTCTACATAAAAAACCCTAAATGTTGACCCTATACCAGTTTTTCTAAGTCTTTACCATTTTTGGGCAGAGCCGTGTGCGTTTTGGCATGGATTGACTCATATATATATATATATATATATATATATAGGTAGGTAAGTAAACATCTGTACTTTCAGTCCTCACCCGGTTTTCTTTCTTGTATATATTGCTTTGCAGTAAGATATCCTTCTATAATCGCACATTTTTTCTTCCCCATGAATTAGTAGCGATTTACTAAGACACTTTACTTGTACTAATAAAAAAATAAAACAAAAGTTATGACTGGCCAGAATCGTAGCTTGACTAGCAGCAACAGCGCGCTGGTTTTAATCGGCCAGAAAAGGCGAGGATGGATCCTGATTGAGTAAGCGAAGTACGTTATGCTGAGTAATTCAGCAAAAGTTGCTTGGCTCGGCCACACTAATTGGAAGCGGCCTTTTACTCGCGCGAAGGGGTACATTTCGATCAGTTCGAGCCGCGGCCGCGGGCCAAAGGGGATAGAGGGAGAGAGAGAGAGAGAGAGAGAGAGAGGGAGAGAGAAGGTGAGCGTGTGTCGGCTCCGCCGCGGCCGGGGGTGACTGGCTGCGACAGCTCGGGTCGCACAAAGCCAGCTTTTTAATTGGATAACATCATATCGATGCGCGTTCACACGCGTGCCTCAACTTTTCCCATCGGCTAACGCATCGAAAAAAACGAAAAAACAGAGTAACAAAGAGAAGAGAAGGAGAGAAAGAGAGAGAGAGAGATAGAGAGAGAGATGGTAATATAACCAACTGCACAGTCGTATCGGTATCGATAGATATTCGCTGCACTCGTTAACGCTCGTGCAAGTTTTCACCGCACAAACGAGAACTGAGCCACACGATTACAAAAAAGAAAAACAATGCGCGACCGTGTGAAAAGACGTGCGGTGCTATTTGAATTTTGGTTATTATGGAGCAAAACTGCTTTAACTTCTTCCTACTTTCTCTTACCTGGTTTTCTACACGGAGAGCTATGGTCCCACATGCAAGCAGAACAAATTTACATTGATCAACATTCTTAATCCAATTGAAAGCCCTACAATATGTCGCATCGACAAGCAGACAGTCATTTCGTCGCAGCTTAAGTTGCAACCGAGTGAAACTGAGTATCCATGACTGTCATAAATACATAGTCGTTTTCCACAATAATGAAACTGAAAGATTCATAAGGCGTAAATTAATTTATGTCAGCCGTTTACCGAGAAGGGCTAGAAAAAGTCATGCTAGCTGAAAATGAGACAATGCAAGCATCTTGCTGCGAAAGATAGCGGCCATTGTTATGCGTAATGCGGGCATGGAAAGTAAAAAAGCGTTTCTAGATGATGTACACAGCTAACCGTCCGCCAAGAAGCAAGTGGATCAGGACAAGACTGTTTGTCTTCCATTACGCGAGGCAAAGCAGATCATTGTTTGCAAACTGCCTATAACCAACCAAAATTCACTTTACTCCTTTTATTCCACCCCTATTACTCCGATTCTACACGAAGCTATTGTAGTTTGCTACTCGGTTCTGGTCCTGGTTCACCTTCCTTCTGTGCTTATCACCCATGCCTCCTCCTCTCTCCACTTTTCATTTTCTCTCCCTCTCTCTTTCTACCTGAATGCCAGAGGGAAATCCTTGAATCTATGAATCTCTCCTATTAAGTTAGATAAGTCTCCAAATTACCCAATGCCATAGAATGCCTGGCTTTGTATTCCACCAGTATCTACTCTTCCACTTTTTCTGCTATACGTTCGTAGTTGAATTTAACTAACTGACGCGGTACTGAACATTCAGATTATTTTATTCGATTTCGGGTAGCAATAAACTTTTCCTATATATTGAAAGAAATCATTTGCTGCAAGGCATACTTTTAAGCATTGTTTGTAATTAGCGCATTGCCATTAAATTTTCAGGTTTGGCGTTTTTCGACTTTTATACTAAAATCAGAAATATAAGTTCATATGCGCAATCAAAATATATACTATATTCAAACTTCAAATACCCTTTGTTATCGTGGTATGAATTTATTTATGTTAATTTTTATTTCAGTTTTTACTTCTGTTTCTGTCAAATGTGACAAATATAACGCAATAAAACCTAATTACTGATGGTATATTGACGTCAATTATTTTTTGTATGAACTTGACAATACAATAAACTATTACGCTTTTTTTCAAAAAAAATTGTTCAGCTTGAAAAGAAATTATAATTTTATATTTTTTTTTTGTTAATTCTCTAATTACTAATATTTAACTCGCTTTTGTTATTTTATTTTTATACCAATATTATTTATAATAATTGTTATTATATATGTATTCTTAAATACTTAATAACTATTATTTTTGAGGATTACAAACCGCAATTGTTAGTAATTAGTATTTCAAAATTTCTATTCTGATTTAAAGTAATAGGATCCTAATATACTCTTAATTAATTTGAGATAAGTATTATAAATAATTTATAATTCTGTCAATTTATTTATAAATGTGTAGATATGAATTTGTAAATTTTCATATACATAGAGCGTTCAGTACTCTTGCGCTAAAAACTAAATATCGCTGCCTCACTCGTGCACACGTACGCTCCCCCACCCTACTATGAATCCGGAACGCTAAAACGCTTTTATGTGAGAATTGACAGAATTAGCGATCCATTCAAGAACTACCCTTTCGGTGGTTGTTTGGTGGTGTTTTATGATCACCTGCTTCATAAAACTTAAGACCTGGGCTTATATTTTACCAATTATTGGTGCAATCATCCTCCTTCCTCCAATAGTGGTTACTTCGAAAAGGTACACTTTGCAGCCCTAGTAGAAAAATTAAACTGAAATAAAACGTAATAAAAAGTAAGAATATATACAAAATGGCAAGAAAACGTTAGAATGAATTACGGGTCCTAGGATTTATTTTTGGGTACCAGAAACCTCCTACCGAAGTCTGACCAAAATTCGTTTCCCGGGGGGTGTGCACTCCCCTCCTGACTTGGGCGTGTAACATACCTCATGTATGATGCGTATGATCATTTGCGTATGATACTCAGTATGATACGTCCAGGATTTCATACGAAAATTTGCGTATCATACGTATTTCTAATAGCTTACAAAGTTAACGTATGCAACATTTGTTTATGTATATACAAGCAATACAAGGTATATTAATAGCCCAAATAGAGAAATTTATAATACTAACGAATTTAAATAAAATGTCTTTATCCTTAAACTCTAAACCTTAAACCCAACTACCCCAAGTGGAGCATATTTAGTAATACGTTCATAATAAAACACGTACATATCACTAAATCTTAAAACTTAAATCCAACTACGATAAGCGAAATCATTTGCAATAATAAAAGTATACAAAAAATCGTAACCCCTATACTCTAAACTTTAAAACTCAAGTACCCCAAGCAGAACAATTTGAAATAATAAAAACAGTTAAATAAAAATCGGTATTCATAAACCCTAATCTCAACTACCCCAAGCGAAGAAATTTGCAATACTACAAGTTCACAGAATAAACTTAAAGCCCCAAATTCGCGTTAAATCAGCTTCTCTGGTTAACCAACAATGATATTGAAACAATGAATTGATTGATCGCTACGAGCCAAATTCTCCTCTTATAGACAATAGAATGATCAAAATATCCCTGAACGGATAGGTATACTGCCATATTTACAGTATTTACCAATTCCAAAGATATTAAGGCATATTTGTGATCCAATGCCGATAGTTTAAGAAAAAAATTTCACTGTAAATAAGACAGTACACCTATCCATTCATGGAGATTTAATTATTCTATTGTCTATAAGAGGAGAATTTGGCTCGTAGCGATCAATCAATTCATTGTTTCAATATAAAATATAACGAACGACTATTTACTTTCGCACTTCATATCACATTGTCGATGTTTCGACAGTATGATGTAAGATGTGAAAAAATTTTCTTAAACAAATAATGATGTTTCAAATTCATTTACATATCAATACAACAATTTAGTACTTTATTATTTAAACTTTCTTTTATAGGAACTTGTTGCTTATTTTGGAGTAGCTGTTGGGCTTACGGGGGTACCAGTATTATCCAAATTGTGGGGTACCATAATTATCCAATGCGAAGAGGTCATTGCCCTTCGTAAAACCATTATCTACCGCTGTGCAAAGTTTCAAATGAAAACTTCAAAGCCTCTACGATTGGTTTTTGAATCAAATTTATATTAACCCAGACTCGACCTTTCAGATATCATTCAATTGCAATTTTAAAAGTCTTTAAAGTTTTCATTAATCATTAACTGTATTATTATTTAAGAGGATAACAACTCGAGCAACTGTATTTTACTCGACAGTTTACGACGTATGAAACCTTGCTCTCACACGTTTCATACGTATGATACCTGTATCATACATCATAGCGCATGAAACCTCCAAACCATGTATAAAACCCAATCCAACCCAATGGGGGGCTCCCCTTGTAAGTTGAGTTATGATCTAAGAAATACTGAAAAGTTCAGAGCTGAAAAACAACGAAAATTAAAAATACACAAAGTCACATACAAAAATACAAGTCACACTATTTCTAAGGGCCGCGAATTTGTTTGTATAGATGGCACACTGTACTCCTCTATATCTCGAGTAACCCACGGTAAAAATTAATGTTTCAAGGGCTCATTTATATGTTTTTCTTAAATGAAACGGGAGGCAACGTAACAAAACGTAGGTTTCTGTTGGATTTCAGATGCTTTTTACGTTTAATTTTAACGTTTTCTTATGTTTTGTTACATTTTTTGCTTCCTCCTAAAGAAAAGCTTTGTGTGTGTCTTTAAGTTAAAAATCAAACAATGTTGGCAAAATCTCAAAATATTAAAAAAAGTTCATTTTTCAACGTTTAATTGCCCTTGACATATAACACTTTAGGGTCTGATTTTTTTTACTTACTCTGGGTGCACATACCAACACTTTTGTAGAGTTTCAGACATTTTTATTTTTGGACATGCTCACTTGACATGGAACATAAATATAAAAAATAAAGTTAAACTCACAAAGAGAAATTTATTTTCAATATTAATTTACCATTTTCTCTAATCGCCTAATATCAACAAATGAGTCTTTAGCTAAAAGTGATATCATTTACTCTATCTATATAGGCAGGTTTACTTCATTTTATTATTTGTTCACGAATTTAAGTACAAAATACTGAGTACCCAATAAGCGTCAAGTCAGCTAAGTATTTTGAGTCATAATAGTTGCACACGAGCGCAATATAAGCTCACATTTTTTGTGCTAATTGTACACATTGTAGTGATTTACCGACTTACTTTTGGTGCCCAGTCCTTCTAAAAACGTAAATATTGTAACGCATGCGTTCATCTCTGTCATGACCGCGCGCGCTCTTGCCGCTCCTGCTCGCTGCGAGCAAGAACGAGCCCGTGCACGTGCGCTGCTGTCGGAGCGGACCTGACCGGGCTTCCGTAGCTTGGAGAGTGTACGCTGGCGGTGTCGGAGCGGCTTGTAGAGGGCATTTTGTGGCTGAAAACGCTGTAAGACTTTCCCCGATGGAATACGCTCAATAACAAAATAATAAATAATGCTTCGCTTTTCTATAAGGCCCTATACGTGAGGTAGAGGGATTGATCTCCCGGCTGCTGGATGGCGGATTTCCATTTGAAATCGGCCTAATTCGTATCGATACGCATGATTAACAAGCGACGAAATATCGCTTTGTTACAAAATATATATTCCGCTTTAAAATTGTAACACAGAATGTAAAATCAATTTGAATAATTAAAAAATATGAATATTTTGCATCGCCGTATATAAATCTTTTCGATGCCCTGCTGTCGATATTTACGAACATTCCGGCAGGCATGTGGGCTTCTTGCTCGTTCACTGAATAAATCATAATAAGACTGCAGATTTACTGAAGGCATAATCCCAAGTCTTGAGAGAGTATCACCCCGAGAATTGTGGTTTCTTCTGCTGTCTGGCTTGAAAGAAATCGACAGCGCGACAACTAATCGGCGCAGCCTAATTTAAGTGCAAAATCGAATGATCGGAGTTGGCTTGACAAAGAGGGGCGCAGCGTGTAGTGAGACTTCTTGCATAGGCTGTGTATCGATCGTCTGCTCGCTAGCATATTTTCCAGCCGGTTGACCAAGTAATCGCGGGCTGCATTATCGAACGACGGGCGAAAGTCCAGAAAGCACACCGTAGCTTATATACGGTTATGTATACGCGCAGCGTATGCCCGGCAGCTCATTCAGTTTGCATTAATTAGTGTGCTAATTGCAATAGCTCGCCGCTGACGCAGCAGGGCAGGGATCTTTCCTTTCTCTAATGTTCCCTTCCACCTGTTGTAGTTTGGACCAAGTGCGGCTCACTCATCGAGAGACATTTATTTCTTGCGTACAATACCGAGAACTGAAAGTATAGAGCAAGAGAGAGAGGGAGAGAGAGAGAACCTGATTTAAATGTATTTCAAATGCTGTACAAAAATATTTTGTTTTTACAACCAACATATATCTGTATATATGTGTCGAAATAACTGTTTATTCCGCGTAGCGGCCGGGCAACACAAATCGTTAAAGAGACCAGCCCCTCGTCTGCTATATTTGTAACCATTAGTACGCGTATTTGCGCGTCCGGCTAATTAGACGAAATCAGCCCTGGCTGTTATCAGCAAGTTTCAACTACGGTATAACCACCAGTCGAGAGAAACAGCGAAATGCCGCGACTTGTCTGGGTACAGGTAGTAGCGCTCATTTTGGCCCTTGCGTCGCAAAAGCACAACCTTCTGTTAGGCGACTAGATAACTGACCCCGCGACTTTTATATTTATATTTAAATTTAAGTTGGATACTTTGCATCTATAATACTTTATTAGCAAGTATTTTTACTTAATTCGAAATTACAATAAAGTAAAAGTATCTATTATGAAATACCCTCTTATTATATATGTGCATTTTATAAACAATATCAGAAATGATAAAATAAGAAATAATTATAACATGCATAGGTGAATATAAAATTTGATTTGTTAACTAGAAACAGTGATGCGCGCTGTAGGGCATTCGTATATTCGTATCTAGGTAAGGGAGACCTGGGTAAAGTGAGCTTCCTCTATATTTCAACATAAATAAAACATTTATATTAATTTTACTTATATAATGAAATAATCTAAGTAAACAATGATTTTTAAATGCTTCGTGGTTCATATAATCGGTTATTTAATGAAAAATTTAACAATGAATATTTGAGTCGCTTAGATAAAGAAGTGTTATGTATGCTATTCTAATACAAAAATGTTATGTTTTATACTTTGTATACTAAATTTTCAATAGATATTTTTTATTCGGGGCAAACTGACCGGGGTAAAGCGAGCTTATATAAACATTGTTAAAAATAAAGCTTAACCTCAAACTGACTCTGCTGTTATGTGTGATAAATATATCTTGTGAAGCTTAAAACTTGTATTTTTGTTAACAAATCGATTAAGATACGTTTAAAAATTTAATAAAACTATATAATTTGTTGTAATTTAAACTTTTATACGCATATATATTGAATCTTACTTCGCCCCATGCAAAGGCTCACTTTATGTGATCTTTAAATGATTTTTAAAATACTTTCAATTACTTTACAGTCTTGGTGTTCGAGATTTATATTCAATAAAATCTATATTACCTTTTTAATATATTTAAAAGTATAAATAGTTGAAATATAATTATATATTCTTGCTCAAACTTTTTTAGACTTACTCTTACTCCGGTCTCCCATAGTTATGGTGGCCGATGACGAAGTCCAGGTGGTGTGCTCCGTAGTTCTTGACGTCTAGATGTACATAGTGTTCGAGGAACACGTCTAGGTGGTTATGGTGGCCGATGACGAGATCCAGGTGGTGCGCTCCGCGATATTTATTATCTAGATGTGCGTACTAATCGTAGAAAGTATTTAGGTAGTTATGTTGGTCGATGACGAAGTCCAGGTAGTGCGCTCCGTAGTTTTTGATATCTAAATGTATGTGCTGGTCGTATAAGAGATCTATCTAGTTATGGTGACCGATTACGAGGTCCAGGTAGTGCCCTCCATAGTTTTTGGTATCTAGATGTTCGTACTGATTGCAGAAGGTATCTAGATAAGAGACAAAATGAAAATAATTGGAATGATTTATATTAGCACAAGTGACCATCCATTAACTAACCGTTGGTCAATATTGTTGTTATGTGTTGGCCAAAAAAATTGACCAATAATTAGCATACAGGCCATCTTGGTTGAGTAATTTTCTACCAGGGAGGGCTCAATGTTTTTGTTTTTAATTTAAGGCTAAAGTACACTTGAAGGGGTAAAAAATGATTTTTTTCGTAAAACTATTCCTTCAAGCTCACTTTATACGCTAGAAAGCACCAAGTTGTTGTTTAAAGCATCCTATAAGTTTTTTGAATATTTTTATTGTATTTAATTACATTGCCTTATATACAATTTACAATCTTTAAAGTCGTTTTTCTCAGCACTTCATTTTTGGCCTTAAAAATGCTCCTTATGCAAATGTGAGCGGTGAAATAATTTGAAACTTCATAGAATTATTGTTTTATTACATTAGAAACATATTGTTAGAACGATTTTTCATATAACCCTCGTATACACATTTTCCACACGAACTTAAGAAATATAATTAAGTATTACATTTTCATTTATGTGAGTAAAATTTGTATACCGGGGTTATATGCAAAATAGCTCTCACAATATGTTTATAATGTAAAAAACAATAATTTTGCGAAGTTTCAAATTATATCACCACTCGCATTTGCGCAAGGAACATTTTATGGCTAAAAATGAAGTGCTGAGAAAAGCGATTTTAAGATTGTAAATTGCATATAAGGCAATGTGATTAAATACCATAAAAATATTCAAAAAAATTATAGGATGCTTTAAAATGCATTTTGGAGCTTTGTAACGTATAAAGCTAGCTTCAAGGAACACTTTTTTTAAGAAAAAGAAAGTTGATCTTTTGACCCCTTCAAGTGTACTCTAGCCTTAAAGAAGGAGGCTAAAATATAATTGTTTTGGTTTTTCAATTTTTTTGTTTATATAGCGGTTTTTCGATTTTTGAGTTTTAGTTTTTCGTTTCTTTTTTGTATGTTAAAATAATATTATCGGTTCAGTTTAGATGCATTGGAAAGAGTATAAAATTACCTATCTTTTCCGAGTCGAAATTTTATAAAAGCTATCATATTTCCCTTTTGCTGTTATATTTCCCTTTTTCTATTGATGCGGTGAGCAAAAAGGTGAACAGAGCCTTATACGGCCTGTACTTATTTCACTCGAGCACCACAGAGGCACTGCGAAAACAGCTCGCATGTGCACTTGCTGTCTCACAGCTTGACTATTGCTCTGTGGTATATCTTAACGCACCAGAAAAGCTGCAGAAGAGACGACTGCGTCCGCAGAATGCATGTGTTCGATATATAAGTGGTGCCAGGAAAGACGAGCACATCACTCCATACAGGGAGAGACTGGGCTGGCTACGCGTAAAGGAAAGGAGAGAGTATTTTGCGTCGGTGCTATTGTATAAAATTGTCCGCATGAAGCAGCCACCGTACCTTGCTGCTCTCTTTCAAAAGAAGCAAAAGAAATGTATTTATCTTTAATGCACATATCACTGCTGGATGAATGTATTTATTAGTGGAAATTGGAATAAGTGCATGGTGTGCAATTAATTGTGTATATTTTATTTATGCGTTGACGCAATAGATATGTAAAATAATTAAACTACGCAACAATCTTACTAACGATTACGATCTGTGATCCGATAAAATATAGTTCCTTATACTATGACTGTAATATAAATTATGTATTCCTTTTACAAATTGACTGAAAGGCTGTTATTACAAACTGACTTGTTAAACTGACCTGTAAAGTTGGCTGTATATGTTCAATAATAGCAGTATTGTATAATATTTGTATTTTGTTTTGAACAAATAAAATAGTATATACGTATAGGGGGAACCAGGGTAAAGTGAACATAGTAACTGTAAAAGTCGAAAATAATTTATTTTTCAGACTTAAAACAATACTTTGTAAGTTGCACAAGAAACTTCTTACGTGCATAAACATACTAGCAACTTAAAAAAAGTCATTTATTAAGTTTAATATTTTTTATTATTTAGCTATTTTTGAAAAATGCTTGTTCACTTTACCCGGGCCTTTCAGTGCAGGGTAAAGGGAACTAGAGGATAGAATTAAATATTTTGAAAATATTTTACTAGTTTTTGTACAGGAATAGATAAAAACGTTAATTTAGATAATAATGAAACTTAAATGACATCTTAAAACCTTTAAAATACTGCAAGATACGAAAAAGTTAAATATGGAGGTTATGTTCTGAATTCTCATATTTTTGGGAGTTCAGGACATAAAAATATATTATTTCACGCTTTGAGGGGGAGATGGGTCGTTCTTATAGTGTGACGGTGTGTATTTAAAGACATAAGAAAATCAGTAAAAATGCGTTACCTAGGAGGAGGGAGGGATCAAAAATTCTTAAAACCAGTGTGACGTAATTTGTGAATGGTCCCTTAGTAATGGTTTTAAAAAAGTTGTGTGTCAAAAATGTAAACAAATTTTTTTTAATTTACAGTTAGCCATATTTGATACGTTTCTTTGCATTTAGAAAATCTGATTTTAGTTTCATAATCAGCGTTGACAATATTCACAAGTTTTATTGTTAAAAGACAAAAACGTATACATTTATTTTTATTTAAATTCTTTTGTTTTATATTCGTTTGAATATATTGTTCAATCGTTAATTAATTTTTCGTCAATTTTGACGCCAGATTCATAATCAGCGATCTCAAACTCAACGCTTTAAACCACATACACGTTGTTTGACTGTAAGTCCAGCCCCATTATTTAAAGAGTTATTTTGTATAAATTATATTGGGAGCGCCATTGTGTATTTAAGGATAGCGTATACTATATTGTTTTTTAGATAATCTTATATATCTCTAGTGACACTCCTGATATCAAAATCGGTCTAGCCATTTCGGCTGTAAAAGAATGTCCACGTTCAATCAAGTTGGAAACGCCATTGTGTTTTTAAGGATAGCGTCCACATTATTGTATTTGCGAAACCTTATATCTCTAGTGACACTACGGATGTCAAAATCGGTCTAGCCGTTTCGGCTATAAAATAATGGGAGGGGTGCGGGGGGGGGGGGGGGCGATATCTAGACAGTACATTCTGTTTTTGGACAGTATTATAGAATTTCCCAACCTAGAATTCTATTTTATGAATTTGTGCGTTTTAACTTTACCATATCAATCGAAAATTAACAAATATGACTGATAAAATTATAGACAGAACAATGCTAACTTTACTTGATGCTAGGATCGCTACTTTATAGAACTTCAAAATCCTACAAGGCATAAAGTAGAAAGTGTTTATTTTTATAAAAATGCCATCTACAGCATTCGAAGCAGTGTAGTTATTAGTCAATTATCTGCTCACTAGTGCAAAGCACACTACCTAGACTCGATTTTCCTCGAGGCGCATTATGAGTGCTTTCACAGTAGAATGTACCCAAGCATTCCCTAACCGAAGTTGGGTATCAAACACCATAAAATCGCGTCACTGCGTTATAAAGAGCGATATCGAATGCCAGGGTACAAATATTGAATTTTGTGCTCATAACAGGAATATTATGTTAACTCGTAGACAACATTATACGTCATCTTGTTATAAGTGAGTGTTGTGGGTAAGGAGAAGGGGGAGGAGAGGGGAGATGCTCCGCTCAACCCGTCCGTACGTTTTGAATTATTATGGTGGCCCTGAAAAGGGCCGGTTGTTTTCACCGGAGTTAGCTTCTACGGCTTCTTAGCCTCGCGCTCGGGACTTTTTAATGGTCTCGGCTGGAGGCGTGGAAGAGCCCGTCGGCGGCGGATACTGCGGCTCCTTGGAGCCTCGTGTACGTCAAAAAGACGCACCCTGGGCGTCGACTGCTTTGTAATCGGGCCGAACCTCCGCTTTACCGCTGCCAGCTTCCGCGGATCCCTCAGTGCCGCGATGACTCTGGGCTCTCAACGAGCTGACCGAGGTGTCTCGGCTACTGGAGGTCGTACTGGAAAGCGTGGCTAGACGGGCTGCGTCGGCTTTCGAAAAAACGCCTCCTCTTCGTCTGGCAACTCGTCTTCTGGAGAGGGAAAGAGGCAAAGAACGTCCTCTTGTTCCTCTTCCTTCTCCGGGCCAAGAGCTGCCTGGATTTCAGCCGCAGTGGGCAGCGGTGTTGCGGGTAGTGGCACCACGAACACCAAACTGCGCACTTGTGGTGAGGGAAAACCCTCGCTCGACTGAGGCGAAGAAGAAGGCGTTGGTGTCGGAGGCCGATTCTCCTTCTGTCGTCGGGGTCGGAGCCGGGGACGACGGGTATTTCGCCGTTTCTGCTGGCGCTCGGACCGACGACGAGGCTCCCTGCTGGTCTTCGGCGTTTGCATCCACCTGGTGCTTAATGAGTGGTCGGCTCCGTTGCTGGGAGTCGAATGACTCTTAATCGCGTTCTTTTAAAAATAAATTACGTGGGTGGCCCGAGAGGAGGGGAGGAACGCGAGCAGAGGGCGCGAGAATGTAAGCCTTTGCGAATGATTCTGCCTGTGTGCATTACTTTTGAACTTCCATGAGGGTTAATTAAGAAGTAATTCCCGGAGCGGATCAATCGTTTGACACGGGAAGATTATCGCCATTAAAAGGCGCTTGCGGCTCTCGTTCAGAGAACAACGCCTTAGAACAGCTCTTCCGTCAGGACTTGCGTTCGACTTCCCTGCGCGTTCGTCAAGAGCCGTGATTAACGGAGAGATACTGCCTTCTTAATAAGACTTCCGTGGGAGCTAAGCCCGCCGGAAAGTCTGTTCGGCGCGACAGTGCCCGGGTTAATCACCACGGGGAAAGTGTGGCGTTTACCGAGCACCACAGGCTGACTATCTCAGGGGGATTACTCTCAACCGAGGAGGTCCGGCCAGTGTGGTGCATCGTGGCCGACTGATAGAGAGGCACGCGCTCCCTTTTTCTTATATACCCGGCGCGAGAGCTATGCCCAGCGCAGAACAATGCGACGGCGCGGCGCGAGTGAAACGCGTATAGAAAGGTCCGAGGAAGAAACAATAGGGGAAGCGCGTCAGTACACTCTCTAGGAGCCTGTCCCTGCGTAGGCACAACTGAACTTCCAAAGGTTAAATTAATAACTCCCGGCTCCAGGTTGTGGGTTACGAGGAGATTAACGCTGCTAAAAGACGCTGTCAAGAGCCGTGAATAACGGAGGGATACTGCCTTCCTAATAAGGCTTCCTTGGGAGCTAAGCCCGCCAGAAAGCCCGTTCAGCGAGACAATAACCGGGTTAACCGCCACGGAGCGAGTATGGCACTTAGCGTGCACCGCACGTTAGCTACTTCGAGAGATTACTCTCAACCGAGGAGATCCAGCCGGCGCGGTGTGCCGAGGCCGACTGATTCAGGAGGCGCGCGCCCCCCTTACTTATAGTCGGCGCGAGAGCTGCTCCGATCGCTCTGTAGTGAGCGCGGCGGCTCGATGCTAGCAGCGGTACGGCAGCTGCGGCGTGCGCGCGCAGCGTATTGTTTTACTCGCGCTCCCTACCAACGAATATCGACTTGTATAGAAGAACAGTTCGTATGCTGCACCTGGGAACCAAATCGTGGGTAACATGTATAGTACGTTATAGGTTACTCCATGCGATCTGTGGGTATACACCTATAGTATAGTATAGGCTTTACGTGTATAAGAAAGCGAGGCCCCGGCGCAACTACAGAACCGCGCTTCTATACAAGTTTATATTCGTTGTCCCTACTCTCTTTCTCTCTCTCTCTTCTCTCCTGCTGAGCCCTTTAAAGTATGGATACAGGTTGGGAAATGATAAGGGAGTCGGTAACTTTTGGACGCTGTATTTATTCTTTGGTTCTGCGCCGGGGTCGAGGACTTGTCTCTGGCCTGGGTGGCCGAGAAGTCAGGCGGAGTCTCGAAACTCGATTTCTTATACACGGTGACCCATTTTAATCGCCGCACCCGGATTTCTCGGAACCTAATCCAGATAGGGAAAAACGGTTCAGACAAAAGTTGTAGGGGACAAAGGGGGCCACACAATGGCGCTAACGTCTTTGACCTTGAACTTGAGCTTTAAGGTTATTTCAAGGTCAAAGTGTTTTTTTCACTTGGGAACACCTAGTTTTGACCCCGGATTCGGGAAGAGCGGGGAATTTTACGTTTAAAATCATATTGAGAAAAATTTTTTCAAGGTCATTTCATGGTCAAATCTAGGTCAAACTCCGAAAAGTCCGTTTAAAATCATTTTTTTTTCATTAAAATGGGTCATCGTGTATACTACCCGGCTGCGCCGTGATTGGCTGCAGTTCGGGTAGAAGGGGAACATTACCGTGTGCAAGGCGCTATAGATATACTAAGTGTATAACAATCGATCAGCATATACATCCGAATAACAGATGGATTGTTCGATAAAGATTGATGTTGAGAGCTTTACTTTTCTGACACGCAAATAAATAAATTTCAGCTCACAAGTTCTATTTTTACACGCAGTTGAGTCAAGATATACAAAAGAGCTGTGAACCAGGCGATAAATGAATGGTTAGCTGGCAACGCCTTGGTTGTATGTTCATGATTTAAAGAATTTGAGTCAGTATAGGGCTTTATTAACCTGCGGTTTCCATGATAATTTAGAGTGTATGACCACAGTATGGTTAGTTGCAGCTTCGATAAAGGAAATTAAAACGTTCTCCTGCACTTCAGTGCCCTGCGAATATAAACCCTGCAGTCTGTTAATGTTATATTCCGAACCAAACATAATGGCCTTTGTTTCCCCAACATTGAGGTAAGTATAGGGTGTTCTCAGTAGCCGAAGTCGATATCGCTCACGTTACCGGCATCAAGTGATCCACGCTTACACAAAGATCGTCTCTAGTAATTTGCATGTACGTTTGATCATCAGCACAAAAAAAATGCTCACACCTCTACGATAAGCCACCCACCTGTCTCCCCTACACATTTTTATTCGCCGCCAGCAACAAAATCAAAATGAAATATGGTTGTTTTCTTCTTTTAACTCAGTTCAAAACCGTATTACACCTTATTATTCGTGCATTATACGTATAATATGCCATGACCACAGGTCTGATCGTTTCTTCTGCACGATGAAACTCTTGGGTTGGGAACAAAAATTTTAGAATATACTACAGACTTTTGATTTTAGGTAATAACTACATTGAATTTAAATTGCTTAACCCTTTAAGTCCTGGAGTGTCCTCCGGGACCTATACACTTTTTTTGTTTCTTAAAGATTTCTACGTAATAAACTTGAAATAATGTAATCTAAATGTATAGATCAGATCGAAGTGGACCATTTCTGATCTTGTTAGGTGAGCCTAAGTTATGTTTATGCAAAATAGCCGAAAAATCTAAAAAATTTTTTAAAAAATTATTGTTCATATTATCCAAATATCAAGGCCCAACAATAATCCCTGATTTTTTCCGAATTTTTCGACGACGTTTTGATGTCTGGGACTTAGAGGGTTAAAGTATTGAGATTTACAAGATTTACCTGGAATATATAATTAACACTTTTTAGCAAAAGATTATATAATTTAAAATTGAATTAGTATGATTTACACAATAAATAGTGAAAATCCAGGCTAATATGACGGACTTTGAAAATTAATAATTTTATTACGCCTTATATAATAGATAAAAGTCAATATAAGAATCAAGACCTTTCAAGACGACTCGTCTTTAACTCGTGCAGCTTTATATATGCAGCAGCATCACTATTATAAATTTGACACAAATCAATAACAGTATTTTAATCCCTTGGTGCTTTAACCCACATATTTAGCCCCTCAATGCCAATTGTAGCACATTTACTATGTTCACTGTTAAAAGGAACTTTTTGACCTGGTTTGTTTGCAGTATTCGTCTCCGGCTCGCTGTACGCACTCGCCTTCGACTCTTGCTAGCTCGTCTACGACTCGTACTGCAAACACACACTCGGTCAAAAAAGGCCCACTTCTTGCCCTTAGTACACAATGTACTATTTTGTAATATATGCAGGATTTTTGCGGTTCATTGGACCTATAAAGCGAGCCTAAAGTGCTTGTTTTCTGACCGGTGAGCAAAAAAAACAACTCGCAAAGAAATGTTTTTTTTTGCCCGCTGTTGATTTATTTACTTATATGTACTTTCGAGACTTTTTCGCAAAAATCCATACATGTGTCACAATCAAGTGGAGTTGTGACAACTTCGTCCGTCGGAAGCAACAGAGCAGCAGGAATGAGAGATCGTTGTGAGCGGGGTTCGATATCCCCGTTTTTCTTTATATCTCTCCGTATTACATTGTGCATTTATATTATACAAAAATATTATTATTTTACATAAACATTCAAAAAGAATGGCGCACATACATTTTACTATATTTTAAAATTACTGCAAATGTATTTCATAATGATCAATAACATTCAACATTTTTTTACATATTATTTTATGCTCAAACATTTTTCAAATTTTACCCTCGACGGCAATTTTGAAATATTAAAATTGATTTTAAACTTTCAAAAAGTACTATTCCTATTTTTTTTTTTTTTTTATAAATGGCATTTCGAACTCGAAAGTTCATCGCCTCATCTACGCAAGCCTTCCACGTTTCCCTATTTTGTGCCAACCCCATCCATTTCGCGCCTTCCCGCCCAATTTCAGTTATGTCTGATTTTACGTTATCCTCCCATCTGCGTCTAGGTCTACCAAGAGGTCGCGTTGCTTTCGGTTTTCCTTTCATTATGCGCGCTGCTGTACGATCATCGCCCATTCTTGCCACGTGCCCTGCCCATCTTAGTCTCCGTCATTTTATTATTCTGTTAATATTTGGTGACGCGTACAAATTATGTAGCTCGTCATTGTGCAGTTTCCTCCACTCCCCAGTTTCCTCATCTTTCTTTGGCCCGTATATTTTCCGCAGAACCTTATTTTCAAATACCCTAAAACGATTTTCTTCCGCTTTAGTGAGCGCCCAGGTTTCGCACCCATACAAGATTACCGGCATTATTATAGTCCTATATATCCTTATTTTGACATTTTTCGACAGTAGCTTTGACTTAAGTAATCTGTTCACAGCGTAGAAGCAGGCATTACCCGAATGAAGTCTCTTATTAATCTCGGCTTTAATTTCGTTTCGATCATTTATAGTTGTACCTAAATATCTGAATTCGCTAACCTTTTCAAAAGTGAAATTTCCGACTCTGAGATCCCCCTCTGCTTCGCGAATGCCCAGTTTCTCCATGATCATATATTTCGTTTTCGATTCGCTCACTTCTAACCCCGTGTTTTTAGCCGCATTTATGAGGATTTCCGCATTTCTCGCCACCGTTTCACCATTATCTCCCACTATATCCAAGTCATCCGCATAGCCTAAAATTTGCGTTGTTCCGTTGAGTGTTGCGCCTAGCTCGCTAGCCTGCATTTTTCTAACAACATGCTCTAGCGTCAGGTTAAAGAGTACCGTTGAAAGCCCGTCACCTTGCTTCAAACCGTCGCGTATCATGAACGATTCGGATACATTACCGCCTACTCGGACCTTTCCAGTGCTTCCGTTCAGACATATTTGAATTAATTTTACGAGTTTTTTTGGTACGCCAAGGAGCACTAGGATTTCATACATTTTGCTTCGTTTGACAGAGTCGTACGCTTTCTTAAAGTCCACAAATAGCTGGTGTATAGTTTCGCAATATTCCCTCTTTTTCTCTAATAATTGTCTTATGGTAAACATTTGATCGCTCGTTGACCTGTTGCGCCGGAATCCACACTGATAATCTCCTATTATATCTTCCGCGAATGGTGTGAGTCTGGCCTGTATTACGTTTGACAGAACTTTGTAGCAGGTAGCTAAAAGTGAGATTCCCCGGTAGTTATTGCAGTCTGTTTTATCTCCCGTTTTGAAGATCGGTATGATGATGGATTCTTTCCAATTTTCTGGTATTGTTTCATTTCTCCAAATAGCACATACTAGATAAAAAATTTTAGATGTAAGCGCGGTGCCTCCATATTTAAGTAGTTCAGCTGGTATAGAATCGTTTCCTGCGGCCTTATTGTTTTTTAGCTTTTTGATCGCGGCCTCTACTTCTTTGTAGGTCGTTTCGTCCATATGGAGTTCAGCAGTGTGGATTTCGTCTCCCATTTCCTCGGAGTTTTCATGCACGTTTAATAACTTATCGAAATAATCTTTCCATAATTTCAATAGTTCATTTTCGCTTGTCACGAGGTTCCCGTCCTTATCCTTCATTAACTGCGATCTACTCTGAAAACCCTTCCTAATAGCGTTTATTCCTTTGTACATCTCGCGCGGGTTATTTTCCCTACTATTAGTTTCTATTTTTCTAATTTCATTTTTCTGATACTCGCGCTTCTTGTTTCTGTAAATCACACGTACTTGCTTTCTTATTTCATGGTATTCTTCTACGGTCCTATCGCTTTCATTGTGTACACTATCTAATTTAGCCTTCTTGCGCCTTTCAAACCAGAGTTCGCACTCTTCGTCAAACCATGGTTTGCTCTTCGGCCTTTTTTTCTTACCCAGTACTTTGTTCGCGGCCCCTTTTATAGTTTTTTCGATAGCCCCCCACAACCTGTTCGGATCGTCATCTACTCCCGTCTGTTCATCCGTTTCCTCGAGCGCCTGAAATCGGTTGCTAACTTCTACTTGGTACTTGATTCGCTCTATCCCGCTTCGTAGTTTCCCAATATCAAAGGTTTCTACTTTGTTCGCTCGCTTACTATTTTGACCGGCTACTAATCTGGCTCTTAATTTGGCCACTACGAGATAATGATCTGAGTCGCAATCCGCCCCCCTATAGGTCCTTACGTCGAGTACATTCGTGTGGCGCCTCTTATCAATAAGAAAATGATCGATTTGATTGTGCGTGGCCCCATCCGGCGATGTCCACGTTGCCTTGTGTATATCCTTGTGCTTGAAGCACGTGGTCTTGACTATAAGATCTTTTGCGGCTGCGAAATTTATGACCATAATATCGTTATCATTGCTGGTTTCGTGCATTTGAGTTTCGAGCATTGAAATCCCCCACTACTATTTTGGTGTCGTAAGACGCGAATTGGTCGATTAATTGCTCTAAAGTTTCATAATAAAGATTTTTGACTTGTTCCTCTTTGTCCTCCGTGGGACAGTGGACGTTAATAACCACGTAATTATACCACGCTCCGTCGATGATGATATACGAGAGTCGGTCATTCACGAAATTGCAACTTTTAACGGAATGTATGATGCTTTTGTTAACAAGAAATCCGGTGCCTAGAGAATGCCCGCTCGCGCCCCCATATAAAAAGGTGAAGTTACCGGATCCTAGCATCGCGTTATCTTTCCATCGGGTTTCTTATATTGCTACCAAATCTAAATTGTACCTCTCAGTTTCATTTATGATTTCCCGGAACGCGCCTGCTCTGTGTAGACTGCGTACATTCCAGGTTCCCACCCTCAAGTTTCTTTTCGTTTTGGTTTGGTTTTGTTTTCTTTGAGCCATGATAGTAAGTTAAACCCGCGCGTTTTGGATCCTGTTCCGATCGCAGGTGAGTCCATCCGTCTAGGGGTGATAACCCTCATACCTCCCTAGAACTAAGTATGAGAGCTTTCTGACTTTGGCGAGGACACAGTCAACTCGTCGTCAGACACACTCGGTTTCATTCTCATATCCTAACGCCCCCCTGCAAGGCAGCGCGCCTTCGCTGGCTTCGTTGCCATGTAAGACCAGGTGGCGAATCATTCTACACATCCCCTCTCAGGGCAGTTGTCATCGCTCCCGCATCCTCCACGACAGCAGGATTTTTGGCCCATTTTTTGTTTGAAATGTGTGGCAAAAGAGATAGATTACAGAGTAAGGTAGAAGAAGAAAGTAAGATAGGAGATTTTGTATAGTGTTTGTAGTTGTTGCGGTGCTTGCGTAGTGTTTCTAGATGAATGCGTTCGCCAGTGCGGGCTCATCACACCCACGCCTGGGCCTATCGGCTGTCCGCGACTGCTTATTCGCTTTATTCGCAGCTAACCTCTTTCTCAGGGGTCGTTCCTCTATCCGCAACCTGAGGACGCGCTGTGTAGTGGTGATAGGCACCCACCCGTCCGCTCTGGACGACTACGCCCAGGACCCGCTTAGGGTAACGGCGTTGCAACAGGGTAACGGCGTTGCAACAGGTACTATTCCTATACAAAATTTAATTCTAAACAACTTTATTACAGTGACTTTCTTTCATGACTTCTATATTTAGCGATTTATTTCAAGAAATATAGAAAAAAAAGTGTCTTTAAATAAATAAACTTTCAAAAAAGTGCGAGATTTTTGCATTTAAATCGCAAGCTTTATATTTGAACTTCAATGTAAGAAGTGAAAACGTGTGTCTATTTTTGGTCATGGACAAGTTGCATCAAGTTATATTTTAATATTTACTTACTTTCTTAAGTTCTATTAGTGTTATCGTCAAAAGAGAAAACCGCTGCCAATTCATTTACACTTAGCTTCCTCAAACTAAATTATTGTTCTAATAAATTAATTTTAAATTGCTACATCTCTTTTTAATTAGGAGTTAAAATGTTTATGCTGATTTATCATTGATGGTTTAATTCACAACAGTTAATTCAACTAGCTGTAGCCATAATCCTATTTTTATTATACATTTATATTTTTAATTTACATCTATATAGAAATTAAATCTGTTTTAAGAAGTTTACGGTACAATTATATTTTAAATTAATAATTTTAATTTTATACATTTCACCTCGAATTTGAATTCAATAATATCTGAAATCACATAATTAAATCGTTCACACGTATCATTTTTACCCAGATTTATAAGAAATAAAACCTAATAAATATTGATACACATAATTTCATTAATCTTCAAATACCTTTTCAATCAATATTTCAAAATATCAATGGAAAAGTTATTAAAAACAGAAATATCACCATTTATAAGTAATTATACTCTTTCAAATGTAAAATGAAGCGATCAAAGAGTCCTCCTTGTCTCAGAGGGTAAGACGCTTGCCTACTGATACAAGACACTCAAGCTGTCAACGGTTCGATTCCCGATGAAAATTCTCGAGAATTTTTTCTTCGTTTTTTTCGTCTCGAAAAGATCTTCGACTACGGATATAGCCTCCTCAAAAGTGTCTGAGATGCTAGTATATAAATCAAACTAGTATATAAAAGACAAATGTACAATTTAAAATCATACATGCATTGTGACATATCGGAGTCACAAAGAAGAGAGGACTCAGGGCAATTAAATACAAATTAAGAAAGAATTAAACAAACATATTATTTCTAAAATACAAAAATAATTTACCTTATCGATTTCACAATATTGTAAAATATCGTATAATAAGGAAATCATTGTAAAACAAAATCGGATTGATGA
This sequence comes from Gastracanthus pulcherrimus, assembly GCA_949152435.1. Classification (NCBI taxonomy): domain Eukaryota; kingdom Metazoa; phylum Arthropoda; class Insecta; order Hymenoptera; family Pteromalidae; genus Gastracanthus; species Gastracanthus pulcherrimus. The sequence goes on from OX424576.1 coordinate 517,775, forward strand.
ATTTAAAAATTTATTTTTAATTCACAATCCATATATATTATTTTTTTTTCAGCATTCCCCGCATGTAAGGGTATTAATTTTTTAAAAAATTAATTGCTGAGCGAGCTTTAAACGATGGTATTGGTCTCATACGTTCCCTCGAGGGGTCCGCTATGGATATCCTTAATTAAAATTAAAATTAACTTGTAACTTTTAACTTTTGAACTTAACTTTCAACTTAATATTATTATCAGTTAGTAACTCTTAAATTAATTAAATTAGTTTTTATTTTGACTAACTTTCAACTTAACTTTTCAAAAATTAATAAAGTCAAAGTTCTACCCAACCCTGTAAAAAGTAGACCAAAATGCCTGAATGATAACGCACCAAACTTTTACCTCCCATACTTCCTTCTTTTTTTCTTTCCTTTTCGTTTCGGTATCAATTTCAATGATGCTTTAACTATGTAGATCTGTGTTTATTTATCGAGTTTTTTATGGTCTAGTACTATCTAGTTCGCCTTAAGGTCGGTATAGCGAACGTGGGCAATACGATAAGATTTCTACCAAGGTGGGATCACTGATTTCAAATTTTAAGACGAACAATCGAAATTAAAAATGGCGGATTCAAAATGGCCCGGTTTTGTTTTACAACGATTTTTCGATTTTACGATATTCTGAAATCGATGAAGGTAAATTATTTTAGTATTTAGAAATAAATTGATCGCTTCAGTATAAATGCATTTGAAAGAGCATAAAAGTATCTATCTTCTCCGACACGAATTTTTTAAGCTATCTCCCTTCTTTTGTTATACACGAAATGTCATTTTTTGTTTAAACGATATCTCTGAAACATATGATGAAAAAGTTTAAGATAAATTGAACTGAAAAAGGTAGCTTTACGCTATCTCATGGCTAAACTATTTGCATAGACTATGAAATCTTTTATCTATCAAGATATTTGACGTTACATATTTTTCCCCAGAATGTTGCGGAAATTTTTTATTAAAGTAATGATTTTTTTTTGTTCTTTGATTAAGATACCAAATAAGAAAAACAATTTTGTAACAGAAGAAAAAATTTTTTTTTAGAAACACTAATTTTTGTAGAAAATTTTCTCTTGAACAACTTTTGTAGAGGAACTATCTCTACATTTGTATCGAGATACAAACAATATTTCATGAGTTATAACAAAAACCGAAATAAATGACAATTTTTGCGTTTTGATGCAATAAAAACAACTTCTGTAACTGATCCATATTCGACAATTTAAGGGCATATTTGACTCCTAGGAAGCTGACTATTAAAATTATTTCCAGCCTGTTTCAATTGATTTGGAATTTCGGGACCTTTAGTCTCCTTGACTCCCCGACTACTAGGGGTGCGAAATATAATTGCTTCCTCAAATAGGAAGCTTTGTGATAGTAAGAAAAACGGTTTGTTAAAAACATGTTAGAAACATGTTTTGAGACTTAAGAAATCGAAATACACTATTTTTAGAAAATGTCTGTATGCATGTGTGTGTATGTGTGTGTATGTGTGTGCATGTGTGTGTGATTGTGTGTGTGCGTATGTGAATGTGTGTGTGTGTTCTGTAAAATTGGCAGCATTTTAAAGTTATTTGCCCAGATCACAATGACCTGTATATTTCAAGATATTTATGGTTATGTATTTTTTGAAATTTGTTTTGAATGTTTATATCTGGAGAATGGCACGGTCATCTTTTACCAAACAGGGCTCATTTTTTACGTTTTTTAATGAATATTCGAAATTAGAAAGGAATTTAATGATTTATCGACCCTATTTTTCTTTTAAAACGTTTTTTTTATTTTACGATTTTCTGAAATTGATAATAGAAATCTAAGCTGGTTTCTAACCAAATATTAGCTAGATTTTCTAAACCTGCTTTAATTTTGGTTACGAAACTAGCTAGAAATCAGTTAAAAACGACATGCGTTTTAGCTAATTTCTAGCTAGATTCTGCTTAATTTCTACTTAATATAAAATTGATAAACTAAGTAATTTATGTATTAATTAATACTGGAAATAATAACAGTTTTATAATAATCAAAGTAATACGCAATTCTAATCATACTACATTAAGTATTTTACTAAATTAAAGATAAAAATGTACCTTAAATGTCTAGTAGTAATGGAGGTTAGGTTATTTGTTTACATAACGACACGTGCATTTAAAAAGTATTTAATAGAATGTATGTAGTCATATAATTATTGTTATTTTAAAAATAACAATAAAAACAGAATAATGTAAGTCATGACGAAATTTGGAGAATTGATAAACAAATATTTGTAGTTTTACAATGAAGTTTTATTACAAAATTTTATTTTCGACATCAATCACAAAACTTTTGTTGACTAAGTTATGATTGACTAATTTTCGGAAAGGAAATTATTAGTTATCAAATACTTTTAGTATTGCATACACATATTTCTATAATCTCGTGAGTTGTTATTTGTTGATTAAAATATTTATTTTGGCGGCATACTATATTGAACATTCAATAAAGTATAATAATGTATATTTTTAAAAACTAATAACTTTTCAAAACAAAATATAAATAGGTTAGATTTGCAAACAAAATACGTTCTTGCTTAAAGCATAGTCTTAAGCAGATTCTAGCCAGATATTAGCTATAATTGACTTATTAATAGCTTATTAATCTGGCTAATAATTAATAAGCTGACCTGCCATTCTAGCTAACTTTCTACCAGGGTAGCAAGGGTGCTAAACGTCGTTCTATGAAGGACGACTTTTGACACGAGTATCGTATACTATTTTATAGCACTGCGTGCCTAAATCCGCTGTCACGGTTAGCCGTGCCTTAAGGTGATGCTAAACCCCCTGTCACCGTCAAATACGGGGAACCACTTATTTCATTCGATTTTCAATTTTGAGAAAATATCTCTATGGTAAGTTGTTGTTTTTGATTAGGACAATAACGTTTCATAAAGATATTTGAAAAAATTGAAAATTAAATGAGAAAAGTGGTTCCTCGTATTTGTCGGTGACAGGTGGCTTTAGCATCACCTTAAGCAATCCAGTATTGCATCGTCAGGTTAGCGCGCGAGCGTACACTGAGAGAATACATCGGTCAGACTTGCTGAACTGTTCGGCAAGAATAGCGGAACAATAGCGGCAGCTGAGTCTCCGTAACCTCACTTTTTCACAAATAATGAATATTTTAATGAATTTCTTATTTTTTTGTTACTCTAACCTTTTTATATATGATTAGTTAGTCTAAGTTACATTTTCGATGTTCTACTTTAACCTTACTTCTGTTTTACCTTATCACAAACGCGATAATGAGGCTACAATAAAGCGCAACACCACACATCACTTTCAATACACATCCGCCAAAACAGCCGAACTGTTCCGCAGTTTTTACCGAACTCCTCAGTAAGAATGACAGACTATGGCCTCCGCAAAATTAGCAATGCGACTTCGGCAAGCCTAACTGAACCATTCTCTCAGTGTAGCGAGGGCGATACGGACGGTGCAATAATGGACTACTTAAGTGCGGATTTAGGCCACAGAGTGCTATAAAGTGAATTAGTGATGCAGCCTCTTGGCATAGCAAGTGTCTCATAGTTATTTTTTCATACCTTTATATTATTCTAGCTAATCACATCCCGCATTCTGTTGCAACGCCGTTACCCTAAGCGGGTCCTGGGCGTAGTCGTCCAGAGCGGACGGGTGGGTGCCTATCACCACTACACAGCGCGTCCTCAGGTTGCGGATAGAGAAACGACCCCTGAGAAAGAGGTTAGCTGCGAATAAAGCGAATAAGCAGTCGCGGACAGCCGATAGGCCCAGGCGTGGGTGTGATGAGCCCGCACTGGCGAACGCATTCATCTAGAAACACTACGCAAGCACCGCAACAACTACAAACACTATACAAAATCTCCTATCTTACTTTCTTCTTCTACCTTACTCTGTAATCTATCTCTTTTGCCACACATTTCAAACAAAAAATGGGCCAAAAATCCTGCTGTCGTGGAGGATGCGGGAGCGATGACAACTGCCCTGAGAGGGGATGTGTAGAATGATTCGCCACCTGGTCTTACATGGCAACGAAGCCAGCGAAGGCGCGCTGCCTTGCAGGGGGGCGTTAGGATATGAGAATGAAACCGAGTGTGTCTGACGACGAGTTGACTGTGTCCTCGCCAAAGTCAGAAAGCTCTCATACTTAGTTCTAGGGAGGTATGAGGGTTATCACCCCTAGACGGATGGACTCACCTGCGATCGGAACAGGATCCAAAACGCGCGGGTTTAACTTACTATCATGGCTCAAAGAAAACAAAACCAAACCAAAACGAAAAGAAACTTGAGGGTGGGAACCTGGAATGTACGCAGTCTACACAGAGCAGGCGCGTTCCGGGAAATCATAAATGAAACTGAGAGGTACAATTTAGATTTGGTAGCAATATAAGAAACCCGATGGAAAGATAACGCGATGCTAGGATCCGGTAACTTCACCTTTTTATATGGGGGCGCGAGCGGGCATTCTCTAGGCACCGGATTTCTTGTTAACAAAAGCATCATACATTCCGTTAAAAGTTGCAATTTCGTGAATGACCGACTCTCGTATATCATCATCGACGGAGCGTGGTATAATTACGTGGTTATTAACGTCCACTGTCCCACGGAGGACAAAGAGGAACAAGTCAAAAATCTTTATTATGAAACTTTAGAGCAATTAATCGACCAATTCGCGTCTTACGACACCAAAATAGTAGTGGGGGATTTCAATGCTAAAATAGGGAGAGAGGAAATGTTTAGGCCCACCATAGGCAAAGAAAGTCTGCACGAAACCAGCAATGATATCGGTATTATGGTCATAAATTTCGCAGCCTCAAAAGATCTTATAGTCAAGACCACGTGCTTCAAGCACAAGGATATACACAAGGCAACGTGGACATCGCCGGATGGGGCCACGCACAATCAAATCGATCATTTTCTTATTGATAAGAGGCGCCACACGAATGTACTCGACGTAAGGACCTATAGGGGGGCGGATTGCGACTCAGATCATTATCTCGTAGTGGCCAAATTAAGAGCCAGATTAGTAGCCGGTCAAAATAGTAAGCGAGCGAACAAAGTAGAAACCTTTGATATTGGGAAACTACGAAGCGGGATAGAGCGAATCAAGTACCAAGTAGAAGTTAGCAACCGATTTCAGGCGCTCGAGGAAACGGATGAACAGACGGGAGTAGATGACGATCCGAACAGGTTGTGGGGGGCTATCGAAAAAACTATAAAAGGGGCCGCGAACAAAGTACTGGGTAAGAAAAAAAGGCCGAAGAGCAAACCATGGTTTGACGAAGAGTGCGAACTCTGGTTTGAAAGGCGCAAGCAGGCTAAATTAGATAGTGTACACAATGAAAGCGATAGGGCCGTAGAAGAATACCATGAAATAAGAAAGCAAGTACGTGTGATTTACAGAAACAAGAAGCGCGAGTATCAGAAAAATGAAATTAGAAAAATAGAAACTAATAGTAGGGAAAATAACCCGCGCGAGATGTACAAAGGAATAAACGCTATTAGGAAGGGTTTTCAGAGTAGATCGCAGTTAATGAAGGATAAGGACGGGAACCTCGTGACAAGCGAAAATGAACTATTGAAATTATGGAAAGATTATTTCGATAAGTTATTAAACGTGCATGAAAACTCCGAGGAAATGGGAGACGAAATCCACACTGCTGAACTCCATATGGACGAAACGACCTACAAAGAAGTAGAGGCCGCGATCAAAAAGCTAAAAAACAATAAGGCCGCAGGAAACGATTCTATACCAGCTGAACTACTTAAATATGGAGGCACCGCGCTTACATCTAAAATTTTTTATCTAGTATGTGCTATTTGGAGAAATGAAACAATACCAGAAAATTGGAAAGAATCCATCATCATACCGATCTTCAAAACGGGAGATAAAACAGACTGCAATAACTACCGGGGAATCTCACTTTTAGCTACCTGCTACAAAGTTCTGTCAAACGTAATACAGGCCAGACTCACACCATTCGCGGAAGATATAATAGGAGATTATCAGTGTGGATTCCGGCGCAACAGGTCAACGAGCGATCAAATGTTTACCATAAGACAATTATTAGAGAAAAAGAGGGAATATTGCGAAACTATACACCAGCTATTTGTGGACTTTAAGAAAGCGTACGACTCTGTCAAACGAAGCAAAATGTATGAAATCCTAGTGCTCCTTGGCGTACCAAAAAAACTCGTAAAATTAATTCAAATATGTCTGAACGGAAGCACTGGAAAGGTCCGAGTAGGCGGTAATGTATCCGAATCGTTCATGATACGCGACGGTTTGAAGCAAGGTGACGGGCTTTCAACGGTACTCTTTAACCTGACGCTAGAGCATGTTGTTAGAAAAATGCAGGCTAGCGAGCTAGGCGCAACACTCAACGGAACAACGCAAATTTTAGGCTATGCGGATGACTTGGATATAGTGGGAGATAATGGTGAAACGGTGGCGAGAAATGCGGAAATCCTTATAAATGCGGCTAAAAACACGGGGTTAGAAGTGAGCGAATCGAAAACGAAATATATGATCATGGAGAAACTGGGCATTCGCGAAGCAGAGGGGGATCTCAGAGTCGGAAATTTCACTTTTGAAAAGGTTAGCGAATTCAGATATTGAGGTACAACTATAAATGATCGAAACGAAATTAAAGCCGAGATTAATAAGAGACTTCATTCGGGTAATGCCTGCTTCTACGCTGTGAACAGATTACTTAAGTCAAAGCTACTGTCGAAAAATGTCAAAATAAGGATATATAGGACTATAATAATGCCGGTAATCTTGTATGGGTGCGAAACCTGGGCGCTCACTAAAGCGGAAGAAAATCGTTTTAGGGTATTTGAAAATAAGGTTCTGCGGAAAATATACGGGCCAAAGAAAGATGAGGAAACTGGGGAGTGGAGGAAACTGCACAATGACGAGCTACATAATTTGTACGCGTCACCAAATATTAACAGAATAATAAAATCACGGAGACTAAGATGGGCAGGGCACGTGGCAAGAATGGGCGATGATCGTACAGCAGCGCGCATAATGAAAGGAAAACCGAAAGCAACGCGACCTCTTGGTAGACCTAGACGCAGATGGGAGGATAACGTAAAATCAGACATAACTGAAATTGGGCGGGAAGGCGCGAAATGGATGGGGTTGGCACAAAATAGGGAAACGTGGAAGGCTTGCGTAGATGAGGCGATGAACTTTCGAGTTCGAAATGCCATTTAAAAAAAAAAAAAAAATCACATCCCGCATTTGCCCAGGGTTATGCCTGTGGAGGGGGCAAAACTTATATCAGGATTAAATCCGCTTTGGGATGGTCGGTGTATTTGTATTAGTCAAAGGGGTTCCCCGGCAGTCACCCATCCAAGTACTAACCATGCATAACAATGCATATATATATATATATATATATATATATATATATATATATATATATATATATATATATATATATATATATTTTTTTTTTTTTTTTTAATATTTTAGCAAGTGAATAGTTATGAGATTTACCACCAAAAGGTAAAATATGTGGAGAGTTAGTGTTATGCATGTAGTGAATATTCGTATAAGAACTGAGGGTGCGTTCAGTAAGCAGCTTCAGTAGTAGTAGAATAAATTTTAGAAAAAATTTTATTGACCAGTGTTGGCGACAGTACTACTGAAACGGAATTGACGTGTTCTGCATCAGCTGTTTACTGGCGTGTCAGTATTAGGCATTAAATAATAAGACACTCATTCATATATATTTGGTAATTATTGGCGTAGTACTATTCATAAATTTTAATCCATAATAAGTGATTCTTTATGTTAATAATTAATATTTCATGATTAATAATGCTTTAAAAAAATTTATAAAGATTATTACCTATAGTTTAGCAATTTTAGTAAAAAAATATCTTTGGATAACCATCAATGATAAAAAAGCAGATCCTTTTTAAGATATTAATTAGAAAGAGATGTGGTAATTTAAAATTAATTTATTAGATTGAAGAATTTCATATTGGAACAATTTATAAATTTTGATGAAGCTAAGTGCCAATGAATTGGCAACGGATTTTTAAATTGAAAGGCGGAGGTCTTGTAAATTGTCTAAATCTTCTAAAAAGCATCTTAAGAAATGATAAGTTTAAAAATAAAAGTTTTTTGAATTGTGAACGTGCGTAAATTTCTTCTTACTCCAGATAGAAGCACATTTGTTGTTATATTTTTGTTATTACATTTTTTTCGTAAATAGACACTTTTTATCTAATCAATGGTGTGTAGTTATTTTGCATGTAGTTCGGGTAGTGTAACCAACAGTATTTATTTCAACTAAGGTGTGTATTAATAAGACTAATAGTCTAGCCTGACATAAAGCGATCCGCTCGTATTTGCAAACGCAAAGCAGAGTTAAACTTTAGCCGAAATACTTCATGTTTTTGGATCAACGGAATAAATTTTGAATCAAATGGATTGTTTTTTATTACAAAGGAATCGTTTAGAATCAAGTTGCATATTATCTTCGGCTATATTAAGAAAAATCCTGCCATGAATTAAGAGCTTATTTTTCAGAGTGTCTAAATATAAACAGTTTTTTCAGTATCCATTCGCCATTTTGAATGCGCCATTTTAAATTTCGATTTTTCATCTTTAAATTTAAAATCAGCAACCCTAAAAACCTTTATATAGACATATTTGTGCCAATTTGAACTATTTCGCTAATTATTATTCGCCATTTTGGATCCACCATTTTGAATCTGGACACTCCGTCTGCATTTTTTAAATCAGCGACCCCAAAAACCCTTTAGCCTATTACAATATTGCCTTTTACAATAATCAGCCGTTTTTAAAAAACTTCAATTTGTTTATAATTTCTAACCTTTTTTGCAATAATAAATAATGTTGCCGGTCCTGGATTTTACTTGATTTTGAATATGTTATACAGACGATTTTTCTTCGATTTAAAAAAAATTGGCTTTGTTGTAATTTGTAAGGGGTTAAGCTCTTTTTTCCATATTTTTACTGGTCTAAGACGCAGACAATAGTAACAGCGGGCGGAAAAATAATTCAGCGGAAGGAAAATTGCTTATGATAACAAGACTATTGCAAGTACCCGGAGATGTAAGCAAATCTTTGCGTATCTGGATATAGGTTGGGACAACGAGTACATTATTACTGCAAAACAGATAGAATCTGCATTCAATTGTCATTCGTCAGTGGCTACAGCTTGAGCGCAACAACTGTCAGTCTACGAATGTACTAAACGTAGCCTTTCAATTTCCATCCCTCGAAAGTCACGTACGCAAGCGCCAGTTCAAGCCCCTCCCTCCCGCGCCCCTCCTCCCCCTCATCTAGCGCGCTTTCTCTCTCTCTCTCTCTTACTCTCTCTCTCTCTCTCTCTCTCTCTCTCTCTCTCTCTCTCTCTCTCTCTCTCTCTCTCTCTCTCTCGGGATAATTAATTATGTTGTTTTAATTATCCGACAGCTAATTAGGCGCGCAATTATGAAAGGCAAACACAACAAGAAGCTCGAACCCGCTCAGCTAGGGAGAGAGAAGAGCGGTGAAGAAGAGAAGGAGGAGAGAGGGTCGACGAGAGAGGGATGCTGACACGAGCCCGACCGCGTAATTGAACTCGTGAGACTGTGCGTTCCCAATGCCATCGACATGGCGCACACAGCTTTCTAATGTACGTCACTTATAAAAAACTATCTCTTCAACAAGTTTATATTTTTTCACCAAAGAGTCAATAATTAATTATCCTAGTCAGAATTAAATGAAATATAAAATATTGTATATATCAATTGTTACATGCAGATATTGTTGCAACTAGGGCATTATCTCTTCTCCGGGAATCGATTTTAGATGAGGTTTTAGGAGGAGCTTTTTGTTACCTCCAAAGAAACTGCAGCATCTAATTTGATTTCGTAGACTTCAGTTTTCGAGATGTAGTATATAAGCAACTCTACAAAATATCGGAAACAACTCGCCAAGAAAGTAAAAAAATATTTTTAAGCACATACTTACCAGACCTGGTTATTTTTCCGAATGCTTTAGGCATTCTATATTAAGGTGGGCCGAAAAAACGTTTTTGTTGTATTTTGGAACGCAATAGTGCACAAATGTTGCTACTATTTATTACAAATTTAACGCAAGATTTTTTTTTCTAAGTCATCGTTTAACTATCGCGCATTGAGGTTAAAGTTTCGTAATTATCGTGGCTCGTTTAAAAAAAATTTAAAAACGACTCAGAACTAACCATGACAAGGTAGCTACACATCGAGTTCCACCACCGCACTACCCAACCAACCAACCATTTGTAATAAAACTATTAAAAGGCAACGTTTTTTATAGAATATTACATTTTTGTAGGAAACTATGCTTTATTTATGAATCCTGACATCATTTCTCTCGATTTTAAAGTAGTACGAATTAATCCATCTCTATTTTCAATTTTAAGTAGCGTTCTACAGATTGTGTATGACAGGGAAAGCCTCCTATTTCCCATTCTGGCATATTTTGCGATTCAATCAAGATTCATATATCTTCGTTTTCAATTTTTCTCAAAATAGGTGGCGAAAATAATCTTACTGAGTCCCAATCTATCATCTTTATTTAATTTATTTATTTATTTAATTTATTTTAAGTGTTAAGTGTTAAGTATGAGAGTATTTATTAGCGTGAATAGTTGTAAGAATGTCAGATGAATGAGTGTGTTTTTATTTTACGACGTGATAGATGTACGTGCAATTTGAAGGTGTGTGTGTATGTATTCTTTTTATTTTTTATTTTATTTTGTTATCTTTTATTATATTTATTTTTATTATGCATGACGACGTATATTCGGTGATGTACCTTTTGACTATGACTAGATTATTATATTTAGATTTTATAAATTGACGAACAGTTACAGCGAATGATGTTTTTATTTTTTATTTAAGAAAACGCAAAAATGAATGTTAAGTGTATGATAACAAATGTATAAATTGACTGATATTTTTATTTTTTAACTATATATGTACATACAGTTGTAAAAATTTCGTCATTGATAAATAAACAGTATATCTATCTATCTATCTCTATCTCAATGTAATCTGAAGCTACAAAGTTTAATGTTGGAACTATAAATGTACGGACTTCTGTTTTGCTGTTCTTAGGCAACTCTCCTGCTGCAAGGATTCTCTCTAGTCCAATTTTTCTCACATCTTCTCGTTTATCCATCGCCATTGATAGAACATGTTTACCTGAGATCGCTATTCAAAAATAATGAATCTAAGCGCCCTGTAAGAGGTAAAGCATAAAAACTCTCGATTACACACATGCGCACTGAGACAGGACAAAGATCTTTCCAAGTACAAGATGCGCATATGTGTCATTTACAACCAAATTAACGAGTTTACAATACGAAATTTACTTCTCAATCGACACCAATCAGGATTTAGGAAAGCTTACAGCACACATACTGCACTTGTCAAAATTGTTGATGTTATTAGAAAAGGCATTGACAAAGAAATGATTACACTACTTGTCTCAATAGATTACAAACAAGCTTTTGATTCGGTATGTATCGACCTTTTCGAAATTAGAGCATATCACAAGACGAACAACATTTTACCGTACTCCGCGAGAAGAACATTTATATTGCTCTCTCTACTGGCGAATATTCTGAAGATGAGGAACCTTAGTATTTGTTCAAAAAATTCAAGTTTAGATTTCTTGATGCCCCTGGCTCTAAAAGAATTTCCTAATTAGATTTGGAAATAAGGGTTTCACAACTTGTTGCTGCGAAAATTCATTCCATGTTGCAGCAGCTACCCTATGGAATCAACTTCCATCTAGTCTTCGCTCGGCGTATAAATTGTCTTACTTTAAATTTAAGTTGCGAGACTTCATACTTAGTAGCGATTTTTCAAGTTCCACAGCTTCGTCTAATCTACGAATTTAATGACTTCTGTCATCCATTATCTTATAATAATAGTATTTATTTTTGTATAATTTTTACTGTACATTCTATTTTTCTGTATATTCTATTATGTTTTTCTCTTTGTAAATTTATGTATAATTATATATAAATATAAATATATATATATATATATATCTATGGGTCGTTCTTGTGAAATTCGATCACTGCTGGTCGGGGGGGTCAGCCGTTTTGGCCGCCGATTTTTTATATGAAAGTACATGCCAAAAGAGCCCCAAAAAGAAATTTTCAGCCCCCTACGTAAACCCTAGCCCTAGGTCTTAATTTCGAAAAATAACCAAAAAAGACCTATTTTTAAAAAAATCTACAAGGCTCTATTTGACCAATTTAAACCTTTCAAATGTTACGGATGAATGGGAGACGAGGTAGGCAGCGAAAAAAGTAGACGACGGGACTAGAACCAAGGTCCCCAGTGTGCGGGTCTCGTGCTCACACCACGGAGCTAACGTCTACGATGCAGGCCAAGTGCATCGTAGTCCGGCTCCACTTATCGCTGACTGACTCGTCTCATATGCTCGCGCTGCAAGCGTTGCAGACGTGTGTGTCTGTGACACTTCCCCCCTTTGAGGCGAAGCCGTCCTCGGCTTCCGAACTTCCTTACCGATGCAGTGCTGCTTTCTTGTGCAGTCATCTGCCTTACCACACAGCTCAGAGGCCTGGTGCGCATGGTCTCCCGTGGACTCAGAGGCGTGCATGTCTGTGGGAAGATCGGCGGAATAATGCGAGGGTAAAGTAGAAATCTTGAATTGGTTGATTCGAACGCTCAGGAGAGTTTTGTACATTAACTTCTCCTGCACAAGGGATGCCAGAATGTTACGGATGAATGGGAGACGAGGTAGGCAGCGAAAAAAGTAGACGACGGGACTAGAACCCAGGTCCCCAGTGTGCGGGTCTCGTGCTCACACCACGGAGCTAGCGTCTACGATGCAGGCCAAGTGCATCGTAGTCCGGCTCCACTTATCGCTGACTGACTCGTCTCATATGATCGCGCTGCAAGCGTTGCAGACGTGTGTGTCTGTGACACAAAAAAGAAAATTTTCGTCTTTCCGCCGACTATTAGAAAAAAAATATAAGGACCTTAAGTAATGCAATGGACTATTTACACAAAGCAAACCATGAACCAACATTTTTACGGTTTTTAGGTTATCTTTCATCCTCTACTGTATAAAATACAAGATACAAGATTAAGACATGTATTTAGTATATCTATATATACTAGTATATATATGTATGCAGTATAGATAGATATACTTAACACATGACTTGTATCTTGTATCTTGTACTTTGTATCCCACACTGAAAGATGATACCGTTTATTAATTTTTAAAGTAATGTTAACATAATCTAAATTTTTTTGCACGCGGCCGCTTTACATCAAGATCTTCTTTGATCTCATCAACTATTGTTGCATATGAAATATCATTATCGTTGTCGTTTTGTAACTGAAGAAAATCGTTATTTTCAATCATGATTTCTTCAATAATGTTTTCAAAATCACCTCCTAAACCTTCCTCGTCGCCAGAAAATGAAATGTCCAAATTTTCTATATTCGAACAATTTGTTTCCATTTCAATATATGAAAGTAAATAATTTGTTTACTTACAATTGTCTATAGCGTTGTTGACATTACACTTATAGTTCTATACTAAAGCCTCCATCATAGTGTTCACAGACATCTTATATTTCACTGATAGTAGAGAATATGAAGAATAAATAAATATAAATCTTTGTACAGATAAAATGATAGCGTGATCAAACGATTCCAGCCGCGCCTGCGTGCAATTGCTCGCGCGGGCGATTTTCGTAAAATACAGCTAATTACAATATTTTCGGTTAAAGATGTAATTTTTCATATCTAGAAAATACTGAAAATATAACGTAGAATATGAGAAAAGTTCATTGTGATAGGTGGTTTTATTTCCGAGATATTTAGAATAGCTGGTTGCGCTCGGCACGCATTTACGCTCCACGCTAAACTCGATTTTAGCTAACCAGCTCATTAAAATCAACCGTAAAAATTTTCAGAATTAGAACATATATTCTGCTATCACTATACCAAATTTCAAGAAAAAATATTAATTAGGTCGTGTGTAATCGACAATCGGGCAAAAAAAATTTCTCCGCTCCTATTGCTCTTATCGTAACATTCTTTTTTTTAATTCATGTCTTTTAAGCATAATTCACTGCATTTAGTTGCATTATTTCAAATTAAAAAGTACGAAAGACGTGGACATTCAATAATGGTTTTTCATAAAAAGAGGTTACATTTTTAATTTAAATGTTAATAAAAATAGGTGATAATTAATATAAAGATCTATCTTGCCGACATGTTACATCAATATTACTTAGTAGATGATGATAGGAAATACTAATTAGATTCCAAAGTGATATCCCCCACTTTTCCTTGCTTTAAAAAAATTAGGAGTTCAGGCGAGATTCAGTTACGGAAATCCTTTGTTTTACGTAAGAATCATAACCTCAAAATCAAAAAGCGCGAACCTTAGAATATTAGACAGGATTCAGGAAGGGAATCCGTGAGTTCTGCTCAATACGATGAAAATACGGGTAAATCGTTATTTATGTATTTTCTGAGTGTAGAGAATCTCTAAACTTTTCGACGGCATTTTCCATACTTAACTACATGTAGAAAACCATGTTTTCTATATGACGTATACTACCTACCTAACACAGATGATGGTCCATAGCGACTGGATCACGATTCGGACATATATACAGTCCAGACATCGCGGGTTTTTTAAAGATGGGCGCCATTTATAGCGGTGTTTCGGCTCGGAATGAAAAGGAGAGAAGAAAAAATAAAGCAATGTCGTCGAGAATCGAACTCGCACCCCTCGTGCCACAGGCGGACACCCAGCAACATGGGCCATCATCGCACTGGCTCGCCTTCCTTAACTCCAGCCTCTAGAAAGCCGACAAGGATGTCGGTAATTCAGTGAACTATAATTGCGCCGATTAACGTCGAGCAAAGACCGTTACATCCTCTTAAAATAATTGTTATTACTCCAATTGTAAACATTATGGAAACTCATAAATGCAGCACGATGGTTTAGCAGAGTATTGAAAGATCATAAACTATATTTCTAAGCGAAAATAGGCAAAACGCCTGAATTTTAAAAGTCGTCCTTCACTGCGCGTTGATTAATCCAAAAATAATGACATTTTACCATAATTCTGTAAGATTTTATTATCTCTAATCACGTCTTAACTATAATGACCACTTTATTGACCTGAAAAGCGGGTCGAAAAAAGCACTTTATTCCCGCGAATTAACTTTATTCCTGCAAATTTACTTTAATCCCGCAAAAGCACACTGAGACCACCCTGGCAAAAGTGGGAATAAAGTAAATTCTAAGTTTCTCTGGCTTTCTCTATTTTTTCAATTTTATATTTATATTAATATTAATATAAATTTTCAATATAAGTCAATAAATTGGCCATAGTTAAGTCGGAAATAAAGTTCTATATGCAACACAGGAATAAGATCGACTTTATTCCTTTGTTGCATAGTGTACTATTCTTCATTAGTATACAGTCTCCAGTGACAGGAAAAACATTTATTTTCATATAAAACACTTTTATTTTAATTTAGAAATAAGTCTCCCATTTAAATCCAATGTAAGATGTATGCTCTGACCGGCCATTGGCGTAGTTCACGCAATGTCCGCTAGTGTTGCATTGTGTATGAAGTCGAGCCTACATACGGACCTGGCCCGTATACACTGAGAGAATACGTCGGTCAGACTTGCTGAATTGTTCGGTAGTTTTGACCGAAGTGAGTTCGGTAGTATGTATACGGCAAGAATAGCGGAACAAGTTTGGCAGCTGAGTCTCCATGCGTCGCGCTACACGCCTAACCTCACTTTTTCACAAATAATGAATATTTTAATGAATTTCTTATTTTTTTGTTACTCTAACCTTTTTATATATGATTAGTTAGTCTAAGTTACATTTTCGATGTTCTACTTTAACCTTACTTCGGTTTTTCCTTATCACAAACGTGATAATGAGGCTACAATAAAGCGCAACACCACACATCATTTTTAATACACATCCACCAAAACAGCCGAACAGTTCCGCAGTTTTTACCGAACTCCTCAGTAAGAATGACAGACTATGGCCTCCGCAAACTTAGCAATGCGACTTCGGCAAGCCTAACTGAACCATTCTCTCGGTGTACGTCACAGCGATCACGCCACCTCGCACGATTCAGACGCTCGTCAAGCAGCGGCTTTGCGCCAATCAGAAGAGAGAGGCCCACACTCAACGTCCGGCAACAACGCCGCGGGATTCGCCGCGGGACTTGCTCTATACAGTGCCTGCCCGCACAAATCAAACTATTCAACGATTCAAAAATATATATCTTTTTTACCTACTACTTTTTCGTCCATTCATTATCGAACCTTCATCATTCAAAACACATTGCAACTTTAAACTCCTAATGTGACATTGATTTTATCATATGCAATTGGTTTTCGTTTGATATTACTATTATAAAACAATGTTTCATGTATAAAGTACAATAGTATTAATATTAAAATCTATTTAAAGTGCCAAAAATGAAAATGATAATTATTATATGCATACATTTTTGGAAATATTCAAATTTGACTATGTTTGAGAAATGAAAACTACCAGTATTAAGTTGGACGAAGTAAGGAAGCAGGAAATAAAACACTTTTATTTTATATTATGTAAATCCTCGTCGTATATTGTGCTACTGTTTGGTATGTACTTGTTTACAACGGTGCTCCTGTGCGCGAGTGTAGTTCGGATAAAAAAGAACGCTCTCTCTACAAAAAATGCACGATGTAGCGAGTCGTACCGCGAGCACAAGCGGATGCTTTCCGTAAAAGCGAGGAAAACAGCCGAAAAGGCGAAAAGGTGTGCCCGGCGATAATTACTTATGTCGCGTTGAACTGCTCGTTCGTCTATGCCTAGCTACACTCAGCGACGCTCTCACATTCCCCCCGTCTCCCCGCGCCTTCGTCTCAGCTGCTCGATCCACCTCGAGTCCAGCGCAAGAAGACGGGAAGAACGTAACCAATTGCTCGACTTGCTAATCATACAATATACAGTATGATCTCCCAAAATGGAGCACGTTGTTTGACGAACAAAGTATATTATTTATGTCGTTGTGTGAAGTGCACCTATATCCCTAAATACATATTGTAAATACACCCAACGACAAAGATAACTTTGAATACAGCGGGCAGCTTTTTCGGCATTACGCTACGTATTAGTGGGATTATTAATAAAAAATAAGTTTATATTCAATGTAATAAAAATAAAAATTTAAATCTAAAAATATGACTCCTTGCTCAATAGTAGAACTTAATTTATAAGTTAATGCGAATGAATGGAGAGTTGGTATTCCTCTCCAAATAAAATGCTTAAGCAAACGGCTGCAGAGCATTGTCTGTTAGTGTATGCGTGTATCATTGTGTAAAAGAAGCTGAGTAAAATTGGAAAAGCAATAGAAGTATAGCGGTGTGAGGTGGCGGTGATAGATAAGTGAAGGATTCTATGCGATGGCGTCTGGCTGCGAACTGCATGCTTACGACAGTACGTCATCACATTATAGCGACGTTAAGTTAAATTAACTGCGGATTAAAGTTAACGAGGAAACGACTTGCTCGCAGCTTGTTGCCTCCTTTTACTCGTCGGTAAAGCACGTAGACTAGTCCCCGAGTCAGCTATGTAATGGCGTGTAAAGATTTTTACCTGAGCTCATGTCCCTTATTCATCTCTCCTCTCTTTATTCTAAAGAAATAAGGAAGTAGCTGGAAAAACCAGTGGGATAAATGGAAAAAAGTTCATTAAAGAGCTTAGCACCACTCCTTGATGAAACCCCTACAGATCTGTTCTCATGTTCAGGCGACCTGTCAGTCAAAAGTTTTCAAAAAGTCGATGTATTCTGGCCCGTTGAACACGAATCCATGGTTATTTTTGGTCCATAGAGCCACCTTTCGTCCATAACCTCAAGAAATACTACAAAAAAGCAGTATTACACAGTTGAGACTCGCAGAAATAGTACAAAAATTAAGGATTAAGTATGTTTTTACATATTTCGACTCCTCTAGCCAACACAAAAAGTAACTTACCAGACACATTGAGTACACATTATGTGCAGAAAGTGATAGTTGCTGAAATAATAAACGTCGTAGATGGATAGTTTTTAAAAATAAATAAAATCAATAGATGTAAAATTTGTCAAAGTGTTTGAGGCATTATACCGTCACAGTTTTCGATTTTAATAATCAGGATATAAACCTTAAATTAATTATTTTTAGCACATTTTGTATTTTTATTAAATATTTGTATTATATAATTACATAAAAAGTACAAAAGTTATAATACTGAATGTTTAAATACATTAAGTTACATAAGTAACTCTTCTCCATTTTCAGAATTCGAATATTTTTTCATTAATAATAAATTTTGAGATAAAACAATAAAATCACGATGCGTTGTGATTCCCGTTACTGGTCTTGCCTCTTCAAATCTTTTATTCAGTTTTCTCTTCATTCTGTCGTGTTCTGTTTTGCTGAAGTAAACTATCATAATAGTCTTGAAAAAAATTTCTGCCCAGCTCACAAGTGCTTCAGGTGTAAAAATTGGTTTTATAGATTTCACTAATAGACTAGCTCGATAAGCTTCCCGTTTGAATGCAGCTGCAATGCCATCAAAGCAACTTTTTCCATGTGCTGTGGCAGTGACATGCCACTCAGCTTCGATGTTAAAATCTGTTTTATGATTTAATAAATTTGACATTTGATATTTATTTTTAAAATGTTGCTTTGCCACATCTGTCATGTAAATTATTTTTTTAAATTATCTTTATATTTTTATATAATTATGAAATCAGCTGATGTTGAATTATGTAAACAGCAGCAGTATCATGTTTAAGACTATTTAATAAAAACACAATACTTTTATGTTTTACCAAAACCACAACAAAATGTTAACTCAGTAAAAAACGTTTCTTATTAATTTTGAATTTTTTTTACTTAAAATATAGTTTTATTATTACTGGTATTGCAAGTGTTTATCTTTGTTTAAAAAAGTTTATATTTGCTTAAATTTATATATCGCAATATCACACCTTTGCACGAACATTTATAAGCAAAATTGATGTTTACCAAGGCTTTGAGTTATGAGTACATTCTATACAATTAAGCTAACTGTATTTATGTATATAATTAATACAGTATAATATCATAAACGGAATTCAATTATAATTGTTCTTACAATTAAAATACATTAACATCATTGAGATTTATTAATATCAATCAAATACTATTTATCACGAACTTATCTGATAAAAGAAAATTATTTTGAAATAAACTGAAAATTGTCAAGAAAAATTGGAAATATTTGAAAAATACTGAAAATCTCTTAGAGAAACTGGAAATTCTTATTAAATAAGTAATAATAATTTACAGATTTTGCGATTTTTATCTAAGTTTTGCAATAACAATCAGTATTTCTTAAAATATCTCATTTTTTCTCAGTTTGAATTTCTGCAAAAGATTTACGATCTACTACTAGCTGATAAAAATATTGTTCCATAGTTACCTTGCGAATCAAAATACTAGTGTTTATACAGACATATTTTTTGGTTAGTCTCTAAGATAATAAACTATTGTCAAAAAATACTTATTTTGGAAAATGATTATTGTAACTGTGTATATACTTATTTTGTTTAGTCCAAACGTTCCAATAGTCGGTCGTTCTAATTGAATATTGAGTATAAGAGCAGACAGCTTTGACACAGTTAAGGTTCAAAAGATTTCATCATTAGCGATTTAATACATATATTTAATTTAACATACAAATTATTAATTTTAAGCTCCTGACTTATATATTTATACATACAGCAGCGACTAGTTGTTAAAGGAGACTCTCCATCATGTGCCGTGCGATGTGCGACGTGCGACGTTTCGGTTGTATCAAAGCTGCGATTGGTCGAGTATAGCATCAAAATATAGTATATATTATTATAGAGTATAGTAATCAATCGCAACTTTGATACAATGGAAACGTCGCATGTCGCACGGCACCTGAATGAAAGTCTCATTAAAAAATATCATTTAACGTGCTATAATATTAAATGCATTAATGAAAGATTTTTCTTCATTATATCAAAACTTAATAAAAGTAAATAATACTTATAGCAGTGAGTGTTGTAGCAAGTTACAGCAATAATGTCTGCAGATAAATATTTGTGAAATTGTTTACAATTTTTTAATCGCGATAAACAAAGCCTTACATAATTCAATAGGTTTATTTGAGTCATTCTACAAAAATAAAAAGAAAAATAATAAAAATATAAAATACACTTTCTCTGAAAAATTTTGAAAAAAAATCTTTTTTTTTTGTTATTCCAAGATTTTTACTGCTTAGATCGATGCTAAATAATTCAAAAGTCATATCCTATATGGCGCTAGATTCATTTTAATTATTGCGTGTTATACGGACATTTTTCTATAAAATATAAAAAACGAAATATGTAATGCTAGTTTTCATGGGAATTGACTTTATCGTCGCTATACCAAGCCAAGATTTGTTCATTACTTTGTGCATTTTTTCTTGTCTTTCAGATCGAGAGCCCAAAGAAATTTGTATATCAAAGGTCTTAAACTCTCGAACTGAGAGACAAGAACAAATGCACAAAGTAATGAAAATATCTTTTTTTTATTTCTTGGGTAATAATGTTCCTTTGGTATGTAGAATGTATGTGAAGTTTTTCAGGTATTTTGAAACCCTTAGGTTCAAAGTTGATCAATGCTGAATATGAGCATGTAGACATATTGTACTTTTTTTAGCAAATTTCAACCTCCATTTATTCAACAAAATTAAATCTCTTTACAAAATAACAACAAAGGAATTTTTAGCAAATTTTCTGAATTTTTATTCAAAAATGGTTCCAAAATCTTTTATTACCCCCTTTCGATTAATTAAACTCATTTTAAAACTTAAAATCCTTAAAAAAGTGTGTTTGATCACTCGAACCATTACAACAAAAACCATGAAGATAGCTTTTTTCAGTACTGTCATAGTCGCAAAATGGCAAAAGTACAATATTTATATTAAATGAATAAAAATATCATGATATATTGTTAAAATAATTATTAAAATGCATGTTTTGGCAATAAAGTCATATTTAGCTTCAAGCAACTTTAAATATATGGGCTTAAAAAATAAGAAAAAATTTACGACCATTTTATATTGATAAAATATATCGATAACAGTATTTTTTCTAAATGGGTTTTCACCCTTAGTTTCGATCGCTCGTGCTTGTAGAGCATTCGTGATAAGATCGAACAAATCGTCGTTCGCTAAATTTACAACATCTTTTACAATATTCGGTGTATAATTGGTAATTTGCGCTTCGTGCATAAGAGTACTTTTATTTTTAATGTATTCTATAGTTTCACGTGCGATACAATTTACATTATCCGATACAGATTTCAGATACTCGATACGCGCGTTTATAGACTTTGCCACATATTCGTCCAAACAGTCAAAGGTAACTTTTTTCATAATTATGCTATGACGGTACCGCTTACTCAGACCAGGTGTCATCGGTCTTATATCCTCTTCGATTTCGATTGTTTTTTCCTAATGACTTCGTATGAATTTCAACGTCCATCCGGAGCCGTAAACCTTCTGATCCATCATATCGTCGGACATTCCACGGAAGTATTTTACAGTGTCACCGAAACTGCTTTTAAACTACATCCAATTATCGTAAGAAAAAGCGATCCCGTTGTAGTCAGAACCCAACAGCCGAACTATGGGCTTGTAACTATGGGCTCGAATGTCTGCAATATCGCTGTATTCTAAACCAACCATCATCTTCTTCGTACACGACTTATTGAGGCTGTACAAAGTGTTCAATATCTGATGTAGATGGTGACGGTTTCGTTGTTGATCAGCCATGTTGCCTCGTTCTCTCTCTCTCCTACACTGTTCTCTTTTGACGTCTAGAAGTGACCATCGTAAAATCGACTTAACACTGCCTCTTAATGTACCATTTAAGAAGGTGCAGTGGAGGTGGAAATTGCAACGTGTGATACTCGACGTTGGTGTTCCGAGAAAGGAATGACGATACTTTAGACGCAGCTTTCTGAGTAAATGAAACGATAAGATATCAAGCTCGCGTTACAACAATGACATTTTGGAAATGCAGTTTTACAAACATCTGACACTGCATCCGCCGTTTCCAATGAAACTTTTGTAAGTGTTTTTATATCGTACATAGTGTTTTACCACGCTATCATTTTTCTACAAGTAGTCAGAAAAATTTCCAAGAAATTTATCGAAATCCAAACTGCCGCTCATGTAACGTAAAAACATAATACAATATTGACCGCATACGTCGTAAGACAGGCTTTGGAGTGGGATATTATTCCAGTGAAACTGCTTACAATTTTTCCGCAAACGGTTTATATGATTCGGTATACTAGGTGGCAATCCGAAACTATCGAAATACAAAGCTTCGCAATACTTATTAACGTATATAGCAACCCAGTGCATGTCAGGTCTCGTATGATCGTCAGTATTTACAACAAACGCGGTCGGTCTCGTCCACCGTTTGGGAATTTGATCTGCTGAAAATACACCGACAGTATGCGAACAGATTCGGGAAAGGTTTTTCAATATTTGAAGGCTGTCCATTACAAATCTCGGTAGGGTTCTTATAATTTTGAAAAACACGCGTAGACAACCACGACTTTAGTCGATAAACGTTATTCAAAGCGCAACGGTAATTTTTGTAACAAGGTTTGACAGCGTGATGAATGCAATACACGTCGGACGATAACTGATTAAATGTCGGGCATTCTCTTTCGTATTCTAGATTGAAAATTTGACGAGCTATAATTTTATGCAAAACTAGCCATTTATCGTTGCCTGTAACGTATATTTTTCGCACGCTTTTCGAAAATTCTCTTAAAATTTTCTGAACAACCGATAAAGGTACCTCTCCGTCAAAATAGTCAAGTCCGTGAAGATGCTGGGTGAGTCAATCGTTCTGTCTCCGAATGGCCTCACTTAATTGATCAATCGATGTTCTCGGAGTCTCTAACCAGTAGCTACTGAAGTTGTCATTAAGAGCTACTACGGCAACTTCCTTTGGTATATTTTTATATTTCGCGCCTTTAAAAAACTGAATATCAAGTATTACATCCATGTTTTATACAGCAAAGTTTTTGACAGCGATCGCAGATAGAAAGAAACTGACAAGCGAAATGCGGCAGTGGTGGGCGTATATATAGACCAAAGTGCAACGCGATCTACACGACATTATCTCAACCGCTAAAGTCGACGATGACTTGACGCCACGCGTCAATTTCTAAAATATATTCTGATAATCATATTCTGCATATACAATACAATTTACCGTGTTTCTTAAAGCCTCAGCAAATCTCACATCCAATCTAACGCTACCGTGTTTAATCAAATTCCAATGACTACAGTCGTTAGCCCATAAATCGGGAGTTAAATCAAATGCAAATAGGCAGTAACCGTACGGGTATTCTTCGCGCATTAAAGATTACCTTCGTTAAGAAAGTGTATACCTGTACCAGAAAATAATGTGTGGTACGCATCCACGTACAAACTTCTGGCTCTAAAGTCGGGTTGCAGCGGTTTGGAGGGAATTTGTACACCATCAACATACAAACATAGAAAGTTTATATACAAATGTTCAAAGTTAAATGGATTCAAAGTCCTCGATTGCCGTTAAAAACTTTGTTATTTACAAAACCGATAATGAGTCTTTTCGGTAGTTAACCCAATATGATATTATGCAAAGTTTCGCCGTGTATACCACTGTGCATCGTAATAGCATTAACCGCTACACGCGTGAGGGGATATTTGGCAGTTGTTTTTGAAAGAGATTGAGCGTGGGCCAACAATACACCCGGACTAATCTTTACGCGTCTGACAAAGGTTTGCCTCCCCGATTTGTATTGAAAAATATCCCGTAGGATCCATTAGAGAAAAACTATCGCGAGACTTGACTAGATGCACTCGTACCTCTAAACCGTTTATCAAGAGCTTTTCTTGATTAAATACGTCACAGTGAAGATGACCAATCACGTCGACGGAATTTGTAGCCGACAACAATTTCCGTCGTTGAACCAGTCCTTGATTCTCAGTTCCAACATCGTCCATATTTTGAGCGGTATCGTTGCACCACAATAACCTCGTCAGATGAGAAGATTTTGCAGCAGGTCCATAATTTAACAGCGTTTCAATGTATGTTCTGTAAGCGTACGCATTTGTCGGCGGTGATACAGGTTTTTGATTGAAAAGCACATCCACTTGATTTAACATCGAATGCATGAAATTATTAACAGGGCCCATTTTGGCTTTTGCGCTTCTGAACGCTGGTTTATCTGAATCTGCTAGATCGTCCTTGGTCACGCTGCATCTTAAGCTTACACGATGGCTGAGCATAGTGTGAGCAAGATCAATGTATTCATCGCTATTGCCTGGGAGCACTATAGGTGAGTCATTCGTCAATGACGATATTGGTTTGTATTGTATCGAATGTGAGTCCTCGATAGTTGTCTGGATCGGAGAACCTCAAACAATAACGGCTCCGACTTTAAACATTCGCACGTGTGGGTATGTAAGAAAACCATTTTTTTTATTGTTAACTGTCAAAAATATCTGTCGTCGTGTTTCTAGTCTTCTTCTTATTCTTGTTTTTATGTGTTGTTTGATTTTGCTTCCTTCTACCTCTTTTTCTCACACCACCACTATTTGTCTTGCGTTTCTTCGCGCCACTCTTTCTTTTACTCACAATGACGGGACCACCGAGCAATTGCAACTGAGACCTGTGCGCACAGCCTCCTTGCCAACAGCCCTGGAACCCCGCGTGCTGAGTGGAAAAACTCTGCGAAATATAGCGGCTAAGAAAGAGACAATACCACCGTGGCCTCTTTGGTAGGGAGTGCCAACGTAAATACCGCACCACTATATGAATCCCCTCCATAGGTACCTTCTTCTCCTCTGCCACTGTATCCGAAACCAATTTGATTGTTAAAGTATTCTTGAAATGCAGTGTTACAGTGAGTGTCTCGTAATCGAATGGTATCGGTTGACCGCATTGGTCTCTTATATCAATTTCAATGGTCTGAAATGAGCTGAATAACAATGCTAAGTACATTGGAGGGGAGAAATTCTTGATTTTTGTAGTACCATATTTGTCATTGTCGGTATTCATCGATACAGCCCGCAGCAATCGCGATTGAACATCACCTGTCACGTATGGCTCACAGATGTCGCTGTAAATCATGAGCATATCTGGTAATCCATTCGAGAGTCTCGCTGGCCTATCTGCCTCTATCATGCACTTATCACCAGCAAAAATGATACGTTTTGGCCTTTCAAAGCCCAATATTTTTCGCATTTTCCGCGATAAACAGAGTTTGTGACTAAATTGAGAGCAGCTAGTTTTTGCGCGAACTCTGTTGACTGTCACGTAACCGCCACACTCAACCGTCATCTCCAAATGACTCAAAGAAATCGCTCTGTTTTCTTTGTCCGACGACACGTGTTGAAACGTCAGCGGAATATGTGCCTCTGTAACCGCAACTGACCATGAATTTTGTAACCGGATCTGCTGTGGTAGCTGAGCAATATAATGTGTTGTAGTGTTTTCCGAGAAATTATTCATGCTGCTATTGCTAGGCAGAATAATGTAAAACTGATCCTTCATTTCTGTGAAATTTGGCTGGCCTTGACCCAAGAATTAAACTTTTCGGGGTAACCTTACCAGCTAACGAAATATTTTTTTGAGCGACCCTTGCCGCTTCTACGTAAAATTTTGTCGATTTCGAACGATACCGCACTTAAATCTTTTTGCACTCTACTTAGTTCTTCGGTGTAAAAGTGACCGTCAATGTATTCCCTGCTAAATCTTTTAAAAAATACACAGGTGATTTGCGAGTTAGTGAGATGCGCGTAACCTCAAAAATCTCCAAAGTCCACCCACCTTCGTATCCCCTATCGAAGACGGTTCTCGCACGACTGACGCGAACCAAGTCACCCAGCTTGAACCGGGGTCGTCTAAAATAGTGGTGATCGTACCGAAGTTCTATATTTTTCCGTGCTTTGGCAACATTGTATAAAGTCACAGAGGCCGGGGTCATTTTTGTCGCCGAGTGCTTACTGTGATTGTACGACTCTGCGATTCTCTGCAAAACATCGATATACCTTCGGGTAATTAGTGTGAGTAAAGTATCGCCAAATTCGTTCCTTTATAGTTCTTATCAATCTCTCCGCACTAGCTACCTTTGTATCCGGACTCCGCGCCACTCTATGAGCTATGCCATTCTCACGTAAAACCTCCTGTGTATCGCGACCGATAATTTCTTTACCCTTGTCCGTTTAAAGGCACTCCGGTTTTCGTCCCTCACTTCTCGATAAGATGCGGCGAATCCCCTCAGCGACGCTTCTAGAAGTTTTTTCCTTGAGCGGCTCTAGCCAACAATATTTACCAACAACGTCGATGACCGTCAAAATGTAGCTGTAACCATCGTTGTAAGTTTTCAAGTCTCTCATATCCATTAAATCAGCTTCCCACACATCATCCAAATTTCGCACATTCTAACTGCGTCGTGCAAATGGTCGTCTAACAGGTCGATGCAAATTGTACCCATCCTGGCTCTCAAGCCATTCAGTAACTGTCTGGCGATCGTTTCTTTTGCTTCTACCGCGAATGGCTTGAAAAAGTTTATCCACGGCCGCGTACGCAGCTATTAGGTTCAATGTACAAATATTATAGCTCTCAAATTGGTTTAACGTCTTGGATTATATTGGCGTTCTGTCGGATTATTTTTGGTGATAGCCTGTAACTCGAATTAGGGTATAAAATAAAACATATTTTATAGGAGGGGGAGAATTGTTACGGATAGAATCCATTAGTAATAAGAAAACGTAACTGTGTAATAAGTTCCTATGCAAAAGGTCTCTAAGACTTTCTGTATAGTTCAAACGCGATGAAGTTCTCGAGTTTCTTATGTATGTTTTCGGCGGACGTCGGCGGCGACTTACGGCGGGGCGAATAGCGACTCATTCTAGCTCAAAAAAGATCGGTAGTGACAAAGCGCGTTATACTAATAAGGCTAATATTGTATTTAATAAATAACAGAGTTTATCATAAATGGTATATCAATTATTTTAACAAAATCCTTAGTTTATTCACATTCCGAACACCTCTATTGGTTCAGGATTTATGCCGTTCTGAAAAACATGATTATTTGCATTAGTTTCATTTTTCTCAAAATGTATGTATTTTGCTCAAGAACTATAAAAGACAAAGTACTTTAGTCCGTGTGTTTAGGAAAGAGAATTAGATGCAGAATATGATAGTATTTGTTGCATCACTAAATTTGATAATTTTGATTGGTCTAAATTTCTGCCAAAACACCAATGAAATTTTAAGCTAAGCGCCAGAAGCAATGTTGTTGAAAAAAATTTCAATTATACTTTGAGATGTATATTTTAAGATAAAACAAGAGTTAGAATGATACTATAACTCAGTTACGAGAAAAAAAAATAAAAGAAATTGGCTTATTTTATCAAAAACAGATTTACATGTTAAATCCCATAAGAGTCTAACTTTGGTAAAATAAGCCAATTTCTTCTATAATTTCTCGTAACCGAGTTATAGTACCATTCTAACTTTTGTTTCATCTTAAAATATACATCTAAAACTATCATTGAAATTTTTTCTACAAAATTGCTTGTGGCGCTTAGCTAAAATTTCATTGGTGCTTTGGTAGAAATTTGGACCAATCAAAATTATCAAATTTAGTGGTGCAACAAATACTATCATATTCTGCATCAAATTCTCTATCTAAAACACACGGACTAAAGTACTTTGTATTTTATAGTTCTTGAGAAAAATACATACATTTTGAGAAAAATGAAAATAATGCAAATAATCATGTTTTTCAACACGGCATAAATCCTGAATGAATAGAGGTAATAGGGTTTGAAATTTTTTTACGTGTTTTGGATATAAAATACATCATTTTCTTAAAGTTTCAGAGTTTTTAAATTTTTTACTTTCTGACTTGACGTGGAATCACCCATATATAATTTCTAGTGTCACATTATATTCGGACTTGGTTACATAGCAAAAAATAGAGATTGTGTAGTGAAGATTATACGTTACGTTTGTTGAATTTTAATTATTTCACGATAAGTTTGTAATTACTCTAGTAAGCAGCATATTTTGTGCGAAATTCTAAAATTTCACGAGACGAAACAAATGCAGTTCAAGGTTAATCAATCACTAGTTTAGATTTGATCTAGAATAACGAAACTGTACAGAGCTTAATGAACTTGGTTTAGATAAAATCAGATAAGCAACTGCTCCGGCTACAGCAACACAAAATACTTAGCTCTTTTACAAACAAAAGCCCGGGCAAAGAAGCTAATCGCGCATCTTAATATCTTTTTACGTTGCTAGACAGCGAAACACTCGTCTTTATCGGAAAAAGCTGTATAAAAGATAAAAGTCGCGTAGCCACGTTTCGTATGATTATACCCATAAAGTCGTCGTTCAGCCAATGCAGCTATTATTCGAGGGGCCTTTTAATTCCCTTTTTCTCGCTTGTCCGCTACTTTCTTCTTCCTTTATTTCCGCGCGCGCATCAGTCTCTCGCTCTTTCTTCCTCTCTCAAGCCATTACAATATTAATTATTTACGTAAAAAAGACGGCATGCTGCTGCGGAGATCTCATCTTTAATTAAATCCGCCAATGGGTACGGGAGAGGGCGAGGAGCTTGGCCGCGAGCGAGAGGAAGAAGGAAAGGGATAGGAAAAGGGAGAGAGCGAAGCAAGCGCATAACTGTAACTGATTACTTTTGCACTGCCGCGCCACAACGCGAGTTTGGTCTTCCTAGCGATTCTCGACGGTATGCAAAATACAAGCGGGAAACAAGAGAATTAGCGACAAATTAAAGGAATAAAGTTGAGATGTTTAGTTTAGTAAAGAGTCTCGAAATTATCATGTCTGAAATAAGTTGACAAATTTTTATTATGTTCAAATACAACCCGTCGTTTTCTCTTGTGATAATGACTTAAGTGTAAAAAGAAATACTTCATTGTTATGCCTGTCAAAGCTACATTAAAAGTGGCTGATTTACAAAATATTGTGATTTTTCTACTCTCCTCATTTTTCAAAACGAAAAACAGCGTTAGCCCAATTAAAAATCTCATATGAGAACCTTATGGGATTCCACATGTGGACCATACCAGATCCATGCGAGAGCCATGGCGAATGCAAATAACACTACAACTTAAAAGCTTCAAATTTTATTTGTTTGTACTCTGTTCTTTTCCCGCCGTATATATAGTCATCAGCAGCTTTATCCAAATTAATAAATATAAGTAGATTGTTGTTCAAATATTATGAAATTAACTAACTAATGATCAACTAAAGAAATAAATTATTACATTTTCAGAAAAGTGTATGTATACATAGATGATTATATCAAATCTGTAATTATTTTTAACATTTTATAATTATCCAGAGTTAATAATTAGTTAATAATTAGTTAATAGTTAGTTAATAATTAGTTAATAATTAGTTAATTGTTAGTTAATAATTAGTTAATAATTAGTTAATAGTTAGTTAATAATTAGTTCATAATTAGTTAATTGTTAGTTAATAATTAGTTAATAATTAGTTAATAGTTAGTTAATAATTAGTTAATAATTAGTTAATAGTTAGTTAATAGTTAGTTAATAATTAGTTAATAATTCTCGTATTTGATAGTAAAAAGGCGGATACGTATTTATACTCACGGTTGGATTCGTTCCCGGGACTTCACGAATCAAAAGTAGGCGGTTTATCTACTTCATATTAACAAGTATATAAAATACAAATGTAAAATACAAAAACACATATGCATTAGACATATCGGAGTCTCAAAATAGAGGGGACACGTGGCCATTAAATACAAAGAAAGAAAGAATTAAATAATCATATTATTTCTAAAATACAAAAATAATTTACCTTATCGATTTCAGAATATCGTAAAACAAAGAAATCATTGTAAAACAAAAACAGATCGATGAATCTCAAAAATCTGTTTCAATTCAAAATTTTCATTAAAAATCGAAAAAAATGAGCCCTGGTCTTCAAAACATGACCGTGAATATTCAGAGTAATCTTCGTTAACATTTGTCCACACGCACGCACGCACGCACGCACGCACGCATACACACACACACACACACACACACACACACACGCACACACACAGATTTTTTAAAAATAGTGTATTTTGATTCCTAATGTCACAAAATATGTGTCAAACATGTTTTTAGCAAAATAATTTTTTACTATCACAAAGCTTCCTCTCTGAGGAAGCAAAAGACAATTCCTTATTTAAAATTCCGGGTTGGAAAAGATAGGTAATTTTATGCTCTTTCAAATGCAGTTACACTGAAACAATAATATCATTTCCAACATACCAAAAAACCCAAATAACTAAAACTCTAAAATCAAAAACCGCTAAATAACAAAAACATATCAAAAACAAAATAAAAATATTTTTCAGCTTCTTCGTTTAAAAAACAAGAAAAATGAGCCTTGAAACACTAATTTTGACCGTGAATATTCAGAGTAATACTCATCCAAATCGATCCACACACATACTTACGCACACACACACATACCCACATACACACACACACACATACACATGCACGCACGCACACACGCACGCACGCACGTACATCCATACAGACATTTTCTGAAAAAAGTCTATTCTGATTTCTAATGTCTCAAAACACGATTCTATAATGATTTAGCATAACTTTCTTTTACCATAACAAAGCTTCCTTTATGAGGAAGCAAAAAAAGACCGCGACATCATCGAGATATAAGCAATCAAGATTATTCATTCTTCATTGGTAAAATAACCTGTAAAAAGGACTTTTTTAACTCCATTAAAACACTTTATTAATTATTTTTTTCGACAGTTCAGAGTTTGTAGTTGTGATTAAAATAAGTCTAATATGATATTCTTAAAGTGACAGATTGATTCATTGTAATCCTATGTGCATACGAGATTGCCAAACATTGGAAAACCATAAATGGAAAAAATAAAACTTTTGTAAAAATTAGAAATAATTATCTGATGATTTTAAAACAAGTTTTCTACTGTAGAATATCAATAGATTTTTTTTAATTTCTATGTTTCCTAAAGTTTGTCTGTATAGTATAGGGTGAGGTCAGATATTGGTTACGTTTCGGTTAATTTAGGAACGCGCTGGATTGTGCGCAATTAAAGTAGGGGAAAAATACATATAAATAACTAATAAGTTAATTAAAATGATTTCTATGGCCAATATCGATAATACGAAATCATTTTCTGTTATAAAAATGTACATCGTATCAAAAAAAGTTATAAAATCGATTTTATCGTCAAATTTGACTATAGAGCCACCTTAATCCATTTCTTCCCAAGCGGCCATTTTATAGTCGATTGGTTTTTTGCCTAAAAAATTGTCGAAAAAAAATTAATAATAACCAATAGCACTTTTCTGAAGTAAAATTGTTCGCTCTTTCCGATTCTGAAGTCAGAATTTTGAAATTTCCGTTAAAAATTTCAAAATGGCGGTTTTAGGCAAAAAACCAGTCGACTATAAAATGTCCGCTTGGGAAGAAATGGGTTAAGGTAGAAATTCTGTCGAAATCAGGGACATACAAAAATGTATTTTTTTTATTATCATGAAGTATTATATATTTACGCAAAAAATATGATAACCAAAAAATAACAACAAATGAGCATCTACTTGGAGTATGGAAAAATTGAGGTGCGTGTACACCCGAGGTCCAAACTATTTTTCCGAATGTGCCGGTTAATGACCATCAAAAGGTGCATAGTTTGTGGTGTAAACTGCTTACCCCATAAACTATGCACGTTATACCAAGCTTTACACATTTTGACGGTCGTTAATTGGCATGTTCGGAAAAATAGTTTGGCCCTCTGGTTTACAACCCAACAAACTTTTATTTTTAAACTTATAATTTTTGTTAGATACTCTTTAGAATCCTTAGACAATTTTCAAGACCTCCATCGTTTTACTTTTGAAAAAATACTGAATCAGTGAAGAACAATGAGCATTTGTTTATAAAATGTGACGTATGATAATGCGAAACGTGGTCAAAAGTATTATAAACAAATGCTCATTGTACTTCACTGATCAAGTATTTTCTTAAAATTGAAACGGTGGAGGTCTTGTCAAATGTCTAAGGCTTCTAAAGAGTATCGAAAAAGAATCATAAGTATAAAAATAAAAATGTGTTATAACAGAAAAATAATTTTTTTCTGTATATCCTTAATTTTTATGGAATTTCTTCCTTAATACGCCCAAACAGCTAAATAGCATATACTTTTCAGCATATGATAACACTAAATAGATATATGAACATCATAAGAGCACAACTTCTAATTATCACATCTTTAAAATTAGCATCGTTTGTCACATTCAACTTTTATATTATTTTTCAGATGGTTTTCCTTCATATATTAGTTTTTTAGAACAAATAAAAAAAAACTTTTCTCGTAATTCTTAAAAATGGTGTTCTTAAGGTATATTTAAAGTTATAGAGAATTTAGAAAAAGCGATTATCATCGATCCAGTGAAAATGCATTGAAAGAGCATAAAATTACCTATCTTTTACCGCCCGAAATTTCTGATAAGGTGTTTCCTTTCTTTTGTTATACACAGAAATATTATTTTTTGTTTAAACAGTTATTTCTCTGAAATATATGATAGAAAGTTATTGAAAAAAATTGAGGTAATTAGGACAATGGAGAAAATTATTCTGTAATATTTTTGAGACATTTTATTTTTCTACGGTTGAGAAAAGAATCATTTTGTAAAATAAATCAATTTCCTATGACGATAACTTGAGTAAAACGACATTATTCTTTCTGAAAATTTCCAAAAAGGTAGCATTTATTTTTCGAAATATTTGAGGTTATGTTTGTTTAAAATAATTTTTTGAATGCTTATTTCTTGGGTTACACTGTACCATTTGATCAATGAACGCTTATCTTTTTCGGCGTTTGATCAAGAATATTAAGCAAAAAAATTTTCAAGATTCATTGAATCGTTTTTTCATTTTTTATAATATTTTCTGTTTCAACATTTTTTTGATCTTATATTTATTGCGTATTATGCAGTAACGTTTGATCAAGCAAAGCTCATTTTACACGTTTTTTTATGTAGATACTAAATCATATAACAGGGTTCTCAATTGTTAATCATAATAGTAATTATTAGTTGAGCTAATAACCTGCTGGCGTGCGCCACACGCAACACGTGTGCACGACTTATCGCATCTCTTACCTTTGAGGCGGCCCGCGGCGACTCGTCGCTGTAGCCTTACCCCGGTGTAGCTGTGCAGGCTTTTCCCACGTATACGCCGAATCCACGGGGATTCGGCTTTGTGCGGAGTTTCCTCGACGCACTAGTTTTTGCGATCTAGAAGGAGCGCGAAAACGCGAAGCTAATTCTTTCACACCGCGAATAGCAATCTAACCTTGCTTGTCGGCCTAACTCGATGCGAGGAGCAGGCGGGTCCAGGTTGATTAACGACACAATGATTTAACAAGAACAATAAAACTATATTCTGAAAACTAATTAATTAATACATACAACGACGTTAACAATACTAAATTCACAAAAAGGTTAAATAAATAGTTCGCGTAGGTCGAGCGTCGCATGCGTGTTCATCACGACTGTCGCTGAACACGCCGCCGGAATCAGAGAGGGCTTCGATCACGTGCGGGCCTCTCCTACCACAGGCTATTCGGAGCCCTTAAATTCTGGGGACACGGCACACTATACGTTATAACAGGAGGGTTATCTAATAGGCCGAATGTTAATAATAATAATAATAACAATGTAGGCAATGTAGATGATCGACTATTAGCTTATCTGCTAACTGCGAGTGTCTCGCTTTAACCGCGTATACCTTTTGTATAACGGCAACGTGCAGCCGGCTACTCTGGTTCCAGGGTCGTTTCCCGCGAAGACGGGGGATAAGGATGAGGACCACGCGATAGGCAGCAAGGATAAATAATTGAAGGGGAGAGAGTCAATTGTTAACAAAATACACGTATATTATACCTTAAGTTCCGTACAAGCGGGCGACGCGCGCGACCCCCGAGCGCGCTTATGCGGCGCGCGTAGTTATAAGATCGCACGCACAAATAGCTACGGGGGAAGGGACTTCGTGCCATGGCTTCCCTGAGCTTCATGTTCTACGTCGCGAGTACACTATAAAACTTACTTTTATAAGCGCTATTACATACGGGAGCGCCGATGATGAGCTCGCTGTTGCTCTCTTCGTCTCTCTCTCTCTCTCTCTCTCTTTCTCTCACACACACACACACACTCGTAGCGTCCGGCAGGCCACGAAGAAATAGGCCTCACTCGCCGATGCTGCTGGACTGCAGGTAGTTCACGTCTCTCGGGCGGGTGTCGGTGTTGGCGGTGAAACTCGTTTCATGGAGCTGGCCTCTCTTCCTCGCGGACACTCATACACACTCTCTCTCCTTCTCACACCCGGTACGCTCGTGCTCGGTTGCGGCGGTGGCGAGGTCGTGCGTGTCGAAGGCGACACGTCCAGGCGTCTCGGCAACCCCGCCTGTTCTCGTCGCGCTTTTCCGATCCATGTGCTAGGAGCGCTCTCTCTCTCTCTTCCTCTCTTTCTCTCTCGATCCACGCAACTCCCAATTCGCGCACCGGCCCCACATAGCGCGAATTACTAGTGTGGCCTTTACGCAGTACGCGATTACCCCTGGGCTAGCCCTTACCTCTATTAAATAGAGTTTGTGGGTCGGAGGCGGAACGCCACTGACGAAGCTTCTCTTTCTCTCTCTCTCTGTCTCTCTCGCTTTCTCGCTGCTGGCCGCTAGCTCTGTCGCTTTCCCTCCCGTTGCCGCCTCAACGCTTGCTGCTGGAAGCATTTCGCCTCGCGTGCAGACTCTTCTTCTGTTGATGATGGTGGGGATCGAGCGTTCGCCTCCACCAGTCGTTCTTGCACCCAGGCACGCGAGAATCAGCGTGCACAGCCGAAGCGCGAACACGTGCAGTTGCGGAGTGGGAGAATCGCCAAGATGACGGTGAGCAGGCCGAAAGCGTGGTGCAGGGCACGATAGCGTTGGCGATAATGGCCTTTCTGCATGTCCTCGGCCGCCTGCTCTCTGTATCTCGCCGCCTGCTTTCTCTTGCCTACCTGTTGAATCACGCGGCTGTCAGATGGCGACACTTGGTCCATACTCCGCGCTGTATTACTTGTGAGTTATTCGTGACTCGTTACCATCAAGAAAAATATTTAAGATTTATCGATTCGTTTTTGTTCCCTTTACATTTGTATGATATTCATTTTTTTTTAATTTTTAATAGTTTTTTTCTTGAGTATTATGCGGTAATTGTTGGCCATTCAAAGCTCGAATGTTATTCTTTTATGGTATCTGAAATGAAGAAAAATGATCAATTTATTTTTGTTTCATATCGTTTTTTCATTTTTATGATATTTTTGTAATAAATGAATCCATTCTTCATAAACTCGAACAAAATTACGAAAAAATTCTATTTTTAAAAGTAGAGTGCCTTTACTTCATTCATAAATATAATTTAATCAACAATTATAGTGTTGCAAAATTTATTATTGTTAATTGGAAAAAAATATAACTTGATATGCACAACTTTTTAAGTTGCTTTTTAAATGCTATACTTTGGCATAGGATTATATACAGTAGAAAAATTTTCAAGAATTTTTTAAAATAAATTTTGTCTAATAGGTGTGCATAAAAGAATTTGTTTAATACTCTTGTTTTTATCACAAAACTATGCATTTACTCCAATAAGTTGTAAAAAAATGTTGTATTGATTAGTTTCAAAATAAAAAAAGATTATAAATCATTCTTTGATTAATCAATATATTTTTGATGTTCCAATACAATTTATTAGGAATAAAATTTAATAGAGATAAAATTTGAGTGTACCGTTAAAATGAGTTTGAATAAACTATTTTCAATAACTAACTCAAATAATTACACTTAATGAACATTTTTTAGATTTTCTTAGTTACATATTATTATCTTATCTTAAATTTATTTGTGAAAATGGTATGTATTATATATATTAAAGAATATTTTAAACAACAATACTTTTTCATAATATATGCTAATTTTTTGCATAAGTTTAAATTCCTAAATTACTAAATATATATATATATATATATATATATATATATATATATATATATATATATATATATATATATATATATATCGCCCTGCGCGTTGTTATTATTGTTAGTTAATCCTGTTAAACTCACTGTTATCTTTGTTTGTAGCTTCTTAATATTATTGCAGAATATATAGCTTGTTTATTGTTATTCTTAAATCAGTGTGGCGTTAATAAACCCGGACCCGCCTGCCAGAATATTTACAATGGAAAGAAGAGCATGATGATGAAGCCTGTACTAAAACTCATGAAGGTTCTGCAGGAAGCATGGAAGTAAAATCTGTGATAAAGATGTTTTCAAGATCTGCATAGCGTAAAATATGGCAATTATATTGGTGATAGTGATTCTAAAACATTTGCAGCAATCCTCAATTTGAATCCTTACGGTGATGAACATACAGTCATAAAAAGCGAACGTATTGGTCACGTTCAGAAGAGAATGGGAACTCGCCTCCGAAATATCCGAAAAAGTTCAAAATTGTGCGGAAAAGACAAACTTACAGAGACGTTAGTGAAAATACTCAGCACTTATTACGGGCTAGCGATTCGAAGAAATATAGACAACGTCGAAAACATGAAAAAAGCAATCATGGCAGCATATTACGAGTATCATATGATATCCACAGATGAAAATCGTCGACACGATAATTGTCCAGTGGGAGAAGACAGCAGGTGCAACTAGCAGAAAATAACAGCTCTTGGAATGAAGCCTGAACTGGGCCCTGCTCCATTGCACTACTCCGTACAGAAAAAAATTCTTCCAATTTATGAAGATTTGTCGAGAAATGATTTACTGGAGAGATGTTTAG
Organism: Gastracanthus pulcherrimus; assembly: GCA_949152435.1. Taxonomy (NCBI): domain Eukaryota; kingdom Metazoa; phylum Arthropoda; class Insecta; order Hymenoptera; family Pteromalidae; genus Gastracanthus; species Gastracanthus pulcherrimus. The sequence goes on from OX424576.1 coordinate 554,901, forward strand.
GCCTAATGTTTAGGTAATTCCACATTTGCACTCTGGACTAAAAGCGATCGAAGTTGCATCATATTTAGTTGTTGGATTCTTCAACGAAGGAAATTCATCCATTTTAATAATTATGAACGAGTAAGGCCTTGTAGTTGGCACGCAAATATTTTTCAAACACGTGACAAAACATTAATTTTCACAATTTTGACCCGTAATGAGGTGCATATTCTTAGAAAACATATTAATAATACAGGAAAACAACCATTTTGCTTTTAGATCAAAATTGCGACCTCCACATTTCCCGTGAACAACCAACTCGGACGATGACCTTCGGTATGGGTTCAGCCCATAACTTCGGCATTTTCAACACAAATGACATAAAAAAAATTTGTAAATGTAGTTCAAAATATTGATAAAATAATTTGTCCCACTCAAGAAAATTCATGATAAACGCTTGAAAATCAGCCTCCTAATGTGGTTTCCCCCCTTAAGTCAGAATGTTCCACGTATATGGTAGTGCATTAATCGGAATGAATGGATGCATCCTGCACAAGAGAGAATATTTTAATAACAATTACCCTGATGAATAATAAAATTTGCATCACTGAAATATAAAAATAGTTCTGATTCACGGTAAAATTTACCGTACTGAATGGTAAAAATTATAATCAATAAGATTAAGTTTTACCATTTATCAGGATAATTTTTTCCCTCAAGGGAGGAAACCACATTAGGAGGTTCAATAAATCGGATTTCTTTTATTACCTAAATTGTTAGTATAATTATTCAAGGATGGGCTGTAAAAATTTCAAAACGAAATTCCTATTCATTCCGACTTTATGAACCTAAAAGGGAATGCCCATCGGATCAGCACTCGGGGACACAGCAGATAGCGCGGAGAGCTTGTTCAGGTACGAGTATTTACAATGGAAAGAAGAGCATGATGATGAAGCCTGCACTAAAACTTATGAAGGTTCTGCAGGAAGCATGGAAGTAAAGTCTGTGAAAAAGAAGTTTTCAAGATCAAAAGAGCTGCATGGCATAAATTATGGCAATTATATTGGTGATGGTGATCCTAAAACATTTGCAGCAATCCTCAATTTGAATCCTTACGGTGATGAACATACAGTCATAAAAAGCGAACGTATTGGTTGCGTTCAGAAGAGAATGGGAACTCGCCTCCGAAATATCCGAAACAGTTCAAAATTGGGCGGAAAAGGCAAAGTTACAGAGGCGAAAACATGAAAAAAGCAATATCGACGCATATTATCATATGATATCCACAGATGAGAATCGTCGACACGAGAATTGTCTAGTGGGAGAAGACCTACTACTGGCAGAAAATAACAGCTTTTGGAATGAAGCCTGCCCCATTGCACCCCAACGTGCAGAAGGAAATTCTTCCAATTTATGAAGATTTGTCGAGAAATGATTTACTGGAGAGATGTTTAGGCGGCCACACACAGAATGCAAACGAAAGTTTCAATTACACAGTTTGACGGTTTGCTCCGAAGCATTTGCACTCTGGACTAAAAGTGACCGAAATTGCATCATATTAATTGTTGGATTCTTCAATGAAGGAAATTCATCCATTTTAATGATTATGAACGAGGAAGGCATTGTATTTGGCACGCAAAGCTTCCAGTTTAAGCAACGAATGTATAAGCAGCGCGTGAGCCGCCAGAATAGACGCAACTCTTTGGAATCAAAGAAAGGTCGGAAAGCAAGAAAAAAACAGATGCAAGCTCATAATGATGCGTATGAGGAAGAAGAAGGACTGTTATATGATGCTGGAATCACTGATTGATCGGTAAGCACTCTATATTATTGATAACTTTTTCAAATTTCTAGTTTTCAGAAATTGTTTTTTATAGGCGTTTTTCTCGAAACGACATTGTTTTGATTTACGGGAACTCTAGTTCAACAAGTTATGAACCGATCGTTATGAAAATTAAAAGTGTGTTTCTTTATGAAATTATAAAGAATATGAACCAACAATTTGGATGATATCATAATTGTAAGGGTATTTTTTATTCAATATAAATGTAAAAAAAATGGTGAAAATCGCTACATATTTTTCAAACACGTGACGAAAATTTTAATTTTTACAATTTTTACCCGCAATGAAGTGTACATTCTTAGAAAACATGTTAATATTACAGGAAAACAACCATTTTGCTTTCAGATCAAAATTGCGACCTCCACATTTTTCGTGAACAACCAACTCGGACAATGACCTTCGGTGGCAGCGTTTTTTTATACGCTCTGGATTGACTTCGAATCCCGTGAAGAACCACCTTAAAGAGATTTCAATCTGTTTTGCCCGTCGCAACGATGTATTACCATTAAGGATAAGACATCACGCTACGTGCCAATTTCCAGTCACTACACTAATAACTTATAGCTGCAGTAATTAAGATGCATCTGTTTCCTTACATGCTCCTTACTGTTTTGCAATAGTCCTGCAGTAATCGCTCGGCCACGGCCAGACACACTGGCACACTACGAGTAACCGAGTACCTAACTTGCACCGACGGATCGTTATGGAAGTTATACTCAACTTTTGGACAACACTATACAGCTTGTCTATATACGTCCTTCTAATGGAACCTCATTCAATTCAATTCAATTTCACTAACAACTTCAATCACTTTACTAACCTCTTTTACAAACGAAGTCTTTCTATATTAATTTTACATAATTTTTTTTTTAATAATCAAATGCTTTTTAAAATAAAATGTCGAAGCGAACTATTGGTTTAATGGTGGCGTAAAGAAGACCGGGACGATATGGGCATAGTTTATGTTTAATTCTATATATCGCAATATTTATGAACAACAATGGAATTACTAAAAGTTTAAGACAACAGCAAAATTTAATTTTTAAGTGATAACGTAAAACGTAAAACGTGCCCCTCCCCCCCCCGGATCGTATGCCGGGGCTAAATCAGCAGAGTTTCGAGGCTCGATGGGTACCCCTTTTTGATGATCGAATTATCAATAATTTGGATTGCAATAATACAACACTTTACATAACCTATAAGTGTAAGTATTGTCAGTTGAAGTTGATAGAATCACTTAAATGTTAATTTATGCCCAAATCCAAGACTCATCATCGCCATGTATATAATTGAATAATAAACAATTTGTAAAGAAAATTAGGATTTATTTGGATTTACTTATACCATCAGTCATAGACATGTCATGTTTTCTTTTCGACTGTTATAAGACTCCTTTTGTCATGCATTACAAAAAAAGCGGAGCACTTTTTCGTTAAATTTCTTTTATTATTTATTTTTTTATATGGAGATCCAATCGATTTATTGAAAAGTTTTATTTACTATTTTTTAAAAAATTGATTGGATCTACGATAAAGAATAATAAAAAAAATTTAACGAAAAAGTGATCTGTTCATTTTATAAAACATGTCAAATGGAAAAAATCTTTCGTTCATCATTGTTCGGAACGTAATTGCACGAAGGATTTTGTTAGAATAATTGATACGCAATTTTTATTTAAAGTAGTTATTATTATATACATTGGTAGGGTTGTTACAACGCGCGTTGAAACTGCTGTTCTGTACAAGGGCTAAAAGTACATCTGACTCTGCGTCATTCTTTTTCGAGCTAGGAATGAGCCGCTCTTCGCGCCGCCGAAAGTCGTCGCCGGCGACCGCCGCAAACATATACATAAGAAACTCAAGAACGTTATCGCGTTTGAACTATACAGAACGTTTTAGAGACCTTTGGTAAAGCAACTTATTATACAGTTACATTTTCTTATTACTAATGAATTCTATCCGTAACAATCATGTCACCTAGAATCGTGTGAGGAACAAAGTTTCTTTAATAAATATGGTATTGAAAATAATGATTTAAAAGAGTTAAATTTCTTTGAATATTCATGCAATTTTGGTCACTATTTTCAATTGTAAATAACTTTTGATCAAATTAATATCTTTATACGTAACATAGCTTAAATTAAAGGACGTTTGGTTATATTTTATTACATTTTGAGTGATTTATTTATAATAAAAACTTGTCGAGTTATGGTTAGAAGATGAAATACCTTTTTTTTATTAAAATAATGAATATTTGGAGTAAATAACCTTACATCTCGACAACTAGAGCCCATTAGAATGAATTACGGATACTAGGCTTCATTTTTATGTACCAGAAAACGTTTCCTAAAGTCTGACCGAATTTCGTTTCCCGGAGGGTGTGCACTCTCCTTGTCATTCAGTAAATAGTATACTACACAACGCGGGCGAGCAATAGGTAATCACCTTTGCGCACTAGTTGGGTACAGTATTTTTCCATACAGTTGGCGCACAGCTCGGAAGTATATACAAAACCGCAGTTTACGCACGCAGTGTGGAAAAGTAGTATACGCAACTCGCTTCGCTCAACCATAAACGCGACTTATCTCGGAATCACCTATTTCGCGTACTAATTACGTAATACACTATTATCTTACTCATTTCACTTCGTCATTTTCATTTGGAAGAATAAGTTTTTTATATTTTGATTTTCTTATCTCATGATTCATCGGAAAATAATAAAATAAAATTATGTTTAGGTTTTTTAAAGTTTCTCTAAAATTTCTTTTTTAGAATGCATCATTTTTTATTTTGTTATATATATAATTAAAACGACAAGACACCTTTAAGCCCTAAAAAAATAATCTTTTTATGAGTCCGTGAAACTTTTTATAATTAACCCCCCTGCGCAGAGAGCCGAGTATACTCGTCCAAACGGAGTTGTTCGCGTATGCAGGAGGAAGAGTATACTCGTCCAAACATTTTTTATCTTAACTTTTGAACAAAATAACTATAAGACATCAACGACCCCGCAAATTAAAGCCTAGAATATATGTAATAAGATAGCTGGAGTTTGAAATACGATTTTGAATGTTATATATATATTATAAAATTATTATAATTTGAAAAATAAGAAAATTACGTTTTTTTATACTTATTGTATGCAATTGTAAAATCTTTCGTAAAATGCTTAAAATAGCTCAAAATTGCTTGAAATCCCTTACTCGGGGGTTTTAAAGGTCGCTTACTACGATTCTGCAGTTATAATTTCTAAATTCAAAATGGCGGATCCAATATGGCGGCCGTTAAAATTATTCCCGAGAATTATAAGAATATATTCTAAAAATATGAACGTAAATAAGCTTTTAACATTATCAATATTATATCTATTATTAAAATTTCAAAATTCAAAATGGCAGATCCAATATGGCCGCTACATACAAAATTCCTGTATATTATTTAATAATATATAAAACAATCGTATAATTAATACGATTGTTTTCAAATAAAATAACCATACATGGGTTTGCGGGGTCGCCGATTACGAATCTGCTGTCAGAATTTCGATATTCGAAATGGCGGATCCAATATGGCCGCCACATACACAATATCCGGACATTACAAGTTTATTTGAAGAAAATAACCATACATGGGTTTTCGGGGTCGCTGATTACAAATCTGCTGTCAGAATTTCGATATTCGAAATGGCGGATCCAATATGTCCGCCACATACACAATATCCGGACAGTACAAGTTTATTTGAAGAAAATAACCATACATGGGTTTTCGGGATCGCGGATTACAAATCTACTGTCAGAATTTCGATATTCGAAATGGCGGATCCAATATGGCCGCCACATACACAATATCCGGACATTACAAGTTTATTTGAAGAAAATAACCATACATGGGTTTTCGGGGTCGCCGATTACGAATCTGCTGTCAGAATTTCGATATTCGAAATGGCGGATCCAATATGGCCGACACATACACAATATCCGGACATTACAAGTTTATTTGAAGAAAATAACCATACATGGGTTTTCGGAGTCGCTGATTACAAATCTGCTGTCAGAATTTCGATATTCGAAATGGCGGATCCAATATGTCCGCCACATACACAATATCCGGACATTACAAGTTTATTTGAAGAGAATAACCATACATGGGTTTTCGGGATCGCTGATTACAAATCTGCTGTCAGAATTTCGATATTCGAAATGGCGGATCGAATGTGGCGGCCACATACGCAATTTCTGGACATTACAAGTGTTAGCGACCCCCAAAACCCATGTATGGTTATTTTCTTTAAAAACAATCGTAATATACAGGAATTTCGTATGTAGCAGCCTTATTGGATCCGCCATTTTGAATTTCGAAATTCTGACTGTAGATTCGTAATTAGCGACCCCAAAAACCCATGTATGGTTATTTTCTTTAAAAAAATCGTAATATACAAGAATTTAGTATGTAGCAGCCATATTGGATCCGCCATTTTGAATTTCGTAATTCTGACTGCAGATTCGTATTCAGCGACCCCAAAAACCTTAAAATCATTCCCCTCTACGTTTTAGACTTGCTTTGAAAAATTACTGCATTTGGAAGGTATTTCTGGCATGATAACTCCTGCGCTGGGGGGTTAAAAGCAAATATTCTTAAAATTTTTTACTATAGTATAAATACTTAATAATAACTTTAATTTTACCATTGTAAAACCTCAAAATCTTGATCCTATACGTCACAATAAATTACAATTGTAAATAACTTATTTATTGAAGGAACTTTAGGACGTGCACGATTACACGTCATACGATAGATTTTTCTTCAATTTTTTTTCAAATAAGGATCCAATGTTTTAAAAAATTTTATTAATAAATATTAAATGGTGATTTATTGTGACGCGTAGGAGCAAGTTTTTGAGGTATTAGAACGATAAAATTAATAGTATATTGTGTACCAAGGTCGAGAAGTTGGCCTTTTTAACCAAGTGTGAGTTTGCAGTACGAGTCTTAGGCGACCTAGTACGAGCTGAAGACGAGCGACATTATTTCGCCGTTTTATATGCATGGTATAGCTCAGCGTTAGTATACGCAAGGATAAAAGACATTCCAGCTCGTTCATTTTCTTTACAATCAAAGTATCTTTTTTGTACCTATACAAATGTATGTAGATAGGGCAGTATCTCGATACTATTTTTAGTTACTTCTCCTTCCTCATAGAGGAAGCTTTGTGATGGTAAAAAAAAAGTTTTGCTAAAAACTTGTTAGAAACATGTTTTGAGACATTAGGAGTCAACATACACTATTTTTAGTAAAAGTCTGTATGGATGTGTGTGAGTGTGTGTCTGTGTGTGTGTGTGTGTGTGTGTGGGTGTGGGTGTGGGTGTGTGTGTGTGTGTGAGTGTGTGTGTGTGTTTGCGTGTGTGTGTGTGTGTGTGTGTGTTTGTGTGTGGACAAATGTTAACGAAGATTACTCTGAATATTCACGGTCAATATTAATGTTTCAGGGCTCAACGATTTTGTTTTTTAAAGGAAGGAGGCTGAAAAAAAATATTTGTTGTTTTTGGATGTTTTATTTTGTTTTTTAGCGGTTTTTCGATTTTTGAGTTATAGTTTCTCGGGTCTTTTGGTATGTTTGAAATAATATCGTCGATTAATTTTTTATGCATTTTAAAAAGCATAAAATTACCTATCTTTTCTGACTCGAAATTTTAAATAAGATATTTTCTTTTTTCTGTTTACCTGAGAACGTTATGTTTTGTTTTAACAGTGATATCTAGCAAATATAAAATGGAAAATTTTTTTAAATAATTTGAGGTGATTAGGAATATGGAAGCGAGTATTCTGTAAAAATTTCAAGCGTTTATTCATTTCAATTTATTTTTCAGTTTATTCATTTATTTCAAGAATTTCGGAAAGGTAGATATTTATTATCTCTTGATGTTAGAAGCTTAATACATAACAACCTTAACATTCCGAGTTACTTGAGGTTATATTTTTTATAATTTTTTTTTATTGTTTATATCTCGAGAACAGCGCGGTCATATTTAGCAAACCAGGGCTCATTTATTTCGATTTTTAATGAAGATTCTGAATTGGAAAGAAATTTTTAGATTTTACCATCCGTTTTTGTTTTACAATTATTTCTTTATTTTACGATATTCTGAAATCGATAAGATAAATTATTTTTGTAATTTAGAAATAATATGATTGTTTAATTCTTTCTTTCTCTGTATTTAATGGCTATATGTCTCCTTTTTGTGGACTCCAATATGTCACAGTGTATATGTGTGATTTTGTATTTTACATTTATATTTTATATACTTGATTGTTGTGCTGTGCGATGTCCGTCGAGCAAAACCTATACTATAGCGTTTCAAAAATCTGTGAGGGGGAATTACGTCTTGCATCAAATCGCAGTATTTAAAGAGTATTATCATATTATTGTTATATATTATTACTCAAATTAAAATATTTTTTCTAAAAATATATTTTTAATTATAACCCTAAGTTCTATAATCGCTATATTTAGCAACAGTTGTATTGTTTTTCAAATCACTGTTAAAAATGTTATAGTTAAATAAATCAAGGACACTAGTTATACCTATAATTCATTTAAAAATGTAATTTAAACTGGTTTAAAGTGGTGCCCAGTATTTGACGGTGACAGGGGGTTTAGCATCACCTTAACCCCGAACTACTCTTCCACTTTGCATAGAGAAAACTTTTTAGGTTTCAACCAAAATTACAAAAGTTTTTTTAAACCAAATATGCATGGAGATCTTTGTAATAACTGATAAGTAAAGCTCAACTTTGATTGTTTACGTAGATTGTTTTTATAGTTTGAATTACGGTAAAAATTGGATTGACAAATATGTAAAATAACAATATTTTTTAAAAATTAATTGGCTTGCTTTAGCGTACTTACAAATCATCGAATAAGTTATTTACATTAAATACGAATGTATAAAAGAAAGCACAAAAAATATATAGGGGGTGCCCATTTAATCCGGTGTGGCCATCTTGTTCCAGTCTTCCCTATAGCAGCAGAGTGGAAGCAGAGTGGATGACTTGGAGCCAGAATTCATCCGTAGTGGCGCGGACACACAGCTTCCTAACTTTTCGCCGTAATTAATTCTCCGAGTTAACGCGGAATGCCATAATTAATTTCCACTGGCTCGCTAGCATGAAAGAACGAGAGCAAGTCAGAGAGATTCAGTAACAATATGCAACGGTTCCGATTAGAAACCTCGCACTTCTAGCTGTTATATGCAATTAATTACATTCTCTTTATGTTCGCGAACAGTTAATTACCTCGGGAGGCTTCAGCCGCAAAACTTCCGCGGCGGCTGGCGACTGCTAAGCGTCAGCTCAGTCGTTCTCAATTGTTTCCCGCTGATAGCTGCGAATTTCTGATCGATTGTATATACTGCTCACGGCAGTCGCGGCTGCATTTTTACAGCTTCTACATTTATACATTGTAACGCTACCTTTAACGCCAAATACAAATGACAAATCGCTAACCCCTCCGAGATATTACATTTCAAGAGGCTCAAGAGCCGCAGTATTTAACTTTCAATTCAGTGCAACCGCCTGTACATATAGCATACACAGGAGAATGAAATATAATGAGCATTATTTGCGCTAAGAATTTAAACTACGTGCGACACATAGGTACTTGATATTCAAACATAGCGACTGCTGTGTCTCTCGTTATCTCATTCTTTTCCTTGCAGTTTCGCCTCCATTTCAGACTCTTTCATTCTTCCATTTGTATCATTTTTATACCTACTCCCTATTCTCATGCTTCTTTCGTCCATCTTCCTCTCCTACTTAATAACCAGTTATTCGGATTTTATTATTTCTCCTGCTATGCTATAGCCCATAACGATCCTTTAAATTTTCAGTTGTATATCACATTTCGTTGCTAACTTGCTTTTCATTTGCTTAGGAGCCGATCTAAGTCTACAACACAAGCAGCGAACTCGTTAGCCAGCGCATCAGTTATAAGAGTCCTGCTTTCTTCTATAATACAAAAACAAATTCTCAAATAGTACTAGACGGTGTAGCGATTATGCCTATTTACGTAAGAATACGATGAGTCGGCGACTAATTTTGTATAGTCTATAAAGCGCGGAGTCTCCTCTACTTTTTAAAAACTTCAATATATTTAAATGATTGCTTCTAACAGCAAATTATAGACGAAATTTAAAAAAATTACATAAATATGTGGACAACGAAGTAATCATTTATATTTATCAAAAGGTAGACGTCAGAGTAATTTTTAATAAATAAATGTTCGTGTAAATAACATCTTACAAACATTCCAATAATTAATTTTATTATAGTTATTCGTTAGAATGATTCTTATTTTGGTAACTTCATAATCCAGATTAGTTGATAATTATCTGTATTGAATTGAAGAATCGGACGGAGCCCGAGGCAGGAAAAGATGACTGCACGGCATGTATCTCAACAGCTTCGGATAAGAAAATCTTTCTGGGGTATATGAGGATGATTAATTAAGGGGATCTAACCACCTTAAAATTGCACATAAATTGGTTATATGGTTTTAGGTTAAATTATTCATCATATATTAACTCCATTTTATGGTAAATTTGAACAGTTTATCAAAATATAATGGAAAAAAATTTTTTTTTATGGTCGGTAGGTTTCTTTGTTTGGCTATAATACAACCATGTATATTTCTTGCTCTGCCGCAAGGTTTTGGGAATCATGATTGTGAGAATTTAAAAAATAAATTTTTGGCAAAAGTTAGAGTCTATTTAAGCCTGAATTACTCCATTTTTTTTATTTTATCATAAAACATGACTTCAAAAGACTATAATTTTGGCGAATAATATTGTGTTTTTAATTCTCACACCAATTCCTAATTATATGGATTATGAACACTATAAAACCTCAAAAACTCCAATCCGATCAGTTTGACTCCCAAAACCTTGCGTCAAAGCAAGAAATATTCAAGGTTGTATTATATAGCCAACCAAAGAGATCTGACGACCATAAGAACAATTAAAAAAAAATTATGATAAAATGATCAAATTTACCATAAAAAATAGTTAAAAATATTTAATAGCGTTTTCATAGTAGCGAGCGTGCTAGGAAATTTTGAACTCCGACCTCCACACGAAAAAAAGATAAAAATTATCGAGGATGCCCTGTGTCGTTTTGCCTGTGAGACACATTGTCTTCAAGTGCAAGAACGTACTCGGTCCTGCACTCGCGGTGTGAGGGTACATCTTATAAGTACAGGAACGTATTCGAACGTGAACGCATAGCCGCTTCTTTTATTGAGCTCCTGTGTGCGTTAGCGGACTTTTTAAGCGACGTGTAGCGCATATTATCTGCCGCAATAACGCAATAAGATTTATAGCACCAGTGTTATTCTGGAGCGCAAGCGCGCAACCGCTCCATGATCCAATCTGTAAGAAACGCTCTCGAACACTTAGGCATATTTACCTGCTTTATGCCCGTACGCTCGGTCTTATCTCGTGCAACTCAGGTAAGCTAGCTCTGCTAGTTGCACCCTCTGACGCTGGAGTACGTCTATTTGTACGAAATAAAATGTTAAATGTCAGCCTCGCATTCTATTTTACAATTGAACCGATCTCGTGCGCTCAGATAGAATTAGCTCCACTTGTTGCACCCTCTGACGCTGGAATACGCCTAGCTGTGCTTGCAAACGCGAGCGGACGGTCGATCTCTCTTAGTGCCCAAGGAGATACTCAGCGACGCTATCTTACAGTAAAGTAAATTTGCGGATCCTCGGTTTCGCTTCGAACACTATGTACTGCCCCCGTGCACTGGCGCAGCTCGGCACGGTCGGTACTGGCCAGTGCTGGCCAGTGCTGGCCAGTGCTGGCCAGTGCTGCCTTCGCGCGACAGCGGCTACCCTCGCGAACGAGCTGCCCCGCGACGTGTGCTCAAAGTCACGTGTCGTTTCTCGCCACTATCGATAGCAGATCGCGAAGTATATCAAATCATTTCTAATAAGGTATTCAAAATAATCCAAGCGTATTTAGAAGTAAGAGTAACTTAGCGTATAAAACGTCTACAGAATATGGATACTCTACAGTAGTAATGCTCACATAAACAATAAGAGGTGAGATAACTCAGTCAGATACAGAGGGCTGCTCGGGGAAAAAGCTTGCCGTTGTGGATTAGTGGAACAGCCCCACAACTCTTTATCTCGGCGAAGTTGCCCTCCCATCGTCGCTCTTCTTTCACCAAAAGACGAACCGTTCTGCTGAACGAGGAAGTAAGCGAAGGACAGAACCGCTCTGACCTCTGTGCAAACAACTACACTACTACTCTTTAGACTTGAATCATTTTTGTATTTGAAAGCTTTATAGAATATACTCAAACATTCATTTTCCACACTTTAAATCTCGTGTTATATATTTTATTCATTAAGTTCCTTTGACCTCTTTTCTTCAGTCGGGAGGATATTTCACTATTCGTTCGACTACGAACCATAATATATTATTATTCTATTAATTAATTAAATATACATTTTATACATTCAAATCTCGCGGTTTTATTCAACTTTTATACTTATTACACCAGAAATCCGCGACGTTAGATCCTCGCGAACGAGTGGCCCTCTCAGCTATCGCGGGCCGGCAGTGCTACCAACGCGCGAAACGTCCCCGTGAATGGCAGTGAACGTAAACCAAATGAATGCATCTGCATTAGCGCATAAAAACCTCACACTAACCTGATATAATAATTTGTCATCAGCGTGATCGTCTGCTACCGTATACGAGTAATGAAGTATTTATTGTAATGTTTCTTATGGAGTAGCCGGTTGAACGCGAATGAAAATGCGACTACGTGAGTGTCAGCTCATTACTGATGCTAACATCAGTATTTACTATTATATATATTCGATATAACACACAGCTTATAGAGGTAAGTGAACACATCAGAATGACTTCTGTTTGTACAATAATCTTGATAGCATTAATATATAGGCGGCTTAACTTCCACATATTCGTCATTAAGCAATCAAACATATAGATAAAAATCATGCTTAGACCGGCTAAAACTGACTCCATCTCAGCTCCGACATCCACTTAAATTATTAATTGATGATGATTCATTTATCGGTAAATAATTAAATATGTTTTAATTTAATTAATTTTATTAATGATACAAAGTCATTTTATACAACGAGAAAAAAACGTCAATTTTTAAATTGCATTTTAAACCAATGCAAAATTAAAGGATAGATGATGAAAATAGAAAGTAATAAATGAACTTTTAAAGTAATAAATGAAAGTCGCGTAGTCAGGCCCAAAAACACCAAATTTTGAAACTTTTTACTAGCGTTATTATGAAAACGATTTAAGCCTGCGCTTGTGCATCGTAGGAAGGGTGAGCGCAGGGTACCGTAAGGCACGGCCATGTATTTAATATCCACCCCAATCGAGTGCCTCGCGTTGTAAAAAGCACGGATTTTGAGCAGCCTTTTTCCGAGAGGAAAAACACTGACTCAGAATAATATATCAATATAAATTATATAGCGTTCAACCTAATAAACATAAAAATCTTGTACTAATAGCATTCTATTATGAAAATTAAGTGCGATTTTTGTGTGCAAGAATCAAGTCGCTAACTTGATTCTATCCATACGATATAACATTAATTTTATAAGAACACTGTTTATACATATGTTTGTTTATATATTATGGATTGAATGAATAATTATTTTATTATCTTTACTATTATAATACCTAATTTTATAAAAGCGTAATCATTTAAACTATATTCTATCTTATTCTACGTATAAATGCATTATATTACTATAATAGTTATAATAAACATTCATATAATTCATTCTTGTTAGTTACTTTTTAGTTACGCATTTTATTCTACAAACAAGCATTTATATTTAACTCTAATTTTGTTATATTACTTTAGAACTGTAATATTTAGTATTTTTAAGTGACTGGTTTAATTATGTAAAATATATGAAATAAGTTTATATCCTTCTATATACTATGAAATTATAATATTATTACGTTAGTTTTAAAACTATAGTTCCAAGATAACTATAGAATAAATACATATTGCTTCCTCCTTAACCCATTTCTTCCCAAGCGGCCATTTTATAGTCGATTGGTTTTTGCCTAAAACCGCCATTTTGAAATTTTCCAACGGAAATTTAAAAATTCTGACTTCAGAATCGGAAAGAGCGGACAATTTTACTTCAGAAAAGTGCTATTGGTCATAATTATTTTTTATTCGACAATTTTTTAGGCAAAAAACCAATCGACTATAAAATGGCCGCTTGGGAAGAAATGGGTTAAGGAAGCTTTGTAACAGTAAAAAAATGTTTTGCTTAAAACATGTTAGAAACATGTTTTGAGACATAAGAAGTTAAAATACGAGGGTAGTTCAATAAGTCTTTAGAATGACCAACAGATGGCGCGCGAATCGCTCCAAATCATCTGTTTTCAGTCAGCACCACTCCCGACTAGATATATGGTGCAGTCACAGTCCACATCTTCTGAGTTTACGTGTTTTTATAACCAATTGAAAAAAAAAAATTGCTTGTAAAGAAAAATGGAAAAAAACGAGTTCAGAGCGGTAATTAAACATTTTCATTTAAAGGGTTTAACTCCATATGAGATAAAAAATGAATTGGACTCAGTTCATGGCACATCTGCCCCTGCCTTAGCAACGGTTTATAACTGGGTAAATGAATTTAAGCGTGGTCGTACATCAATAAGTGACGAACCACGTTCAGGAAGGCCCGTAGAAGCAACTACTCCCGAAATCATCAATAAAATCCACGATATGGTGTTGAAGGATAGAAGATTAAAAGTGCGTGAGTTAGCTGAGGCCACAAGGATATCTATAGGTGCAGTTGTTTCAATTCTACATGAAAAATTAGGCATGAAAAAGCTATCGGCAAGATGGGTGCCGCGTTTGCTCTCAGCTGAGAATAAACGCAATAGAGTGGTCGCCTCTGAGGCTCTTTTGGCGCGCATAAGTCGGAATCCTGAGGAATTTTTTCGTCGACTTGTGACTGTGGATGAAACATGGATACACCACTACACTCCTGAGACAAAGGAACAATCCAAACAGTGGATATCCACAGGCGAACCAGCTCCAAAGAAGGCAAAGACCGTAAAGTCAGCTGGTAAGGTTATGGCTACAGTTTTTTGGGATGCACGTGGAATTATACTTATTGACTACTTGGAAAAGGGTAAAACAATTACTGGTGAGTATTATGCATCATTATTAGAGCAGCTGAAAGAAGAAATTAAAAAAAAACGACCACATTTGGCGAGAAAAAAAATTCTCTTTCATCACGACAACGCCCGAGTTCACACATGCTTCGTTTCAATGGCTAAAATTGAAGAACTAAAATTCGAATTGGTCGAACACCCACTGTATTCACCAGATTTAGCCCCCAGTGACTTTTTCTTATTTCCAAACTTGAAAAAATGGCTCGGTGGACAGAGATTTACGGACAACGAAGACGTTGCCTCTGTAAGTGCTTATTTTGAGGAACTTCCGAAAACGCACTTTTCTGAAGGATTAAAAAAACTTAAAAAGCGATTGACCAAGTGTATAGAGCTCCAAGGAGATTATGTTGAAAAATAAAAAAAAATTTACCCAAAAAAAATTGTTTTTATACTTTATTCTAAAGACTTATTGAACTACCCTCGTACACTATTTTTAGAAAATGTCCGTATGGATGTGTGTGTGTGTAATCCACGGTTAAATTAGCTGATTCAGGGCTTATTGGATTTTTTTTTTCTTAAGGAAGGTAGGTAAAAAATTTTTTTTTTATTTTTCGATGTTTTTTTGTTTTTATAGTGGTTTTTCGATTTTTGAGTTTTAGTTTTTCGTCTATTTTTGTATGTTTAAAATAATATTATCTATTAATTTTAAATCCATTTTAAAGAGCTTAAAATTGTCTATCTTTTCCGACTAGAAATTAAAAAAAAAGTCATTTCCTTGTTTACGTTAAACACGGAAATATTGTTTTTGTTTGACCGGCCATATCTGTGAAAAATATGAAGGAAAGTGTTTGAAAAATATTGAGGTGATTAGGAATATGACGAAGAATATTCTGTAAAATTTTCAAGTTTCTTTTCTTTTCTTTTTCTGAGAAAAAAATCATTTTGTGAAAAAACTCGATTTTTTTTGTCGTTTATTTACTTGAGTAAAACGGCTACAATTTGTCTGAAAAATTCTAGAAAGGTAGCTTTTAGTAATCTCTTGGCTAAGTTCTTTGTCCAAATCATAAGGACTTTTGTTTTTCATGATATTTAAGGTTATGTCTTTTTTCAAAATAATTTTTGATCGCTCATATCTCGAGAACGGTGCGTCGATTCTTTGTCAATCAGGGCTACATTTTTCTTTCTTAATAAGGATTCGGAATTATAAAGAAATTTTAAGATTTATCGACTCAATTTTGTTTTATAATGATTTTCAGAAATTGATGAGGTAAATTTTTTTGGTATGTAGAAGTAATTCAGTGTAAATGCATTTGAAAGATTATAACATTTTTGGTCATACTATATTTTCTTAAGACTCATCAATTCGTTTTTGTTTTATTATTTATTTTCATTTTTATGATTTTTAAAACATTTTTAAAATCAATTGTATTTGATTGAAAGTTGATAATTGGGTTGGGTTGCTATATATTGGATTGATTATGCATTTTCTAACAAAAATACTAAATTCAAAATGGTGGATTTAAGTTTTAATATAAATCGGATTTACTTGACGTTTATTAATCTGGAGACTTCGGAGTTGTTATGTTATTTTTTGGTCTACAATGATGATGTTGATAATGATAATGATAATGATAATCAAAACGATAAAATGATTTAAACGGTTATATTTCGTCAAGATATGGCAATTTAAAAATAATTTATAAGAGCAAAGAATTGCATATTGAAACAATTAATTTAGTTGGAGGAAGCTAAGTGCCAATGAATTGGCAGCGGTTTTTTGCGTATCTACAGTAAAATCTAAGGTACTAGTGACAAAATAAAGTAGAATAAATGTTTGTTTAATCTGTAATTAGTTGATTAAGAACGAATGAACAAATGAGAAGCTTTGTTTTCCATGCGTGGGTAAAGAAATCGTCTCCCCACCATCGGATCTCTCTGTCTAACACATAGGGCAAGGGAGGAAAAGCTTGTGTGAGCGTGTCTGTGTGGATGCAGCGCTTTTTTTCCGCCGATGTCGCAGGATATAAAAAGCTTCAGGTCCAGGCGACAGAGAGCACTAGCTGACCCGACCCCGGGGCAAGCTACTGGCTTACCAGTACTCGCTCATTGTAAGCTCATAGCGGAATAACGGTCATACCGTTCACGCCAAGAGCCAGAGAGCAAACTGCGCCCTATAGTAAAAATATTAGACTCTAAAATACAACTCTGTAGGCCAAAAGAGCCATACTGTACAATCATTTAAAATTTAAAAATAAACAAAAGTAAGAATAAATATTTTATTTTAATATTACCTATATCAGAAATTATCTTTACATACGAAATATTATTTTGATTAAATATAAAAAGAAAATATTTTCAATTACATTAAAATCTTATCATACCCACGAGGTAACGCAAGATTAATAAAATTACTATTTTCTAAAATCAATCCAAATTTAAATAATAAAACATCCTATACTACCGAGGGTAAACAAAGGATAATAATTCTCAAATCAATTTATAAAAAAAAATAAAATATAATATATATATATATATATATATATATATATATATATATATATATATATATATATATATATATATATATATAAATAACAACTAAACATACAACACACTCATTAAACAGTTTAAGCATAGCGGAATAACGGCACTCCCGTTCACGCCAAGCTAAACTTACAACACAATCATTAAACAGTTTACGCATAGCAGAATAACGGTACTCCCGTTCGCGCCAAGCTAAACTTATAACACAATCATTAAACAGTTTACGCATAGCGGAATAACGGTACTCCTGTTAACGCCAAGCTAAACAACACAATCATTAAACAGTTTTCGCATAGCGGAATAACGGCACTCCCGTTCCCGCCAAGCTAAACTTACATATATAAAATAAATAATATAAGGAAGTTCACGCTCAACAAAATAACCGTTCGAGCAAGAACATCACTTTTTAATAAATATAGATATATACATTATACATATACATAAAATTCATAAGTATTAGTCAAAAGCAATGAGTATCTTTACCCTTGAAACTCTATTTTTGGAATACGGTTATTTAATAGGTTTAGAACCCTTATTATCAATTGCACACATATGAGACCCTTCTAGGAACTCAACCATACAGTTCGTTTACATGATATCGATACCCGACTATTGTACGAAAGTATATGTCGAAAATCACGCGTCATTAATTCTATTAATTTAGAACCCTTTTCGATACTACTTCTACATACTACTCAAGTTAAGTTGTTATTGTCACCTGTCTTTGTGGATATCACTCCAGTGGAACATTGTTATCTGCAAGGTTGTCAATAAAGTGTTTGGCTCATCTGACAGCTAGAAGAATTAGTCTTTTTCTTAGAGTTGGTTAGTAGGCTAGGACCCATGTTTACAAAATAACGCATACAATTCATAAGACAATTACTGTATCAAGAGTTTAATTCTGCAATGGTGTCCATGAATTACAGATACGTATGCATGAATAGCATTTTAAACTCTTGATACAGTGATTGACTTATGAATTGTAGGCGCTATTTTGTAAAACCGGGTCCTTTCCTTACTAGCCAGCCCCAAGAAAAAGAGTTAATTGAAATAAAATATATAATAAATGTTCGAATCAATCTCATCCTTAGTACATTCCAACAGCTTGTCTTAAGGGGTCAAGTCTGAGTTAAATTCTGTGAAAATCATTGTGCATTTTATATAGTATATGTGAGTTTACCACGAAATAGACCCCTCTAAGTGGTCTTTATAGTCACATTTAACAACTTATCACGTGATTAAAAAATTCAGTGTGTATTTAAGGTAGGACTATGGTATTTTTTGGCCAAAATATTAAAAAAAGTTTATTTAATTTTGTTATTCTTTGTAATTGTAAGAATATTTTGAAACCTATCAGATATCAAAACTTGATGTTTTAACAAAGTTATACGCATTTAAGTTACGCACGGGGGCAGCACGTATTGTACGAAGCGAAACCGAGGATCCGGGAGCGCCACTGAATACTCCTCATGCTCGCGGCAAAAACACACGCGCGAAGGCGCTGCTGCAGAGCACCTCCTTGGGCCTGAAGAGAAGCCAAATGTTCGCGCGCGTTCGCAAGCACAGCCAAGTTTACTTTAGTGCAAGAGAGCGTCGCTGAGTATCTCCTTGGGCACTAAGAGAGACCGAACGTCCGCTCGCGTTTGCAAGCACAGCCAGGCGTACTCCAGCGTCAGAGG
This sequence comes from Gastracanthus pulcherrimus, assembly GCA_949152435.1. Classification (NCBI taxonomy): domain Eukaryota; kingdom Metazoa; phylum Arthropoda; class Insecta; order Hymenoptera; family Pteromalidae; genus Gastracanthus; species Gastracanthus pulcherrimus. The sequence goes on from OX424576.1 coordinate 574,140, forward strand.
GTGCAAGAAGTGGAGCTAATTGTATCTGAGAGCACGAGATCGGTTCAATTGTAAAATCGAATGCGAGCCTGACATTTAACATTTTATTTCGTACAAATAGACGTACTCCAGCGTCAGAGGGTGAAACTAGCAGAGCTATCTTACCTGAGGTGCACGAGATAAGACCGAGCGTACGGGTGTAAATCAGGTAAGTATGCCTAAGTGTTCGAGAGCGTTTCTTATAGATTAGCTCATGGAGCGGTTGTGCGCTTACGCTCCGGAATAACACTGGTGCTATTCATTTTGGTGCGGCAGATAATATGAGCTATACGTCGCCTAAAAAGCCTGCTTAACGTACCCAGGAGCTCATGGAAAGAAACAGGTGTGCATTCACGTTCGAATACGTCTCTGTACTTGTAAGGTATACCCTCGTACCGCGAGTGCAGGGCCGAGTATGTTCCTGCACTTGAAGACAATGCCGGTGTCTTTTTCTGCTCCAGATGACATTGTGGCCAAGCATGGATCGTGTCTCACAGGCAAAACGACACCCGCTATTGCTTTCTCATAACTCGAGGGCATCCTCGACAATGTTTATTTTTTCTTCGTGTGGAGGTCGGAGTTCAAAATTTCCTAGCACGCTCACTACTATGAAAACGCTATTAAATATTTTTAACTGAGGATAAATTATTCATGATATATTAACTATTTTTAACGGTAAATTTGATCATTTTATCAAAATATGACGAAATTTTTTTTTTGATTGTTTTCATGGTCGTCAGATCTCTTTGGTTGGCTATATATAATACAACCTTGTATATTTCTTGCTCTGCCGCGAGGTTTTGGAGACAAACTGATCGGATTGGATTTTTTGAGGTTTTATAGTGTTAAAAATACATATAATTAGGATACGAGTGTGAGAATTTAAAAAACAATATTATTCGTCAAATTATAGTCTTTTTAAGCCATATTTTATGATAAAATAAAAAAAAATTGAATAATTCAGGTTTAAATAGACTATAACTTTAGCCAGAAATTTCTTTTTTAAATTCCCACAATCATGACTCCCAAAACCTTACGGCAGAGTAAGAAATATACATGGTTGTATTATAGCTAAACAAAAAGACTTACCAGCTATAAAAAAAAAATTATCCATCAATTTTTATAAATTGTTCAAATTACGATAAAATGTAGTTGATGTATGATGAATAATTTTTCCTCACCTAAAACCATATAACCAATTTATTTGCAATTTTAAAGTGGTTAGGTCCCTTTAATAAATCATCCTCATATACCCCAGAAAGATTTTTTTATCAGAAGCAGAAAATTGACGTTACTTTTCGTATGGTTATTTTAAAGGAAACTTGTTTTAATATTTGCCTAATTTTATAATATATATTAACGTTCTAACAACAAATAATTAGTTATAAATATTATTAGATTGCTGTCGCAAGTTACAGTTGATGTAATGTTATTTTAAGTATCCTAATTAGACTATTATTGTAAAACTAAATATGTCAATAATTGGTCATTTTTAATCACTTATCAATTTTACGTTAATTTATAACTTTTGGATTCTAATACCCAAGAAAACAAATTATTATTTCCGACATCTTCTAAAAATTGCTCTTTGTCCTTTCTAAATGCGCACCTCTCGTATGTTGATTCCGAGAGCAACGAGAGAAAGACGTTCTCCTTCTCTGGAATTGTGCGGCGTCGAAGCTGAAACAAAAGTGCGAGCGCCGGACAATTTCGGCCCCTTCCGCCCTGACCGCGGCTCACATTAGCCAAGGTATCTAGTGTGCGTCCTCGCGAAGCCTATCGCTAAGTGCAAACACTAACACACCCGGTCTTTTTTCTATTTTAATTACATTCACATGCAGAGACACACATTAAACCTATATATAGTTTTTCTTAAGGAGCAAATAAAAAATAATCAAAATTATCAAAATTATCAGTGTACACCTGGTTACTTTCCTGCACGACTTCAACGCTAGAACCGCGCTAATAATTATAGAAAATCAATGCTTTCCTTTTTTATTCAATTCTAATTGAATTGCCGACTAGCGCGCGAACATTGGTCCTTCAAGCCGGATGTGCACGTGTTATACAAGCGTAAGAAAAAGTAGTGTGATCGCGCTTAAGGTAGTCCTATAGTAAAATTTTACAAATACTCGATTTTTTTTTCATTTTCTGATACTTTATACATCTTTAGAACAGAAACTGATTTTGTATTGACAATATTTGCTATAGAAATCATTTTAATGAACTTAATAGTTATTTATACGTATTTACCTCCGACCTTTATTACACACAATCCAGAGTTTTCCTACATTATCCGAATCATGACCTGTATCCAAATCTACTCTTTGCGATGCAGGCAAACTTCAGAAAACATAGAAATTATTAAAAAATAAATTTTGATCGATATTCTGCGATAGAAAAATTGTTTTGAAATCATCCGATAATTATTTCTTATTTTTACAATATTGCGGTTTTGTCCATTTATGGTTTTCCAATGTTCAGCAAGTCTTATGCGTATAGGATTACAATGAATCAATCTGAAACTTTAAGGATATCTTATTCAACGTATGCGCATTGCAACCATGAACTCCAATTTTTCAAAAAATATTTATTAAGAAAGTGTTACCCATGAATAGAGTTAAAAATATGTTTTTCACAAGTTGCGTGACTCGCAACTTGCTGAGTGTAGCAATCCGCGAGCTCAACCACTACAAATTTTCCCGTTTTCCCGCACGCACTTCAATAGCACCCGTCGATACCGCGGAAATTAATCTGTGACTCTTTGTTGTATTAGAAAAATAAAAGTCAAAGTCGCAAAAATCCTAGTATAAGGCGAGAGCCCACCTGTTGTGATCGACGACCGGAAGAAGACTGTCGCATACGCGCCTATTCTTGTGCTCCATCAACCTAACCTATGCTCTCGTCACCTATACTATCCTATCAGCTGATTGGTTGTTTCTCTTCTTCTGTATCTCAATTGTTCGCGTCTCATGTCATCGTTAGCCGTCGGTAAAGTTGGCGACAGGCAGTATTCCCTGACGAAAGTGCGCGCGCATCCCTCTCTCTCTCTCTCTCGCATCGCATCTCGGCTAAACCCGAAGGCTCATAAGGTAAAAGTCCCCATTATGGAACACTTTTCAGTGGTGCAAAATTGTCATCTAATTTACATTATTAAAATCTTTAATATTGGGTATAAAAAGAATATTGTTTGAAGGGCTATGGTTTATAAATTAATTTAGAACATGCAAATTACAAATTTTTCCTTAATTACAATTATTATAAATAAAAAACTAAAGCAACAGCATGTACGTATCATGGAACGTTGTTTTCACAGCTTGTCCCCGAGTTCCAAACTCCATGTCCCTATTATGGAACGGATAATTACTACATAAATATGACTTTATTTTATAGGTTTTATTGGTCATTGTTATAGAAATTAATAAAAGTTCACATAATATACACTAAATATGAAGTACCAATTAAATTGACACCGTTTTATGAAAGTTCTTTAATAACATAAAATGAGCCAAGGTAGGGTTAACTATTTCGACATGTATTGTTGATTTGACTTGTTTCATAGGTTAGGTTTCCAAATACAATGGGCACATTTATTCTATCAAATTTTTGAATGCATTATAAATAAATCATTAAAGCATAACATTTAATTCGTTATGAAATATAAAACAAGATGCTATAAGCTACACTTACTATAAAAGAGGTGCTTGCAAAGGTGTTCCATACATAGGGACTAACGTGATTTTATGTATCCATTGTGGAACAGCTAAATATTTAATTTAAGCTATTATAGGTATTATTAAATTACTTAGATTTATAATTATAGTGAAATAACATAGTCGTAGTGATAAGCTGACTTGGCTAAAAAAGTGCCACTGATTTGTACGGCTCTGAAAACACATACGAATAAATATTCTTTCTCAAAGTTACTTTTTGTATAATACTTACACGGAGAGAATTATCCGATAAAAATTACCGTAAAAATCACGATAACCGTGAGACATTGTGCATTTCCAGGACTTTTTATATATATTTTATAAAATTATTACTTTTCATTCTATAAACTTTATTATATGAATAATAAATTTTACCTTACTGCATAGTAAATTTGACTGCTACTTAAAATTTATTAAGAAGTTGAAGAGAAAGTGCGGAGAAGTATGCATCATTTTTACCGTTCAGTCACTATAAGTTTTACCCTGAAGTCAGTGTAAAGTCGCGGCAGCTAGCTTCAAGATGTCGGTAAAACAGACTCATGTTTCGCATGGTAACTGTAAGCGCCTGCATACGCCGCATGTACGTTTAACCTTCGTTTGCACCTTAACCTCGTGGAGGGTTTTTTATTAGTTATATTACTATAGTACTTATTTAATGTATAAAAGTTTGTTAAGATTAATAAATGATCTATGGTTCTAAATCGTATAAGATTTATATTTCCCTATACATAAATAATCAGTATTTATCATTGTATTGCACCATTTTTTTTTTTTTTTTTTTAACGTCGCCATGTTTGTGCTTCCATGTGGTGCTAATCGACGACGGGGGTCTGCGGTGTGTTTGTAAATAAAGCACATGTAATTTTTACAGAGGTGCTTGTATCAATCGGCAGAGACTAGGATTCGAACCCGGGTCACCGGCGTGGGAATCCGACACTCTACCGACTGAGCCGCCGCAGGCCCCTGTATTGCACCATATTGTATGAATTTCATTATTGTATTCTAGGTTAAAACCTTTTGAAATTAATTTTATTATGAAGATAAATAACGATCTAAAAATGTTAAATTGTCATGTTTTTATTATGCAAGTGCGATATTTACATTTATGTATACATAACTTAACCTATAATTTTATATCAAATTTATGTTTTCTAATCCAATAAAATAATTACACTTCCTAAATAATAAATAAATAAGTCAGCGTAATTATAAAAAACAATCCTTAAAAATATTATGTAAGATTATACTACTTAAAAATAATGTTATCGTACTACTCGTACATTATATCAGGCCATTTTTACCCTTCTGTACTAGAATTTTTGCCGTTCAGTTTAGCAAAATTCATCGTGTGACTTAGTAAAATGTACTCAGATGGCTCTATGTCCCGCTCTTACTATTACTGAACGGTAATTTTTACCGTAAATTTAATTGTAATTTTTACAAGAAAATTCTCTCCGTGTATGTTTGTATTTAAAAAGAATACAAGCATAAATATCAATATAATTTTAATGGTTCTTTATTAATATTATTATTATTTCTTATTTTATCTTTTTGTTTACTGTTCCATGTAAGGGACACGTTTTTGAAGGTGTTCCATAATAGGTACTTTTACCTTACCGCTGCGATGCTGCTGCCTGGCTGCGAGCGGGAGCTCAGCTGCTGCTTGACTGCGAGCGCAGCTCGGCAGTTGTAGGCCGTGTTCGGCTGTGTTCGCCGCTCTCAACTTGCTTGCCGTGTCTGATTGGCTCGGCACGATTTACTCAGCCGCCGCTCTCATGCGTGTTGATGCTGCTACGATGTTTTCTACGCTTTCGCGGTATTGGACAATCCTTCGCACCTCGAGAGGTGCTCGATCCTTCCTTGATTATGGAGCTTAAATTGCATTCATCCTATGTATTGCATTCTGTGTACATATCGCCCATTAGATATTTTATGCAGTCCCTTGCTATAATCCGATTTCGCAAGACTCTCCTGCCGCTCTCAGTACTTTCCGCGTTTGATGACGTTTCGCACTGCAATTCCTCTGCTCGACCTTTGGCTGTGTTTTGTTCGCATTGATATGTCAAAATAAAATAAACGGAAAAGTCTAAGTTTTGTGCTGTTAAAGAGCGTAACAATTGCGCTCTGCTCTTAAGTATGTCGGGGAGGCTCATTCCTTTGGTCGATCGCTTTTTACTCTCGATTTGAGTACTTTAAATAATAATAACTTTTGTAACTGCATACAAAATATGCATCTTACAACGTTCTATAAAAGATAAAAATAAACGAGATCGGAACCAGAGGCTGCGTTAATTAGTAGACTAAATTTACTTGAAACTTACTGGCTTTCTCTTTTCAGTCGTCACAAGATATTTTGTATATCTAACGAAGCCCTCAAGGATGAGGTGTACTTCACTGACTTCATGTTTGAAGAATGTGAAGGCCAATATATAGTCAATAAGGGCGACCTCCTGGATCGATTAGCTACTTGGCGACCAGTGTCAATAGCACCGCCAGTTCCACCAGTGCTTATCGAGACTGTCAGGCCTATACAAATTACCTCAGGTACCAGAGATGATTGGGATAAGTCGCTAGAAGGCAATGCAAACTTCCCTACCTACGCGCAGCTGGTCGACTTTTTGGAGAACCGCACTAGGTCTTTGGACGCAGCACGCAGCAGTGATTCTTTTAGTTCCAGAGGCTTTTCAAAACCAAAACAAGTGCAGAAGCCAGTGAAATTGGTGTCTCCGCACGTATCGTCCTCCCCTGCTCCAGCAACCAGCTCTCAAATCCCTCGTCCAGTGTGCATACTCTGTCAGTCGAAGCATTTTGTGGGATACTGCCCTACGTACGAGTACCTTAAGTACAGTCGAGAGAAGAAGCTGCTCAAACAAACTGTCTGCGACGGAGACACCAAACTGCCTGATGCTCTTCCAGGGCGAGATGCAGAGCTCCTAACTGCAACGAGATGCATCATACGAGTCTACATGCGGGCAGGCCAACTTAGGTAACGAGAGAGGAACCACGAAGGGACTTTATGCCTCATGCAGGCACATACTCCGGCTTCACTGCACAAGTAAGTGACATCTGTACAATACCTACTACTCACGAGTTCGCTACCAATCTGGACGGGGTCACCCTTCTAACCACAGCCTACGTAGTGCTAGAGGCTCCCTCTGGAGCAAAATTGACTGTACGTACCTTTTTGGACCCTGGATCCGAAGGCACTTTTGTCTCAGAGTTTATCGTATTAGTTCTCTCACTGAGTAGACGAAAGGCTCAAGTATCCATCAGAGGAGTAGGAGGAGAGGCTAATATAACCTCAAAATTCACCACTGACTTGCTTGCCCGCCCAGTGCACAAGTCTCATCTTTATTTTAAATTTTCAGCAATGGTTCTGCCATAGCTAACCTCAATTTTACCGAAGAGGTAGTCCAGTCCAGGTACATGGGCTCATCTACGCAACCTGAAACTATTGGAAAAATATTGGAAAAGTATTAAAGACTCTGTACGCAAAAAAGCGAAATTGTAAATAAAAATACTAGCTTGCCGGCTGCCCGGAGAGGTGCGCGGTGAGAGGGGAGCCGGCGTGCGGTGCGGTGGGACTCTCCTTTCCTCACCCGGCGCGGGAGATCTATCCAACTTCCTTAAGCATTGAAAAAAAGAAAAAATTTCATATTGCAAAAGTATAAATATCGTCGACTAGAAAAAGATTGGACAAAACACTTTATTACTTTCTATCCGATTATAATTGTGAAGGTCTCATTTTGTTTCTTGAAAGATGTCTAAGGGACTTCGTGATATACAAATTGCAAAAAGCTGATGAACCTGCAAAGTTACATCCAATAGTTTATACTTGTACACCTACGAATTTACAAAAACACGAGTATTGACTCATAAACAATTGGCTGTAGCTTTGCAGGTTCATCGGTTTTTTGCAATTTTTACATTAAAATTGAATAGAAAATAAAAAAGTCTGCAGTATTTTCTCGCATTTTTCTCTAGTCGACGATATTTATACTTTTGCAATATGGAAATTTGGTTTAAAAATTCTTTTTTCGTTGCTTGAAGTGACCATCTATTATATTATATCGTTTCTCATATTGTAATATCAGAACAATTTATCATATAAATTTTTATATTTTAGGTGCATATATTGACGCATGAACCACCATAAAGTCAGTTTATACTGCTAATTTGTATTTTATGTTTGTTTTTTATACTGTTAGTTTGCACCACAATTAAAAACTAAAATGAACCCCCCATACTATTGAAGCCACCTTAATTGTATCCGCATGTGCGTCGTTATACCGGTCTACATATGTACCTGGAAGTTGCGTCACAATTAAACAGTGTTGTCGTGTGTTTATTCCTCGACAACTCGGTACAGTATAATCAGCTGTTTATGAAATTGATTTTAAATTCCGCTCGCAGAACAAGCCGAATATCAGCTGATGGTATAAGCAGCTTAGACACCGTGCAGTTGGCTTAGAATCTCTTTGTCTCTTGGTCTCTGTCCCGTTGGGCCCATAAAAGGCCCGTGTGCGCAGAGAATTGTAAGCGGAAGATTGACTTGGCTCGGGAGATTGGGTTCTGGTCCGTGTACGGCAATTTGTCGCTGTGGAAATACGGGAGAAACAGAGAGAGAGAGAGAGAGAAAGAGAGAGAGAGAGAGAGAGAGAGAGAGAGAGAAATAGAGGGGGCGGCGACATGGAGTAGGGGAAGGGGGAGGAAGCGGCATGAGCGAAGGAATCCAATAAAGAACAAAGTACTACTTTTATCACCCGGGTACAAACGCGAGCGGAACGGGTTATGCACGCCAATCACCGATCGCTGGCTTGCTCTTCGAACAGCTTTATTTTTTTCTATCTTCAACTTCATTAAGGGTATATAGCCTGGTCGAGATTTGCAAAAATCAGTGAAAGTATAAACATTGTTTAATTAACAATTTTCTGATTTGTAATTATTTAAAATAACAAAAAAACTTTTGTAATTTCTTTGACAGTATCTTTTTAAGAGATTGATGCGTCAAGCACTTTTTATATTTTAATTTGCTTAAACACAATTATTTAAACTTTTTTGATTTTATTATTTATAAATTTCGAAGTGCATTTTGTAATGAATTTTGTAATGAATTCTCTCCAAACTTTTTGTTGCGGATTGCTGTATACATAATTTGCAAGGTACTGGCCTTGCGTGGGTGCGGAAATCCGGCAGGGATGGTCAGGGAAATCATGAACACAGGTGTAACTTTAAGGTGCTTTTATTTGGCGTACACGTGACTCTGACTATTGTGCAATTCGTTCTGACTCGGTAGCGCTGCTTCTTGGCTGCCTTGCCGAGAACCCCCATCTCGTGGCGCTTACCCGCACATAGCCCCTTAGCTGTGTCGTCGGCACTGTACCTATAGTATGTATAGTTGTACAGTACGCGTACATCATATAATTAATAAATTTATATTACGATTTTTATTTACAGCTATTATAAGGAGAGAAATTATTTATTTTACTTTAAAAAAGCAGTAAAAATCGTCAAAAAAATCTAAGAAATTGTTTAAAAATTTATAAAACATAAACTTTGGCGTATAAAAAAATCTGTACTACTAATTTTCTTATTTTGGTGTATATTTGTAAAAAAAATATTGCTAAAGTAAAAAATTAGAAAATGTCATCGCGAAACGTGCACCAAAGAAGGCTAGTTTTTACCTATTTTTACCTATTTTTTAACCGACTTAAAAAATGGAGGAGGTTCTCAATTCGACCTGTATATTTTTCTTTAACCAACTTCGAAAAAGGAAGAGGTTCTCAATTCCTGTACATTTTTTTTTGTATGTTTGTCCTCCGATTATTCCGAAAGTACTGAAACGATTTGAATAAACTTTTTTTTAATGAAAGAGGATGATCCCATAGTGGTCCCATTGCATCACTTTGCCAGTATTGAGCCAGTACTATGTCAATACTGGCGTTTTTTTATGTACGTCCGCCGATAATTCGAAAACTGCTGAACCGATTTGGATAATTTTTTTTTAATGCAAGAGGACGATACCATGGTGATCCCATTACATTACTGGGCCAGTACTAGGTCAGTACTGGCGTTTTCTTATGTTCGTCCGCCGGTTATTCCGACACTACTGAATCGATTAGGATAAATTTTAGGATTTGGTAAATAAAATGAAATTTGGCCGGTACAACTAAAATGCGTAGAATAAAAATTTTGAAAGAAACGAACCGACTTCAAAAAATTCTCTGAAAGGAATAAAATAATAATCGATATAAACCTTTTCGAAGTCGGCACCGAATTTAAAACTGACTTATAGTATCTTTCTTATGGATACCATTTTGAACTTATTAGGTTATTTCACTTAGAGAAAAAGATGGTGAACGCTGGATGAAAAATACCGGAAAATATAAATATATTGTAAAAGTTGTGAAAATTTAATGTTATTGAGATCCAGATATATAGAATAGATCTGCATGGATCAGAAAATCAACAATCCTTATTTAGTTTATTGATTTGATCCTCACATCGTCATTTAATCTTTTAAGACATTTGTTCCTAATCCATTTTCTGCCATTTTCATCCAGCGTTCGCCATATTTTGCTCCAATTGAAATAACCTAATACTGGATTAGGTCTAAACACATATACTTATGATGCCTCTTAAGTAAGACCACCGTAACTCGGTGAAATTCTGCGCCGACTTCGAAAAGGTTTATATCGATTATTATATTATACTTTTTAGAAAATTATTTATCCTACAAAATGAAATGAAATCATCATTTGGAGTTTTAACTATTGTATTAAATTCTATTTTTACATATTACATAATACTGCAAAATTTGGCTGAACTAGAAATTAAACTACTAAAGTTAGGTTCTCGAACCGTTGATATCCTTAATGTGATCGATGTCATTACAGTGTTGGATTTACGGCAAGGGTGGAAGGCAGTGGTGGGTTCTCAACGTAAAGTCGAATTTTCTACACGTATACGTAAAAAATGTAATTTATTGTTATAAAAGTATTTTTTTGTAACACATCACGATTTTCGCGCTTTTTCGTACACTTTAAGCGGACAAGAAGTGGCCGTTTACCGACCGGCGGTAAAATCCTTTATCGCCCTAGGGCGGTAAAGCCTTTTGAGCTCACTACAGCGTACATGCGTGCGTGCGTGCCGTGTTACAGCGTACGGTAAAGACTTTAAATTATTAAATTAATTAAATTATCTTATCTTTCATTTATCTTATATTTCATATGTGTATGTATGCATATCTCTATGTGTGTATGTGTATATATGAGTGTGTGTGTGTATAAATCAATGTATATGTAGATATACATATTTAATTTCTTAATAGAACAGGACAAGAGTTGCATAATGTCGAAAAACGGCCACATCTGGTTCCGCTTGATAGACACGTAAAACCGCAAAAATCAATACATGTGTCACAAAAAATACGGTGTGCACCAGGGGCGAGAGGCTTTTTCCGCCCTTGTGTGTTTGCTGTATTCGTCTTCGGCTCTCCAAACGCACTCGTCTTCGGCTCGTGCTTACTCACCTCTGTCTCGTACACCAAATGTAAATCTTCTTCTGGTTAATAAATTTGAAATTTGAAATTTGAAATATTGGAGGGGGCGGGAGTAATTGCAATGCCAATCTGTGATTGCCACTCGGGTCGCAATATAGGTACAACGATCGAGTTATAAACATTATTTTATTTGTGTACACCTTTGTTGCAAACATTACTGTTCTCACTCTAGATATCTCGATATCTGTTAGCTTTATTATGATAATATATTTCTAGATATTAGGTTTTATAGGATGTTTAGTGTTTCATAGCAAAAATATAATATATTTTACATATTATATGTATGTATACATATTGATTACAGTAAAATTTATGTTACTTTGAGAAAGCATAGTACCAAAGCAATTGGCAGAGTTTTTTTTAAGAAGTTTTATTGCTTCCTCCAAAAGGAAGGTTTGTGATAGTAAAAAAAGGTTATAAAAAATATATTCGGAACATGTTTTTGTACTATTATATGTGTTTGCATACGAGCGTGCGGTCATGCGTGTGTGTGTGTGTGTGCGTGGGTGTGTGTTCCTCGATATCTCGAGTAATCCACGGTAAAATTTAGTATTTCGGGGCTTATTTTTTTTTGCATGAAGAGAGCTCAAAAATTATTTTTCTACATTCTTGGATTCGCTTTTGTTATTTAGCGGTTTTTCCATTTATGGGTTTTAGATTTTTTAAGATTCATCGATTCAACTTTGTTTTATAACTTTTTCATTATTATGATATTTTTGTAATAAATTAATAAATTCGTTGTTCATAAACTTGAACAAAATTTCAAAATTATAAAAATAAATTATTTGTAAAAGTAGTATGCAGTTTTTTACACATAAAAAAATTAATCAACAATTAAATGATGCAAAATTTATTATTGTCGATTGAAAAAGCTTTAGAAGTTTTCGGACAATTTAAATATTTGTGTAGAGATTTAAATCGCTATTTAAAAATTTTAATCTATATGTCTCGACACTTAAATTAAGTCGGTTAAAAAATGGATTTGTCGTTTTGACTTTTCATTCTTGAAAGTGCTATTCTCATATTTTATCTTTTTCCGTGTACTATAAGATTACGTTGACCTCTGATTGTATACTGTTGAGATGGGCATAAAGTACTAATATGTAACTCGAGAAAAAAGTCGATTTTTCCCTCGGATGGAGAACCTCACCGGTGGAAAAAATATTCGACTTTTTGCCCTTGTTACATAATGTACTATTAAGTAACAACAAAAAAGCTGTTACTGAGAGAAACTGACTGTTAAAATATATTTAAATGTATAAGTAGGTCCGTTAATAATAAATAAATAAAATATTAAATGAAAAATTAATATGGAAAGGTAAAGTAAATAAGAAATATTCAATCTAATAATGAAAAATATGTAGGTATAAATATAAACTTACAAAAATTAAATTTTGTATTCTAGTAGAACAGTGATAAATAATCTACTAGCTAATTTTTTTATGTAATATTCCTTTGAATGAAATTTCGAGCTACGATCAGATATTATCTCTTCTCTAATCCAGCCTGTAACCTAGCAAATGCTATATCCAGTACGATTCGCATAGAACAGAATCAATTCGTACTTAGTAGCGTAGTGATCATGCGGACAGTAGGTGTTCATCGCGTTTACAGTCTCTTTTAATAACTATATAATTAATATATTATATTCAAATGTCCTGCTCTCAATTCGCGGTCCACCTCTCTAGAACACCGGTTCTGGGACGTCACAACATAGTCAATGCTTGAACACGCGCGAATTCAAACTGCAGAATTAAAAGCAAGTACATGGTTTTCTACAAAGCTTTTTCTATAAACCATGTTTGCTACATGAGGTATATTACATACTCAAAACTGGTAATTACCGCTGTAGGAGGTGAGCAAGAGTAAAGAGGAATAATAAATAGTCATGGCAACTTTCTAAAAACTTGTATCTTTATTAATTAATAAACGTGTTTGTGTTTGCGTCGTTTATCGCGTTGTATTATTTTACAAGAGCTCGTCGGTCCCGAGAGTAGCTGACAGCTGCGGGGCTCGGGACCTTAGCTTAAAAATCGAGATAAATGAAATAACAAAATTAACTAAACGCAAAGGACCAGATTCGAACGCAAACGCGACTCGGCGCTCGCAGGTCAAGCGAAAAACAGCACTCGATGGAAAAGCATCGGTTAAGGGCGCTAATTGTGAAAGTGAGAGTGAAAGCGCTGCTTTCCGATTAAGCTGCGGCGTCGGTGGCGTACGAAAGCCAGTCGATGCGTTTCCCGCGACGAGCATCCAACTCGTCGACTGTAAATAACCATTTATATCACACAAATCTTTAACAATATACAAAATGTATCATCTATATACAAGTTTAAATTACACATCTCTCCGTTCGACTGATCAGTTGGCCAATCGTATCCAGTTTCGGCTATGAACGGTTTAGTGAGAAGGAGCTTGCGGCCCTCGAGCGAGCAACTCGTTGAGAATTTTCGACTCGTCGGCTTGGCTAAGAAGACACTTGCTCTTCAACTGCATGCAAAACTTGGCTATTTTAAACGGAACGAGTAAACGAGTAACAACCAGTTGTATCGTAAAGTTTACATTCAAGCTTTCGTTATTTTCCCCGAGTTCGCTCTGACTCGTCCGGGCCAGTACTGTTGCTTTGCCGATAAATTATCCTGTTCGAGTGTTCGAGTTGATCAATTGAATTATTAGAAACCCCCCCACACAATATTGCTATTGAAAGAACAGCCACCGATAAATATTGCAGTGCACGGTATTGGCCACGAACGCGCTTCTTTATACTATACTTTGAAGATAGTTTACACTTTTCCTTACTTTTCTTTAAGATTATACATTTATTTTACACTTATTGCGGATGCTCCAATAACTCGAATCATGGTTTGACAATTGATTTGCATTTTCTCATCTCGATCGCGCGAGCTTCTTCGAGTTTGTTTGCCACAAAAGATTGTCACATGGGAAACTTGGCCAAATTTTATGCTGCTTATTTCGAGAATAGTTTCAAGTATTTATTATATACACACAAGTTTGTCGAGAAGAAATGAACAAAGAGCTAGCTTACTTGCTATGTAAAGATTAAGCTTACGAGCTACTGTTGAAAAATATTCTTTTGGAATTTACATCAGTTCTCCTGGAATATATGAAAAATACGAGCTTTATACGATATATGTATGTATATCAATGAGTGATATAAGTGATGTGTATAATTTTCGCATGAATTATCTAAAGTTAGCAGTGGCCCAGGAAATTCGGCAAAGTCTCCCCTCAGGCTTAGAGTAGAGCGCGTTGCTTGTGTGAGAGCTTCAATTTCACTCAACGTCTCGAAAATCTGTGTTGCCGTTAAGTAAAGGAGGACTCGCGCCGAGCTTCTGCTTTTCTGTCTCTGTCTCTCTGTCTCTCTGTCTCTCTGTCTCTCCGTCTCTCCGTCTGTCCGTCTTTTGGTCTTTCTGTCTTTATTGCTTGTACGAGTTGAGTTAGGATCGGCGAGTCTTTCCGTTTTCGACCAGACGTTGCAACGAAGTTGATTGTATTATAGCGGCGGTGGCGGCTGGTGAAGAAGCTCGGCGTTGGGAATGGCGAGCGTCATTATTGCGAGTAGCTAATCAGTCGGTCGGGATCCGTTAGTCGTCATCACTCGAGATTCGTTGGCCAGAGCCAGTCCTGTTGGGGCATCATCCGGGGCTGGGCCTGGAACTGGTGCTGCTGCTGGTGCTGCTGGTGGTGCTGCTGGTGGTGCTGCTGGTGGTGCTGGTGCTGTTGGTGCTGGTGGTGATGACCCGGCGGCAGCGGCGAATATGACTCGGAGCCGACGGCCACGTCCACGAGGTCGAGCTGCTGCGGCGGCTGCGGCGGCGGCGGCGGCGGCTGGACGACGGGGAGCGCTGGGAGCGCTGGGAGCGCTGGGGCCGTCGGCTGGAGCTTCTTCGGGCGGCCAACCGGGTTGCCGCCTCATTCGCGGCTCCGTCGAGGCCTGCCGACCTTGCCCTTCCTCGTGGGCATGCCGCCGTTGCCCGTCGCCGCCGCCGCCGCCGCCACCGCCACCGGCGACGACTTGGCCATCTTGTTGAAGTCCGTCTCGCAGACGGCCGCACCGGCCAGTAGGTAGTACCTGCGACAAGAGCCCAGCGTCAGCGAGCAACAAACTATAGCCCCTGGCACGCTAACTCGCGCAGATGACAGTGTCTTTCGAACGTTTACATTCATTTGAACATACGACATCTGCGTGAATTCTCCTGCTCGGGACTTAACAACTGATCCCCACTCGAGGTAACTCACCTGTCGCCTTTCGTCAGCTGCGTGCCGCACTTGGTGCAGGTAAAGCACTTGGTGTGAAAGACATTGCCGCCCGCCCTCATGACGAACTCGTTCGCGGGTATTGTCTGGCCGCAGGCCGCACACGCACCCGATCTGCCGAACATCCTGAAACAGACAAGTACAACAATTTCAATTTTATTTCAATCTTCATTTCCATTTCCATTTCCATTTCCATTTTAATTAACTTCATTATTATAATCTAAGATGCGCAAAAGTTAGTTGGAAAAGTACAAAGTTTCAAATTCCCTTCGCTCATCCTATCGCAATCGACTAGTTTGCATGCATATCCACGTTAATGGCAGTCAATGTTTGCTGCCAGTGGCAGCACACTCACATCCCTCGGCTACCGATCCTATAAAGCTCGATGTTTATGCACCAATTAGCTACCTATACGCTATAGGACTGCGCACAGTGCGGACGCATGCGGTCTTCGCTCTGCCGTCCTCTCGCTCCATACTCGCTCCATACTCGCTCCGTACTCGATGTTTGCTACTCCTCTCCTCTATACAACAACACATCTGTTGCTTAAAAAATAGCAGCTAATTTGTTCTTTGTTTATTTGTATAAAATAGGCCAAAAGCCTCCAAGTTATTCGCGACTTCTTTTTCTCATTTTACTTCGCAGAGGTCAAACAAAACACTCTCTAGTTAAGTTTGCTAACTTACAAGATCGATCCCAACAAATGCCAAAACTACGGGAAAAACGTTGGAACAGACTAAAAATGTGCATGCGGCATGTGCAACTGCTTCGATACCTCTTAAGATGGCCTTTTCTCTCGCCATCTTCCATCGCTGCCTACAATTACTAACTAGCATAGTCGCCGCGTTACCGCTTCCAACGAGTAATTAGCAATTACAAAATAAATCACCAATCGAGAATAGAACTTAAGAACTTTTCTACCTTTTACCGAGTACAAAAGTTCTTAATACAAAAGTAGAAGAGTGGTGCAGCTATGTACTCTGAAAATAAGTGCAACTGGAACACACACAACCAATTGATTGTCAACTGAGAAAGAGTCATTACAAAAATTGCCAAAGTTCTAAAACGGAAATATATGATAAAGTGTATAATTAAGTCCATAATTATAAAAAATGAATTTAAATATCTACGGATAAAAATTAATGATACTTGTAATTGTTTACCTATATCATCGGAATATATGAATAATTGATTTAAAATGCAAAATAGTTTAAACAAATATTGGCAAAAATTTGTCTGATTTCAAGATGAAGATAATTCTATTTTGTAAACCTGATTAAAGTTATGATTTTTTTGAAATATTTTGTTTGCAAATTCAAAAGGCATTTAAAGATCAATATCGAACGGTATTTTAATTTCATTAAAATGTCTGTTAATTCCTTAATCATATGAAACTTCATAAAGTAGTCGCCGTGAGAAAGTCCCGTTTACACTTAAAACGGGTAGTGGTTTAATTGTGTAGCGTGAATAAGATTCTCGGTGTCCGCATAGTATTTACAATAGGTAGAACGTACAAAACTGACGTAAAGCCCATTACGTGCGAAAACCGACTTCGACAGGTTGTTACTAGTATGATTTCGTATCATAATTCTAAGAGTTTTTACGATGCAAAAACATTTGAAAAGTATATAAAAGGCACCAGAAAGAGATTTACTTTTAGCTCTTTTACATATAAAAAACCGCTGCCAATTCATTAGCACTTAGCTTCTTCAAACTAAATTAATTGTTCCAATATGAAATTATTTGTACTAATAAATTAATTTTAAATTGCTATATCTCCTTCTAATGAATAGCTCAAAAAGGTATACTCTTTTATTCGGTAATAAATGCGTAATCGATATACATCCTTAAATTACATTAATTTACTCATTTAAAGAGAAAATAAGTTCAAACTTAAAAGACTAGTGACTACGATTAATTTTTAAGAATCATAAAAACTATATAAATAAACTTAAATAATTAATTCTGTCATTGTTACTTTTATACCCCGGATTTATATTAATTTCTTTAAGTATAAAAATAATTTTTTAAAATACTTTTTATATCAGTTTTTTTGGTATTTTTAAATATCGCAATAGATGGTTGCCACATTTCAGACCCCTGACCTACGCTAGAGCAGAGTGGCAGGGCCACACCTCGGGCGATCGGTAAAGTTAAGCATTTTTATGCGCGGCTAGTTCTTGGATGGATGGCCGCGAGGGAACCCCGTGACTAATACAAATAAACCAACCACCCCAAAGCAGATTTCATCGTGATACAAGATTTCCCCGCTCCACAGGCATAACCCTGAACAACTGCGGGATGTAATTAGGTAGAATAATATAAAAGTATAAAAAAGTAACTATGAGACATTTGCTATGCCAAAAGGCTGCATAACATACCAAAATAATTTACCTTATCGATTTAAGAAAATTGTAAAATAAAAAAAAGGTTTTTAAAAAAACGAGTCGATGAATCGTTAAATTTCTTTTTAATTTCGGATCTTCATAAAAAAACGAAGAAAATGAGTACTGTTTGTTAAAAAATGATCGTGCCATTCTTGAGATATACTCAATCAAAAAAAAAATAAGAAACACATAACCTGAACTCGTTCAAGAGATACTAAAGAGCTACTCCAAAATTTGCTACTGAATAAAAATCGATTTTTTTACAAAAAGATTTTTCTCTTCAAAAGAAAAAGACAAAGCCTCAATTTTACGGAATATTTTTCTCCATAATCCTAATCATCACAATTGTTTCAAAAACTTTCCTTGTTGTATTTCACAGATATAAACGTTTAAAAAAATGACGATTTCGTGAAAAACAAAAGAAGGGAAAATATAAGTACTTTTATGCTCTCTAAAATGCATTATCATTCAATCGATGATATTATTTCTACGATATCAGAAAATGACAAAAAACTAAAACTCAAAAATCGAAAAACTGCTAAAAAGCAAGAACGCATCGAAAAACAAAAGAAAATTTTTGAACCGCCGTCCTTAAAGAAAAACAAAAAAATAATGAGCCCGGAAACATTAATTATTACCGTATATATTCAGAGTAAAGTAGATCCACATCTATACATGCACGCACTCACGCACGCACGCACGCACGCACGCACGCACACACACACACACATCCATACAGACATTTTCTAAAAATAGTGTATTTTGATTCCCAGGATCTCAAAACATGTATCTAACATGTTTTTAGCAAAACTGTTTTTACCATCAAAATCCTTCCTCTATGCGGAAGTAATATTAATATGATTAAAAGTTATCGACTATTAAAAATAGTAATAATAATACATAAAGAATAACGTTTTAAAATTTTTTTGTAGGCACTCGTTTTTAGGTACCAGGAACCAGCTCTAAATCGAAATCCGTTTCCCAAAGATTGTGGACTCTACTTGTGAGCAGTTTTTATCATCTGTTTCTTTCCTGAAATAGACCACAAAGTTTAGCTCTCAGACTCTCTTTCTGTCGGTTTGTAGCTGAAAGGAGCCGAAACTGGAGCTCAGCGGCTCTCCTCAGCTGGCCAAGGCCAGACAGACTAATAAAGCTAATCGATTTAAGAAGCCGTGCTTCCAATCCACCCTTTTAATTCGGTCAATCAAAATTCCTATTAGCCCTCGAGTGTAACTTTGCCAGCTATAACTATAACTCAACATCGCGACCATATTACAAGTTTCCAGAGTTATTGGCTATACTGACGAGAGATGGCTACGAACTATCCGCGTGCCTGCAAGGACTAGCTGCTTTTTTCTTTGTTTGTTTAATCCTGGCCTTTATTCTACAGACTAGATGTTGTCATTATCATTAACTAGCTGCTGCAGCTTTTTTAAAAAAGTCTTCAAAATCTTGGAAATCTCAATCAAATAGCAAAATTCATTTTTATACAAGCTTATTTTATCTCATAAATTAGTCCGTCTTACGAAAATTGTGTGAAACATTTGCTAAGATTTTATTAGAGATACGATGCACTTTCATTACTTCATATGGACATCCAAATAACACGTTAAAAACAGTTAACTATTAAGCTGCAATCGCGTAGCTGCTGCTGAATTTTGCTTTTAAACAAGCGAGTACATTAAATGCAGCAGTAATAAACAATGAAATTTGTTGACTTTTTCATTTAATAAGAAAGTAATAATTTGAATAAAGTATTAAATTAAGTATCATTAATAGTTATGGGGCGAGTAATTTGGTTTGTTCGAAGCTCAAATCCATCGGGAAGCTAGTCTGATTGGTCCGATCTTGGAGTCATTTTAATGTAATTAACGTTTTGATTGCATGCTTTGTTTCCCCGTCCTCGTAGCCTCATTCCCTCGTCCCCTCAACGTGCCGCAAGCCGAGCCGAAAGCAAGCGGCTATGAAGGGCCCCGGTGTGCATGTGTGCATGTGTGCATGTGTGCATGTGTGCATGTGTGCATGTGTGTGTGCGTGTGCGTGTGTGTATGCGTGCGTGCGTGCGTGTGTGCGTGTGTGTGTACTGTAGGAGAGCATCGATCAGCCAGGCTACAGTCGTAGGACAGGCTCTACTACGATCGCGAGAACACATTTTACCTAATGTCTGCAGATCGAAGACAAGTACATGCGTGGCTTAGCCTCTCGGCACACACAAAAAACAGAAACGACCTATGAATCAGTACACTTTCATTGGCTATTTTGTCTACACTTGTTTCTTCCTTGTGTTAATTCAAGGGAAGCTTATAAAATAAATAATAAAGGACAATTACACGGGAGAGCAATTTGGACAAAAGCCTCTGGGACGGCACAATATCATAAAGTGATTTGCAATAATGTCTCGTTTGGCCTCGCAGGGACTCGAGTAAGGCAATACACGTAAGTGAAGTCTACTACTGCAATTAATATATCTTGATTAGTTTGCAAGAGAGACTCTTTTTTATTTTCTTCTACCCCCCTTCTCTCTCCCTCTCACTACTTGCTTATTTCCTCCCGACATCCATTTAGTTATTGCTTAGCAGAGCATGATAATACGACTATACTATAGCACTGTACCTCTTGCTTTCGTGTGTGTGCGTGTACGAGCATGAGTATATGCATGCGTGAGCAAGTGAGTGCATGTCTCTGTATATTTGTTGATCGAAAGAAATCGATCAGGACATATAGAATTTGAATTGTCTCAAAAATTATACTACTGTTGGCAATTGAACCAGAAGATATAATACTATCTTACAAGCAATGTATAAAGTCAAAGTTTCAACTAGTAGCTTAGACATAATTAAAAATAAAGTTTTATTGATTTTAGATATGCAAGTAAGATGATTTTTGTTTGCATCGTTCCGCAAGTTTCCTATAATAATTAGCGAAGAAGCAGTCCTTTTCGTGGCTGCAAATTCTCGAGGAGCGCGATCGATCGCAAAAGAAAAGCAGAGCACAACGATGTAATTACTTTTAATTCTCTGGAAGAGCCTTGATTAAATGGCGCGCGCGCGCGAGAGAGAGAGAGAGAGAGAGGGATAGAAAGAGAGAGAAGGACAGCGAATATAATGGCGAGCACGCTCTTCGCCTTAATTAACTCGAAACTGTTGCGAAGCTTGAATGGCGCTGTCAGGTGGTATACCGTTAATACAACTTGTTATAATCAATTGAGGCTGTATTCTATTAACGGCTTTACTATGACTATGTCGTTTCCGCGGCTCTCACTCCAAACATGTGCAGCGCATCTCTTGGTGCAGCCGCTTCCATCCATTTCCTCCTTGGCTGCGCTATTTTTCTTAAGTTAAATTGGTTATTTCTGGCGAGAGTGATAGAGAGGTGAGAGAGAGAGAGGTTAGAGAGAGGTGAGAGAGAGGTGAGAAAGAGGGAAAATTACCTGCTCTCAGAAACGGTGTCGACTTTATGAGTCTAAAACGAATAACGATTACCCCCTTCTCAAGGCGACTCGCTATTTTTTTCCAACTCGCAGACACTTAATCCGCAATCAGCAAGCGCTTTGTGCAGCTGAATCTTTTATTTACACTCTTCGTATTATATTATCTTCGGTAATTGTCATTTGACAGCAAAGAGAAAAGAAACTTACTAAATATTGAAATACCAAACTGAATTATCCTTTGCTTACAAAAAGCTCATTTCAACCTACAGAATTCATTTCTTTATTCGTGACGCCGATTATAAGTGTA
Organism: Gastracanthus pulcherrimus; assembly: GCA_949152435.1. Lineage (NCBI taxonomy): Eukaryota > Metazoa > Arthropoda > Insecta > Hymenoptera > Pteromalidae > Gastracanthus > Gastracanthus pulcherrimus. The sequence continues at coordinate 595,834 of OX424576.1, forward strand.
TCGAATGTGATTGATTAGATTCGAGGCTACTTAATATCTTAAAAGATAGAGATCGCACCCATTCGTGGCTTAGCGCGAGATTATACCAAAGAACGTTGTTCAGAATCGCAGGAAGCTATAGCTGATGTATCTTACTTAATCAGGATTATGAAGCACCGATCATTCAGTCAACAATCAACGGAATGAAATTTAATTAAAATAATAATTAATTCATTTGATCCTCCTTTCACGATGGAAGCACTCCTAGGTTAAAATACATCTGTGCAAATTCAACAATAAACGAAAATGTCCAATAAAAATTGGTGCCCAAGGATTATGAATCCACTGTGGAAATTGAAAATTTTAAAACGGGGTTAGATTTACAAAAGTTTTCTTTTAGTCTAGGGGCCCCTCTTGGTAGAGCAAGGGTTAATCAGATAAGTTATGATAAATCCAGAAACGTATAAAATGTAGCTTGGTTCATGGTATAAAAACTGAGCAAAGGCAATAAACAAGTTGAAGGTTTTTTCCCCGTCGTAAAAAGGAAAAGAAAGAAGAGGCGAAGGGGATCTCCGGGACAAGTCAATAAGGCCCGAACATAGACATAATCCACGTGACGCGAGAACAAATTAAAACTTGGTCACTTTGCAATTTCGCGAAAGGGAGCCGAGTCGTCTCTCTCTCTCTCTCTCTCTCTCTCACTTTCTCTCTTTCACGGGGTCTGTCGCTGGTGGCGTATAGTCAAGTCGGCAATTTTCCTGAGCGCTCGGGATATTTGTCGCGTGTTAACCGTAAAGTGAATTGTTTCTGGGATTTGGCGGTAAATTGGTAGGGCCGAAATCGCACGACGGGCAGCCGGGAGGAAATTTCGAGGCCGAGAAATTACGCTCTGGAGAGATGGCTGCTAGTGGCTTTTTGCTCCAGCACTCTCGTAAATAGAACGCAAAGCGGAGGAAAATCGGTGGTTATTACTCCCCGCGTATCAATATCATCAAGCTATTAATAGGTAGGTTTTGCTTTTTATTTAAAGCGTGAATGGCCCCGTCCCTGCTCGTTTACGCGACGAGGAATAAGATAATTGATTTGATAAAATTGCGCTAGCTCGCTTATTCGGCGAGGGCTCCTGCAGAAATTCCACGAGCGGGATAAGCCCGCTGAACGGTGCGCCCATACCGGTATATCCATCCGACGGACAACAAAAGTTTCTAAGCGCTAGAGTAATAACAATAATAACTTTTGTAACTTGGGCCGGCGGCGGTGCGCGCCGTGCTGCCAGGGAGAAACGCCAGCTCTCCGGCTCTGCTAGCGCGTAAATTCAACGTCCAACTTGTATTTATATGATAATAAGAGCGTTTAAATATACTCGAGCCGCGCGCTCTAGCTCAACTCGCTACTTAAATACCGGACGATCACTTTTCTCCGACCACCTCACAATACATCGCTCGCTTCATCTCGGCAAATCCCTGCTGGACGCCGAGCATACATTATGTATTCACTTATATTTCTAATAACTCTATCCTGCATACGCAAAAGGATCCTCTAGGTATACTCATTTAGACAACTTTTTAATCTTCAACTATTCAACATTTCTTTTGCTAAGGAAATTCACTTGTGCTTAGTAATAGCAACAATTGGGACGAATGTCTGGCCTTCATGTTTCATGTCTTGTCGGTCCCAAGGCTTTATCAACGAAGTTTTTATTAAAAACTTCATAAATCAAAGTCTTACTAATTCCTATTTATACAAAATATATATTCATTTAACGTTAATTTTCTACTGAGGTAACTAACTTAACATATACTCGTTTATTGATATTGTTAAAAATAACAGTATTGCCCTTTCTTTACGTTAGATATACTCTCGGTCCCGCGTTAATGTTTTCAACTAGGATTAAGCACGAAAAATTAATTACAAAAAAGAATTTTTCATTTGAAAATATAAAAAAGTGTGTGCGTGCGTGCGTGCGTGCATGCGTGCGTGCGTACGCGTGTGTGTCTGTGTGTGTGTGTGTGTGTGTGTGTGTGTACAAGGGGTTGGAAAAAACGCAGCCCGACCGTCGCGGCCCAGGAACGGAAGCAGAAGAGAAGGAAGAAAGGAAACGAAAGCGTCAGAGTGGGAGCAAAGCTTGGTTATAATTTTAATGACGGCATGTCCGCGCGCAGACTATTAAGAATACGTGTCGCCAGAAACTTTTAACGAGACGCTGCCTCCTCGCGCGCGTTGCAGAGAAAGAGATGCTGCTCCCGCCGCTGCTGCTGCTGCTGCCCCTGACGTACTTTTCTCCCTCGCACTCGTGCCGCTGTTGCTGCTACTGCCTCGAGAAAGCATTATGTATTTTATAATGATTTCACAAGAAAATTGCAATTTGCAGCGCATGCGCCCACGCTTCTTTACTTTACTTAGTCGCTTCACTCGCTTGCTCTTTTACTCAATTTGAGTAAATTTGAGTAAATTGAGTGAGAGTGTTTTTGGCTCCGTGTATATGAGCGTAGCCGCGACGCGTATGATCGGAAAATCAATTGGCCGATAGAGCGGCGTAAATCTGGCTGCTCGATTAAGCTGCACAAAGCCGACAAAGAGGTCCGAATTAATTGCTGATTACAATAACAGCGCAGATAGTTAATGAGCGAGTGGAAAATCGGCCAATGAACGGTAAAACTAATTGCTCTGTTTTCTCTCTCTCACTCTCAGTTTGGTCTTTGGGTGCAGTGACGAGTGCAGGGTGCAGGGTGCAGGGTGCAGGGTGCTGGGTGCACGCGGGCAGCCGCGAGCGCCGGCTTAATCACGCGTTACGAACGCTCGCGGCCGCTGCCCGAGCAAATATTGTTGAAATGTGCACTCGGCCAAATACTCTTTCTCCCTCTCGCTCTCGCTCTCGCTCTCGGCCCTTATGCTGTGTGTGACATGCGTTCCCTCATTAGCGAACCCTCGCATGCGCTAAGCGAGATAACGAGAGAAGAGAGAGGCCGGCGAATCAAGTGCTTGGCACGCTAGGATTTTGCACGACTCCCATTCCCATTCTTTTTACCTTTTACTTTCGCTATTCTTTCACAGCTCTATAGCCAGTCAATTAGGATTGTTATTTACTCGGTAATCGGTGAAAAATATCTTCTCCTTTGTGTCCTTGAACCTCCTCGGCTTGCTTCGGTCAATTCCGAGATATAGCTTGCCGAGTCTGCAGTCGAGAGAGGGGATCGATCATGCGAGCCACCGAGCCAAACTTTATATATAATACTGCGAGAGCGGCCTGCACAATTATCCTTAATCTTGGGCTTGGCTTTGCGCGCGCCGTCGAGCCAAGGGGCCAAGGAGCCATCGTCAAGACGAAAGACGAGAAATGTCCTGCAATCTGCATAATCATTAACAGAAGGACAATTTATGTAAGCCTTCGGCTGGCGAGCCTCGTTATTTCAGCTCGCAGCCAATTTTAATACACTCAGACTCGGTGCGACGCTAAATTAAAATCCAATTTCGACGTAATTTCGTATTATTAAGTGCGTGATTGGCTCCTTCGACCTGCTGCATATTTATTTTCTTTTATTTTCTTTCTTTTTCTTTTCCGTCCGAATTTATACATTGCACATTTTCCCTCTACATAAGTGCGAGACAAAAAATCTCTAATCCCTATAAGACTTGCAGCTGCCTAGCATTGTCATGAAGAATACTGCATTCGTACTCTTCGATAACACGGTTAAGTACATTACCGGCGTAGTTATCAACTCCAAATCAAGTGCTAATCGGTGCCCTCTATGGGTTAAATAATTCTTTAGATTATGCACCACCGCGCCTTTACGTAAGCAGCTCGTAGGTACACCAATGATCCTGCATCTCGACTATTATTCGGTCATCTACCTAGATGTGTTCAAAGAACTACGGACAAAACTACATTGACTGCAGAATACATGTGTGAGAGATATACATATGCGGCGTCAGGAGGGATCAACACATCATCTCTGTACGCTGCAATTGGACTGGTTAAATATTACACAGCAACGTTTATACAACTTTGACGAACTATTACTTTCTTAGGATAGAGCAAACCCCCTATGATAAGATGATTAGAGGTATCTCGTTGCCAAGGTCACCCATTGATGTAGATCTGTAGTGTCTGTACTCTTTCAAAAGCTTACAGTTCATCCCCCCCAAGTACCTTCCAACGCTGTACTAATTGTAATGTAATGTAAAAAAGACAGCGATGCTATTCCTACCTATTTATGCTCACAAAACGACAATCGATATTGTTTATAAATCTAAACTAAGTCGTGAACATTCTGTATATATTTATTTATTTATTCAAATAAAATTTACTCGTATTCAGTATGTCTGTAATTTGTTAGGGTGTTTGCGTGATGTCTGAGCATATTTGAGTGCGAATGACTATGCAAATGTCTTTACAATTTTAATAAATAACACAATGTACCTGATGAGCATATTATCTTGAAACTTATTACACTGAAGGAAGGCCCATTAGACTGAATAAAGAATACTATTAATTTCTAATGCTTCATCAAAATCCGCTTACCAGAGGAATGACATTCTTTTATCTCTGCTTTACCTTCTTAACTCACTTGAAAAAAGAACTCAACAGTTAAATCTAAGATATTCCAATTGAACTGAATTTTCTCAAATAATTATCCTGAGCAAAGGAACTGTCGTTTCTTAAGTGTAAACGGTGCAACAATCATATTATATCATGCAGGTGATGTTGCACGCGAAACGAAGAAACTGGAATTTCGACGTTAATAGCGCCGCTGTATTAAAATTGCACTAATGATTGGTGCGATTGTTGGAGCTCGCACGCGTACGCACGTTTATGTGTGCACTCGTAATGCGAGAGCTTAATCATTCGTCAATTGTTTTCCTTCTTCTTCATGAAAATATTAAAGGCCTCTCTCTTTCTCTCACTCTCTCTCACCCTCTCTCTCGCTCTCTCTCTCTCTCTCTCCCTCCCTCCCCCTCCCCCCCCTCTCTCTCTCTCTCTCTCTCTCTCGCTCACTCTCTCTCTGTACTGTCTGTATGGTTTGCATGATTGACGGATTTTGCTGCGTAATTGGATTATTAATTAGGCTGTTAATGAGACACATTTCGCGTCAAAGGCACACTGGAGGAGCAGGCGAGCAACAAAGCGAACGACCTTATCGATCGGCGTAATTTTGTGCCTGGCAGCCACGCGCGTGTGCATCGACGATAAAAAAAACGAGCGGAAGGGTACGTGGAGAGGAAGAGAAAGAGAGAGAAGGAGAGAGAGGGGGGAGGGGGAAGGAAAAAACGGGTTCGTTCATCAGTAAACCATGCTGCGGTGCGTGAAAACTTCTATTCAATCTTAGGGTTAATTCAAGCCTATTGTTGACTTGATTGACATTTTCATGGATCGTTAAGCGTGAGTCTGTTCGCCAATGTTTTTTTATCTCTTCACTGTAATTCAAATTTCAAAATTTATGGCTTTTGAAGTTATAGTTGATAATATTAAAGTACTACGGACCCAGTTCCTGATCATTTGATTACATTTATTGTTATTTTGACTTTAATGTGTACAAAATTTGTTTTAAAAAAATAATTAATAATACTAATCTATTTCACAATGATATATAAAAACTTTAAATGTCACTTGTAAAATACATTTTTAAGATAAAAAATGTTAAAGTTGGACGTTGTCAGCAACGTCATGATTGATACCATCTTACTCCATTTGACTACAAGTGAACATGGATAAAATTTTGTAACGGATCGTAGAAAGACTTATGTAATTAGGTTATTTAACAGTTTATTTGTATGAATCATCTAAAATATTCATATAAAATATTGTTTTTATTTGATAAAACGTGTGATTAGAAATAGGATCCATATTCTTATCGTTTACCCAATTCCTGATTAGTATTAATAACATGTTATATGTGTGTTTAAAAATCTTAAAGTACAGAAATATTTATAACAACACAATTCTATAAGTAGTTTTAATCGATACGTAAATAATTTATCAGACAACAGTCGTATAAAACGTGAAAATAAATCACAACACTATGTGCACTTTATAGGTCAATATAATATGCTCGTGTATGAGTCTATATCGTGCAGTCGACAGAGCATGAATAGCCGAACACTTTTACCTCGCCTAAGTTTCACATTTATAATCGCACAACCAAAAAATGTTATACATTTAGTAAGTTTTTGTTTATCATATAAAATACTTATGCGTCAATAATATATGTGATCAGGAATTGGGTCTCGATATGATCAGAAACTACTGCCATACAAATCTTAAGTGATGAGGAATTGCTCCCACCGGTTTTTTCCTTTGAGGCTTTGTATTTAACTTAATTTTGATTATCTATGTATTTTTAAAATGTTATATTAAAGATTAAGAGTTATATTTGTTATTAGAAATGTTATTTTTCATGAATACCTCATTTTTACGATTTGACACAGCAAATAACGTGACGAGGCGCCGTAACTGATGAGGAAGTGGGTCCGTTAGGGTATTTCTCGAAAAGTTTGTATGCAGTATGGTAGAATGAAAGTCTCGCCAAAGGCTCGCTCAAGCGGGCTGGGTTCGATTCCCGGTGGGAGCAGATTGAGGATTTTTTTCTCTGTTTCCTGTCGGAAAAAGAACTCGGACTGCGCACTGACCCGGGCGTAGGTTTTCTCGAGGGGGTTTTCTCTACGTCACGGGCACGGGGGCCTGGACGAATGCCGGGCCAGTGGGGAAGGGGCTTTTCAAAGAATTCCTGGGGATATACCGTGGAAGCAACTTACGACTGCTATTGGAACGCGGTAGTCCGAAGCTTCTCGGGGACGGGGAAGGGGCTGTTTTACTATCAAATAATCCCTCGCAGAGGTGCTGGGAGTATTCCGTTAAAAAAGCCTACAGCTTACACGGGTTGGAAAGAGTCTTAAAAAAAGTATGGGATGAACGAAGCAGGATCAACGAGAAGAAAGATGCCCGAAGAAACAAAAAGATACAAATTTCGAATGCAAATATATAAGGCAAGTCGATGAAGAAAGGAGAAAAAACATTTTTACTATGGTAATAATAATGTGGAAAAATGTATTTCTTTTAAAGGGATGAAGATTTTGTTTTTAATTAAAAAATACAATGTTTAGGAGGTTTTTATTGTTCAGTGAGGAATTCTTTATATCCAATGGAGAGAGGCAGCGACCTCATTCGAAATTCTCGGATTGAAACGAATAGAACAGACCTATCCCCATACAATGCGCATCGTTAGTAAGGTCGTTTAGAGCGAGGTATAGGGTAGGGTGCGCGGGAGCTCGAGAGTTTCCGAGCAAAATAGCGAGAACGAGGCTGCGCAAAGCGAGCTTGAAAGCGAAAGAGAGGGAGAGAGAGAGAGAGAGAGAGAGAGAATCTACGTCGCGAATGAAGCGGAGGTGGAGGTAGGGCTTTATTCAGACATTAATCACTGGCTTTGCTATGTCTCTGATTTGCTAATTTATTACATAATTCATGCGTTTCCCTCTGCAAGGCCGTCAGGACAACTACAGAGCAACGTACACATTCTCTACGGGCGCTGTAGAGGAGGGGGGGGGGGGGAGAAAGAGAGAGATCTGCGAGCGTTCAATCCAAGGAAGTCCGTGAGGTAGCGTAGAGCACGCGGCAAAAATGAGGCACGAGCGAGTTGCAGAGTCGGCTTTACTCGTCATTCGAGGCACGCGGGCATAATTTGATAAATTAGGTACGCACATAAGCGACGGCTGATCGCGGTTATTAGGTTGGGAGCACCACCGGCGTGCGTAAGCCCCCTACAGCGGAAAGACTCATGGACTTTGCCCCTACTCCCTCTCTCTCCCTCACCTGGGCTAGTTACTATGCCACTCGCAGCCGGTAAATGGAATTATTATTACGCCCGTGTCTCCCAAAGAACAGCCGCAATACTTGTACGACGTACGTGCTACTTCAACTCAATCCTAACGACTCATGAGTATAGAAAAAGAACGATTAATTTAATTCATAAAAAGATAGATATAAAGAAAGAGCTTGTTTTAAATGCTTTTTTATTTTTTTTTATTTCTATCAGGGCCTTTTCGGCAGCGTAATCATTAAATCCCTTGATCCCTCGAGCATTCTTTTATTTGAGATTATCAAGCCCGCTTGAAATATGCATAGCGCTTTAAAGCGGACGAAAAATTGCGCGACAGCGAGCGGGAGAGAGAGAGTGAAAATGAAAACTAGAGAGCGAGCGACGTATCGCCGGTGCGGATTAAGAGCCAGCGAGGGCTAGTTAATTCGCGCCGCAGCCGTGTACTTTTTCGCGCAAATTGCCGTTAGGCGCCGCGGCGTATTTTTACAAGCAAATGACATACGCCGCTTTCCCCGGCTCCTCGCACTCTCACGCTCTCTTTGCCCTTTTTTATCATCTCCCTCTGACGCGCTCCCCTCGTTTAGCCGCAGCTCTCGCTCGGCGCCGTGAAACGTTAAACGGACCGCGACAATTTATCCGTCGGAAAAAAAAGCCTTTTTCTCGCTGCATTTCCTATGATTTCTTTACTCTTTAGCGCTCGATCGAAAAAATGGTCAACAACAACACTGCCGGCGCGCACTTCAAAACGAGCGCGATGACAAAGTTTATTTTCTTTATTTCGTCATGTCCGCGAGCGACGGTCAGCGTTCGGCAAAATATTCCGCCCTCTTTCTCCTTTTATCGGAGCTCCTGCTGCGGATTAAAATTCATGAAAGCTCGTCGGGCGACAAACGCCCCTGGAAAAAGCTCGGACTTAGCGCAGCTCGAGGCGAATTTTCACTTTATTTTTTACTTCGGCGCTCGATTTTTCGCGCTTCCCGATGTTTTCAGTGCAGAGAAACAATTACAAGCCAGCAAGCAGGGCAAAAAAGGGAGTATAGGAAGGAAGGAAGGAAGGAAGGAAGGAAGGAAGGAAGGAAGGAAGGAGGGAAGGAGGGAAGGAGGGATAAAAGGAGAGAAGAGCAGAGAGCGGGCCGCTCTAGCCGCATTAGCGTGTAATCGAGCTCTTTGTTGGCTGATAATGCGATTGGCGGTAAGCCGCGGGGGAACGATAGGTAATGGAGGGAAATGGCGCAAACGAGGCGTCGCACTCTTCGAAAGCGTTCTTAAGCAGAGGGATCGACACTGACAAGAATCTGGCTCGAGCCGTTAAGCTGCTCCTCGAAAGCCACTGGCTGCAGTAGCGTTAGCTGCCCTTTTTTCTCAATTAGCCAACTTGAGCTCGGTTCCGATCGAGCCAATGATAAAACTACCACATTGACTCTGTTAAGTGCCTCATTATCTCTTTAGTCATACTCTACCCCCTACCCCACCTCTTTTCTCATAAGCGTAACACGTTTCTTCATCTCACCACCACTGCATGCGAGATTCAGTGAAAAATAAGTCTTTCATGATGGCACCTCGAACTCACAGCTCCTTTGCTTCTTCTTTCACCTACAGCTTATGCCATATAAGTCAGTCAAAAGCAGTTTATTGCACTGGACAAATTCATTAACAATATAAAGCTTCTTTTTAATCTCTTATTTGCCATTAATTATTTTAAATAAAAAAGATACAGCCAATTCACTCTCTGGATTATTCGAAAATCGCGAAAATGAGCAATGGTGAATTACCAAGCTCGAGAGACATAAATACACGCATGCACACGCACACGCACACAAAATTAAAAAGTAAATTACTTTTTTCATTTTTCGTGCTTAATGCCTGTTTAAAAAATTAACGCGGGACCGACAGTATATCTAAGCTGAAGGAAGGACAATACTGATTATTTTTTCAACAATATCAATAAACGAGTATATGTTAGCTCAGTAGAAAATTAACGTTAATTGAATGTTAACTTAGCACAAAATGAATATATATTTTTTATAAATACGAGAGTTGTTCAATAAGTCCTTAAATCTTTTTTCATTTTTCAACATAATCTCCTTTTATCTCTATACATTTTTCCAAGCGTTTTTCCAAATTTTTTAAGCCGTCCAAAAAGTAGAATTTCGTAAGCTCCTCAAAATAGGCATTTGTTTGGGCAATGACCTCCCCGTTCGACGTAAACCGTCGTCCGCTGAGCCATTTTCTCAAGTTTGGAAATAAAACAAAGTCACTGGGGGCCAAATCTGGTGAATCCGGTGGATGTTATAATAATTCGAACTTTAATTCCATAATTTTGGCCATCGAAACTGCGCAGGTGTGCACCCGTGCATAGTCTTGATGAAAGAGGATCTTTTTCAAAAACGACGCATAGTACTCTCCTGTTATCGTCTTTCCTTTTTCCAAGTAATCGATGTAGATGATGCCGCGTGCATCCCAATAGACCGTGGCCATCACCTTGCCGGCCGATTTCACCGTCTTTGCCTTCTTCGGAGCTCGTTCACCTTCAAAAATCCACTGTTTTGACTGTTCCTTTGTCTCTGAAGTGTAGTAGTGTATCCATGTTTCATCTACAGTTACATATCGACGCAGAAACTCCTCAGGATTGCGACGAAAAAGCGCCAAAACAGCTTCGGAGTCGACCACACGATTACGTTTATTCTTCACTGTGAGCAAATGCGGCACCCATTTTGCCGAGAATTTTTCCACACCTAATTTTTCGTGCAAAATTGAATCGACTGTACCTTGCGGATATGCCTGTGCTCTCAACTATTTCGCGAACTTTCATTCGTCGATCACTTAAAATCATATCTTGGATTTTGTCAATCATCTCGGGGTAGTCACTTCCACTGGGCATCCCGAACGATGTTCATCTTTTGTGAAACTCATTCACCCAATTGTAGACAGTTTCAAACATAAGAACACATGTGCCATGAACTTCATCCAACTCAGCTTTGATTTATTTCGGTGTTAAGCCTTTTAAATATAGATGTTTAATCACCGCTCGAAACTCACCTTTTTCCATTGTTATGAATAAACAAAAGTTGTTTACTTCAATCGACAATAAAAATGAAACTATGTGATGGATAGATCTGAAACTTTAACAGCTGTCTAGTTAGTAGTGCTGCTCACTAAGAAAAATTCGTTTTCGATACTACGAGCGCCATCTCTTGGATTTTCTAAGTACTTATTGAACGACCCTCGTAGGAACTAGTAAGACTTTGATTTATGAACTTTTTAATAAAACCTTTGTTGATTAAAGCCTTGGGACTGTCAAGACATCAAACTTGAAGGACACATTTTGAAATCACCATACAATAACGGAACGCATAATGGGGAATCCCAGGTAAAGTGAATCATGCTTAATTATTTCTTCAAAAAATTATCATTCATACGTAATTTATAATTTTAGTTATAAAGACAGTTATGCGATAATTAAAATCAAAAAGTTTTAGTACGCACTACGTAGCAATTAATATTTTTCGAAATAAAAAAAGTATATTTTTTGACCTGAAAAGAAAGTTGGTTTGTCGAATTCGTTATAATGATTAAAATTTTTAGTTTTATTGCAAGATGTAGTATACACTGAAAAAAATAATTCGCTAATTTCCCTACGAAAGTTGTGTAGACAGTAGCGAAATAAGCGTCAGTGAGGGGATTCGCTAACCATTAGCGAAATGTAGGTATCGTTGAGCATTCGCTAAATATAAAATCAGCTGTCGTGTACAAATCAGGTTAGGTTTACCATAAATGGAATAATAACAGAAAGCAACATCTTTTTCAACTTTTTCACTAAATACAAATCAACGGTTTATACTAAGCTGCTGCGGATATTGAAAATAGACAAAAATTAAATAATATTCAAAGCGTTATATCCCATCATTACAGCATATGCTTAAACTGAATAGGAGTAGCCATGAGCCAGTTGGTCGCTTAAACCCGAAATGGGTAACCATTATCGATTTTTCGCTTACGTCTATACAAAAACTCTACAAATCATGAATTTATGACATTAGCGAATTATTTTTCTCAATGTACTAAGCCTTAATTGCAATGCATTCCTTATTTATACACAAATGGACCAAGATAAACTCCTTATTTAACAGTATCGTATTATATAGTATTGTTAAGGTTTTTATATTCTACTTTATTTTCATTATTATCTAAATCAACATTATTAACTATTTTCTTACAAAAACTAGAGAAATATCATAAAAATATTTCATTTTATTTCTCTATCTAGTTTATTTTATCTCGCTCCGATAGGCTCGAGGTAAAGTGAGCCGGTATATTTAAAAAATACTTCAATAAGATTAAACGTAATAAATTCTAATTATTAATTTAGTAATATATTTATTAACGTAAGAAGTTTCTTATGTGACTTATAAAGTAGTGTTTGAAGTCTGAAAAGTATATTTTATTCGGATTTGAGAATTAGTATGTTTACTTTACCCGGGTGTCCCCTAATATATTAATTATTTACGATCATTTATTCAGCGTTGAAATTCGATACATTACTCAATTTCTTAGCATATTTATATGAACCTGAGGCTGAGACACGACAAGATTTTATACAAGTATTTGGTTTTGTACTATAAAAAATAGAAAATACTTCACACATTCCGAAAATTTCAGATAACGTTGCTTACGTTAGTTCAGATTCAATAAATTAATGTATAATAATCTTTTTATATAACTACTAGAGGGAGGGAGGGTTACAACCCTCGGAGCGCGTCGCGTGCCAACCCCCTTCATTGAGCCTAATCAAAGAATCAAAGGCATTATCGTTTCCACATCAGCTTGAGGTAGACAATACAATACGTTTATTTTAAGAGTATTCTCAACAGCGCCAAAATAACAGGCCAAAATAATGTAGAAAAAGAGAGATATGGAGAAGGGCCTCAATAATATAGAGAGGTGATTCCCTAGTACTTTGTAAAATAGGCAGGACAGAGATTGTTTAACTTTTTGACACATTAAAACTTCTGAAAAATTAAAAAAAAAACTCATATGACACACTTATCGTAATGAAATAAGGGTGAAAACGTATATTTGATAACAAAGTTAATTGGAAAGATGTTGTATACAAGTAACTACAAGTTGTTTCAATTTATAATTGAATAAATTAAAAAGACTACAGCTTTTAATATGGGAAAATATTGTTTGTTTTTAGTTTTGAGACACCCACGGGTATTTACATTTAGCGTTCAAATGTTTCATAATTCAATGTGTAAAATTCTTATTGTAAAAATCAAATATAAATCACGGAAAGTGACACAAACGAAAGAGTGATGTATTTATAAAAAATTAAACTATTTTTTATTTCATTGAGAAACATGAGTGGATACAACAACACAACATTTTTCATATCTTCCTTGTGGAAAATATTTGGAATATGTATTCATCATCCCTGGTAGAAAAATTGACGGATTGTTAGCGATTTATTTAATTCGTTAATTTGTGAATTTTTTAAAATTAGTTTAAGTGGAAAATAGAAACTTTAAACCATTATAACTCAAAAGCATTAAAAGTTGACTTATTCGGTTATGCCAATAATCCACAAAATTATAAATGAGTTTTTATAATATACTTCAGAAGGATTAATTTAGCTTGAAATGGGATTTATATATTTTTAAATTCAAATACCATTTTATCCCGAAACTGACCATTTTCTTCATTCTTCCCTATCGATGATCCTTAAATAGGTAGACTAAATTTTTAGAAAAAAAACTATTTCTTCTCATAGGCCTCTTACAAATTCTAGCAGTTCTTGATTCTTTGATAAGGAGCGTCGATATGTAAAAAACGTTCTTTGGAAGTTTCAGATGAATTTGTTAAAAATTGGCTCTGAAAATGTGTGAGGTGAGAACGTTACCGTTAAAACCTTGATTTTAGTAATTAAAGAATTGTAAATGCCTTATCATAATTTCCCCTGTAAAGATTTATAATACTCATTAAATGTTCTATAGGAATTATTGCCAACAAAAATGTTAAGTGCCTAGATTCAAAGGAAAAATTAACTACTAATACTATCGTACTAATAAAAATAGTGAATAACCAAGTTTGAAAAAAATGAGTGCCACACCTGGTGGTAAATGGTAATCACCCAAGATATACTTTTGACGGTTGCCAAAAGCAGACTAACACGTGTGCCATCAAGAAAGCGGTTTGGTGAAGAGGGGACCCTAAACTAACAGTAGATGACGCCGTTAGTTCCATTTTCTTTTGAACAGAAAGATAGAGCGCTGAAGTCTGGGAACCGCCCATAGTGACATGCGAGGGTTAACAATAAAGAAGAGTGTGTTTCAGATAATTAAATGTCGTAAATGTACATCGTGAAGTAAATATCTAGATTAAAAGTTTATTTTCTTGAAAATATGTTTCTTTCAGAGCGCTCGAAAGTGATTAATAGCTTAAGATTATTCACTATTTTTTAACAGGTTTGTATCACGTTAACTTCAATATTTTGTTTTAAATATAAAAATTGGCGAACGAAAAATCGATGAACACTTCACCCTCAAGTACACTGCTGGGTCTGTATGACCCTGCACATTCGTAAAACATATGGCACTTCTTTGTATGTAGTGGGAGGGGGGTTCAAGCCAGTGGGGGAAAAACTAGAAGAGTTCCACTGCTACATACATTGTAGAGTCCTGACATTTCGTGCGATTTAGTCAAGTAAGCAGTGTCGAAAGTTTTGTAAAGGGTATCAGTGACTCAGTGTACGAGTGTCAGAAAGTCACACGGCAGTAAAAAGTGAATACAAGTAAATAGTATTTAATTTAAGTGCTTGTTATGCAAAAGTTAGTGTAAAATGCTAAATACCAAATATATGTTTCTATGATACTTCAGAACAATACAAAATAACTGGGAGTGTGTTTTTGGAGCACGGCAGATTTCCGCTGGAATTATTGTAATTCCGAAAGATGAGGATCCTGGCGGAATATTCATTACAATAAAATGACTAAAAGAAAACGTTGTTCATTCTGTCCGTTTCCGCACGACAGGAAAACCTTCTTGGTGTCTTAAGGGGGCAGGCCTGGGTTAACCCCAAAAAAAGAATATTCTTTTACCAGTCCAGGAAACTTTTTATGTTTAAAAGCAATCATTCTGAAAATATTTGTGCTATATATAATTAATAATATCTTACATTTTACCGTTGCAAAATCTCAAAATCTTGATCTTACGCATCACAATAAATCACTATTTGCAGTACCACATCTATTAAAGTTGCTGTGTTCCTCACACAATTGCAGGTGTAATGATGAACGAGAATATTTTCTTTGACGGTTATTCGACTCCTTTTGACATGTATTACAAAAAGAGCGAAAATAAATAATTAAAAAAATTTTAACGAAAAAGTACTTTGCTCTTTTTGTAATACATGTCAAAAGGAGTCGAATAACCGTCAAAGAAAATATTCTCGTTCATCATTACACCTGAAATCGTGTGTGGAACACAGCAACTTTAATAAATATGGTATTGAAAATAGTGATTTATTGTGACGTGTAAGATCAAGGTTTTGAGGTTTTATAATGGTAAACTTTAAGATATTACTAAGTATTTATATCATAAAGTTTTTCAGAATGATTGCTTTTAAACATAATAAGTTTCCTGGACTAGTAAAAGAATATTCTCTTTTTGGGTTTAACCCAGGCCTGCCCCCTTAAGTTCCGTAGGTTAGGTAGTGGAACCAGTCCTCGAACAGTAGCCAATTGTTGATCATTTTGACAAAATAGACGGTTTTTACAGTTGTTTTTACTAATATTTTTATTTAAAAGAACCTTTTTGTATAACTAAAATATTGATGAACCAATAATCGACCATTAAAAATGTAGTCGTTTTTCGTAAAACTTCATATAAAAACGATATAACATTCTTACGAGGATAGGTAACGAGAGACAACTTTCAATCTGACATTTTCCACAATTTTAACTTGTTTCTTTTATTACAATAAGTGTAATACTACACTTCTTTGACAACATAAATTAAATAAAACAGGTAGAACATGATTTAATTAATTTTAGTGTTATTTAATTATTTAAGTTATCGAAAATTGGTTCGCATTTCAGCGTCATAATCTATTGTCGATCATCAATAAAATATATGCAATAACTTCATTTTTTAATTGTATATTATATATTTTCTATCATTATAATAACTAAATTAATAACATTTGTTTTTAGCAAAAACAAGTTGAAAGAAAACTACTCCGAACAGTAGATTTGATGAAAACAATCTTTTAGGTTAATCAGTAAGTGCTTAATAACTGCGAAAAAATCTTTGAATGAACCTTATACGATATTACTTATTTATATTATGAAATAATTTTATAATTTCTTGCAAATTTAATACATTTTAGTAAGGTTTTTATTAAAATGCATATTTCTAACATTACGTTTCATGTGTTAAGATTGGTCGACAATTGGTTATTTTACGCATATCGATGCTGGTCTCAAACATCAAATAGTGATCGAGAATTGGTTCTATGGAGTTTTTAACATTTAAGTTAAATTTTAAATAAATAAAAACTAAAAAAATATGTTCAAAACCATTGTTATTACTATAACTAAATAGTAAATTAACTGATAAAACTATATTCAAACCAATGTTATATTTATAAACATGCTTTTTTGAGAAAGGACTCTCGGTCTTACGTTAAGTGATCGAGGACTGGTTCTACTACCTTATATATGACCAAATCTAAAAAAAAATGCACTTTTATGGGTCTAGAAATCACTAAACAGAAATTTGAATGCTCGCGTTTCCAAACATTTTCTATCTTATTTTCGGAGCCAAATTATGAAGAAAATCGCGCCTGAACAATGATAATTGGCATTTTTTAAAAAATAAGCGTGTTTTGAAAAATCAAATACCTTTGTTGCAAAAATTTAAAGATAAATTTCAGCTACCTAGTGTTATTCTTCGGGTTTTGGCGTATCGATTTAAAAAAAGAAACATTGGAATTCATGCTATATTGTCCAAGATACAAGCTATTGAAAATAGACAGGGTCTGTGTGACCCAGCGATGCACCAACGTAATTATTATATGCAGTGTATTTGAGGGTTAAGTACCGATTCAAAATTGGGTCCATGACGGTGCATCTTTAAAGTTTCAATCAGAATTTTGGAGCAATTATGTAGGAAAAATAGAAATTAGCTAATTGCCAATGTATTGGCATTGGTTTTTATATATCTGATGCGTAGTTTGAACACAGGGAATTTTCCAATTATTGGAGACAAAGAATGGAGCTTCGGTAACTGCAGCAGAATGAAAACAAAAAGAGCGCGCGGAATAATTACCAGTACGCGGTGAGAGCTCCGTGGCGTTTTTGGATTAGTGCGAGGCGCGCGAGTTGCGTATACCACGGGCAAGTTGTCAAAGGAACACTGCCCACGTGCCTGGATAAATTCGCTTTGACGACAGGGACATTTATAATGCACGGGATTCGAAGAGGCAAAAAGTCGTGAGTCTTTTTTCTTTCTATTATATAGCCGTCGAAATAGATGCTTGCTTTTCACGAAAACTGCACGCCCATCATTTTTTAATAAATAGATTTACTACAATGTTTTTCAAATTGCCCATTTTAAAAAGTCAATTATTATTGTGCCCAGCTTTTATATCCACTTTCCACTTCAGCCAGACGTTAACCCAATATTTCATATTTATTTTAAGGACTCTGTACGAGCCGATCGTTACACTCGCTACATGTTCTACCTGAATTATTAAACGAAAAGCATAAATTATCGTTTTACTGAAAATGTCTTAGTATTTTATTTAAATTATGATTAGTATACATCTTAAATATCCCGTTAAATATTCAAGTTAAAAAATTGACTAGTAATTCATAGTAAACATCGTTTTTGAAGGTTCGATAACCTGGTGAGGAAAGTATAATTCAATACAATAAAGGAGGATAAATAATTTTCCATCCATTGGCCATTCAGTTGTTGTATTGTTAAGCGTTAGTTAGCAGGATGTGGCATGTCGCGGGCGGCGCGTCGAGGCCGCACTCGTTACGGGTGTTTAAAATGGCCGGTAGGTATATAATTATAGAGGGTTGGCCCGCACGTAAGAGACATAAATGTCACATGTAATATCCCGGCTCGAGGCAAGAGAGGTGGCTGGCAGTGCGCACGGAGCACGGCGCATGTTTTGTAATTAAAGACAATGCAGCGGCCGGCTCGGAGCTCCTCAAAGGGCGCTCGCGATAAAGACGTTCGTCGGGAAAGCTGTGGATAATGAGCTGATGCCTCTTCCCGAATTAGGAGTCTAAAAAGAGAGCAGCTCGCAAGTCCGAATGAAGCGCGTATAATTTGACCGGGGCCTGCACCAGCTGATAGCCGAGAGTTTGCTCGTTGGCTCGAAGGTGGCGCCGCTAGCAATGAACTTCTCGCGAGATTAGAGCGAGATATTAGGAGATATCGAGCGACTTAACGGCAACACGCAAGAGACTTCAAAGGCAGTAATAAACTGGCTGTAATGAAGGCCCTTATCGGCATCGCCGGCGCCGCGGCGCACCCTTCCCCAATCGCCTCCCCTCGACTGACCTAGAGTCGCCGAGAAAATCTACTTTTTTCAACGTCAAATAATCTTTGGGCTCGCGAGAAAGGAAAAAGGAGAAAGGAGATATAGAAAGAAAAGCCAGCACACATTGTCTTGAGCCTGAGTCTAGAGTTTGAGCGAGTCTCTCTCTCTCTCCGAGCCGTCAAGCCCAATCATGTTGATTCAACAAAGTACCCAGCTACCAAATTGCTGGAATTTGGTATTCGGCCAGGAGCAAGGGAGACAGATAGATGCGCTCTGTACATATATACATAGAGAGAAAGCGAGAAAGATAGAGAATTCAAATCGGTCTGATTGCACATCTAGGCCAAACCCAGGACGAGGTGCGCTCCAACAGAAAGCGTTGCGACGATTGGCGCTGCTGCTCTCTCTCTCCCCCTCGCTCGCCTCTTCTCTCCCAAACCTCCCTCCTTTTCAGCGGAAAGGCAACTTTAGTGGGGGTGATTGGACGCATCCCGGTGATTGTGGCACCCCAACCCTCGGCTTCCAGTCCACCGCAGCAGCGGCGGCGGCGGCGGCGGCAGCTCGGCGGCAACCCTCCTCCACCTCCTCCACCTCCTCCACCTCCTCCACCTCCTCCACCTCCTCCACCTCCTCCTTCTCCTCCGTCCGCCCGCTCCACGTCACCCTACACGCCTGTAAATCGAGTTTACCCTCTTGCCGTAGCTCAGCCCTTCAATCAAACTGATTGAAACATTCCTTGAATCCGAAAGAAACGAAGCATCTCTCCCCCCGCACCTCCAGGCCGTTCTATTCAGGGGTTTTTGGTGTGCTTTCCATTCTACCTCGCTCCCCGCGCACGCACGTGAGCGCGCTACATCGTCAGACTCTCGAGGTTGATTCACCTGGCTGCGTTCGCTGGCTATATCACGCGCTCACAATTACCTCGGATGACCGAAGCCGCACGGAGCTGCGATATTAATGACGGGACAGTCCCGCGCTCAAATATTGATACTCTCCTCCTCCATCTCCCGGCCCGCTCCGGCCCGCTCTAGCTGCTCTGCCAACAGATTAGCCGTTCGAGCCGGACATGTTGCGCCTGATTCGGCCAGCTCGAGCGATCTGCAATTCGCTCGATTAGAACGTCCAAATAATTAATGAAAGCCCGCGCGGAAGAACGAGAGCGCAGGAAGAAGAAGAGAGCGCGATTCTATTCCGGGCCGACGGGCCAACTAGCCGAGAGCTGAGAGGTCTGTTTCTCATTACAATTCGCTGCTGCGCGGCCTCGAATTCTCTAAATTTGGAACGCAGCTCCCCCTCCCTTCGATTTCACTACTACAGCGCCCTACCTACTTACTTACACTGCGCGAGGAATTACCTCTAATGTTCATGTGAATTGAGCTCGTGGCTTACCTCGCGTAGTCGTTTTTGCAGAGGATCATGTTGCCTCTGCTGTAACAGGATGGGCCGATCTCCGCGAGGACCGTGCCGCAAGACGTGCACTTGAGACAGTCGTCGTGCCAATAGCGCTCCAGCGCGTGCAGCAGCCATCTGTCGACTATTCGGTTGCCGCAACCCGCGCACTGCTGGTTGCTCGTCACCATTCCCGGACCTCCCTCTTGCTGCAATTTCACAAACCAAAAACAACGCCTCAGTCAAATGCAATACCACACTTTTCCTACACTCAACAGATCTGACGATACACTCAGAGAACTTCGTCTTTCAATTCAATCGGACACAGTTCGCTGCGTATAAGCATACTTCCATTTCAAGCGACGAATCACTCTCAAGGTGCTTCTTTCGTGTGAATCGACCACATAAACCGACATAAGGCTACTCTAAGTGACAAACAAATATTTTTATCAAAATTATTACTTCTTATCCTATTTTCATTTGGAAGGTCTCATTTTATTTCTTGAAATCTTTCAAGGAACAAAATCAGACGTTTCAAATTAAAATTGGATAACAAATAAACAGGATTCGGATCATTTGTCAAATTATTCTCTAATTTACGCGATATCTACTTTTGCAATATCGAAATTATCATACAAAATTTTTTTCTTACTTAAAGTACTCTTATTTTATAACATAACGTTTTAAAGGTCGATTCTCATGAAAGAAGCACCTTAAGAACTGGTGCTCTTACATATTTTGGATTAAGTATAAATACAGAAAACATTCTAGATGCACGAGCTCTTAGCTGTAAAGAATCTTTTCTCTCAGTGTAGATCCTACTAATGAGTCTTTACTCTGTTTTTACCATTCATGCAATAACTGCTCTTTATTTGAAAAATATATCTGTGAAAAATATAAATAATCTGTAAATATTCATTGTTTCTTACGATAGTAGTTATAATGACATTGTATGAGTAAATATTGAAAAGGAAATGAATAAAGTATTATGATGTTTGAGCAATAAGTAGAGTAAAAAGAGGAAGGAAGAGGAATGATTATCTGTAAATGAAATGAATGTGCGCTGGAAAGGAATAACGGAAAAAATGACTAAATGCTAGCCTCCGCACGATGAGCTCTGAGCCTCGCTCTGAGCACTGTCTAGCCTGTACTGTCATTGAAAGAGGTGGGCAGCATCTTGGTCGTTTAAGCGACTTGAGGGCTACAGATTAAGGCGTGTCGGTAAAACGGTATACAGCTCGACCTCGATATCACGACGGCACTGCGCAGAGTCATTTTCATGCTTTATGCTTCATTCATTCAAAGCGCATACCATAAAATTGAATATTCATTTACGTATCATATGTAGAAAGAGCGCGGCAAAAACTATTCGGGGCTCAAAACCATATCTATTATCTACAATTCCCCTAGCCCGCTCGAGTATAGTCTGCAGTGACTGCGCTCAGCACTGTCTGTAGTATAGACCTATGCCGGCCTCCCTTTCTCTCTCCCCTCGATAAATCCCGTTTGTTCAATTTACCAAGCTTTCGAAATAAATTTGTTTGCACTATGCGCCGCTTTAATTCTCTCATTAATTACGTTCGCTTTAATGAACTTTGAATAATTGTGTTTACTTGACGTTTTTAGCGCGCGCTGCAAATTATGATCGAGTGTATCCAATGTCTAGTAGTGTGAGTACTCGAGGACGCGAAGCTTGCCTGTAGGTACGTATATATATATATATATATATATATATATATATATATATATATATATATATATATATCTCTTTAGGCCTTATAGGCACTATTGTGTATAAAAAGTAACTCAACCAAATTTCTTACTCGTCATTGCCGATCAATCATTTGCATGCACAAATACTCTTTTTTTTATAACAATTTGCGCGCGCAAAACTATTATTCGCCATGCATGCTACGTAAAGGCTGCCAGAGCTTCTTTCTCTATCCCTCTATTCTGATGCTGATCTACCTATTATTTTAGCATAAATTTATACGCTCTTAAGTTGCCGAGAGTCTCGTGTTTATCCCACCTATAAAACACTGATTGTTATTTTACGATACTTTTACCTCATTTTGATATAATCAGGAATAGTGGCGGTAAATCTGTGGAAACAACCATCTTAACTCTTACTTTTATATGTTTAATTACAAAGTAATTTATTTAAAAAGTAAATATCTGCTGATCACCGCAATAAAGTACAACGTAATTCTTTCTTACATTAGATAAACCATCATCGATAAATATCTGAAGCTTAGTTTAAAGTATCTCTTTATACCTAAACTCGTTACAAACACTTATCTCTTATAAATATCTTTGAGCAATTGCAAATTTGTATGAACCTTTTTTCTTCATCGATGTTTATAACGTGGAAAGAGACGATAACCAATTTTTAATTGCAAAATTTTAAAAAGTCATAGTTTCTTCGAGTTGCTCTTATGACGACTCATCTCGTAGTATAATTTAAAGACTGCCGATATTGAAATTTGATGCCACAAACATTTATGAAGCACGATATTTTATTATTATTTTATGTATTGCAAAAGTTAAAAAGTTCACAAATAAAACATTAAAAGATATCGTATATTAACCAAATTGGATGTTATGGCCGAAATATAAAAGTAATTGTACTCCAGTAGTGAAAGCACTATTCTAAGTAACGATTTCAAATTTAAATTACTTCGTTTATTTATACAATTCATATTTCAACCCAGATGAAAGTTGTAATGTAATTCTTATAAAGGCAACTGCATCAATTTTTATTGGCTAGCTATTTTGTAATAATATACTTTTATCATAATGTGTTATATACATAATAGCTGCCAGTTACATTCACAGTACGCTTTCTCAAAAAGATTTTAATTAAATTTCTCTTAACATTTCGTTATCTCCCTTATTTATGCAATAAAATCATGCAATAATTTTTCGAATTATACTGCGAATTCCTGTGCAGAATGTAAGTGAAAAATTCCTCAAGTTATCGTTCTAAAGAAAAACATTTGGTATTATTTTTTTATTATAAATCATTTATTCGATTCGCAGTATTATTGCAGTTCAATGTTTTACTAATGATGAATACAAAATTTACGAAATTATGTCACTTCATGTTCGAGATAAATTTAATTTTTTCAAAATACGTAATCACACAATATAACAAATTATCGACACTTATTACAAAGTCTCCGATCCCAAAACTTTCAAGATCTGGATAAATATAACGAATCAAGCAAATTTGCTCTTTTAAGTACTTCCTATAGGTAGATAGTAAATATTTATGCTAATTTAGTTGGGTTATCGCAAGTTATTTTCAAGATACGATGATGCACATATACACACACGCACACACCCATTCACGA
Organism: Gastracanthus pulcherrimus; assembly: GCA_949152435.1. Lineage (NCBI taxonomy): Eukaryota > Metazoa > Arthropoda > Insecta > Hymenoptera > Pteromalidae > Gastracanthus > Gastracanthus pulcherrimus. Next base: position 618,924 of record OX424576.1, read on the forward strand.
CCCATACATACGTGTACTCATACACTGTAAAAAAAGCAAATGTAAAAATCACGTGGCAATGTAAAATAACACAAATCGTGTAAAAAATATACATTACTGGATATATGAAAAGTTATTAATTCAATAATGTCATTTGCAATGCATAGTGTAATTGTACGCAACCCATAACTGTATATTTTTTAAGAAAGGGCACTCAATTGATAATTCAACAGAAAAATGTAAATTGCAACTGCTGAGTGCTGGAAATAAAGCGACTCCTGCTGAGTTAGTGATTCTTGCATTCCCAGATTATGTAAAAGTATAGCTTTCAGTGTAGTAGAATTCAACTTTTTTATGTAAAATTACAGCGTTGACATGAATTATTCTAGAAATTGGAAGACCTGGAAAATTTTTGAAACTCGTGAAAAAGTCGATTATTTGGGCATTTTTGCACTTAATTAATTAGAGGTTAACCAATAAATTAAGTTTAAAGTATAATAGAAAAGAAAACGAGTGCTTATGAGCTGTAGATTCAATTATTTTAGCTTGCGTATTTTTAACCTAACCTCAAAATCTGAAGCTGGAAATCGGGAATGTGAAATTACACACGAGCATTGAAAATTACATTACTGAGTAGTGTAAAAATCATTTTCATAGCAGGGGTCGCTTTATTTCCACAACTCAGCAGTTGAATTTTGCATTTGCTTTGTTACAGTGTACACACACAGACATCCGTACATATACGAGCACACAGTTTTTGGGTGTAGCATATTAAAATGGCCTCACAGAATCAAATAGTAGTATGCTTCTACGTTACAAACTCACAAGAAATTATTGAAACAATACTTTCTCTACGAGAAAGCTGAAAGTTCGTTAGATTACATTGTTAATTTTTCTTTACATATGCGTGCCAAGTATTGCCACAATTTGAAAGTCTGGTGTTCCAATCGACACACCATACATTTTTCCCATAAAACAGAGCAGCATGATGTATAAACGCAGCTGTACGAAAAGAGTCGTAGAGTCGTCAATTTGGTGAGTGTTGAGATGAAAATAATTAAAAGAAAGCGGCACGATTCTTACGATTCTTACAATTCTGTCGCCTGGGAAGCACTTCATCTGATGCATGCGCGAGGTGATACTGCCGAAGTGATGGTGCAGCTCCATTTTCGTGTCGGTGTAGAAACCGAAGGTCCCTTCCGGTGTTCACGGTCTAGAGCCAAAAGTCGCTAGCTACGCAATTGAAAGTAGTGGCAAGCACAGCAGTCTAGCTCTCTCTATCTCTCCTTTTATCTCTCGCTCTCTGTTCCACTTGCTCTTTTTAAAACTTGTTTACCGTTAACTAGACTCGCGGGCGCATGGAGGACAAGAGGAAAGAGTAATCCAGCGTGTGATTCCTCGAGTACGTTCCCGCTGATGCGCGCGGCGGTGCCTCGGGCACGCACAATGGGCCTCGTCCGCGCGTTACGTGACTTAGAGTGGCATGCAGGCGCACGCGACGGACTGCTTGCGCCGGGAACAGAGACCCAGAGACGCAGAGAGGCACAGACGCGCGGAGACGCGCGGAGACGCACAGATACACAAGCATGCACAGCACACCACGCACACACATACACACGCGGAGTACGTCGGAAAGATTCCAGAGCTATTGAGGCACAGTCACTCGCGACGGACAGAACGATTTCACAGAGCGTTTGTACGTTTGATATCTGAATAAAGCGAGCAAACAAGGCGGCGAGAGGTGGGGGCCGCTGGAGGGAGAAAGCCTAAGATACGGCCAGTCCTCGCTGGAGAATCGATCCTGTCCCGACCCAAGTCGGGGCCCAACTGAGACAGACTGCTCCCGGCTCCGCAGTCCGCAGTCCGAAGTTCAGGCTCCCCTCTCCAGCCCCCACTCTTCTCCCAGTCCGGCTCGAGTCACGAGTGGCGGGCTCTGCGGGCAAAGGGGGCCCCTCTCGAAAGTCTCGCGGGCCCGTAGCTATGAGCCCGATCCCCCCCCCCCCCTTCTCTCGCATGCGCAGTGCCACCGCCGAGCCTAGAAAGGATCTTGCCGAGCAAGAGAGCAAGAACGGGGGGGGGGGGGGGGACAACTCTTGCTCTCCCTTCCCTTCCTCTATTATTCAATTATATTTCTCCACGGTATATGCCCATATTGTTATACGTTTATCAATGTCGACTAAATTCTATGCACCCTTCGCGTTCTTTAAGCCCCTCCAGCCGACATGTGCGTCGGTAGTTAGAGTGCTCAGAGTCTCATAGCGGCTTTTGCAACATCGAATTATTTGCAGGTCGGAGAAGAGAAGACAAGGATGAAATTCCGACTAACCTTGATCGTGCAGTTGTTGTTGTGGTTGACGGGCTGGTAGCCGGAAATGTGAGACGGCAGGTGTGGGTGCTGCTGGTAGGGCCTTAGGTGCGGCTGTTCCTGCTGCTGCTGCTGTTGCTGCTGCTGTTGTTGCTGCTGCTGCTGCATCATGGCCTGGGCCGTGGCGTGGTGGTGGTGGCCGTTGCTCGGCATGGCCTGGGCCTGCTGCTGCTGCTGCTGCTGCTGCTGCTGCTGTTGCTGCTGCTGTTGCTGGTGGTGCGAGCCGTAGCCCTGGGGTCCGTCCTGGGGCCCAGCGCCGTAGGCTGGCGAGTGAGGGCTCGGATCGGGCGTCGTCGCCGCGGTGCCGTTGCCGCTCGTCGAAGAGCCGTAGCCGTGGTGAGGCTCGGGGGCCCCGTGGTGCGGGCTGCCCGCCAGCGACGGGTGGTGGGGGTAGGGGTTCATACCAGCGGCTAGGGCGCTCGCCAGCTTGGCCGATGGGAGGGGGCGGGCCGGGAAGCCCACCGCCGACTAGCCTCGAGTCCCAAAAATCAAGCAGCTATCCTAGCTTCCTTCCTTCCTTCCTTCCTTCCTTCCTTCCTTCCTTCCTTCTTTTCCTCTCTTGCTGCTGATGTCGTTGCTCGAGTACTACTATCTCGGCTCCCTGAAATACATACGCACTCATAGTTATTACAAACCTATTTATACACCTACAACTTTCAGCTCAAAAATTCCGCGCTACAGTCTATCTATTTAATCTTGCTTGTTTTACCTTCGACATTTATCAAAGCCATTTGCATGTAAAAAGTGTATTATTGTATTCGTTATTATTAAATGTTTTGGAATGACTTTTAAATGTTTTATTCGAAGCCAATGTTCGACTTTGTCCTCAAATCCTATTTCTGTCGACATGCCGTATAGAGAAAGTATAATTCCCGTGGCTTTTCCAGGCTTGGGAGTCTCGGGAGTCTCGGGGTAAGGTAAAACGTGAAACTGTATAAAGAGTTTGAAAAAGTTTGAACCGGGGCGTGTCGGGTCTAGGTATACAGCGAGCGATCCGTTCGGAGGCTTTTAATTTTCCAAGTAGAGGGGCCAATGTTCGAGAGAGCAGTGCAGCGTGTTGCGCGCAGCAGGCCAGAAATCAGTAAAACCGCGCACGCCGATCGATCCGTCCTGCAATCGGTCGAACGCTAACTTGCCGATCTTGCTTCTCTTTGCAGTCTCCCTTCCGCTGAACGCTGGTACGACGACGCGACGCGCTCCCTCCATCAAGGCCATTGTGGAGTCGCTGCCTGAACAAAGCTCGCTCTAATTACTCTCTTTATGATCTTTTCCGGCGTCCAATCAGATTTCCTCATTTCCCTGGACCCTCTAGAAAGTAATCTCATTAACTCACTACCGCCCGTGCAGGCTCTCGCTCATTCTCTCATCCTTTCCTTCTTTCGCCGCTAACTCTCTTTCCCGCTGTTTACATCAATTGCTTTCTCACACAAAAAACATTGTTTCGACAACATTTTTTCGCCTGATATTAAACATATTTATCTAACTTGGTGCATCCAACTATACCCTATTCCCGAAAAGTATCCGCTCACATGTGTGCGTGTATGTCGGTGTGTGTAAACTACTTCAAATAATCTAACCAAATTTTACATGGGTGCCTGTTATCGATATATCGATATAATATATTAAAGATATATAACTTCAGGAGTATACATAAATAAGTACATATAAAACAATTGGTTTTTCAAGATCTTAATTAAAATTAATTTTTTTTCATGCAAGTTAACGAACAACTAAAATACATTATGAATTGTGTCATTGATCATTTGTTATCCGGTGTGATTATATATTTGTATTCTCAAAGAGAAAATGTTCATTGTTTTTGAGGTTTTTGAATCAGAATATACATTATAGAATATAGATTTTTGCTTCCTAAAAGCGGAAGCTTTGTGATAGGGTGTGTATGCGTGAGTGCGTGCGTGCGTGCTTGCGTGTGTGTGTGAGTGAGTGAGTGTGTGCGTGCGTGCCTGCGTGCGTGCAAAGAAATCATATCGACGACCCTTACGAAGACTAGCACATTTGAAACTCTCATGAAGACTAGCACTTGTCACGAGTTTACGAGAAAAGACTAGCACTTTTCGCAAAGAACGTGTCAATTAGGGCTGTGCCAATCAACTCTCGAATAGTCGGATTGATTATTCTTTTATCGGGTTCGGGTCGGGTACTAGACTCTTTCAGTACTCAAAAAATTATCGGTTTACCCGAGAAAATAAGGCTAATTGAATAAATAAAAGTAGTTCGAAAAAGTCACGCGGCGGAAAATTGCCAAATATTCTACTTTTCGTGGGAAAATCATGAAATGTACTAGTCTTCGTGTAGAACTTCCAAATGTGTTTCTCTTCATGGGAAACGCAACAGACGTGATAGTCTTCATAAGGGCCATCGATGTATACATACCCATATAATGATACATATTTCGCGTGTGTTTAGTCGGGCTAGTACTGGGCCAGTACTCTGAGTATTCAAAAAATATAAATGTTTCTATTATTACTTTTCATCTTTGTTTTATAACTCATCAACAGATGTAGTGATTTGGATCACTAAAGCTAGAGTAAACTCCTCCGATTAGCCTATACAAAATTTGAGCTAGTATTCGGCTACATTGGAAAAAAATAAATTTTTTTTAAATACCTGATATTTATTATTGAGCATATATTGTACATATTCCGAATGAATAAACCGGACATTTAATAATTACAAATGGACATATAAGTAATTAAAGACACTAAAAAGTGATAAATAAATATATTTTTTTAATAGGACCGACTTAAATGAATGACGCTCTAAGAAGAAAAAACCGCTGCCAAGGCATTGGCACTTAGCTTACTCAAACTTAGTTAAGTATTCCTATATAAATTTATTAATTCTAATATATTACTGTGAAGGGCTACTGCTTAATTCTAAGGATAACTAAATGCAAAACAAATTTTTTCGCTTTTAAAATACCCTTTGCTTTACAGCGTTAAGAATATCTTAAATTAAGAAAATAAAAAAATTAATAAAAATATATAAAAGTATACTAATTTATCTTTTAATTTAATTATATATATATTCATCCATATATGGAATATTCAACATAACTTTTAAAGAAACTGCGCATAGGAATCAACACTTTTCCATCATAAATTTCCGTGGCATGACCATTTAACCTAAAAATTACGTTTTCGTTTACAACAAAAGAAGGGAAAGAGCCTATCCCAAATTTGCGGTTGTAAAAGATGGGTAATTGTATGCTGTTTTTAATGCATTTGCACTAAATTAATCATAATATTTCTAACATACCAAAAAGCCCGAAAATCTAAAAGTAAAAAATCATACTTGTTTGAGTGATTTAATAAACTGTATTTATTGATAAAACCGTTATATAAATACGAAATAATTTAAATTAGTAATAAGAATTTATCACAACATTTTTCCGTTCGGGGCCCCGCGGATATATAGAGCCAGACCTGTCCGAGAGTCAGTGCCGTGAGGTTCGTCAGTATCAGTGCGGGGAGGTTCATCTGTAAGTAAGGGAGAGTAGTACACGGCGGATCAGCATACACAATGAAAAATCTGAATTAATTTTATTTTTAAGAAAATAAATGTAAAATCATACATTTTCAGTAATTATATTGCGGATGACACTCTATGCCCAAATTTTGGAAATCTAAACTTAATATTAACGGGTGAGAATGTACAGAAATGTGTTGGTCTAGTTCGTCCCGAAACATCTACCTATCTTGGAAATTCGATTTATTTATTAATATACATTTTATGAACGTGCTACTCAATAGAAAATAATCTTTATGAATCGTTCTAAAACATTCAATGTTAAACAACGAAGTTCGTAGCGTTAATAAATTATTATTAATCGATGAAATCTTGGTTAACAATGGCTATACATACAAGGTACACAATGAAGAATATTGAAAGTGCGTGAATTGGGTTGGTAGCATTGACGAATTTTTTTAAGTTATTTTTATGGCCCGATGCTAGCGCCCTCTAATTATAAGACAGGGTCATGTTTACGCGCGAAAGCATCGAAACTCTGATTTCTCAGTAGTGCATGCGTGTAAAGAAACCATACCGACCATACGGTATATAAAATTGTAACTTTTTTACGTACTTTAAGATGCATGTGCCAGTTTTTGCCGTAGAGTTTATTTTCCATGCGGAAATTGCAACTTTCCTTGACGTTCATCGGTTGGTGAAGTGTCCATACGAATGTATTGCAAGGCAAAAGGCAATCGATACCGATAAAAACGGCGGTTGCTTCTTAAAAATTCCTAGGCCTACTAATCACCAAATATTGACACCAAAGCGTACGCTACGGCACCATATAATTAAATAACACATAAAGGAAGTCTCTGCTAGGCTAGTCTTGACTTTCTGAATTACTTACTATATGACTTTACCATAAGCACTGATAGGTGGCAACTATACCAAAACTATTACTAGTATTGCTTAAATGCTCAATGCCAGAAAAGAAATATATATACTATCAATGATAATAAAATATGCTGTACCTTCTGTACAAGGGCCATTTGATAAAACTGCGGGTATTGGGCTTCATTTTTAGGTATTAGAAGACGATTTCCAAAGTTTCATCAAAATTCGTATCCCGGACTCTGCGCACTCTCTTTGTTAGTTAATAAAGTTATTTACTTAATCTAAGTCACATTTTGTGTGAAATGTCTTAAATCGATTTAGGTCGTTATTCAAACGAACGAGTCATTTTTAAGAAAGTTGAGTGCCAATTCATTTGGCAGTGTTTCTTTCAGTGAAGGAATGGTTTTTGAGATCAGAAACGATGTGAGCTGTGCTTTTATGCATTTGTGATTACCCTTTGCTCTTCATTTACGAGTAACTAGTCAGGCATAGTAAGCATTAATATATTTTTTTATGAGTCTATTATTATTATTTTCATACGCATAATATTATAGTAAATATTTCCTTGCACGTGCATTTTTAACTGTTGTTTAGATTCATTGAATGAAAAAGAGTTTAATGAACCCCCATAACTTAGGATAGAAATGCAACAAGAGTGAAAAGACAAAAGCTTAAAATTATAAATCCAAATTACACTCGTTTTTTAATCATCATCTTTCTCTCGTCCAGCAGCGAAAATTCCCAGAACAATCCCATCGTCAAATATATCTTGACGTTCAGCATTCTTCTTATCTATAGGAAGCTCGGCTATACTAGTCTCGGCATGTGTGTTGTGTAGTATACCTGGTGTGTGACGCCGAAAAACAGCCGATTTTAATTAATATAAGCGTTCGACCTTTCTTGGTAAGGCTCAGCGGGTGTTTCTTTCGGGGGACATAAGTGTCAGATTCTTTCTTTCTCTGCAGTTTGTGCTCCCCGCTCGGCGCTCTTACTTCTCGCAGGTACCTACATGTATCTTTCTCTTGCTGTAGTTGTATTGTAGCCAAGCGAGAAACTCGCTTCTTATACCTGCTCTCCTCTCCTCTCCTCTCCTCTCCTCTCCTCTCCTCTCCTCTCCTCTCCTCTCCTCTCGAGGTTAGCGATATATTCTTTTCTTCTTCTCGAGTTGGCCCGCACAATATGCCTACCTATGCACACAATGCCCTCTTCGATTTCCAAATACAAGGGACTCAGGCAGTCTATTTTACTGCCGAAGCAACTGCTCGGTTCCCCTTCCCCCTTCCCCCTTCCCCCTTCCCCCTTTTCTCGACAATTATGGCAGCAATAACAATTTCACTCTTATAACTGGCCATTGAAAGTATGCAGCTGCCGCTTATAAGACTCAGGCTCGGGCTCGCTCGGAGGAGTACTTCGCGCATCGATTTGACTGGAGTTTATCACGCAAGCGCGATAGCTAGGCCAGCTGATAACAAGATGATAACGTGGGAATATGCCGGTAATTGCCAGAATGATAATGACGAGCCGGCGCTAGGGCGACGAGAACACGGCGACGTCCTCGGTGGCTGACCGACTGTGATTAGGACGATCTCGCACGAGATATAGAGATAATTAACGATCACAATCGTAGGAAAATGAGGAGGGAGGGCGAGAGCCCCGAAGACTACCTCCATCCCCGATAACGAGCGGTCCAGCGATCTTATTAGCGATAAGCTATGATAACGACAACGTTTCGTCGATATAGACCGATAACGATTGCGATCGACGGCTTTCGACAGAGCTCTCCAAATCTTTTCATTCTTACTTTTACAATTACTTTCAATCCGAAAATAATATAAAGCTTCCGATTTAAAAACCTACTACACATTTATATGTTGAAAAACAAGTATGCAAGTTCCTTGCAGTCGCGTACTTTTCAAGGATAATTATCCACTTACGCGGAGCGTGTTTTTATCCAAGCAGATTAAATGGAAAGAAGATGAAGAAGACGATGAAAAAGAAGAAGACGTACATTGTAAAAGGTCCGCGAGAAGCAAGCATTCCGCAAGAGGCGCCTCAAAAATCACAGAGTAATTACGTCCCTGAAGGCCCGGGCTCTCTCTCTCTCTCTCTTTCTCTCTGATTCCTCGAAAAGGTCCCTCATGCAAGTGGTACACCTTTTCATTTGGCTGCGTGGAACATCTTGTGTCTGCGTATATATAGATCTACTTGTTTTAATAGGTGGGGGTGAGTCAAGAGGAGAGCAGAGGCCATTGCAACAAACAGAGAGCTGCTTCGCAAATCGCCAAGCCTTCGCATCTAATTACTATAATCGTTTTTACCAATAATTAGATTATCTTCATTCTTGTCCTCCAGGCGCTCTACTCTCCTCTTCTTTTCTCTTTTCTTTTCTTTTCTTCCCTTTCCTTCTCTTCTCTGCTCTTGTCTGCGCTGCTCTGCACCTTCCTTCTCCCGTTCTTTCTTTTTCTCTCCTCCCTCCCTTTTTTAGCCCTCGAGCTTTCGCTCTGCGCGTTTCCCGCTCGAACTCGGTCATTATATCTCGCCCAAGTTATCATTACCCGACGAGAGGGCGCGCGAACCAGTCGATTATCTCGACTTTTTTATTCTGGCATGTACTCCACGCTCCCACTCTCTTCCCTGATCTATCTTTCTCACTCCTTTTCTCCTTTCTCGACGATCAGAGAGGAAGAGAGAGAGAAAGAGAGGGAGCATTTATTGCGAAATCTCTCTCTAGCTTGCTCTCGCACGAAGGGGGCGAGCACCAGGACGAGAGAGCCGTTATTACAAGATACAAATGCTTTATTTTATTGTTGCCGGGCAGTTGCGCTGGAATGTGCCTGTACGAACCGTCCTACGTAGAATATCGTTGTTGCGCGCCGACGAGCCGAGAGAGAGAGAGAGAGAGAGAGAGAGACAGACAGAGAACAGGGGGCGCGTGAGAAGGAGTAAAGCAGCGGCAGGCAGAATATTACCCCAAACCGAACGCGAGACAGAGATAACAATTTATCAAAATATTTTCGCCCGCGTCGTTCGCATTTGTACTTTATTTTATCGATTCCATTAAAATGGAGATTTATGTTATTTGCATAAATTTAGCCGACTAATATACTTGCGGATGCGGGATATGAATTCGTACTTGCACAATTAGAATAATAAGTATATGAAAGTGCAAGTCTGCTGTACATAATATTAAGCTGCTATTTTACGTTCACATCTTCTCTTTGTAGGTTTTTGGTCTTATAAGGATTCTAAACGAGAGAAGAATAAAAGCGCGATTCTGATTGTCTTTAGACGCAGCTACAGTCACATAGATATACACTACACTATAGAGTATTGGTATACGTCGGTAGGTGTGTGCGAGTGCATCGTATATTTGCCGAGCTGGTGATTCACGTGTACGACTCGAGCGTCGCGAGAGGTCGGAAGGCGCGCGCAGCTGTATAACTACGTCGGAACATTGGAACACACTCAAGACCTTAATGCGTGCTTAATTAAGTGCGCGGGGTTATGGGCTGCGACGCGCAACGTGGGCCGCCGCCGCCGCCGGGATGGATACACACGGCGAGAGAAGAGAAAAAGCCTGCCCGCTGCTGCGTGCACGGATATCGAGCACTCCAAAATGGAAAGCAATAAAAGGATATACGCAGATTTGACCGCGCGCTCGCTCGCCTCATTTAACAATTGCACGCCAAATAGGTCTTATTATTGCAAGAAAATATTGTATACTTGGAAGCGGGTAGAGCTGCTGATTCATCGCTGGAACGAGAACAAAGAGAGGTATAAAATATGAAAATCGCGGAAGAAAGATGGATCGCGAGGAGAAGTCCGAGATAAATGAGGAGATAAAGGAGTGAAATAATGCGCTGGTCAGTAGATATCAGTAGGAGTCTCCAAGTCCCCAAGCCTTGCGCTGTACACTGTACACTGCACACGACGCAGCGACATATAGCTATAGACGTTAGAGCTACGTGTATTTAATCTACAGCGCATTAATGCCTTTAAGCGAGTCTGTGCAGGCAGCTTAACCAGCGAGAAAGATCGGGCCTCCCGCGTCTAGCTGGCTCTTGTGATTTCGCACTCCGCGGGATCAGGCTTTCCGTGCAAGAGTCAATATCAGCGCAGCTCTATCGCACTTGAAAAGTGTCGGCTAGTCTTTTTGACAAATGCCATTAGTGTCGCGCGAGCTATACACATCCTGCATACGCGCTGTCTATCGGTCAACCTAAGTGCACAGCACATTAGAGAGCAGCCTGCGAGCCTCTAATTGCTCCAAATTACCAAGTTTAGTCATTAGGAGAGTTTACCAGTTTGCCTGGCTCAGCTCGGCCCAGTGCGCGCCTGAAAGGGACTAGGGCTTGTGTGTGTGTGGTGTGTGTGTGTGTGTATTCACTCCCCCCTCCCAGCTCTTTATAAGAAGCGCAATACCAATTGTGAATTGCGAGACTCGGATGACCGCCAATATAACTCTTTTTCTAGAAATCCTCCGATTTGCACCTTACTATATTTTGCAAGCCTCATTATCCTATAATTATATTAAGTAACTGCGTGTGTCCCATTCGCCTTGCTATACTCGCCCTTTCCTCTTGCTGGCGCGCGGCCCTATTAAATTATCATTCTTTCCTGCTTATTAGTAAATCAGCTTCTATCATTCACTGCCAAGATTATCTTTTTTATGCGATTGATTGCGTTGACAACATGGCAATGTGAGTCAATAAACAGATCGAAAGAGATGTTTAATAAAATAAGCGACACAAAGGGTCGCAGGTATCGTGAGAATAGAGCTCGACACGAGAGCCGCCAACAGCGAGGCAATTACAAATTGCAAAAATTAAGCATAAAACCGGGCAGACGTAGCTCGTGGCCGTCTTGGCTCGGGGCCGTAAAGCCGTCTCCGTCCGGCCAATCGGTGCATATTTTTGGTCTTTACGAGCAATCACGCCGCGAGAGAGAGAGAGAGAGAGAGAGAGAGAGAGAGAGAGAGAGAGAGAGAGAGAGAGAGAGAGAGAGAGCAGCCCTAGGCAAGCCGAGCCTCGCTCCGCTCGTCCGCACCCTCGGGAAAATTGCATGGCTTTCTCGCGCTCTCGGCCGCTGCGGCCAGCTGCGGCTTTCCAATTTTGACTTAACAACCATAACCGATAGCTCGAGCCCACTGCGCCGAGCAATTTTTTAATTCCATGCTCGTCCGTCCTAGCCGTAGCGTTAAAAAGTAGTTAAAAGCCCTCATTCGACTCTGCAACCTGGAATTTTCAATTCTCCCCCCCCCCCCCCCTTGCCGCTCAATCTGCACTTGCACTTTTTTTAACACTCACGCTCGAAGTTGACTCCAGTTGCTGCAATTTCCCAGCTCGAGCCGTAAAACAATGCCTTGAATTTTGCAAGAGTCCCTACCTCCCGGCGCTCCTTCTGCACGCACTTGAGAGGAGAGTTCGGATTAAGCGTCGACTGAGGAAATTCAATATCAGTAGCTGAGATGGCCGTATAAAATTACTGACTGCCACTTTCCCTTAATTTGGCCTGTAAAGCGTCGTGTCTGTGGATTGACCCTCACTCCGCTGGCAGATTGCCCCCTTATATTGCCTGATTTGTCTTTAAATTAACAAATTATCATTATAAACTATATTCCGTATTTAAGATTTTTTTTATTTTTACTTTTTATATGCTGCATGCGTACCTAATTTGATGAAAAACATGTTACGGCAAAATCAAGCTTTTAATACTGCATACTTTTATTCAAATATTTAATAAAGTTGGCGGCGAAAAAGCTCGGAGAAAAACTTGAAGTATTTATCTGAAATTCATTTAATCTCTAGTAACATCATGTTAAACTCTTGTATGCAATTTCCCATATAAAAGTTTACCCAATAAAATATTCGAATTTATATTTCACTGAGCAAAGTCACTTTATTCTACGTCGATAATAAATATTTCAATTAATTCGCTCGCTCTTTTAATATTCAAAATTGTAAATGTTCATGCCTGTTTAAATTAAATCGAATACATATTTAATTGCAATACCAGCCGAATTGGTAGACAAGTCGACAGCCAGAGTCATTTAAACGTCAAAATTTATGGCGCAGCCTGAGCTCGTACAGACACCTACGCTTTTTCTACCGCTACTCTCTTGCCACCCCTTTCTCGAAAAAGTAAAACGTATCGACGCACAAAATTAGCTTGGCGGGATCGTAATGTGGTCGAGTAAAAAACGCAGGTTTCGGGCTTCTGGCTCATTCTCCATAATCAAATTCTATTTTATACTATACGAGAAAGACCAATAGAGGCGTGCGCATATGAGTTCTCGGCGTATTTATGCGCATGGGAAAAATGCGCGAGGTGCTGCTGTTGCTGCTGCTGTCCGCTTCTATATGCTACATTCACTGTCGACGCGACGTACGCCTCGTTTTATCAGTTTATCAGATGCTAAGAGGGGGCCGCCGCATAACAGCTGTTACCCAACGCTATGGTAATTTTGGCGAGAGCGAGAGAGAGTGGCGCAGAGAAGCGAAAAGTAGAAAGAAGGAATGAAGCAGCGAATGAAAACGAGAGAGAGGGGGGGGAGCAGTAGCATGCGCGCGTTGAGAGAAAACAGAAAGAGAAAATGAGAAAAAAGGCAAAGGAGCTTAGGGGCTCCGATCGACCGCGTGCCGCTAGCCAATATCTGTCAAACACATATTTTTTCAGATTTATTTTTGGCTTCTCGAGAAACGAATCCAATTTAATTTTCCCGCGCCATTGTATCCGGCTCTCTCGCTTTTCTAAGTCTTTGTTTTTACAGCTCGCCGCTCGCGCATTTTCACTTTGGCAGGATAGATTAATATCGAGGAAATAAATGTAGCCGGCAAATCATGATGCATCGCTAGTGAAGCTCCGATGATGAATAATATAAGTTATATGTATATAAATAATCGCTGCGCTCGAAAATTGTAGTTAAATCCTTTTCTACGCGTATCTGGAAGGCATAAATCCGTTATTAACATTGACATTCGTAATATCATTGCAGAATTAAAATGTTTAATTCTTTGGGCGGGATGTTGTAAATGATCAGCTGAGCGTGAATAGAAAGCTTAGTTCGGTAAGAGGCTCCTCGGATAGGAGAGGGGTAGGAAAGCGCAAGAAAGCGGAATAGGCAGCAAGTAAAGTTCAACAATCCAAGCTACTTAGCGTCTCGTTCTCGTTTTCCTCGGCGTATTGTGTAAGAGCGAGCGCACCTATCTATAATACGCATGCAGGCGCGCGAGTGCTTGCTTTCGTTTGATCCCTTGGTGGCTGCGCGTACTTGGGCGCACTACTAGGCTCGCACGCTGATCCGATTAATTTGTGTCTCGCGCGGTCGCGCGACAAAGGTTCGTGCCGCAGAGAGCTTGCGAAAAGCCTTCATTCGAGCCAGCCACCGCGCCGCTAACGAAAGTATACAGACAGCCAGCTCTCGAGAGCCCTTTTCACCAAGTGCAATCCGCCCTGCAGCCATCTTTCTTATTGCCCCCCACTTTCTCTTTCTCAGCTACGTTTGCGACTACGCTTCCCGCCCCCCTTTCTTCTTTCACACCACCACCGAAGAAACATTAACGCAGACCTTTACAAAACATACATGAACCACCGACTTATCACACTAAAACCTATATCAACTATATATATATATACTTACTACAACTTATATGCGAGCACTGTCTATGTTTTACGCCGAATAACATCGGAATTCAAGAGTATAGTAGAAGAACTCAACGCGTTAACGTATTACCTAATAGTAAATGGCATAATATAACAGACGATCATCAAGAGACATAATGTTCGAAGCTACAATAGAAAAGGGAGATTCACATGACGAGATCACTATTTAACAATAAATGACTATAATATAGTGCTGCACAAGATATCAAGAATGCTCTTGGTATTGGCTTGCCTTGTCTTGAAACTCAAGACAAGATAATATCAATACAAGACTGATACATTCAATTTTCAAGCCTATATCAAGAGTAAGGCACTAAGAATATTGGTCTGGTCAATATTTCTTGTACATATACGTAATATATTTTTATTCTGTTATGCAACGATGAAAAATTAACATTTTGAAGTATTAGATTTTACATAATAAAACATATTTAAACATACACACACACACATATATATATATATATATATATATATATGCATGCACTACTAAAATAGACAGGATATAATAAATGCATAACTTTTATTACATATTTTTTTTATTTTGAAGCACACAAAGTAAGTTTATACTAATTAATTCATATTTATATTGTTAAATATAATCTATGATTTCTGAAAGTCAAGCGACGGAAAAAGAATTGAAAAAAGGAAACTTGGTAAGACAAGAAATCGAGATATAAAGTGAATTTACGCGTGAAAAACGCGAAATTGCGTAAAAATTATTCAGGTAAAAATAATTTTCTATACCGCAGAAAATTTTTAACTTAAAAATAACGCTTCCGTATAATCAAGCAAGTGATGTACTCACTTTTTATGTAATAAAAGTTTTTGGAATTTTTGCTAAAAAATCACGGGAGGTATCACGCTTAAGGTAGTTCTTTCATGAGAATCGACGTCAAAAACAAAAATATGTACAATAATTTGTTTACGTGTTACAATATCAGAAACGCTAGAATATAAAAGAGGGGTACTTAAAATGACAAAAAAATTTTTTGTATAAAAATTTCGATATTGCAAAATTAGATATCGGATAAATTAGAGAAATTTGACAAATGGTCCGAATCTGTTTTATTTTTTATCCGATTTTAATTTGGTAGTTCCCATTTTGTTCCTCGAAAGATTTCCGGGGGACTTGCCCATATAAAAATTAAAAGACATCGAATAACCTGCAAAGATAAAGCCTACTATTTATAAGTCGATACACATATTTTTATAAATTGTGCGTGTACAAGTATAAACTATTGGCTGTAACGCTGCAGGTTATTTGATGTTTTTGTATTTTTATATGGGCAAGTTCCCCTGAAATCTTTCAAGGAACAAGATGGGACCTATCAAATTAAAATCGGATGAAAAATAAAAGATATTCGGATCATTTATCAAATAATTTTTTAATTTAAGCGATATCTAATTTTGCAATATCGAAATTTTCATTCAAAAATTTTTTTTGCCACTCTAAGTACCTTTTTTCATATTATAACGTTTCTGATATTGTAACATGTAAAGAAATTATTGTATAAATTTTTGTTTTTTAAGTCAATTCTCATGAAAGAACTACCTTAAGCGTGTATAAACACCCATGTTTGCATATTCTATAATAAAAAGTATGGAATATAAACATTTTTAAAATTTACGCAGAAAATGCGCGCTAAGTGTATTACAACTTACATAAAGTCCATGAAGTGAGAAATGTATTGAATCCTGTTTAAATCATATTGTTCCGAAATATGAAAAGATCCTATTTACAAATAGGATGATATGCAAGTTTTGTATTGACAAATAGGATTCAATAGATTTTCTTTATCAGGGAACCGCCGCTAACTGCTTTAGTAAATTGGTTTTTCAAAAAGCTCTAAGCAATGAACTTAAATTAAAGAAAGGAAATTAAATTAAATTACTCTACATCTTTTTCTTTCTCTGCAATTACTTGTATAGTAAAGGGTTAATATTTAAATCGAATTGAAACCAGGTGTATTTTTAGATAATACAAATTTCTTCAAATAACTGTAGTACGAAGAACAAAAATTGTTTATCCGTTTATAATAATACAACTAGTTATCAAAAAATGCGTGTACAAGATTATCTAATTTCTCGCGATTCTTTCGCACGATCTCCGCTATTCCCTATGTATCTTCATATTGTATTATATTGCACTGATTACAGAAAACTACCTATTAAAATTTTTAACTGTTTTTCTACTACAAAATATAACTTTAAAGTTAT
The DNA here is from genome assembly GCA_949152435.1 of Gastracanthus pulcherrimus. Classification (NCBI taxonomy): domain Eukaryota; kingdom Metazoa; phylum Arthropoda; class Insecta; order Hymenoptera; family Pteromalidae; genus Gastracanthus; species Gastracanthus pulcherrimus. The sequence goes on from OX424576.1 coordinate 635,518, forward strand.
TACCAACTATTATAAATTGAAAGAAAACAAAATTTACTTTATAAATACGCGCATACATCTGACGTATATAAAGTAAAAAAAAATAAAAGATTTATTTAGATCTTATAAATTTATAAATTTTTTAATTTATATTTTTATTAAAATAAGTACTTAACGTTGTTAGATTTTCTCTAAAATTTAATCAGTTCTAGGTAGATTTATACTTACCAATACATAATGAATTTTATAAATTTTAAATCTAACTTCAATTTTTATGTAAGTATCAATTATGCCAAACCTACATTAGTTGAGATATTCTTTCAAAATTTTATATAAAACCCAATGTTTTTCAAGACAATACAAGAAAATACATATCCTTGCAAGATAAGAGCAAGACAAGACACAAATTTCCATAATTTTTCAAGACCAATACAAGATATTGATAAAATATCGAATTGTCTCGCTCTCGTGCAGCACTACTATAAAATGCCAGAAGATATAAAAACTTGCATAATACGTGAGTAATATATGAATTTTGAGTTATATTTATTGGCAACCTGAAATATGAATTGCCTCTCAGTTTAAGACTCTTGACATTAAAGGATTCCCTTTCAGTCACAAGAACAATATTTCTCCGAGTGTGCGTACGTTAAAATGAATCGTAAATGAGAATTAATTGCCTTCCGCTACAAGTAAGTTACATACTATGGTCATACTGTGAAATTTCATTTAGAGTAACATCACAAAATTAGACAGAGTGGAAGTTACAGTGAGAAATGGGCAAGAGAAATTTTAATTAATTCTGAGAGCTTATTAACGAACTCGAAAGGGATTGAAAATCTCATAAAGTAATTTCCAACCAAACCGAGATAGAAGAACAAGGGGTGAAACCCAAGCCGAAAGGGCCCGGAACATTTGTCGGATGAAGAGAGCGTGAGATGAGAAGTGGTTTGTCTATTAAATAGAAGAAAAGTTGCAGTTCATATAAAATGCTGTCATTTTATTTATTTAAAAAGTACTTAATTATTTTTCATCAAATGCGTAAATTTGTATAAGCACTTAACTGTTTAAAATAACTTTGCTTTTTATTTGGTATGCAATCAAAAAGTGCCTAATGATGTCTTTTTTAAATAAAGTCTGAAATGTTTAGACTAATATAATCATTTTTATAAAAGCTACAGTTGGCATTTTCTTGGCAAATCAAGCTTATAATTTTATTCGTGTAATTTTCCTATAATGAAAAATACAAACGTTAATTTTGCATAAAACACAAAATTAAAGAAAAACACCATTTAAAATGCTATAACTCTACTTAAGACAACGTTTCATGACTCCAAAGAATTTGTATACATTATTTATAAGATTCTCTTGATTCTTTTAAAAGTTTTCCTCAAATGGAGTTAATGTACCCCAGTAAAAAATTCAAACGTTAATTTTATATATAACACGAAAACTGCAAATCACACAAGTCGTGACAGGCTAACTCCCCTCATGATCTCTTCTTATAACTCTCAAAAGTTTCTACATTCTTATTATAGCACTCTCCCGACCTATACGAGAACTTTTACCGAATGGATTTAATGTCCCTCAAAAATCTGAAAACCGTGAGATAAGATAAAATATAATATCAATATACTTTGAACTTAGATTTAACGATTGAAGACATACACACACACATTTTTTAAGATTAGTGCATTCAGACTTCCCAAGGCATAAAACAAGTTTATACGTTAATAAAACACAAAGAAAAAATTTTACCATCACAAAGCTTTCTCTTTGAGAAAGCAAGAATAAAAAGATGAGCCCTGAAACATTAATTTTCACCATGTATATTCAGAGTAATGCTGATATACATCCATACACATGTATACATGCTTTATCTAACAAATATATTTCTTCTGTATGTATTAGATATCAGTTTAAAAAAAAGAAGTTTTAGAAGCTATATATACATACATGAAAATGTATAATTTATTCGGGTGTCATATAGGATTTACGTATTTTATTGTATATTCAAAATTGAATATCTCAGCTTAAACGAAAGTAGGTACGTTCAATATAAATTACCACACATCTATAATGTTACTATACACTAAAAACACATAGTAAACATTTGAGAAGATTCCTAAGAAAGTCAACATTTCTTACAAATACCTTAATTAGGCAAGTACTGAACGTTTGAAATCTACAAAATTTATCGCAACAACATAATATTAACATTCGTAGTTTGATTAATGAGGAGATATAATAGTCCCTCATCTGAACACCATGGCTAGATGCATGTATATGGCATACAAACCGAGATATCATCGTGGGTGAGACAAATAGGGTAGCATCAGTTTAATTAAATTGCATTTAGCTAATGATTGTGGAGAATCTTGCGAATTAATAATTGGAAGGATGCATTATGAACATATATATGAAGAGAGAGCTTTAAAATTCCTTTCCTTTCCTTTCACTTCCTCACTTGACGTGGAATCACCCATACATACATACATACATACATACATATATATATATATATATGTATAGCGAGAGAGAGAGTTTAAAAAATTTTCACTTTTTCACTTGACGTGGAATCATCCATACATATATAAATATATATGAACAATTTTAAAACTCCGAAACTTGATGTAATTCAAACCCCTGCCTCTGAGGGGTTTATGCCCAACTGAAAAACATGATTATTTACATTTTGTTTCATTTTTCTCAAAATGTATGTATTTGTATCTCGAGAACTGTAAAAGATATGAATTAATAAGATTTAGAATGGTACTATATATCAGTTACGAGAAAAAATTTAAAGAAATTGGCATATTTCACGAAATTAGGCTCATATGGGATTTAACATGTAAATCTGTTTCTGATAAAATAAGCAAAATTCTTTTATTTTTTTCTTGTAACTGAGTAATAGCATCATTCTAAATCTTGTTTCATCTTAAAATATACATCTAAAACTGTCAGTGAAATTTAAAAAAAAATTGCTTGTTGCACTCAGCTTAAAATTTTATCGGTGTCCGGGTAGAAATTGAGACCTATCAAAATTAACAAATTATGTGATGCAAAAAATACGACACTGAAAAAGATAAATTAATGACGGCTACTACCAGGGGGTTGGAACGATTACTAGACTGGCTAGGAGAAAAATATAATGTGGTACGGTTAGTAATGATTCACAGCCAAACTAGGGCTGAGTGCAATTATATTAATTAATTAAATTAATCTGATTGATCGAACTAAACTTCGTATTGCTGCTGCAACAATACTTTGTTATTGTTCTCACAGCTTTATTATTTTGCTGTGACAACCATAATATACCTACGACAGCAATATCTATGGTTGCTATATATGTTATAATATAGTATATATTCCTTGGCAGGATAGTAAACATTACAAGCATGTAGTAAATTTTTTAAGTAAGTCTTCGAAAAATCATTAATTTGAGGAATTAAACATTTTTTCAAGACAAAGAAAATGAGACGTCGCAGGATTGATAAGACTGAAATTTGTAGAAATGGCAAAAGTTTGAACATAACCTAAAAATTAGAAAAATGCGCATGCGCATTGGCGCTCCTCAAAATCAGCCTTTAAGTATTTACGGACCGGACAAATTTTTCCTGAAAGTTGGCCAAAAGAGAAAGAAATCCTTTTTTGATACGCTAAATATAGTTAAGATTGAAGCTCTGTGGAATTTTGTAAAAATATCATGTTTTTGGCCAATTAAAATTTTTTTTTAAATTCTAGGGAGTACCATAGTGAATAAAAAGGGCCGAAAATTTCTTTAGAGGCTTTTTTCAACATGTACTTTCATCTAAAAAATTGACAAAAATTTTCGAGAAACCCCCTGCGCAGCTGTTTTTATAAATCCGCTAGATTGACCCATATATATAAGGATGCGATAATGAGATAATGATGCAGGCAGGTAAACAAACGAGTATAAAGCAGGTTGGCATGATCGTGGTCTCGTGGATCGCGCAGATCGATTCGCAGAAGAGTTACGCGTTGTGGAGTTAACGAGGCGAAATGAAGATCGCGCGCGATGTACAAGGGGCTGTCTCGCCTTCAGGTTGTCGTGAAAGAAATTAAAGAGAAAAAGCGAACGCGGAATGCATCTGAGCTAGCGAGCGAACGGGCGACGCATCTACTGCGCCAACGTCGATACATTAATGAGCGTCACATTCGTCAAAATACGCGCTCGCCCTCTATCGCTCTTAGTCGTTCGTCGTTATCTCGCACCTGCGCTAGTGTACACACACACACACACACGCACACACACACACATTCCACTGCCGAGGCGTACGTGTAACGAGCTAATTAACTTAATTTAGCGGCGTTTGACGATGATCCAATCGGAGATATATGGCGCGTTAATTGTCTCTAGTCCCATTAGCCGTAGATACGATCGCCCTCCAGTCCGCAGTCTTGCTCGCTCTATTGCGATCTATTATGTATCCAGCGTTTCATCATCGATTATTTCTACGCACAAGTGTCGATAGCTATAGTTCACCACTTATTTATTATTTATACTTGCTTTTTATCACTTTCAATATCCACAGTCTTAGAAAATTACACGTTGACGATCAATCGATAATGCTAACTTAGTTATGTAAATTGAATCAACTGAGACTGAATTTTACATTATAATTAATTGAAGGTAAAAAAAACAAACTGATAGGAAAATCCTCACAATATCTACATAGGTTTGTTTAAAGTTTAGATTCTTTCGATTTACGTATGTACTGACAAGAATCGACAAGCAGCTAGTTACAAATATTAGGGATACGAGTGATAGGATCATATAGTGGTAATTGTTTTTAAGCCCCCGTCGAAACAGAAAAAAAAACAAAAGTATATAATAGCAGCCCAAGCCCATAAAACGCATACATTTACATTTATCATTGAATAATTTATTGTCGGCAATATATCAATTCGGCCAAGCGCAGATTTAAAAATGGCGTGCGCTCGCGCAGCAATGCATCTATAAATATCGAAAAGTCTATAAAAAGGATTGGATAGCATGTAGGAGCAGTGAAAAGCGTGTGCTCATTTTTTCTCGCGTAGTTTGCTGCTGGCAAGTATGAAAGAGACAGTGGTAGTAGCAGCAGCAGCAGCAGCAGCAGCAGCAGCAGCAGCAACAGCCGATCAAGAGGATCCGATCCCGGTCTCGTCGACGCACAAACTCATGCAAATTTTCATGCTCTTCGGAATAGGCATTTTTATCGCTGCTATCACGCCGATTTCATCTGCTACGCATTTCCTGCAGTCGCGTCAAACTGCCTCGAGCGGCTCTGTTCCATCCGTGCAGCTTTCTTTCCTCCCTTATTCTTTTCTTCTCTTACGGCAATTGCCCATAGTACAATTACGCCTGATGACATTAAATTTGAAGGTTTCTCGCCAACGATAACAGAAAACCAAAGCTTTAGCCGCACTGTTTACGAATAAATGAAAGCAAAAATATTCGAAAGCTAGGATGAGCCCCTGGTTGCGACTAGAGTGGTCTAGAGCGAAGAGGAAAATACAAGCAGAGAAGCAAACGTGTCCGCTGCGTTTATTTATCCTACAGGCGCTGCTCTCGAACTGGCTTATACAACAGGGAAGAAAGAGGAGGCGAGCATAGAGACACACAAGGATAACATTCCTTTTCGGGAACAAATCGCTTTACCAGTTTTCCCGTCTTTTCTTCGATCAGTATTTTAAGTTCGACTAAACAAATGTGTTAGCAGGTTAGAGCTCTCAATACCGACGACCAAACTACTAGTAATCCATGGCCAGAGACTGCAGGCTTATCCTTTACCATTCTCTAAAAACTCAAGTATTTTTTGATTATTTAATTTAGTGTGAAAGGTAAGTGGTTTGAATGTGGAGCACCAGCAGTCTGCTCACAGTATTTGGTCGTACGTATACATTATAAGTAATGGAGCTGTTTCGTGACAATATGTGTGTGTGTGTGTGTGTGTGTGTGTGTGAGAGAGAGAGAGAGAGAGAGAGAGAAAGAGAAAGAGAGTGGTTGTGTTTGTGTGTGTAAGCGAGTCCATGCCGCACGGCTGTGAGGTATTTAAATTCGGAGAGACACCCGCAATTTCGTGATTGCTTTTGATAGTGCACGCCACTTTGTACCTACCTGTCTGCAGTGGGTATTAGGAGATTGTACCGAGTCTCGTGGACAGGTCCAACGACTCATTACAGTAATGACACGTGTGCATCAATTCGCATTAATATTCTAATGGACGTGAGCAAGAGTTACGAGAATACGTTGAGTAGATGTGTGGGCTGAAGCGCGAGAGAGGGAGAGAGCGCGAGAGCGAGAGAGAGAGAGAGAGAGAGAGATAGAGAGAGAGAGGTAGACAGACCGGAGATAAATGGAGATTGCAATGGAGATGGTTTCACTTCCTCTCTCACTCTCGCAGTCACTCCATCTGCGCAATGCTCATCTACCTACTCTTTCCCTCGCGCTTCTCTATCACACGTCTCTCTCTGTCTTTCTCCTTTTGCTCTTAAGAGCCCGGCGATTATTAATTAATAAATGACACAATAGTGCGTATAATAGTATATTTGTTTATTGCTTCATGCATTTCAAATTTTATACATGATTATAGCTACTTGCAATACAGCTTCTATATAAATGTGAATAATTTGCAAATTAAATTAGTTGCATTAGTTGCTTCAAGAGAAACGCAGGGAAATTGATTTTATAATTTACTTTACATAATTCGATAAAATACTGCTAAATTAATGTAGGATGATATCGATTCCAAACACTGGCTCGCTCTCGTGCAGAATGCTTAATGTGTGTGTTCAAGGTAGGAAAAGAAAATTCTCTGGTGGTAAACAAGAGAGATTTCCAGGTCGTAAAATGAATTTTTTTTAAGTAGCAAAGTGAATTTGAGTATTTTAATCCGAAGCACGAGCTTAATACGCGTTGGAGTTCGAGGTCGAAGGTATACCAGATTACATCGGCTCGGTGCACTTGTTGCTCGCGCGTTTCCATTATCTTTTTTCCCTTCCCTACGCTCTGCTAACCTGCTGCAACAGCCAAAGCCAAAGCCAAAGCCAGAGCCAGAGCCAGAGCCAGAGCCAGAGCCAGAGCCAGAGAGAAAGACACAGATAGCGAGGGGAATATCACTTTTTACGCTTCTAACATTATTTCCAACGAAAGATGCTACTTGAGTAGTAATCTAAAGAGTAGTTAATCGACAGCAATTATTCACATGATATATGCAATAATAGCGCTTTGAAGGATCTGCTTTGAATCGAATGAGCATTAGGCAAGAAAGAGGGCAATAGAGCAAGCAGGACTGATCGTCAAGTGATCAGTGAGAAAGGCATTGTCATTTGGCGTTGAGGCACGGTTAGGTATCGATTATGCGCCGAGGATCAATAAGTCAGATAAGAATGAAGGAATGAAGAGTGTCGAGAGCGCGGGCAGGGCAATTTCCAGAGCAAGTTCGGCCGAGCTGCGGCAGGGAACGAGCTCTGCCGCGGCAGTGCGCCGTCTGCGGTCGTGGGACATTTTGAATGATGATGACCTTCGGAACGGAATGCAGCCCGCTCGGGCGCGAGCGCGACCGGTCGTACACCGCCGGGGTTAACGAGGAAGCCTGAGTGGGCCGAGAGAGAGAGAGAGAGAGAGAGAGCCAGCGCCGCATCGTGTTAACGCAACGGGAATCTCGTTGGAACGTTAACAAAGTTAGCCGACACTCGCACACTCGCGCACACTCGCACAGTCTCACGCAAAACGCACGTCATCGCGCGTAACGACCGATTACGTTAACCCCAGGCTAAAGCCCGACAGAGACAAAGATATACGCTGACGCTGCACTGTTCCGCCTAACCGCGCAGGATCCAGTGTTATTAAATTATACGCAAACCGAATAATCATTACGTTCTGCTAACGAGGCGCAAGCGTTTTAACGCTTTAGACGTATTTCTAGCCCACGCATGCTCATCCCGATGCACTCAAATGCCCTCGCTCGCTCGATCAATTCTATCCCAATAACCTTCTCTCTACTATTTCTTACTACTTCTGCTTTTACATCCAAACAATAAATTCAATATTTTATCACTAACTACTAAATTTGAAAATTCCTTCAACATTTAAGGCTCCTTATTTCACTGTATCTAAAATTATTACAAATTTACTTTCCATCGGTAGATTTTACTAGATTTTCATTTTTAACATTGAGTTAGAACGTTTAATAATACGAAGTCGAATCAATTAAACGAATAACTTTCACCGCGTGGGCGACTGGTCCCGGACATGTCCGACTTTCCCACACGTGTTCGTTCATGTGTGTACTTTACTGTATCCACACAAGCTTAACAGTAATTCTAGTATCGCCAACACATATCGCTGAAGGGCAATCGTCGACCACAATTAATTAAAGAGCCCGGGCAACAAACGGTCATCTCATATTCGTAGTTGTCCCCCCTCAGTAAGAATAGATCACGTGGATTCAGGTAGAATACAGGTGGTATAATCCACTTGAATTCGCGTGTGATCCACTGAAATCTTCGTGGGATTCAGTGCAATCTACTTTAGTCTACGCGCACTTTCTCTAGTAGGCTGGAATAGGAGATGATGGTAAAAAAAAGTTTTCAAAAAACATGTTACAAACATGTTCTTGAACATTGGTAATCAAAATATGTGTGTGTAATTGTGTGTGTGGATGTGTATCACAATATCTCGAGTAATCCACGGTTAAATTTAATGTTTCAGGGGACATTTTTTTGATTTTCTTTTTAATACTTTAGAAATAATATCATCGATTCAGTGATAATGCATTTGAAAGAACTTAAAATTACCTATCTTTTCCGACCCGAAATTTTTTATAAGCTATTTCCCATTTTTGTTATACACGGAAACGTCACGTTTTTTTGTAAACGGTTATACCTCGGAAATATATCGTGGAAATGTATTGAAAGAAATTGAGATGATCAGTAATTTGGAGTAGAATATTGTAAAAAATCGATTTTCTATGTCAAACGATCATTTGAGTAAAACGACAGTATTCTTTTTTGAAAAATTCCTAAAAGGTAGCTTTCAACTATCTCTTGGCTAAGTTATTTGCCCAGATCATGTGAACTTTTATTTTTCAAGATATTTGAGGTTATGTTTTTATTCCAAACTTATTTTTGATCGCTTATAACTCAAGAACGTTGCTGACATTTTTTGCCAACTAGGGCTCATTTCTTTTCATTTCTTAATGAGGATTATGAATTAAAAATAAATTTTAATATTCATTGACACGTTTTTGTTTTACGACGATTTTTCTACGTTATTCTGAAATCAATGAGGTAAATTAATTTGATATGTAGAAATAATATGATCGTTTCAGTGTAAATGCATGTGGGTACGGGTTTGAATTTTTTTACATATTTTGAGTATAAAATACATCATTTTCTTAAAGTTTTAGAGTTTTAAAATTTGTCACTTGCTTACTTGACGTTAAATTACACATACACACACACGCACGCATGCACGCACAGATACACAGACAGACAGACAGACAATTACTGATAGCACTTCAAAAACATCCGAATTTATCAAAATCTATTATCCCAACATTTTTATCGTTACAAAGCTTTCTCTTTGTGAAAGCGAAAGAATAAATAATTTCATTTTGGAACAATTAATAAGGTTTGAGGAAGCTAAGTGCCAATTAATTGGCATCGGTTTTATCTTTGTATTCTTGGCGACATTTCCTTAGTTATCTTTCTGTATTCAATCACTTGAAGTTTAAGTTTGTTCTATGTCTAAAATTAGTTTTTTACTCACAAATTTACAAGCTGAATGTTAGCAAATGTACTTAAACTGCTGCATCTCAGTATACCAACCTGAAACAAACAAATAAAACTGAATTATATAAAAATGGTATTTAAAGTGGAAGGTAACATGTTAATTTAATTTATTGGTGTCGGATGAACATTTTTTGAATATCTGTTATCAGTTATAAAGTTATAATATCAGTTATCACTTATCCGCAAGCTACTACCCTAGTGTGAGAAATCTATTAAATCCTATTCACCAATACAAAAATTGCATATACATCCTATTCACAAATAGGATCTTTTCATATTTGGAAAAAGGAATTAATAGGATTTAATAGATTTCTGACACTAGGGTACGCCTGTCGCGCAAAACACAGAGTACCGCTAACGAATATAGACTTTAAGGTGGCTCTCTGGTGAGATTTCTAGAATCTCTGTATTAAATTTTAAAAATCTGGGGCTTACATGGAATATTTGTTGTGATTATATGAATTGGCATAGCAATTTTCAGCTTTTAGTAGCCTTTATATTCAGTTATTCAGCATAATGTGTTATTTTTGAGTAAGAATGGTCTATATTCAAAATAGCCCTCGCGCACGCCACATTGCCATCCACTTCTAAGAAAATTCATTCATATTTTTATAGCTGGAAATTATTAATATTCGCTTTTAATTTGACTTGATTATTTATTATATAGCGCTGAAAAATATACATGTCGTTTTGTTTCAGACTGGCTATATAAATACCGGTATTTTGATGATATAAAAAAAAAGTTTTCAAAAAACATGTTCCAAACATGTTTTCGAACATTTGTATAAAAATACACCATTTTTGGAAAATGTCCGTGGATGTGTGCGCGTGAGTGTGCAAGTGCGTGTGTGCGCGCGTATGCGTGTGGGTGTACTAGTACGTACGCGTGTTCGTGTGCGTGTGTGTATGTGTGTGCGTGTGTGTATGTGTGTGTGTGTGTGTGGACGGATGTGTATGAAGATTACTCTGAACATTCGCGGTCAAAATTAATGTTTCAGGGCTCAATCACTTTGTTCTTTTTGAAGGAAGGGGTATAAAAATATTTGTATAAGTTTTTTGATAATTTTTTGTTTTTTGAGTGGTTTTTCGATTTTTGAGTTTTATTTTTTATGCATTTGAAAGAGCATAAAATTATCTATCTTTTCTAACCCGAAATTTTAAATAAGCTACATTCATTTTTCTGTTATATATCTTATAACTAATGAATTCTACCCGTAACAGGGATATCTGGGAGATATAACATGGAAAAGTTTTGAAATAATTTAAGATGATTAGAAATATGGATAAGAATATTTTGTAAAACTTTCAAGTCTTTAAACTTTTCTTTTTTCGAGAAAAAATAGTTGTGTGAAAGAAATCGTTTTTTTGACGAAGGATAACTTGAGTAAATTGTCATTATTCCTTCTGAAAGGTAGCTATTTACTATAATACTCTTAAAACTGTTAGAAGCCTAGAATATTTAAAAAAAAAAATTTTATTGTTTATACATCGAGAACGGCGCGGTCATTTTTTGCAAACTAGGCTAATTTTTTTCGCTTTTTAATGGAGATTCTGAATTGAAAAGAAATTTTGAGGCTCATCGATCTGTTCTTATATTACAATCATTTCTTTATTTTACGATATTCTGAAATCGATAAGGTAAATTATTTTTGCATTTTAGGAATAGTATGTTTGTTTAATTCTTTCTTTCTTTGTATTTAATGACCACGTGTCCCCTCTTTCTAGGACTCCGATATGTCACAATGCATCTGTGATTTTGTATTTTACATTTGTATTTTATATACTTGTCTGTTGTGTTGTGCGATGTTGGTGCAATGTCGGTAGCGAAACCCATCACCTGCTTACTAGCGTCTCAGACGAAGAAAAAATTCTCGAGAATTTTCACCGGGAATCGAACCCTCGACTACTTGAACGTCTTGTATCGGTGGGCAAGCGTCTTACTCACTCAGCCAAGGGGGGCTCAATTATTGCTTCATTTTGAATTTGAAAGAGTATAAAATTACTTATAAACGGTGATATTTCTGTTTTTTTATAACTTTTCCATTGATATTTAACAAATTGAGTGAAAAGGTATTTGATGAGTAATGAAATAATGTATAACAGTATTTTTTGTTTTATTTCTTATAAATCTGGGTAAAAATGATACGTATGATCGATTTAATTACACGCTAAACCCGTTGGAGTGAAATAAATCACTCTAATTAGATGGGATTTTTAACTCTAAAAATAGAGTGGAAATCTTTCACTTTTAAGTAGAGTGAAATCTCACTCATATTTGTTTCATCTTATTTTAAGAAAAATTTGTTCTTAACATAAGAAATCCTTGCTGTGTACTTCACAAAGAATGCAATTTACTTTATACAATCAAGTTTATCTATTGTTATGTTTATGTTTATTAAATAATTGTATTTCAGACTCAACCGTAAAAGCCACTTTATTGCCCTTAAGAGCGGGACAAAAGTAGCGCATGATTCCCGCAAATCTACTTTTTCCCGCAAATTTACTTTTTTCCCCCAAATGCACTTTTTAAAATTATTTTTCTCTAGATGAATATACATTTTCAATAAATTCTAGTTCTTACCGGAAGTTCCTCTTTTTAAGTAAATAAAGTGGCCACAGTTAAGTCGGGAATAAAGTTCTATATGCAACACGGGAATAAAGTCGAGTATTCTCTCGGGTGATTACTGCCTTCATCATCTTCGACTTTATTCCCTTGTTATATAATGTACTATTATTCCCGATTCAAACGTAATGGCCACTTTATTGACCTGCAAAGCGGGACAAAAGTAGCATATGATTCCCGCAAATCTTCTTTTTCTCCCGCAAATCTACTTTTAAAAAAAATCCATTTTCTTATTATTTGCTATAATGCTTTCTCTCTTTTTTTTCAATTTTGAGCAATTACTTTCTCTTTTTGTGGGTCCCACTCTTCAAATCAATAAAGCGGCTACAGTAAAATCGGAAATAACTTTCTATATGCAACACGGGAATAAAGTCGACTTTATTCCTTTGTTGCATAATGTACGTTTTAACGTGGCAAGGTTTATTAATGATTTTTTTCAAACGAAACGGACAAGTTTTATTTATAAATAATCATTAAATTATTATTATATATACATATTTTTGCATTGTTTCATATAGAGAGTAATCTATATATATTTTGTATACATGTATTAGACTCAAAGATGAATACCGTGTAAATATTGTACCGTGTAATAGTGCTGTTGTGAAAACCTAAATATATGTGCAATTTTATATATATTATATATTCTTTGATAATGGTGTAATATGTAATATCAGGCAATATTTATTTATTTAAATGAGGGCAGTGAATCGCTGCCGAAACGTCGCTGGCAAATAAAACTTGCCCGTTTCGTTTGAAATAAATCATTAATATACCTTACCATATCACTATAAACAAACAAATATAAGAATTTATTTTATCCAACGTTTTAACCTTCAAATCAATTTTGTTGTTATTTAGTATATATGCACTTGTCGGGTTTCCAACCAGAATACACAGCTAAATTCTAGTGTACCGTTTAATACAATTATACTTTTATTATATAGATTGATGTATGTATATATTAATTTGCAGACAAAATACAAAACAACAAAACGCAAAGTTCTAACATGCATTATTGTAACTGTTACAGTATGGATATTTGATATTAGAAATCCTAATGTTTATTCTTCACCCTTTAACGTGAACAACGGCCGAAACCGTATCGTTGTGAGTATCAAGATCGATCAGTCAATCACATAGCGCGATTCAAAATATGCATTAGTGTGTGTAGCGCACGTCGCTCCCTTAAAGGCCTTTATACACTCGTGTGCGCAACGCAGCGCCACGTAAAAAGATCGGGTGCGTAAAACGCGCGTACAATGCGGTCAAACTTTTTTCACGCGCGTCCTCGTTGCATCGCGCTGCACTCGCAAGTATATCAAGACCTTTACTCAACGCGCATGCGCGGTGCGTCGCGGCGCAGCGAGCCAGCCGACTTTCATATGACCGTAGCTTGTTGGGCTTGGATTCGGGCGACAGGACGCGGCGCCTTGACTCTGTAATCTTTTCTGTGTGCGGTAATAATGTTCGTGTAGGTGGATTATTTGACAGGCGATTACGTAAGTACAAGTGATAAACAATTCGACTGATTATTACATTTATTTTACTTATTGCTGCAAATAGCAGTCAATCGTCGTTTTGTAGGTTAGGAATCTGCAATAGCTAAATCAAAAGTACGTCCCTGACGCGCCATGGTGAAGCTTGTATAATGGGCGTGGACTATTCCACGTAAATTCGACAGGGAGCACTTGTTCACGTTAAAGGGTTAAAATACATCAATTCGCCAAAATTAACAATGTGTACATTAATAGTTACAATAAGTGATGTGAACCGACCGCGTCATAAATTTTTTGACGGCCATACGACGGTCACATGACCGTCGTATGACCAAACGCAATATAATTGGTACCGTCACAAATTAAACTTTTTATTTCATTCTAACCTAAAATCTGTTGGACTTCTGTAAAAAGTCATTAACCATTATATACATTTAGACTCCTCTAAGTAGCCTTTATAATCTCATAAGAATTCGCTAATCTACATTATTGTATTTAAGCCTTTTTAATCACATACCACGGGTTTTTGAATCAGGCGGTACTTTATTCATAGTCACAGAGGCTTTAAACTATTCTTCTGAAGTGATACCCATGGACTTTCCGGACTACGCTTCTTTAAAAAACTTATTTCCAACTGTTAGACACACATGTAGTAATATGTAGTAATAAATTAACTTTTGAACTGGTTTGTAATGCTATAACTCCCTTAAGCCATTAGACGGCTAGTGCACTTAATGCAAGTGAGCGTCCGTAGAGAAAAGAAACTCTCTCGGGCTATATCCTGCAGAGTGCAAATCAATAATAGTGCTGACCCTGTACAATCTTATATTGACACTGCTGTGTGGATAACTGACGTTAGCGATTACAAGCTACGACGCTGTGCTGATTGAAGATATGGTGCGAGCTCACTCTATCTCCACCTTCGGCATTCACGGCATTTGCTTCCTCTTTTACCTACTTCCCTGTGGTTACGTTCTTCTTCACTTAGATTACGCAAATCATCTTCTGTATCGAAATTAATACCACACATTGAAAGATAATTTTACAATCTTTACAGCTCAGATGATCAATAAGGACAATCTTCCGGCTGAACAAATTACTTAAACAAGTATAATGATTGACCAAAGTCAATATTGTATTACTTGCTTACGTATCCATCAGAATAGCTTTACATTCTTTTGTTTATTCTTTAGTTTAATGTACAAGCATAATAGGGCTCACCTGGGCCCATCTATCCCAGATCATCAATGAGGAACGTCCGCATTTAAATCATTTTACTACCAACACTGAAAAAAATAATAGGTTATTATCCCAACTCGACAGTCAAGCAATATTTGCCGTAGTCAGTCAAGTAGAGGTAGTCAAGTTGCAGGTACTTGAGAGCCAATTAATATTTGCTTGGGCGCGTCATACTATAAAGCAGAATCTACTTGGAGTCAAGTAGAAACTACCGAACTTTTGAGCAAAAGTAGCTTGGCACCTATAATAGTAGATACTGCTTGGGTTCACAAAGCTGATATTGCTTTTTATTATTTTCAGTGAATGTCTGATTTGCCCGTCGCAGCAACGTAAATTATATTTTTAGTACAAATATTCGTATGAGATTGAATAAACAGTTAACCTAGCCGAATTCAGCTAATTAATAATTACTTGTGGATTTGAAAACTCAATCTGATTGATTATCAGGCGGCTTAAGAAGCTCTCTTTAATAATGCAATTCCTAATTTTGTAATAAAGGAGGTCTCGTGTATCCCCTCGGCACTGCTAATCTCGGTAATTATATCGGTACGTCGATTTTAATGAGTCAGCGGTACTAATAATAATGATAATAATTGCAGCTGGGTAGGTTATCGCGCTATCAGTAATCAGAGCAACCGCGTGCGCGATCATGTAAGGCTGAAGAGCGGGCCTTTTCGCTTTTCGCGCCGTACTTCGTAGAGCCCACGTGCAGTGTTGAGCCGACTTGGCCGCTCGGGATCGGATTACCTGTACTGCAGACGAGAGAAAAGAACGCATTCTCTGTATCGCTCATAAGAAACGGGACTTCTACTCGACTGCTTCTGAATAGTCTGTTAACGCGGGGAGAGATGGGGTAGGAAGGGAGTACTCGAGCCCCAGCAAAAATTAACAAAGCATTCTCTCTCTCTCACCCCCCCCCCCTCTATCTCTCTCTTTCAACTCTCAGATTCTTTCTAATAATTCCTTTACAGCCCTTAACTTTTAATTCGCACGAAGCAGTGTTGCCAGCTCTAAGCTATGCTCGGCAGCCGCAACTTGCTTATGAATAAGGCTAATTCATCCAAATCCGACATTTATTACTCTTTCTTTTTCTTTGGCCGATATGAAAACGCATCTGCGAATCTAAAATTATTGATACTGATTGAATTGAGCTACGTCAGTTTCATGCCACATTATTGTCGCGCAATCCATTGAAAGTTGGCTTTACCTATCATCAATATTTATTTCGTCTGTGCTGGGATTCAAATGATCGTGGCAAAGGAGCGAGCGTCAAACAAAGCTTTGTGCAAAAGGCGATGAAAGAGCGGAGACAAGAAAAGAGTGCAGAGCGGAACGGAAAAAAAGAAAAAAGGAAGATATCGAGGGTAGCAGCTGAAGTGAGGGGCAAAAGAGCTAAGGAAGAGCTGTGCGCAGAGGAGAGAGATGTCGAGGCTTAAGACGTTGTTCCGCCAACAGGTGGCAGCATCCTCTCGCATCTCTCTCTCTCTCTCTCTCTCTCTCTCTCTCTCTCTCTCTCACTCTCTTCCTCCGTCGAATATCACAGCAGCCGCGGCGATAACCCGCGGCGACACCCGATAAAACCGGGTCGTGGATTCGGAGGTTGGGGACCGTCGACGCTTTATTCTCTCTTTCTCTCTCTCTTTCTCTGTTCAACCACGAGGCAAAATAAGTGGGCCGGGCCACTCCAGAGAAGAAAAAGCGGAGGGATTATCGGCTGGAGAAACAAGCCTCGAGCGAAACTACTTGCCTCGGCAGCAACCTCTCAACCGGCGTTCAACATTCGCGTAGACGAATAAACAAGCGCGGCGTGTCTAACAGTTGTTGGAGTAAAGTCCATTGTACAAACAACATTTCTTCAGATTTATCAGTCAGAAGCCAGCTCTGTTTTCAAGTAATTCGTGGACACAGGGCTTGTATTCGTCCGGGATCCACTGCACAAAGAATATCATCGCTTTCTGATTTTGCCAATCAATATCTATCTTGTTTCATTATTATAGATGGTATACGGCACCGAGTATTTTCATAGTTGTAGGAAGGAAGCTTGGAGCTAAAGACGTATAAGGCCGCACGAGCTTGGCTTTGATTAATACATTATCTATTGAAGCGAATCAACATTACGGAATGGAAGGGCTATATTGCGCGCGAGCGCTCAATGGGGTGGGAGAGGCAAAGACAAATAGCCACATAGCCGGGGAGGTCCCATTAATAAGCACAATTAGACGGGAATTGAATGCCGGGAGAAACGCCGCGATTATTACCCGAGGGCCATAGACGAAGCTCTCTGCCGCTGCTGCTGCTGCTGGTATTGGTGGTGCTGCTGCTGCTGCTGGCGTGCACGTGACTGGCGACGTGAACCCTCCTTCTTCCACACTGAACTTCGAGACAATGCTGAATTGGAAATTTTGAGCATGAAAGCAATTTCTGATTCGAAAAGTAAGAGAAGAATCGATTCTGAATAAGAGATCCTAACGTTTTCTTATCACTCATCTGCTTGAATACGTTAGAAATCGAAGAAAATTAATAATAAAATTGAAATATAATAAATATATTAAAGCAAGGAAGTAGATAGCTTTTGAATTAAATATATATTCCGATGCAGGATGCGATCTCAGAACCTGTGGGTTGTCAGATTATTACATTTAGTACTAACTTAATTGATCTCAACGCGTGCATGAAAAAGGCCCTTTTACATGCTTGCAAAGCGAATGGAAAATTGGGCATTCCGAGCATCTTCGCCTGAATGGGAGGTAATGAACATTACCCTCCGCTGCCCCGGTAATGGTCATTATCTCCCTTCCTGAATTTCTTTGGTCTACAGTGGACAACTCGTAATGCCAATTTCCCCATTCCCTTTGCATGCATGAAAAAGGGCCTATTCGGCGTCGTTAGATTCGAATCTCTAAAAATAAAAATAATATGATGTTTAATATGCCGGCATATATAGCATTTATATTACATTATATCGGATTTGTAAACTTCTTAAATGCTAAATAAAAAATGCACTTTTAAACTCAAATTTGAACTTATATTTGCAAGTTTATGAAACGCATCGTAATTCTTTATAAGGTGTATAAAAGTCCCATACAGCTTTAAAAATCTACGGAAAATGTATGAAACACAGTCCGTTAATAAGTACTTAAAATGATTTTCCAATAATAAGCGGCTTGCAGATATATGCGCGGAGTCTCTTTAAAGAGTCGAGAAAAGCAATGTTTTTCATTTGCGTATCAAGAGAGACGGCGAAAGAAATTCGCGCAGCTCTCGGCGACGGCCGCTCGTAAACGTCAATTTCTCAAAAGGTCGTTTTTACAATGCAACTCTAGGAATTTATGTCCTTGTAGCTATTATCTTGGCAGAATTGCCATCATTATTATTATCGAGTGATTGTGCTATTATTTGAGGTATACATCATTGTAATCGTGCATCCACGTAAATATGTAAATATAAGAACGTAGCATAGGACTATTCATTAGGTGAAATTGTCAAAAGTTTGAGATAAGATTGTCGCAAAGGAATGAAGCAAACGAAACGAGCTAATTTATGAGAGAAAGACGAATCTAATGCATCAGCACGTATTGTGTAGAGGTAAAATATATACGGACATAAAAAAGGTATATAGCATTTGCACGCATCGCATCGCATCGCATCGCGAGTGAATGCGGAGCTCGAGCATTCGCCAAAGAAGCACTGGAAATGGAGCTTTTATACGAAAGCACTCCATATCACTTTATTTAAGATTTACCCTCTCGCTCGGCCCTTTCAACCCCCAACAAGACTCGTCCATTTCGCTGCTGCTGCCGCTGCTGCTGCTTCGTGCTTCTCCATCCCCGAGTCGCGTTCTCTCCTCCTCCTCCTCCTCCTCCTCCTCCTCCTTCTTCTCGAGCACTCGAGCCGCTCGCCTATTCTTAAGCTCGATCCTCACTACTTGCGCAAGCCGCCTCCCCCTCTTTTCTCTCTTACTCACTTACTTGTCTCTTTTCTCTCCTCTCTTCCCTTTCCTCTTTCTTGAGCTTCACTTTCGCTTGCCAGCCATTCTCTAGCCGTTTATTTATTTCTCTTATATTCCTACCGTGGGATAGTAGATTCAAAATCGACGCGTTCGCGATGTTTCTGTCGCATGAGCTCTCATCCTATACTTGTACTCGCTGCTAATTCACTACTTTATTCTCGCGGGTGAAAATTCTTTGTTACTCAAAGATGAAAGATGAGAAAATGAATTTTCCCTTGTCGTGAAAAGTTGTTTGCACTTGGCCGTAAGAGGGCTCGTTGAGGCAGAGGCATAATTTCGAGGCTATTAAGTATTCGCACGCAGATGCATTTACGTGGAAGGGCTGCAGCGTGCATTCTCGATCCGTCCTTCGGCCTGCCGGCGAACTGTGCAGTGTGCACGTTCACTCGGCCGAGGATATAGGCAGGCCCTCCCCCTCTCCGCGGAATCGTCCGTCTCCGTCTGGCCGCTGTCCGCTGGCCGCTGTCCGCCGGCCGCTGGCGCAGCCCGCCCGACTGCCTATAGTGTATCGAGAGATCCGCCATGTAAACCGGTCGGTCTGGTCCCTCCTGACCTCCCGCGCGGGACACCTGCTCTCTCTCTCTCCCTCTCTCACACAAGCTACACTCCACTCTTCTTCTACTTCTTCTTCTTCTTCTTCTTCTCCTTCTTCTCCTTCTTCTCCTTCTTCTCCTTCTTCTCCTTCTTATTTCCAACAAGCCTCATGCCAGCCATTAAATTCATACGAATCCCATCGAGTTTATACAGAATTAACGCCTGCGCCCAGCGCTTCTCATCTCGCATTTCCCACTTTCCATTGGAAAATTTCACCGGCTCACTGTTCTTTATTCACAATCAGCGAAGCCTGTCCGATACCGAGGTCATAAAATATTACTCATAAAAGCATTCGGCAGGTTTTTTCTTCCGGCCCGTGGGATGATTGTTTTGGTATTATTTGTTAATAATAATTAATCGCGATGCGAGCACGCGGGGGCGAAATAGGTATGTTGGGAGAGCGAGAGGAGGGAAGAGAAGGGGAGAGAGCGCGCGCTAATTGACATTGATTTATGGCTTTAATTAAACGAGGTGTGCTGCTGCCGTCCCCGGCATAGTGTCTTATGCGCGCGGGAGGGGACTGGGGAGGATTTAACAACACCTTTTAAGTCCTCCCTTTGTGTAACGGTCTTTTGGAAGGCGGCGGCCGGGATGGCGGCGGCGAGACTCTCCCATAAGCAGCACCGCACGCTCGAATAAAACATCGTCTCGCGCGCTCCTCGAGGAATATTTCCCGCGCCAGCTATAGAGAGACAGGAGATTCTCCTCCTCACTGGGCTGATGAAAATATTTGTCGAGCCTGGAGGATAGGTAGACAGTAGGTCGAAGGGCGGTGCGCGCCACGCCAAACGCCTCTTTAAAAGCAAGGATAAATTAAGGTGAAATCGGTACGAGTCCCGGTTAGATTCCTCATCGTTTCGCTGTCTCCTGTCTCGGCAGAGAAAGATTTAACGTTTATTTCCTCTGTCCTTGCGAGCGGTGCAAGCACCCTTTGTTTTGCCCCGTGTATATATACGCGCGCACGCTGCAGAGGGGAATTAAGAGGCTATATCTGCTCGACTCGTAAAGATAACCGGAGCGCGTGTCTTGGCTGCTCCTTCTCCTATCTCGACCCACTGCTCCCCCACTACTCCCCCACTACTCCCCCACTGCTCTCCGCGACTCTCGGACCCCCGAGCTCGCGAGCCTCGCGTGCCTGCGAGCTGAATTCATTAACTCACTGATTTACCGGCTACTTCCGGTCTAAACGAAATTACGACAGACTCTGGCCTAGGCCCCCACCCTCCTGCTTTCCATTCTTCTACACGCCTCCAACGCAACACTCTACTGCACTGTCCTAAGCTTTCCAAAATAATCCTCCGGCATCGATCCGGTTATCCACGTATATTCCTTTTGACCTTCTTTTACATCACTTATGGATATTGTTTATAAATAACGGACAATGTAGTAGAGAGTTAAGAAAATTTACTTGCCTGATAATAGTAGTAATATTGATATTCATGTATTCTAAGCGGCTTTGTTTGCTCGCTCGCTTGATTTCTTTGTGTTGGCATTGCTTTCTTCATTGTATACGGCCGCAGCGAATTTTACCTGTGCATTTAAATACACTTTGTTTTTTTAACTAAAACTTAAAAGAACAGCAAAGCTTCAATTACTCCTGCGCTATTAATCATTTGCAAAAATGGTATAAAAAAGGAGTAAAGAAAAAATGAAGAGAAAAAGGAGGTTCTCGCAGCAAGAAACGGCAAAATTAAAGGCGTATAGTTTAACGCCGTCGTGGTAATTTTCTCTCGCAAGAACGGCGGGTGGGAGAGAGAAGTGCAGCAAGAGAGAAACGAGGATTCTTTGGCTCAACTCAGTTCGTTCGTTCGTTCGTTCGTTCGTTCGTTCGTTCGTTCGTTCGTTCGTTCGTTCGTTCGTTCGTTCGTTCGTTCGTTCATAAGAGGCTAACAATCTCGCCGGCAGGCGATAATTGCGAAGCGAGGCAAATCATCCTGCCAAGAGTTCGAGGGGTCGTGACCGAAATTAACACGCCGCTTCTTTCTCCTCCCCTCCCTGCTTGCCCACTTCCCCACTTGCAGGAGAGAGGAGTCTCAGCAGTTCGTGCTCTGAACCTTTACAGCCTCTCTCTCTCCCTTCTCCGCTTCTATACTTTTTTTTATTCTCGGCCGAAGCAGCGGTAACAGCGTATCTATCTGCTGCTCCTGCTCCTGCTGATGCTGATGGTCATATCCTCCTCGTTTCAATCGGTGAGCTGCCTTTCACCGATTCT
The DNA here is from genome assembly GCA_949152435.1 of Gastracanthus pulcherrimus. Lineage (NCBI taxonomy): Eukaryota > Metazoa > Arthropoda > Insecta > Hymenoptera > Pteromalidae > Gastracanthus > Gastracanthus pulcherrimus. The sequence goes on from OX424576.1 coordinate 657,471, forward strand.
ACCGAGTCTTGTTGCGCGTGGCCCGCGCATTTGAACGTTTTATCGCATATAGTTGACATTTTTCACAAGTGCAGATCTCGGTTGCAAGAAGAAGGGGAACGCTTGCCGAAAGAAAACCAAACTCATTTCCAAGACATTAACCAATTACTTTTTGCAAAAGCCTGTCGGAATAAGCATTTCTCTTTTTCTCGTTTTCTTGTTTTCTCGTTTACTCGTTCTCTCTTCCTTGCACTCGGAGCTTCTATTTGCTTTTATTCATTTTTCCCAGTCGCAGCGGCAGTTCTCTGTTTTTCATGCTGCCCCTGCAGCTTTTCTTTTTTTTTCGCGGTGGCTTTTTCTTTTTAGAACTAACTAACTGCTGGGGAGAGCGCGCATGCATGCTTCTCATAATGAAGAAAAATACAAGCTCTGCGCGCTCTCTCGCGACCAGACCTCGTACATCTTCGTCATACGTCCATTGCATTTCGGGCTATTCAATCTCACGCAGTACGCCCTAAGACCTATGTCGCACAGAACAATATTTTACGAATGAAACTGCGATAAGAACTGCGACGACACGAACAGACTCAATTTTACAAAATCCATTAGTCCAATTACACTCGATCAGACTCCACTGCGCATCTATATAAAATACTGATCAATAGAAGGTTTATTTAACTTTTTTCTCCTATCCATGAAATCCAAACTTGTGTGCTCTTAAATATGTAGAAAAATATAGCTACCGAGTCGATATATATCTATATGAAGACAAGACAAGACTATGCAAGTTACAGGTTCGAATTACCAGGCAATTAATACATCGTGCATTTATACCGATTATACGAGTATGTAAGTATTAATTCAAGTCCTTGCCCTCTTCAGACGATATCAACATATGTAAGGCACAGATGATCCTGGTGAATCCGAATACCTGTAACTTGTGTACTCGTATAACATTTAATAAAAACATGAAACTTATTTGCGCCTCGAATAGAATAGTCCAAGTTCCATCTTCCATTCCCGGAGGAATTAAGCGAGATGAAGAGGGGTGGGGGTACTCGGATATAGGCTGTTGTGAATATTACATTCCCTTACATGTATATTGTATACGTATGTATGTGTAGAGTGCAGATAGTGGTGGAGAAGCAGCGCGCGAGATCCCGGAGCTTGGAGCCCGGAGCCCGGAGCTCGACACAATAAGATGGCCCTTGCAATTAATTCTCCCGGTTTTGCTAATTAAATTTTTGGCCTCCTCCTTCGCCGCGGCTCGTACTTGCTGCACGCCTGCACAGCGCACGACAATGCGGACCAAGAGGACGACGTCGCCTGCTCTTACCTATATATGCAGAAGACGCAAGCTGAGCTTTTGTGCGCGCGTGAGCGCGAGCTAATGCGAAAATTAAAGCTCCGACGGTAATTCCGGACGAACATTACTCAACGATCGGCGCTTTTCAATTTATTACGCCACGCTAATTTTCCTTTTCAACACTCAATACTCCAGCTCAATTTTTTCTTGAGGTGGCCACGTGTGCTTCAGCTGCTGGCGCACTCAAAACACAGGCTTCAAAAGCTGTGTAACGTCTCGATTATGCGTAGCTGTTTTACGTTCGTTAAGATGAATTAATCAGTTCGGTGAGTAAATTGCAGCTTTCCTTGTTGCTTACTACACGAATTCCCTATTATCCGATAGGCGTTGATGTCAATTTGAAAGTGTTTATTACTTCCTCAATTACAATTGGGAGATTGAGTGTTTAGGAAAAAAGTTAGGAGGCAAAGGTAGAGGCCCAGTTCCTTAAGGCCCAGTTCCCAAAAGAGCTGCAGCCAGGTTATTTTAAATTGGCAAGGTTGGGCTTGTGTTTACAGGGCGCTGATAAGATAAAACTTATAGTGCACGTGCGAGAGGAAAGTGTAGAGAGAAAGTCGGACAAATGAGAGGGAGATATAAAGAGAGAAACAATGTGTGGCTTGTCAATTAGTAGAAAGCCGAGGTCGGGTTTTTACGAGAGTAGCGGCTAGCGGCGATGCCGGCGTTTACAGCCAAGAAGAATCGGACCTCGTGGAGACCGAATGACCTCTGGCTCGGAAGGCTATTTTATTTGTTCCTGCGTCTCCTTTTCTCGCGGGCGCGCTCTAATATCAGTGCGCTTAGTTTGTGTAAATAGTTGTGTAGGTGTAGCGGTGTAGCGGTGTAACGCAGTAGAGTCTGTAGGCTGCATGAAAAAGGAGGAAGATGCCGGCTTGGTAGTTAAGTAAGAGTGCGAGAGAGGTAAGGCTGCCTGCCAAGATTTACGGCAATTCGTTTTTTGCTTTCTTAAGTGCTTTCGCATTATCTCACTGCAACTAAATACTCGAGTGCTCGAGAGTCGAGGTTCCGCGCAGGAATACGCGCGTGTAACAAGTATATTTGCCGGCGCGCACTGCGCAGCTATACGTAGACTGCGTCGAGTTGAGCAGGGAGCTGGGAGCTGCGGGAAAAGGAGAGGAGAACTCACTTGCACAAGCCAAGCACGTCATCGCGCATTACACGCGAAGCACCTGATCGTGGCTCTGTAATTATTTTAGGACGGGCCGCGGGCCGCGGGCCGCGAGTTCACTCGCTGACAGAATGAGGGACGTGCGCGAGCGGGGGAGGACGCGGCGCCGACGAGCCGACGCGAGCCGACCTGCCGACGAGCCAACGGAGAAATGAGCTCATGGGGGAGCATTATAATTAATTAAATTGCAATTTCATTAATATCAAAGCTCAGAGGGAGACGGAGCAAGCGTCTCTCCCAGCTGCAAACGACTTGCTCCTCAAAACTCATCGCCAAAATCTATCCATCGACATAGTCGATACCTCTTTCATTTTCATTCCTGCAAAATTCCATCAACCATTTACAAATACTATTTCACTACAAAAGATACAAATATTATATACATGTGTACATAAAGTGCAAAATCTATGCATTCTTTACTTACACATTTCACATACCACGCGATTTTCAGAGCAATCTTTATTCGATTGACTCGAAAACTTCAGAATAACACAGGATATCTTCAAAAGAAAAATACCGCTGCCAATTCATTGGTACTTAGCTTCCTCAAACTTTCAAAAATATTCCAATATGAAATTATTTATTCTATTTAATACTTGGGTGAAAAATAAAAATGACAAATCTATAGCTTTATATATATATATATATATATATATATATATATATATATATATATATATATATATATATATATATATTTATTTGTATTTAGTAATTTAGTAATTTAGTAATTTAAACTTATGCAAAAATATAGCATAAATTATAAAAAAATATTGTTGTTTAAAATATTCTTTAATATATAATACGTACCATTTTCACAAATAAATTTAAGATAAGATTTAATAATATGTAACTAAGAAAATCTTAAAAATATTCATTAAGTGTAATTATTTGAGTTAATTATTCAAAATAGTTTATTCAAACTCATTTTAACTGTGAACCCAAATTTTAATTGTATTAATTTTATTCCTAAAAAATTGTATTGGAACAAAAAATATATTGATTAACTAAAAAATGCTCTACAGTCTTCTTTTATTTTGAAACCATTCAATACAAAATTTATTTTTACAACTTATTGGAGTAAAAAAATATTTTTTTAATTAAAATAACCATTACAACAAAATTTTTTCGCACTCCTATTCGAGAAAATTTATTTTAAAAAACTCAAGAAAATTTTTCAACTATAAATAATCCTATGCCACAGTATAACATTTAAAAAGCAACTTAAAAAGTTTTGCATTTCCAGTTACATTTTTTTCCAATTGACAATAATAAATTTTTCAACACTATAATTAGTTTATGAACACCAAGTTTATTTATTACAAAAATATCATAAAAATGAATACACGGTATAAAACAAAAACAAATCGATCAATCTTCAATTTTTTTCTATTTCTAATCTTCATAAAAAAATAAAAATACAGCTTTAAATGGCCAAAAATTATAAAAGTTATTACAGATTTTTTGAAAAAAATAATGAATATCATAGATACATAATATTTATATAACTTTTATAAAACTTATAAAAGAAAAACGATTCCATAAATCTTAAAATTTTTTCTTGATTTCAAATCTTCATCAAAAAACGTATGAAATGAGTTCTGTTTGGTCAAACATTACTACGTTATTACGTAAATACGCAAGAAATCTACAATCAAAAAATATTTGGAAAAGAAAATATCATAAGAATTGAAAAAACGTTATGAAACAAAAACGATACAATGAATCTTGAAAATTCTTTTTGATTTAAATTCTTGATCAAAAGACGAAAAGAATAAGTGTTCATTGATCCAAAATTACCGTGTAATACCCAAGAAATAAGCAATAAAAAAAAATCTTTTAAAATATATCCTCTAATATCTCGAAAAATAAAAGTTCTCATGATCTGAGCAAAGAACTTAGCCGAGAGATAGTTAAAAGCTACCTGTTTGCAAAATTTGCAGAAGGAATAATGCCATTTTACTCAAGAGATCGTTTGTCATAGAAAATCGATTTTTTTGACAAAATGATTTTTTTCTTAATCACAGAAAAATAAAATGTCTTAAACATTTTACAGAATAATTTTCTCTATGGTCCTAATTACCTCAATTTTTTTCACAAATTTTCCATCATATATTTCAGAGAAATCACCGTTCAAACAAAAAATGACATTTTCGTGTATAACGAAAGAATGGAAAGAGCTTATATGAAATTTCGGGTGGTAAAAGATAGGTAATTTTATGCTCTTTCAAATGCATTTTCACTGGATCGATGATATTATTTCTAACGTACCAAAGAACTCGAAAAACTGAAAGTCAAGATATCGAAAAACCGCTAAAAAATCCGAAAAACTATTAAAATTATTATTGTGCTTCCTTCGTTTAAAAGAAACAATCAAAATGAGCCCTGAAACATTAAATGTTAACGTGAATTATTCGAGATACAGATGCATACAGACATACACACGCACATACACATACACATACACATACACATACTCACTCACACACACGCACACATTCACACACGTACGCACGCACGCAAACACACACACACACACATCCATACGGACATTTTCTAAAAATAGTGTATTTTGATTCCTTCTATCTCAAAACATGTTCCTAACATGTTTTTAACAAAACTCCTTTTTTACTATCACAAAGCTTCCTCTTTGAGGAAGCAAAAGAGTTGAAAGTATCAAATATTTAGAAAGTATATTTGACTAATAAATAATAAACAAAAATAATTTTGTAACGTACAATTATCCCTTAAATATTGAACAAAATTTATGTTCAAATTAATAACTATACTATTATGAAGAACTGCAAAAAAATTGTATACAATCAAAAAAAAACAAGGAAAAAGAGTATAGCAAAAATCACCAAAACGATAAGCAATTAAAGCTGCTAAATTGTCGCAATTAGATCTCTTAATGAATTATCAAATGATCTCAAAATTTTAAGTATTAATAATATTAATTTAAAATACAGACTAAAAAATTGGGTTAGATCAAATATATATTAATAAAATTGTTTAAGAATATATACAATTTATATAATGTTATGAATTGAGACAAAATTGTAATACTTTCGTTTATGTTAAATTTTCCTTTTTTCCTTTCTACTTTAAATTATATTATTAAGTTACATTTCAAGTTATTTTTTGAATTATTTTAAGTGTTTTCCTTTCTTGTAGCCGCACCTACGAACAGGCATTTCTATATACCTTTGTAGGCTTTTACATTGTAATTGTTTCTCATGTAAACTATTATTTATGTAAATGTATTTTGGTTTAAAATAAATAAATATGTACCTTCCTTTTTCATTAACAAAATCTTGATTCAACAAACATAAATTAATATGAACTATTTTTTATGCGTATAATACTGTGTTTTATTACTGTATACTCTCATTGATTATACCAAACTCTTTTCTGCTATAATAAAAAACCGCTGCCAATTCATTGGCATTTAGCTTCCTCAAACTAAATTGACTATTTCAATATGAAATTCTTTGTTCTAATAAACTAATTTCAAATTGCTGAATTCCTAATCATCAAAGATTTGTTGAACTATTTTCCATCATAGATTTCTGAGATATAACCATTTAAACCTAAACATGCTTCTAACTAGTTTTTAGAAAAATTTCTTTCACTATCATATAGCTTCCTCTTTAAGAAAGCAAAAATTTTAATAAGACTTATTTATCGGCTAAAAGATACCGGGAAGAGTATACCGATTGTTGGGAAATTTTTCTTTCATTAATATTTTAAACAGTTCTACATGATGGTAAGTATTTAAAACATGTGTTCTTAGGACTCATTCAAAATCCTAATCACGTCATAGCTTATTTTCAATCGGAACAAAAGACGAAAAGTGATGAGAACTATCCAACCGAAAGGGGACTATGCCTAGGGTGAACATTAATTTTACATTATACGATGCAGGCTCAAAGGGTAATAATTCAAGATACATAATTTTTATATTTTTGAAACCTTCTTAAAACAATTTATTTCAAGAAAAACGTAAATTCTTACATTCGTTATTACTAATTTTTAAAATGCATTTCACTGAAAATTACAAATTTGAAACTTCAAAATAGTTCCGAGGTATTAATTTTGAATGAATCGGTCTAGATTTTGAAAATTTTGTACTACTCTATTTTGACACATTTTGAACAAAACTACAGAGATATATTTCACTAAAACAAATATATAAAGGTTAATTTATGACTTATCTAACTAAAATATGAGCTTATTTATTGCAAAAATTGTTTAATAAATTAAAAAAAAGTTCTCTCTGTACATTTTTCAATGCTGTTATAATATATCACATGCCGTTAGTTTCTTCGCATTTAACAAAAAATTGTTGCGCAGGAAGATTTTATAAAATCCATATTTTATCACTGGTTTAATAGCTGTAAATGATGGTCATGGCAGTTAATTATATTGAGTAGGGCTAAAAGCATCCTTCTTTTATGTATGTAATCATATAATCATAAAAAGAAAAATTTTCTAGATTTAAAAAAATTAGTTTCAAATGTATACTCTTCCCTTAAACGCACTGCGCATGTAATGATGTTAACGTGGAACCGCAGCAACACCACTTCTGGTGCTGGCACGCTATGTCTAAGGAATTGGTACTAGTACACAGCACTAGCAATGGTACTGCTGCGATCCCATTGCCATGCTGCTGCGACCCCACTATCATCCTAAGTTCTTTCCATCTGTCGTGGCCGCGTCAACATCACGCAGTCCATGCTGGTGCAGTACAATATTTCTTTACTTGTATAAGTACAAAAGAGTTACAAGCTTGTATTCATAAACTAAATCATCGATTTCGAAATATCGTAAATAAGAAATTTCCTTATAAATCAAAAACTAATTGATGAATATTTAAAACTTGTTTTTGTAATGCACGATTTTTCGATGGAGAGCGAGAAAGTGGTTCGTGGACGCTAAAAATGTACTTTGGGCCTTCTAAGCATATAGTACCATATCTGTAGATACACATTATACTATTTTAATTTTAAACCTTTGTACAATAATGACCAAGCCTTTCTCGAGATATAAGCAATCAAAACATTTGTAACAAAAATATGTAACCTCAAATATCTTGGGAAATAAAAAATCCCTTGATCTGGACAAAGAACTCAGTCAAGAGATAGTAAACAGCTACATTATTGAAAATTTTCAGACGGATTGATTAGTTACACACGCGTGCATACATACATACACTCGCAAACGCACACGCATAAATGTACACGCATATGCACACGATGGCTAAATGGGCCCTCCGGTAACAGAGGGAATTATAGTAATTATGTGTGTTCATAATTACATTATTTAATTTATTATTTCCTCTATATACCTTTTCTGATAATTCCAAAAGATATTTCAATGTTTTGTGATAGTAAGAAATAGATTACGTTTCTAAAAAATAAAAAAGACCACAGAAATATATAATGTTACTTGAATAACATTATATATTTTTCACCACACTGCGCGTAAAGTGCTGACTGTACGCCCTCTCAGCAGGCCGTACAGTTCCGCATGGACTGCCTAGGGAATAAAGTGACTTGCGCATGCGCGATGCGCCTTTTTCCGCTCTCGACTGCGTCTCGAGCGGTAAAACAGCGCGTCGCGCGTACACAAGTCACTTTACTTCTAGGCAGAGCATGGGGTACTGTACGGCCTGCTGAGATGCGTACAGTCATTTCTTTACGGGGGTGTGGTGAAAAGTAGTATACGCACCTCTGGAGTACAGTAAGCAAGCATGCACTGTGTGAAATGTCGACCTCGCTTCGCTCGGTCGGCAACGTCACACAGTGCGTACATTGCCCACTTTACTCCCTTGATGCATAATGTACTATTAATTCTTCCGCACCCCCTGTCCCTATAAAGACGTAAGGATCCCCATTCACCCACTAAGCATTACATCCTAGTAATCTCGTGCATGTTTATTATGATGTTATTTATTATTTATTTTTATTTATAATTTATTTATTATTATTTATTTATTATTATTTATTATTTATTATTTATTATTTATTATTTATTATTTATTATTTATTTATCACATTTATGCATGACGGTTTTAGTGTGTCTCTCATATTATTCTGTTGTTTTTAGAGAATTTTCTTAAATAAACAATAAAATAAATGTAATATATAATGCCAGACCTTTATTAAATAACAAAGTCTTGCTATAGTCTAGGAATTCCATTCCTACGATACAGATCTTGTTTTAAATACATACACGGCAAAGAACCAAAAACGGTCGGGGTAACTGTGAATAGTGCAAAATGATTAAGTTGTGGATCGGTGTGGGCAGCCAGATGAGTAAGCCTAAGCATAAAACGGACAGTGCGGCATACGAGCTAATGCTAGGTTAAAAAAATTTTCAGTGTTTCTTAACAATGTTAAGAATAAGCTTAGATGCATATATGAATAGCAGCGAGGGTAAGAGACGCTGGCAGAGCTAGAATGGGAATGTGAATGGGAAAGAGGGGATGGAAGGATGGGGATGGGGATGGGGATGGGGATGGGGATGGGGATGGGGATGGGGATAGGGATGGGGATGGGGAAGAAAGCCAGCTAATTAAAACCGCGGATAGTAATTAATTAAGCGAAGTACGTCGGGGCGAGAGCTCGAGGATTGTAGGCAGCCAGGGGTTCTCAAGTCTGAGCTGCTGAGCAGCCGCGCGTCTGTTAGTGCCTCAATGTCATCGTTCGGGGCCACTGCCGGGCGTGCATAAAGCCCGGCCCATTGAGGAAAATCGATGCTCTGGCCGTGCCGCGCGCTTGCCCAGTTTCCTGCCCGTAGCCGCCACGTGCCCCTACGATTATTATATCCCGAGCTGATGCTGCTGCTGCTGCTGCTGCTGCTGCTGCTTCGTGTCATTGCCCGCTACGTTGCAGGCCTTGCAACACCGACCTCTATGTTCTTACGTCATTACGAGGAATTCACTCTGCCTAGTCTTATATATATGCGATAATCCACCTCAAGTCACACATGTTCTGACAGACACAATGAAAGTTATTCTGTCACCAGGCGGCGCTACTGCAACATAGGGGACAAAGCATTGCCAGTATATCTATATGTGTGTATCCGCGCGCATCCTGCAAATATATCTATGGATATAGTGCCAATACTTTTTACCCCTATATTGCACTATAGCTGCCTGGTGACAAAATAATCCTCATCGTTTCATTACTCTAAATCTTGCATGTAATCGTTAGATAGGCTAAAATCAAATAATTCTGACACACACATACGCTCATTCACTCTCACCCCCACACACACACGCACGCACATAGATACTCGGAAACAGAAAGAGAGAAGACAAACAAGAGAAATAAAGTCATTGGGTAACGTGTCACTTGGAAGCTAGACTCATTGTGATTGAGCTTAGAGCAATTAATGTTATTGCTTGGGTGGAACTTGTATACGTACCCCTCTTTCGGCTTTCCCCATCTTACCTTCAACTTATTTTTCACTCCCGCGGTTTTTAAGGCTAGTACCAGAGTTCGAGCTGTCTGTGAGAAATACTTACAACTGAATAAAGAGCTAGTATAGTAACAGTCTGTGCGTTTTTATGTAAGCATGCTGATTATTTTAATTTTATTTACTAATAGATCCCAAGTATTTTCTTTTTATACAAAGTTTCGTGATCGTTTGGACTGTTACAGTCTGTGGTCAGGTTACCAAAATTTTTATAAATTTTCCCAAACGTTTTGTAAAATTTACTGAACGATTCATCTTCGTGTACAGCCCTCGCTTGATACAGTTCCGAGTGCTGAAGCCACCTAAAAATTACTTTTTTCTCCTTTTAGATCAAAACACAAACCTCTAAAGATTTTTACCTCAAATAAGATGTATTTTTTAGAAAAAAATGTAATTAACATTTTTTGTTCTACATTATTTATAGCATAGTTCAGCAAGTATTCTACCATAGAATAATTTCGAATACTTTTATTTTTCTGAAAACATTAAAAAGATAACGAAATATTAATTTTAAACGTTGTGCTCTGCACTAATATAAGTATAAAACCTATATAAGTGATTTAAGGATTAATTATTTGCGTCAAGCAAATAGTGTACTTACATCATTGCATCTTTATGTATTTGCCACAAGTGGCATTCATCAATAGTTATGAATTTTTTACTTATTTGCAAGTAAACAGAGCAGGTGAGTTTTCGCATGAGTAAAAGAAATTGGGATTCATCGCAAAGAAATCCGCCAGACGACAGCAGGTGCCGCGAGCGAAAAGATGGCGTCTACTCACATATACGCGGTGCTATGTGTGTTATCTGTTAGAGTATCTGTGATGTCGTATATGGTCGGTAAGATTGTTTACTGTTTAGTCAGTTCTTACCCAGCCAGAATAACACAAATACAGAGGCACACGGATATGCTCACGTACACTGAAAAAAATAAAAAGCAATGTCAGCTCTGTGAACCCATGCAGTATTTTTTAGATGCCAAGCTACTTTTGCTCAAGAGTTCGGTAGTTTCTATACTTGGCTCCAAGTAGATTCTGATTTCTACGCAAGAACAAGCAGTAATGATTGGACGCGCCTAAGCAGCTGTTGCTTGGCTCGTCAAGTAGCTGCAACTTAAGTACCTCTACTTGACTGACAATGGCAGTTATTGCTTGACTGTCGAATTGATATAGCTTGTTATTTTTTTCAGTCTACAATAAACATAACACCGCACATGTGTGAGTGGACGCCATTTTTTCGCACGCGGCAGCTGCTGCCGCCTAGCGGATGTTTTTGCGACGGATCCTAATAAACAAAGTATAAGTGGTCATTAGGCAATTTTCTGTACTATAAAGTTACTGCTCAAGCAATAAATAAATAGAACGGATACTGCGGAATTGTTAAAAAGCAATAACATATAATTATTTTTACATAAACATCGCAGAAGTATAAAGTTAACATGTAAGTAGCATGCTAACAACGGTGATCGGATGGTTAGGTGGTGAGATGCTTTTCAAGTAACTAGATTTTAACTGTTAAGAAATATTTATTTGTCCGTATTTAAATAGAGTGGAACCACGGACAATGTGACCCCGCACATTGTAAATTCGCGAACACGGCAAATTCTTACTCGACTGCGCATGCGCAAAGAGCACGCGCATGTTATGCACGCATCGGATTGGTCAGAGCGGCAATGCTGTCGTCGAACAGTGTCTGGGGTGCTCGGTCAAAATTTAATTAATAGTTAAGGGGATGCCGGATACCGACATTGCAGTTTTTCATTTTATTCAATGAATAAATGAGATTATCAACTTTCACAATCGTACGCACAATCTATTTATCACTAAGAATGTGCGTACGTTCGTAAGATTTTATTATAGAAAAATTGACGACGAAAAACGAAAAATCGATAATGTCGGTACCTGGGTATAAGGTATAAGACTCCGACCAGTAAGTCTTAAATTATTTATTTTTAATGTAAGATTTAACAAAATAAAATGCATCTTGGTTACGCTATTACTGACACGGCAGCTTTTTCGACGTATTACTCACCACACAATTACTGATACCCAGAGTATTTATGAAGTTTGTGTTGAAAACAAATTATATAATCTAGTATATCATGTTAACGAAATAAATAACTGAAATTAAAGAGCACTTTTATTGCAAAAACGGTAACTTATAACCGTTTACTAATAAAAACAACAGCAGTGGAAAAGTTAGCTTACACTCGCGTTGCAGACAACGCCATTTTTATCGCTTTCACTGCTACCACCGTTTAATAGAAGACTTATTAAAATTATTAGAAGAAATAGTAATGTGTTTACTTAAGAATCTTGCCAATAACAGTTATAATTTTGTGTTAGAATTTTCGTACACATTAATTTGCCAGATCTATTTGTTTTTTAAAGGAAAATAACGTAAGATGTTCGTAATTGCTAGGGGGTCAGTAATTGGGTTGATCACCCTAGGTGGAAGTAAATAGATAGTACAATGATGGGCCATTTAAGGAAAGTCGTCGTACAATTAGTAAAATATTAAAATTATTATAATAAATTGGGAAGATAAAATTAATATAAACTACTTAAGAAAACCGTGTAAATTCAAAAGAAAAATCTTTTATTGAAAAAAAAATGTAAGGATGTATGAAAAATATACTGTTATTACGATTACTGAAATGAAAAAATATATCAATCTTAACCCTAACTTAAAAATGACGAATATTATTGCTTCCTGCTAAAGGAAGCTTTGTAATAATACAAAGCAATTTTCTAAAAAACATGTTAGAAACATGTTTTGGGCCATTTGGAATCAAAATTCACTATTTTTAGAAAATGTCCGTATGGATGTGTATATACGCGTGCGTGCGTGTGTGTGTATGCGTGTATGTACACGTGTGTCTGTGCATGTGAATGTGTGTGTGTATGTGTATGTTTCGATCGCTTTTTCTTTGGTACGAGTATGACTCGGTCTTTTTTGGCCAATCAAAGCTCATTTTTTATTAAGCTTTTAAATAAAAAATAACTTAAAATTTATCGATTAATTTTTGTTTAATAGCGTTTTTTCAGTTACATCATATTTTTGTATTTAGAAAATAAATTTGTTGTTCATAGACTCAAATAAAATTATAAAACTTACAAAAAAATTATTTGTAAAACTGGTATGCATTTTTTATATGCATAAAAATAAATTTAATCAACTATTTTATAGTGTTTCAAAATTTATTGACAAATGTAAAAATAATACTTTATATGCAAAATATTGTTAAACTTTATATAATTTAAATATTTTTCTTAATTAACTATGCTATACTTTCGTCTACGTTTAAAAGAAAATTTTTAAATTTAAATCTACGTATCTTGACATTTTTAAAAAATGGATTTGTCATTTTAATGTGTGCGTGCGTGCGTGCCTGCGTGTGTATGTGTATTGGTGTAAGTGTGTGTGTGTGTGTGTGTGTGTGTGTGAGTGCGTGCGTGCGTGCGTGTGCGCACATGTGTGTGTACATGCGTGCGTGTGCGTGTGTTGTGTTTTTGTGTATGTATATGTGTAACTCACACAGGCTCAAACACCATATAATCTAATCTAACTGTGCGCAAAAACTTAATTTAAACGTAACATACCTATTTAGAATACCTATGAGCTCCTCAAGCAAATTTGCTTTATAGTACATTACGAATTTTGGAAAATCCATAAACAGATATTGACCTATGCATAATAATATAATATACTATATGACATAATTACCGATACCTATTTGGAAAAGCTGAGTGCCAAATCAGTTGACAGCATTTTTTTAGTTATTAGAGCGTTATTTTAGAAGTTGGATCTATTTATAAAAAAACTGGTTATTTATAGCATTTTAGAGCATTTAATTGTGTATGTCCATTTGTAATTAGGAGTAAGCCCGGATTATTTATTCAAAATCTGTACAACACATATTTCAATATTTTTACCAATATAGCTAAGTATTAAATCGAATTTTTTATGCTACTACCAGAGGAGCATATACTAGCAGATAAAATAAATTACCACCAAAATTACTACGTATGTGTTATAAAAGAAAATCAACACAAAACAAAAATGACAAATGATGTTAGAAACATTTATATTTTTCTTATACGTATTATACTAACCTAGTACTGGACAGATTTTGAACGACAGCATTGCGTCACTTGACCGCTAGGTGGCGCTATTTTTGAAAGTAAGACTACATATACTATACCATATGCACTTAGCGAATAGAGGTCATTCACATATTACGCAACGCTAATTTTTCGTATTTTTTCACCTCTCCCCCACTCCCATTTACGTAACGTTTGCTGCGACCTCCTTCCAGCTCCCTCCTCTACCAAATAAGGAAATACATAGGTATAATTTGCTTAGATCCTTATATTCAATAGTACGTTAGATACATTAATAACTTACAATTAGACATAAATTACTGTCAGCAAATTGTAATAAATTGAGTAAGAATAACCAAATTATTTATGAGTGTACTTACAAAATCATACTCATAGAATAACTATCTTTTGTGTATCTACATTGATCACTTAGGCTCATCTTTACACGTGTACATATGTGTATACCTCTTGTAATCCACGGTTAAATTTAATGTTTCGGGTCTTCTTTTTTTTTTTTAAAAGGAAGGTGGAACAAAAAATTTTTTTTTTGTTTTTCGATGTGTTTTTGTTTTTTATCGGTTTTTCGATTTTTTAGTTTCTTTGATCGTGTGATGAACAAAGTTCCTATAATAAATATGGTATTGAAAATAATGATTTATTATGACGTGAAGGATCAAGATTTTGAGGTAATACAACGGTAAAATTGAAGATATTATTGTGTTTAGATAGCATCAAATTTTTCAGAATAATTGTTTTTAAACATAAAAAGTTTTCTAGATTCGTAAAAAAGTCTTTTATTGGGTTTAACCCTGGCCTGTCCTTAAATAAAACGGTTAAGATTGAAATTTTTTTAAGAAAAAATATATTTATTAGTTAATACGTGTTTCAGCTTTGGAATTCTTCTGTGAGCAATACTCACAGAGTATCTGGGATACGGGTTCCGAAATGTTCTGAAACTTTGAGGATCATTCACTGATAGCTAGAAGCGTAGCTCACGTAGTTTTTGTGAATGGGCCATTTTCTTAAGATATCAGATATTCTGTTCCGAATATGCATTATTTCATTATGGTACCTCTATCTTTGATCATAGCTTCGCATGTTTTTACATTAAAGAAATCTACCTGGAAGTACCTAAAAGTATTCAGAGAGAACTTAAATCCGACATCTGGAACGTTAAAAAATATTAATTTGAGCCAAAGTTATTATTAACAATTGAAGATATCAATAAAAATGCATGAGAAGTCGACGGATTTAAAATACTTTAATTTCCTCGAATATTCATGCATTTTTAGTTGATATCTACAATTATTCATAACTTTGGCTAAGATTAATATTTTTTAACGTTCCAGGTCTAAAACTAAAGCTCTTTCTAAATACTTTTAGGTACTTGCAGGCAGTTTCCTTTAATGCAGAAACATGCGGTATTATGCTCACAGTTAGAGGCACAGTTTTTTTTTATGAAATAATTCATATTTGGAGTAAAATAGCTGATATCTTAAAAAGGGGCCCATTCACAATAACTACGGGTGCTATTGTAAATGTTTTCATACTTAATGTTATACCTTCAAAATATGAACGATACAATATGAAGTGCGAAAAAGTCGTTAGTTACATATTAATTTTTATTGAAATAAATCTATTGATTGCTACGAGCCAAATCATCCTCTACTAGACAATTTCTTGAATGATAGAATGATGGAAATCCAATTGAAAAAGTCATAGCTAATATCGTTGTTATTTCGTTATCGAGGGAAACAATTTTTCTTTTAACAGGTTTTATCTTGAAAACTAACCATGGGATTTTCAACCATATTGGTATGCTACTATTGCTTTCTCAAAGATAAAGCTTTGTAACGATGATTTTTTTGAAATCTCAAATTATGATGTATTTCTACGTTTTTGAGGTTGCTGAGAAATATATTGGTTGTAAGAAATGTGTGTCGGTATGTATGTGTGTGTGTGTATGTATGTATGTGGTCAAATTTTGTGGTCACCATAACTGTTGAAGGCCACGGTATTTCGGGCTGAAATTTTACACTTATATCAGATATGATCCAACATAGAACTGATTACACGTTGAAGCCAAATTGTCGAAACTTATTGCTTATTTAAAAAAACTTACAAGTTCAAAAAAAATTTTTTAAATATAATTTTTTTTAAATTTTTTTATGAGCTTGATATGTCAAAATATGTATATATTCGTTAAATATACATAATTTACTTTCGCATGGTGTATCTTAGAAATCCTTTAATTTTTCTCTTTGTTAAAGTAATTCGATTTTGAACTTTTAAAATTTGAAAAATTTGAATATTATTTCTGTCAGTTTACACGCTATATCTGTCAACTTAATGCAAACATTCATAACGATGACTTAATTGTCTTTTAATCGATGTATCTTACATATACTTTAACGTACTTTAATGTAACGAAATGCAATTTCTAAATTTGAGAAGTTGAGAAAATTCTGTTCTCACATTTTACATCGCAAAATATGTCAATATAATGCATACACTCTCAAAAATAACTTAATTTTCTTTCGATTGGTGTATCTTAAATATATTCCAAATTTTTTTTTTGTTAATGAAATGTGATTTTAAATTTTTGAAAATTAATTTTTTTTACTTTAGATACGTTTTATACATATGTTCATATAATGTCCAATTACTCACAAAGAATATGTATGGTGGGCAGTGTCTCATCAATTCAAAATATAGAAATAACGCACCATTTGTATATAAGTTTACAATGTAAAATTGTTGTATATTTATAAAATAACTTTTTCAGAATATATTATTCAATAAATAATTGTGCATAGAATGTCTTTGAGAAAGCATTCTACTAAAGCAGTTCGCAGCCATTTTTTTCTATATAATAATTAGTTTACTATTAGCAATAGTGATTTGCATTAATATATTCGACCAAATAACCGGCACCAATGGTGGGGTCAGTGGTAGCGTGGTGGATCGCTCACGAAAGTTAAGCAGCATTGAGCACCGCCGTACTTGGATGGGTGACCGCTTGCACATCCCAGGGCAGCAACAATGACGTTTCTTCCGGCAGGTGAGGAATGATACTTGACTAGCAAGTTGATTTTCTTACAGCACCGCGCCCTGGCCGAGGTTTTTCCTACGGGTTTCCTGTGTCACAGGATGCCGACATAGGTAGAAACCTGTCATTGTCGGTAACTTGGGCGAATGCGGGAACGGTGCGGGGAATTGGGATGGGCTGGGGTAGGTTCAAATACCTCCACACAAAGGTAGTGGGGGTATGGTGTATAAAGCCGAGAAGGGTGTACCAGTAGGAACAAGGGATACAAAAAAATAAAAAATAAAATTAAAAAGAAATATATTCGACCAAATAATTTCATATTGGGATGATTAAATATGTAAAATCAATTTTTTTAGGTTATTAAAAATGTTGTATGTCCTACTATCGATATCTCAAAAAAGACTATCAAAACGGTAGAAAACTTTTGTTTAGCAAAACTTTTTGCTCTTTATATTTTATATGACTATAGAATGGCATAGGGGAGAGTGGTACACAATGGGTAATTTTAATTAATTCAAACAGAATAATGAAACCAATAAAATTATTTGAAATTAACAACATCTGTGTAAATAACATAAGCCGCAATATTTCTGTCAGATATAAACTTAAGCGATAGGGTAGGAAATAAAAATAAGCTTTTTACATCGTTTAATAAACTTTGTGGTGACTTTCTGGTGAACGCTTTATTGCGATATATTAAAAGAGTAAAAATGTTTTATTAGTTTATGACTGTTTTAATACAGTAGTTACAATTATTTTTATAATCTGCATACAAACATAATTATTGCATCAACATTACTATTAATACGCCATAGACCTACCCATTGTCTACCGCTAGGTACCCATTGTGTACCATCAATTTGGTATTCGTTCCGAGAGTCCACTTGGAGGGGATGAAAGAATCGACCGAAGCGCCCATGGTGGCGAAAAAATCCGTAGCTCATGGAAATTTCGTCCAATAACATGCGAGCTTGGGCATTGAAAGAAGCGATCGAAGCGCCATGGTGGTGAAAAAGATTCATAGCTCATGAAAAATACATAAAATAATTCTAAGAAGTTTATTCAGTTGATATTATACGTGACTTTTACTAACTATATGCTTGCATGTTTACCGAATTTATTTTTGCAAATATCGACTATACTTTAGGTTTTGAAAATATCTTACTCATTGTATACCACTCTTACCTATTTTATATCGAAATAATTACAGAGTTCATGATTTTAAAGGATTGGAACTTCTATTCGATGAAAGTATAGGATTTCTACAAGAAAAAATATGTCCTGCTGCTTGGTTATGCTTCCACGCGTTCAAAGCATGATCAAAATAAAATGAGTGGTATATAATTACGGGATGAGATCAAGATGAACGTGATTCCCTTACTGAGGTAAATAAACATTTTGAAATAGCTTTAAATAGCCATCACTGACTTCTTAAGGTAGAAATTCCTTCGAAATCGGGAAATATCCGGAAAGAATTATGTGTAAAGTAATTATACATCATTGATTAGATAAAACCTTTCTATTTGCGAAAAAAAATTAATAGCCAAAAGATAACAACAAACGTGACTCTACCTAGAGTATGAAAAATTTATTTTCAAATTTAATATTTTTGTTATATGCTTTTTAGAATCTTTAGTCAATTTTTAATCAACACGACACCTGCCGTTTCAATGTTTTAAAAATATTTAATCAGTGAAGAACATGTACAATTGTTTATAAAATGTGACGTACAATAATAAGTAAATGTATATTGTTCTTCCGTGATGAAGTATTTTTGTAAAATTGAAACGGTCGATGTCCGGTAAATTGTTTAAGCATTCTAAAAAGCACTTGAAAAAATCATAAGTTTAAAAATAAAAGTTTGTTGGGTTGCAAAGGCGCGTAAATTTGTTCTTACTCCAGGTAGAAGCGCATTGATGGTAGTTATTTTTTTAAAATGAAATTTGTTGCGTAAATAGAAAGATTTTATCTAATGAATGAAAAGTTAAAGTCAGTCCGATCGAATCAGTCCGTAGAATACGACAGGGATTATATGTACACATTGAGCAGGGGCATGTAGAAAGCGGAATGGGGTAGGTAGGTAGTAGTTGGGTAACGGAATACGGAAAAGCTAAGAGTAAGAGGATCGCTGTCCGAGGAGCCTCGCAAAATCCTCCGTAGGTGAGCGTACGCGTGTGGGTACTAGTGGGTATTAGGTGTATATGGGAAAGGCTCGAGAGCCCGGTGTACTCACGAATACACGCTCATGTACGCAAATGAGCGCGTATAGATGTGAATACGAGAATGGCCAGAGGGCAGCTAGCGTTTATAACATTAACGCTAATGGACTACCTTATACCTTATACACCGGCCCCGTCCTCTTACCAGAGCCCTCTCTCTCTCTCTCACTTGCATGAACAGGGACAGCAGAGGCAGCAGCAGCAGCAGCAGCAGCAGCAGCACACCACCACCACCACCACCAGCACCACCACCAGCACCAGCATCCAGCGCTATCGCCCTTCCTCTCTCGCTCGCTCTTTCGCTTTGCTCTATACCAAAGTACAGTATAATATTCATGAGTGCATGCAAGCTAATGCATCAAGGCGCCCGTCGGAGTAATCGCGGATAGGCGCGCATCGCCCAGCTGAAAGCCAGCCTATCTATAGCGGATCGGCTTCCAGATAGTGCCATAGAAATATGAGCTAAAAGTAAATAAAAAAAAGTCTCCGCTCTCGAGGAGAATGGCCAAAAAATGTGCAAAACAAATGCGAAATGCAGATAAGTACGGCCTGATTTATCATCCTCGGCCGCTAATGAAATTCCTTCCTAACAATACTAAACTAACAAATACATTCTTACAAGCACATTTCAGAAAGAAAAAATGCTAATGTACGATATTGTAATAGAGCGTTTAGTGCTGCATAGCTCTAGCCTCAATGAGAAAAAATGCCGTGTTTCCGTGGAGCGTCGACACTTTGCGTTTAATTAATATTATATAGGTAATTAGGCCGTAGTTGGGTCGACTTGGCCTTTTGTATATTAATTTAATTTTCAATCTCACGGGCTAATTGTCGGTGCAAGGTTAGTTTTAATCAAGCCTCGGTCCCCGTGGCCCAGCGTCCCCGCGCCGACGCGATGTCCGAAGAAGAGAGCGGCGGAAAAAAGAGAAGGAGCAGGCTACGCTACAGCGGATAGCCTACAAGCTTAATAAAAACTGGCAATAAAACCGCCCCTCCGTGCTGCTCCCAGCTCTCTCGTTCCTCTTTTGCTTCGGCTCCTCCTCTCTTTATCGCTTCGTCCACCTGCTCGGGATTAACTTTAATCAAATATTTACATTTTAATTCAACGCCCATACACCTACATGCGCGCTCCTATGCAATTCCTCACTCACTTACTTACTTACTTACTTACTTACTTACTTACTTATACTTACTTATGCGTACTTATTGGGACGGCTGAGTTTTGCTCAGGAGAGCAAAGCTTCGGTGCTTTAATTACTCTTGAGTCACGTCATTTCCGTGCTCGCAACCGGCTAGATTTCATCTAGGAATCAAGCTCGAAGCAGCTGAGACGCGTGCAGCGCGCAGGTATAGATCTGCTTGGCTCGAGCGATAATTCGATCGTGGATCGGGCCCAGGCTCGCGAGCGCGCCGCCTCGCTTGCAACATGCCAGCTCAAGCTGCGCTCGGGGAATCGTGTGCGAGCCCCGATAAGGGCCTAATTATGTACGTGGAAGATGTTATCGCTTTACACTCGGCGCGCGATACCGAGCCTAAGCT
This sequence comes from Gastracanthus pulcherrimus, assembly GCA_949152435.1. Classification (NCBI taxonomy): domain Eukaryota; kingdom Metazoa; phylum Arthropoda; class Insecta; order Hymenoptera; family Pteromalidae; genus Gastracanthus; species Gastracanthus pulcherrimus. Next base: position 678,376 of record OX424576.1, read on the forward strand.
AATTGGACGGGCCAATGGCTGTGAATACGTCGGAGCGCTGTGCACGTATGTAGAAACGAATAGGGGAAAGAGAGAACACGAGCGCTAAGTACAGTATGCATGCGAGCAGCCCACTTTCCTTTCGGTTTCGCTGCTGCTGCTGCCGCTGCTGCTTGGCGCTAATATTTCGAGACGCGGCTGGCCTCCCGCCAGCTCCCCTAGCCTACTTGTTTGCCAGACTCCTATCTCTCTTGCTCGATGTGATTTTCGTAGACAGAGGAAAAGAGTCCGCGGAAGTGGAGTAATATATACGCCGCGGGGATCCGGCGAGCACGTGGCGAGGAAGCGCCTGCGTGCCTCTGCACTAGCTATCCTCCTCGCTCGCTTGCTCCGCCGGCCACCCACTCTCCCTCTCCCTCTCCCTCCCCCCTCCCCTTGCCCCTCCCCTTCCCCTCGCCAGCAAGCTCAAGCTCAAGCTCTTTCTTTCTCTCTATAGCGAGCCTCGTGATGTCAAATCCACCGCGCTCGCGCTCTCAGCTCTACGCTGCAGCCAACATACTTGACTATGCTAAATCGAGTACAAAACTTTATTCGGATCAACTCACCAGAATCCAAGACATGCGTGACTGCCGTTCCAAGCGCCAAAGACGGTCTCTCTGCTCATGCGAACGCTCAACAACATACACTTTCCTCACTGTAATATCTCGATGACACTGGCCTAATCACGAGACTACAAGATTGACTCGACGTGTACAGAGCGCTTATCAATCTCTGTCCCCGCCTGTGATACTAACATGCACTACGTATTATTGATAGAGCGAGCTCCGATTGAGAGTTTCGGGCCTCGGAGGTAGATTGACGTTAATACTGGCTTGACGCAAGGAGAGGAAGAAAAGTCGATATACAAGAGTAGATATTCCGTGTAATTTCTCCTTATCACTGCTCGCTGCTTTCACCGCGGGGGGACGGGAGAGTGGCGAGGAAGTATGGCTGGCTCCTCGTCTAGTCAACTGCTCGATTGCACGATATTTATTTTCCCTTGGCTGTTGCGCAATCGGTGAATAGCGGCGGCGACGGCGGTGGCGGCGACTGCGGCCACTCTACACTCGTTAAATAATCCTCGATCCAGCTGTACTGGAGCCGTTCAGCCTGTTCAGCGCTCAGGAGACGCCGCTAGTGCTGGCTCGAGCCTCGTTCTCCGCATGTTCGATTCTCGCATCTGTCACAGCCACATCGTCGACGACCGCACCAGCACCAGCACCAGCACCAGCACCAGCACCAGCACACAGCGAACGGCAACAGCGATCACGTGGCCCCTCGCGACAGCACGCACACGCACACACACACATACACACACGCAGCTGCTGCCGCTGCTGCGAGCTGCACGCACGAGACTCCGGAGTGACTCACGCAGCCTCGACTCGCTCGAGGAGCTCCATGAAGCGGGACAACGGCGTCGCGCTGACGCGGCACACCTCTCCAGACGACGGCGACGGCGACGGCGACGACGACGACGTCAACGACAACGAAAAGAGACGCGACGGCTGCGGCGGCGGCGGCGGCGGCGGCGGCGGCGGCGGCGGCGGCGGCGGCGGCGGCGGCAACAACGACGAGGAAATCGAGTGTACTCGGGGCATAGACTGTGCGCTCGTTGCGACGGCGGTCGAGCGAGTGTGTTGCTCCGGCAGGCGCATCCCCACCAGAGCGACCGCCGCCTTCGCTGCCGCCGCCGCCGCCGCCGCCGCCGCCGCGCAGCTGAGAGAGCGAGCGAGAGGTCGCGAGTCGGCGCAGTGAGAGCAAGCAGAGCCGCAAGAGGGGAAACGAGCGCGCGCGACTCCCGGCCGAGAGGCGCGAGGGGCGAGGGGTAGGGAGGGACGGGAGGGGCGAGGGCAGGAGGGGAGGGCCACGACGATCGCCCCGTCTCTCTCGCGAGCGCGCGCGGGGATACTGAAACATTTCGCGGGTTTCGCGGCTGGCCCGGGGAGTATAGTCCCTCTCTGTCTCGATCTCGCTCTCGCCGCGGACGGGAACAGCGGGGCCGGCGCGGGAGGGCTCTCAAACGAGGACGGCGATATTCCGTTAATTGAACGATTCGCGCGACTAGTATATGTGTGGCTGTGTACGTGCCTGCGCGCGCGCGCGCGCCCGTGTGTATGTGCCTGAGTGTGTATTATAACGCAAGCGAGTACAGACCAGAAGTGTATGAAAGAGCGGGCAGCGGGACGAAAGGAACTGGCTGACTGGGGGGGCAATCGTGGGATTACTTCAAGTAATTACCTATTTTTATTATGCTCCGCCTGCATGCTCTCTCTCCCCTCCACCCTCTCCTCCCGCACTCCCTTACTCTCTTACTCGTTTACCATTGTCGATCGTCAGATCGCTCTAGCCTTATATTATCGTTCTACTCTTCTTCGTTTATCTCGACGAGGCACTCCATTAGAAACTGTCCATTGATTGCATTGCCACTTGCAAATCGCAGCCTCGTTATACTGACGGAGTCTCTGTCTCGGGTTCCTTCCCCCTATACCACTTGTACCTTCTCTCCCTCTTCCTTTCCCTTTCCCTTTCCCTTTCCCTTTCCCCTTTCCTTTCCCTATCCCTCGCCCTATCCCTCGCCCGCAATGGAGAAATTGATTTACCTGCTTCTTTTATCACTGCTATGATTCATTAAGAATAAAGCTCTCTAATGATGCGTAAGATTTATGTACTTTGTGGAATATCAAGCTTCGGATATTTCCAATTCGATCGCTAAATCAATTGCTCTGCTTTGAACAAACCCAATGTAATAAATCCTGATTAGGAAAACTCGTTCCGGGATGTGCAGTGTATTACGTAATGTTCAAACTGGATTGTCACGTTGCGTAGGAAGCGTGAGGGTTTACTGGCGGTCACCCGTCAGAATATACTAACCCTATCCAGCGCTGCTTAACCTCGCCGACGCCCGAGGTTTGTTTCCGTTACCTCTCCGCGGAAGCGTCGTTCCTTATAGCTAAGTCTTATATTAATTCGTGTAACCGACTGTAAAAGGACAATTTTTATATCATTTAAATTCGTTTACTAAGACTAACGAATCGCGGCGTTCATTGTCTAATGCAGCATGGTGCTTATGCAACATTTCGCTTATTATAATAAATATTTCTCCAAAACTAGATAGACATACTGTAATCAAATTAAGTGAAATTCTTGAAAAAACTAATTAACATCGTAAATGCTTATGAAGTAAATATATATAAGAAGACGAATTATTCAATTATTCTGTAAACCACTGAGATGACTAAAATTTTAGTTTGATCAATATTTTTAAGCTGATCGTTATCAATATTATTTCAACGAATCTATATATTATATAAAATTTATATGTTCAGCTTGACATAAATTAATTAGAAGAACATACCTATAATGCGCTTGGAGCTTGGATTGTTTACATCGCTGTATAATCTACACCATAAGATCTGCACGTGCGCGCACGCACGTTTGCGTACGTGTGTGTATGTGAATTCATGTGGATGAGTATTACTCTGAATATTCACAGTCAAAATTAACGTTTCAGGGTTCATTTTGTTTTTAAGAAAGGAACTCGAAAATAATTTTTCTGTTTTACGATTTTTGAATTTTAGTTTTTCGGGTTTTTGGTATGTTTTAAGTAATATCATCGATTTCGTTTAAATTCATTTGAAAGAACATAAGAATAACTATTTTTTCCGACCCTGAAGTTGATTACCCAGATTATAACAACCTTTATATTCCGAGTTATTTGAGATTATGTTTTTTTTTTCTTTTTTTTATGATCGCTTATATCTGGAGAACGGCCCAGTCATTTTCTACTAACCAGGGCTCATTTCTTTCGTATTTTAATGTAGATTTGGAATTTATTTATTGTATGACATTCTGATATAGATAAGGTAAATTATTTTGGTATTTTAGAAATAATATGATCGCTTTAGTGTAAATGCATTAGAAAGAGTATAAAATTACCTATTTTCTCCGACACGAATTTTTAATAAGCTATCTCCCCTCCTTTGTTATATATACGAAAACGTAAGTTATTGTTTCAGGATATTCTATTGTTATATTTACCTTAAAATAAAAACATTTTTACTACAATTTAATCATTTCTACAATAATGATTTGGAAATCAATATATAATAAAACAAGGTATCCTTGTCTAACTAAAAATTTTTTTTATCAAAATTATTTTATTGCAAAAGTAATTATCGTCAACTAAATAAATATTTTAAAAGTTATTTTCAATGGTAATTACTTACATTAATTACTAAAGTTCAAATACGAAAGTATTTAAAAAGTTTAATTTTTAATACCTTTGTAAGAAATAACTATTTTTATACGAAACAAAGCTAAAATTTAAGTATATTCTGACTACTCTTATTATTTTCTAAATCCATTATAAGCATATAATTAATGTTTGCATAAATTAAAATAATTTTCAGAGTTATGGTCAGAAGTAGAGGTGCCATTTTTCACTAAAATGGTACACATTTGATATAAAACAGCTTATATCTTAATAAACGAAGGCGCATTTATAAAACTACCGTAGCTATGCATCACATTTGGGTGCCAAAATCAACCTTCAAAAACCTAATTTAAATCCATTTCCCCGGAGGGTATTCATTCTTCTTATTAGAGGCCGCAATAGCATTCGAAACTCACCCTTTCTTCCTGCCAGTCGTACACTTGACTGGTCGAGACTAATCGTACTTTCTAAAACTTTCATGTGGATTAGCATCTCGATCCAGGAAAAAGAAGCTGGTGATAAAGTTAGTACATTCTTTTGAATATTCGAACAAAAACAGCGCGGCACCTGGTCAAAGAAAGGAAGAAAGAAAAGAAGAACGAAACCAAAGACAATGTCTTATTGAGTTGATAAGGTATCCAGATAATTACCTAAGATAGTGCTGAAGAAAAAATGCTGATAAACTAATTAAGGCAGCGAAACCTATCACACCATGTTGTCTTACCAATCGATTCTATACCTTTGCGAATAAATCGAAAAGACACTTTTAAAAGTTTGCGTATTTGTCCTATGCGCTGAATAATAACAAAATTTAATTTGAAACTTATTGCATGTTTTAAGTCTTTTTAGTGTTGTTAAAAGCGGGATGAAGCTTTATTGTAATTGTGAATTACTCTGAATTTTTTGGACTCAAATTTGAGTCGCTAGAATCTCCGTTATTTACAAATTTATAAATTATTACAAATGTATTTAAACAAATTAGTATGGCGATTTTGATTTCAAATTCGTAATCAACGCCCCACGGATTTTTTAACCAGTTAACCGTTTCGTTCACGACTTTTCTATTAGCAGAATTACGTAATAATATTTCGGTAAATTGAAAGTACGTGTTTATACTAAAATGTTGGCGTAAGGTTTGGTTCGATAACCCTTATTAGGAGAAAGAGTGGATCAAAACAGTCCTACTAGAAGCCTTTTCATCTTAAAGTTTCCTGAATCGCAGGTGAGGACACAAGATGAGCTAAAAGACGGGTTAATTGATGGACTGGGCAAGGTAATATTCAAAATTGTTAGATGGGCTATATCTAACTGATATAAAGAGGTGATAATTTAGAAGATGAATGAGTCTTAAATGGCTACTCCTATCTTATCTTAACTCAATCCAAATCAACTTACATCATAACCAGAGTGCTTAAATTTTCTTGCAATGAAGTATGGTAGTGTTGCACACAGCCATCGCGCTAATACAAGAACCTTGGATAAGGGAAGGTATTATTGTGAGATTTGGCTGGAGAGCGAATTATGTGTGGTTCTCTGTTACAGAGATCCAAGGTCGACAACTCCAGGGCATGAATTTTTATCAATGGCATGGACACGATACAACTTCTACATATGTGTACAAGAGATATCTTGGCAGCAGTACTAAAAATCCGAGGGGCTTTATTTACTAATTTTATCATGGATAATATGCAGTAGTATACGGTGTTTTAACCAATCATGAATTCTCTATAGATCGATAATGGGACCTAACTACCTTAAAATATAATGTCAATAATGTATGCGAGGCATGATACCCTCCCACGTCTTTCCCAGATTCTTCCAACGTGATTCCAATACTTTTTCAATATTTTAGCCAACATATGGGCAATAACTCTGATAAATGTGGGTACTAGCTTTTCCGATTGGGAAATTTTTTTACAAATCAATATGTATTTAAATATCTTTATCATACTTTTTTTAAACATCATTTAACATTAAACATTTTTCATTAGCTTATACTTTTCTTTATGTCCCTCGTGGTTCTCATTTTTACGCGGGCAGCTTGTTGTAAGACGGGCTGCAGCTCCTCCCCCCTTTTAGGCAATTGAGGAGATAGAGAACTTCCGTCAAACAACTGTGGGACCAATAGGAGCGGGCTCCTACATTTATAATATGTTAAACCTGAAAATAGCTGGTAGTTAATCGTACAGACTGAAAGCGGTGGGTGGAGCAAATTCCTGCTTGTTCTTAGGAGGAGCTTCTACTCCAAGGACTGCTCAATGGTTCAAAGTGGACTCATTCAAAGGAGAGTGCTCATGTCCTCTTATATCTGCAAGCGCGGAATAAAACGTGTCTCTACAATCGCTTTAAGTAGCCTCAGTATCCTTCTAGATAAGAAGTGGTGGAGATCTTCCTCTGATCCGCTCGCCTTGGCGTTTCGACAAAGAGTGAAATAGGAGATGCTCGCGTTTTCCCTTATCTACGCGTGTGGATGTCAGAGAGAACTCGGGTGAGAAAGACTGTAAGTTCGATATGATGCTCCGTGTTCTAGAAGAGCCTCACTGCAGCTGACACAGAAGCAGTGTGCCCTTCTCATAATATCTTTCGAGAGTAATACTCGTCCAGAAGATCCATTCTATTCGACGGCCGACTGTCACGGTGTACAGGCACTGATTCTCTCAGGGGTTGCCCCGACCGGCAGAGTCGATTCCGCAGACTGATTGAGGCCTGTTCACTGTTAAAAATCTCTTTATTGATCATTTTGCGTTAATAAAATTTATTTGTTAGTTACAATCTAGTATTTTCCACATACTACATCTTATCCTTCGCGAATCTAATCAGCAGTTTGTCATTAATATTTTGTGTTCGCAGTGTATACATTACAAAATATTTGATTAATTATTTGTTTAATTTTGCTATTTTATGGAAAATTTAGAAAAATCATTTCTGTCATTTTGAGTTATCTTAGTCTATATCTTAATCTACTTAACTTATCTTTAGTTAGGTTAGAAATGTTCACCTGAAAGCTAGATCCAGATGAAAGTTCCTAATTTACTTACACATTAATGTACCCATTTACAATTTCAAAAAACATTTCTTCAGCACGTGCCTTTTACTCTGATGTTATTTGTCTACTTACCTGATTCTTCTAAATTTACAATTGGTAAAAAATTTCTGCATTATATCGTATAGCATTATATGTTTTATTATAATTTTGTATATTATAACTTTATTTCTCTAGATTAGTGCACTTTTTTGTTCATTAATTTATGTAATAACAAGATGGTTACGTAACATTCTTTGTGTACTTCGCCTGTGTGGCTTGGAAAAAATAATTTACTATCTAGTATTCGCCTTGTTAAGACCACCCATAAGAGCTATTTCTCCCTGGATTGCTGAGTTCCGTTTTTCTCCATCTCATCTATTTTACATGCTTGCCGCCACTGTACTCTTAACGAGGCAAATTACTTCAAGATACTTAGGATTTGCGTTCTATTTCAGTATCGTTCGTGAATAATGGTTTTATAGTTTGTTTTTTTTTCGTATATATGACAAGTACAGTTTTGTTTACGTAGTTTTAATTTTCCATTTATTATAATATTATTCAAGTTCTGTGATGTGGTCCTGATTATATTATTTAATTGCTTTGTTTTTGTTCTAGGATGAAATATATAGCTGCCAGTGGCAAAAGAGCTAGGTTAGTATTTTGATGAGCAAATGATCTCTTTGGGTTACATATGGGTCGACTGTATATTTGTAATACAAAACATTTACACAGTATTTTCATCTATTCTTTTCCCAAATGTTTATTCTTTTCCCTACTTTTTCAATTTTCTTCTCCTTTGCTAGTCCTTTCTCCTAATTGGTTCCACGTGTACCATATCTCTCCAACTATGAACTTCATTATGAACTAAATTCTGACATCTTTTTCTCTTTCTTATTCCCGTTTACCTATTTTTACTATTTCCTAGTGAATATCTCTTTCTTTATGCTTTGTCAAAGAGAAAGCATTGTTTTAAAAAAATAATTATTTGCCATTTTTTAACGTAAATACATAATGTGTGCTTTTTGTTTTCTCAATGAGAAATCTTTATCTTTATGCTTCCGATTTACTGGTGCTTCTGTAATTTCTTTTACCATTGTTACAATTTATAAATAAATTCCATAAGAGTCTAACTTTGGTAAAATAAGCCAATTTCGTTTATTTTTTTCTCGTAACTGAGTTATAGTACCATTCTAAATCTTGTTTTATCTTTTTTTTTTTTTTTTTGTTAACGTCGCCATGTTTATGCTCCCATGTGGTGCTAATCGACGACGGGGGTCTGCGGTGTGTTTGTAAACAAAGAACATGTAATTTTTACAGAGGTGCTTGTATCAATCGGCAGAGACTAGGATTCGAACCCGGGTCACCGGCGTGGGAATCCGACACTCTACCGACTGAGCCGCCGCAGGCCCCTTGTTTTATCTTAAAATATACGTCTAAAACTATCATTGAAATTCTTTTCAACAAAATTGCTTATGGCGCTCAGCTTAAAATTTAATCGGTATCTTGGCAGAAATTTGGACCAATCAAAATCATCAAATTTGGTGATGCAAAAAATACTACGAGGGTAGTTCAATAAGTCTTTAGAATAAAGTATAAAAACAATTTTTTTTGGGTAAATTTTTTTTTATTTTTCAACATAATCTCCTTGGAGCTCTATACACTTGGTCAATCGCTTTTTAAGTTTTTTTTAATCCTTCAAAAAAGTGCGTTTTCGGAAGTTCCTCAAAATAAGCACTTACAGAGGCAATGAAGTCTTCGTTGTCCGTAAATCTCTGTCCACCGAGCCATTTTTTCAAGTTTGGAAATAAGAAAAAGTCACTGGGGGCTAAATCTGGTGAATACGGTGGGTGTTCGACCAATTCGAATTTTAGTTCTTCAATTTTAGCCATTGAAACGAAGCATGTGTGAACTCGGGCGTTGTCGTGATGAAAGAGAATTTTTTTTCTCGCCAAATGTGGTCGTTTTTTTTTAATTTCTTCTTTCAGCTGCTCTAATAATGATGCATAATACTCACCAGTAATTGTTTTACCCTTTTCCAAGTAGTCAATAAGTATAATTCCACGTGCATCCCAAAAAACTGTAGCCATAACCTTACCAGCTGACTTTACGGTCTTTGCCTTCTTTGGAGCTGGTTCGCCTGTGGAAATCCACTGTTTGGATTGTTCCTTTGTCTCAGGAGTGTAGTGGTGTATCCATGTTTCATCCACAGTCACAAATCGACGAAAAAATTCCTCAGGATTCCGACTTATGCGCGCCAAAAGAGCCTCAGAGGCGACCACTCTATTGCGTTTATTCTCAGCTGAGAGCAAACGCGGCACCCATCTTGCCGATAGCTTTTTCATGCCTAATTTTTCATGTAGAATTGAAACAACTGCACCTATAGATATCCTTGTGGCCTCAGCTAACTCACGCACTTTTAATCTTCTATCCTTCAACACCATATCGTGGATTTTATTGATGATTTCGGGAGTAGTTGCTTCTACGGGCCTTCCTGAACGTGGTTCGTCACTTATTGATGTACGACCACGCTTAAATTCATTTACCCAGTTATAAACCGTTGCTAAGGCAGGGGCAGATGTGCCATGAACTGAGTCCAATTCATTTTTTATCTCATATGGAGTTAAACCCTTTAAATGAAAATGTTTAATTACCGCTCTGAACTCGTTTTTTTCCATTTTTCTTAACAAGCAATTTTTTTTTTTTCAATTGGCTATAAAAACACGTAAACTCAGAAGATGTGGACTGTGACTGCACCATATATCTAGTCGGGAGTGGTGCTGACTGAAAACAGATGATTTGGAGCGATTCGCGCGCCATCTGTTGGTCATTCTAAAGACTTATTGAACTACCCTCGTATCATATTCTGTATCAAATTCTCTCTCCAAAACACACGGACTGAAGTAATTTCTATTTTATAGTTATTAAGATAAAAATACATATATTTTAGAAAAATGAAAATAATGCAAATAATCATGTTGTTCAGATTGGCATAAATCTTGAACCAATAGAGGTAGGATTTTGACATTTTCTTTACACATTTTGAGTATAAAATACGTCATTTTCTTAAAATTTCAGAGTATTAAACTTTTTCATTTGCTCACTTGACGTAGAATTATCCATATATATATATATATATATATATATCTAGATGATTCTCTGGAAAATCTAGAAAATAAAAATAAAATTGTGTGTATATATATAAAAAATTTTTTTTGAGATTTCCCAGAAAATCATCTACGTATATATATGGAAATATGGTCACATTTAGTTCCGAACAACTTCAAACTTATGAGCTTAAAATTGCCATATTTTTATATATATACATGGATAATTCTCTGGAAAATCTAGAAAAATATAAATAAAATTTTTTTTCGGAAAAAATGTTCTTTTTGGCATGTAAAATAGACGTGAATTTTTTTAGTTTTTTTAAGCTCTTATCTGTAAAGTTGTTTGAAGCTAAATATGACTTTATTGGTAAAATGGGCATTTTAATAATTTTTTTTCTACCATTTTGCGACTGTGAGTCACTTTTGTATTGAAAAAAGCTATCTTCATAATTTTTGGTGTAATGGTTCGAGTGATCAAACCCACTTTCTTCAGGATTGTTAGTTTTAAAATGAGTTTAATTAATCAAAAGGGGCATTAAAAGGTATTGGAACCACTTTTTATAATAAATTCAGAAGTTTGCTAAATTAGCCTATTATTAGTCTTTAAGCAAAAGATTATTAGGTTTTGAGTAAAAAATTATAGCAGCTCATCGTTTGCATATTTTTTCAAAATAATAATTTAATAATAAACGTGATACTATTAAATCAATATATAAATAATCTATATATCTTTCTATTTATTAAAATTATTATGAAACTAAAATATACAACAGGGAACCATTACTACAGGGAATATCTGAATTTTAAAATTGAATCCTTAAATAGGGGTTGGCGAGCGGAGCGTGCAAGTGGACCCGCCCCCTAGTATATATATATATATATATATATATATATATATATATATATATATATATATATATATATATATATATATATATATATATATATATATATATATATATATATATAACCTCGGGAAGATCAACAAAATCGACCTTATAATCGTTAAAAAATACTCCGAGGAATAACGTCATATTAGAGCTTCGTCTCTAATTACATATATATAGAACATAATTTGGGACGAAAGGGATAAATAAAAATATTCAGTTATTATGTTTTTACATCGAAAACATATAAGGGGTCAATACCTTTCCATAAAACTGTTTATAGTTCCGGGAATGGTCAACGAATGGTCAAAAGGTTTTCAATTTTTTTATTGAATAATGGAAAGGTTGATTAAAATAAGCATCAATTTTTCAATTACAGAAATGTTTCATTACATTTTTAAATAACTTTTTGTGACTTCAAATGTTATTTGATCACTGGAATAAGAAAAAATAAGGAGGAATAAGAATATTATTTCCTTTTATCTCTTATTTCCCTCTCATATATTTTTAACATGCAAGATTTCCGTACTGCCGTACTATTGTTGGTTGCAAGCGTTGTAGCGTTCTCCAGGTTTGCCAACCACTTTGACCATGGATTCTTGCTTCGATTCTTAGACAAAAGAGAATCGAATACTTTTGAAAGAATCGAGTAGAATCGCCCTTCCTTAATAAGAAATATGTCAGATTTCATTGTAACAAAATTTCATTATTAAGAAATTTGATTTATTGTTTATTTCAAAAAGTTATTGCAAAATTAAAAAATAATGACTTAGTAATAATATTTTATTTAAATGAAATCCGGCTTATATTTTTTATGCTAAAATAAGTCTTTTAAACCCAGTTTCAATAAGATTCATAATTGTGTTATGCGTGTACCTCCATTTTAAGCAAAAATGAGGTTTTCGAAAAAATTATCCATCGAAGAGCAGTTTAGGTATTTTTAGCATCAAATAGCGCGCCAGCGCCATGCAGAAAGTATGTGTGGTGAGGCGGGGCATATATACGACGATATTGAGTGTCTTTCGTCTGCTAGAGCTCTCGCGGAAGTAACCGCTGTCACTTCCGGTGTTTCTTGGATCCAGCCGGCAACAGTGCGCTATAGTAAAGCGCCGCACGCGTTCAGTACATGTTGTCGCTGTTTCATCGTAGATTACACACATGGTAAAACAGACTCAAGCAGAAGTACAGTAAATAATGTAACCAACATTTACAATATAATTGACGAGATTGACGTGATAATATGACAAACTGTGGACATTATGATAAGTTATGATTATTATTAACAAATTTGAAGGTATATTTTGTATCTAATATATTTTGTTAATATTTTTATCGTACGTACTACGAAAATACGTTCATAAATTTCAAGCATTTCGGGTAATGGCCATTACTTATTTACATAAGGTTCAATAGTACAAAATAAATGCATAATTGAATTAAACAATTTAAGATAAAGATAAATTTAAAAAAATATAACATCATAAATTTAGTTGAAGGTTAGAATTTTATGACGAAATATTATTTTGTTATTCTATAAATTTAAAAAGTATACAGTGAATTGTAAAAATAAAATTTGATCATTGCAAATATTTTATTTTTACTAATTATATTTTTTGCAAACACTGATTATGACAATTAAAAATTCGAAATTTCAACAATTTTTCGATCTCTTCAGTGCTTTCACTTTCACAATCTTAAGTGCCATTTATTCCAAATGATTCAATGACATATAAGTGATATATTTCCTTTAAACCAATAAGGAAGAAGCAGAGCGGTGTAATTATAGCAGTCAGTTTTGTCGCCTATTCTAAAGATTATGCTTATTATGGATTCCTCTCATTCCTTCGGCATCTCGTCTATTTCCCAGATCGCGCATATAAGTTCGTGAATTTCATTATTTAAGGTATCACCCCTGTATTTAATTATTTAGCTGATATTTAGTCAATCCCGGAGGCTTTGTTATTTTTCAGTTTACCGATTGCTTCGCTTACTTCTATTAGGCTAGGGTTTTTTACCAGGCGATCAGCAGAGTGGATTTCGATGTGTTGCATAACAGTCTCACGGTCGTTAATGTTTAAGAGTCTGTCAATAGTGTCAAAGTAGTTTCGTTGGAGTAGTCCGACTGGAGCTGCAACTAAATTTCCCTGTTCATCCCTTATAAACTTGAAGCCCGTCTGGGGCCCCTTCCTAACTGCGTTGATTCATCATCGAACCACGGTTTGTTACTGTTGTTTTCCCGGTATCCTATTGTTACTTTTGCTAAGTCCGTTACTACGTTTTTGATATTTTTCCATACTATCTCGGAGGATAAATAAAAGTTTTTATTAAGATCAGATTATTAAATTATACATTATAAATTAAAGAGATTTATAATTTATAAACGAGAGACAAAAGCGTGTATAATAAATAAATGGGTAAAATATGTGCATTTGAAGCATGTTGAAAATTGTAAAAAAATTGTTTGGAATAAATGTTAAATTTGAGTATTCACGGTTTGATTGAGGGAGCACAGCTTTTTCGATTTCTAATTTCCGGAGATATCGAATAGCCGAATGTATGTGTGTGCTGAATTCCGCTCGAATGCAAGCTGGCAGAGCAGCTCGGGACTAGAGCGAGTTACGGACTCACTTGCTCGCTCGCGGCTACTTTGTACAGGAGCTCACCGAGGGCGGGGCAGATGTCGGCCAAATGAAAAGCATCCCTAATTTGAAACTGAGAGGTGAAAAGCAAACAAGTGGCCGGCGAAACCGAGACGTTATTCGGGTTTGATTCTCGGGACGCGCGTTCGTCTCTCCTTCTAACTTTCTGTCGGCTGCACCTTCTTAACGCATGCACTCCCTCCAATTACGGCTCATTTACCAGAGACACAACGGCCATCCGGCCGAAGCTACTACCTATGGCTGCTTCACCGGCATGACCCGCTCCTCTTGCACTTTCGCTATCTTCCTATTCTTTTTCTCTTCTTTTAACAACTCACGTCATTACGAAGGCTAATTTATGGGGCTATACAATTTTCTAATATACAATTAGGAAATTTAAAATATATATGAGATCACATTAAGCAGCTATTCTAGCTCTAACTTAATCTGATAAGCGAAGCAAATGCTGATTAATGCTCAAGACCATACATTTTAATTTGACTTATATTATACGTTTAACTCTTTTCTTCGCATGAAGTTTCAAAAATCTGCGTGTCAGGTCGGTCAGAAGATTATCGATATGTACATAGCATTTAACTGTCTATGATGCACGTGTGTATCGCGCTGAGCGCTGATTGACTGTGCGGCTGGCGTAATTATATTGCTGTTACAGCTAGGTATCTTGCTGGGGCAATTCTATACGAACATAGGAGTTAATGATACATCTTACTATAGTTTTCTAAAACTTCAACATTTTTCACTTAAGGACTCTATTATTGGTTATGAAAATTATATTAATTAAGGATTGAATTTATTGGTCTTTACGAACAACTAACTATTAAACTATTTAACTTTCACTGCAAATATTGCGCTGACTTATGACTGCAATTTTCAAACTTGTAGTTTTTATATATTTTGTTTTGCACCTGGTTAATGGCTATTCGCTTCCACTACGGATGCCAACGGATAGCTCAGGTCGAAAGGTGTTTTACATTACTTTTTAATAGATTCAAATGAATAGTAATTTTTTTTATTTATCTATTTTAAACAATTTCTCTCCCGGGTTTCGGGTACACTGTTAAAAATAATATGTATATTTTACACAAAATGTGTGTAAATCTCAAAATTTTCTTTTTTTATGATTATTAACTTACTTTAAATTTTGTAAAGCTTTGTTTATGGAAACAATGTATTATTGAGTTCTTTGACCCCCTATTGAGTTATAGCAATACGAGTATTTATTGCATAGATCCCTATTATATTATTCTCATTCTTCTCAAAACGGTATTTTTTTAATTGTACTTGTTTACCGGGATCGTACTATTCGCGGAGCATTCCTAGATTCAGTTTTTTTTAATTGAACTTAACTGATTATTCAAGAAAGCTTTTTAGTGAACGTAATTTTTTGTGGATATATGTTATCCACGAATACTATTTCTGAACTTAACCGTTTCATCAAGAGATCTTTGAATGAACGTAATTATTATCCGTAAACATAATTTTTATTCGTTAACGTGAACGAAAAACTCAAAACACAGCTTTTCGTGAACATAACCAAACCCAACCCTCCTAGAAAAATAATTTTCGTGAACGTAAGTTTGTTTCTGCACTCCGCTAATAACATTTTTGTTCACATATATACACATTTACCTCGTAAACTTAAAGTAATTATTATTCGTTAACATTATTCGTTATTATTATTTGTTAATAAAAGGTTAAACAAAGATCTAGAATTGGATGTGGTCTATTGATGGTTAATGCACTGGAAAGACACTTGATTTATCTGCCAACCGTCATAAGTAGAGCAGTTAATTTATAATATTATGAAAGATCATGAAAGTAAAATGGGTTTTTAACAAAATATTTATTTATTATATATTTATGTCATTGTATATTTAAATACATTCAAATAAACGAATGGTCATATCCTTTTAATGATGCTTACCACCAATAGACTACTACCAATTCTGGCGGCTTCATTTATTTTTACATGGGCCTTTTAGCGTTGGAGAGCCCGTGCAGTTTCGTATACTACACTTAACAGATTGAACGCGGCTAATGTATAAGCCAATTTTTTCAATTTTTTGAGAATTAAATTGAAATTTCAAACATTTAATACAATCTCGGCATTTCTACATCTTTGTGAGATTATAAAGAATACAAATATCGTTTGATAAATAGTTCTATTAATTCTTGCTTTTATAGTGAAACTCAATGCAAGACGAGATGCGACAATTTATGAACCATATATGGTACACGTAGAACTCTACCTGTTAATTACTTTACGTAATTGAATACATTAAAGTAATTTATTCGTTAACGTAAACGTTTACTAAAGTGATAAAAGTGAGCGTAACCCTTTTACATCCACCCGCACACATCCATTCATTCGCATACTTATCCATCCTCCCACATACACCACTAATCCACACCTACACATATACCAATCCATCCAACCACACACAAAACCATCTACCAACGCGCACAAGAATCCACCTATAAAGTCACTTATTTATTTAATACATATTAGCCTCCTTCTGCAAAGCGCTTTATAACTACCGATGTATATATACAAAGGCCAAGGTGCATCTAATTAAAACCTACTACTGCTCACGCAGTCGAAAGTTGCTGCCACAAGACGTTGCCGCCAACGGTCGAAAACGCACAGAAAGTCTTGAGAGCGTGTTTGTGTTCGAATAATAAAGAACCTTCTGTAAGTCGGTGGCCGAAAAATTTATCATACAGCTACATTTACGAATTTTAAATTGTTACACTATTTCACTCTCATATACACTCATCCACCTTCACATACACTCATTCACAACCACATACAAGCATCCACTCACACAATACCAATCCACCTACATACTAAACCATCCACTTTCTGATCAACCTACTCACATACACCAACCCACCTACATCCACCCATACACACACTCATCCACTAACAAACACACTATCTACCCATGCACACTAATCTACACGCACACACTAATTCACCGACATACATACTGATCCACCTACACATAGAAACAACAATCTACCCACACATATCCACTCATCTACCCCAACCTCCCACATGCACAAACACCGCAATCCACCCACACACAATCATCCACCCATACGCACTCATCCACTCATATACACAATTATTCACTCACACATACCAATCCACCCGACCCTATACGTCTACAAAGTACAAATACTGTATTGCGTTCACAAGAATTACTTTACGTACACGAAAGTTGCCTTTCGTCCACGAAAATTGCCTTCTCGTGTAAAAAAACTAGTCTGCTACTAGTCTTGCATTAATCTGGCTTAATAAAGTCTGGCTTAGGACATTATGCCAGACATTTGTTGGGATTATGTCAAAACAAGTCAAGAAAACTCATTTTTAACAAATACATCATTAGAATAGTACACTCATTGTTACTATCGGTTGGAATAGTGAAAATACATACTTTCAGACGAAATAGGAGAAAAGTTTCTTTAAATATTGCAATCTTGTTTAAAATATAAATATTTGTAAAAAAAGAGACCAAAATTTAGGTTACTGACAATTTGCCAAGATGTGATGCTTTTGTTTTGCAAATTTGACCGAAAGTCTGACTTTGGCCACTAGTCCAAACTTTTGCCAGACTTTCGCCAGACCTATTGAGCCAAACTATTCCCAGACTAATTTTTTTACACGAGTTATGTTGACGTATATTGTTTTTGTCATTAAATTTTAATTACTTACGTGTACGATTACTGTCTTACGTTGACGAATATTGTCTTACTTTAACAAATATTGCCTTACGTTGACGAATATGATTTTACACCAATATTTCCTTATGTTATGAATATTGTCTTATGTTCAGGGGTTCGGAGCGCACCAAAAAGAATCGCTTCTTACGGCTTCGCTATGGAGTTTTTAAGAATTACTCCGAGAAGAAACACTCCGCCCTCGAGATTTTGACAATAACTCCTAGAAGGATAGAGTACTTTTCAAAGAGTGATTTTGATTGACGCATGAAAACATTTATTTTTTCAAGCAATTGAATGAACCGTTCTGAAAAAGAGCACTTTCCGAGTCATTCTGTAAAAGAGTGATCAAGTAATTACGCGATAGTGAGATTAACACAATTATATTAAATATACATAAAATCGAGTAAACACTAGAGTTACTGGCTCCATTATTTTTTTTTGTTGAAATACTGACTTTTAATTCGTAATCAGCGAACCCGAAAACCCCTACATACCAAATTTTACCAAATTTAATCAAAAGATTCTTAAAGTTGAGTAAATATTATAGTTACTGGCTCCGCTATTTTGTTTTTTTGAAATTATTACTATAACATTTGGAATTATTTTTAATAAATAACTTGGACACCGAGCAAGAGCTATTCTCTTTGCTGGAGAAAACTCTGACTCCGAGCGGAGCTATTCCTTTCCCGGAGAACTCCGTCTCTGAGCAGGAGCTATTTTTATCCCGGAAAAAAGCTCCGACTCTGAACAAGAGCTATTCTCGGCTGACACAAAAGACTCCCTCTCGGAGTTACTCTTTGTTTTAAAGAATTACTCCCTCCCGGAGCGAAGTTATTCTCGGAGTTCAAGAATCACTCCCTCTCGGAGCGGAGTTATTTTCGGAGTTCAAGAATCACTTCCTCCCGGAGCAGAGTTATTCTCAGAGTTCAAGAATGACTCTTTCCCGGAGCGGAGTTATTCTTGGAGTTCAAGAATCGCTCCTTCCCGGAGCGGAGTTATTCTTGGAGTTCAAGAATCGCTCCCTCCCGAGCGGAGTTATTCTCGGAGTTCAAGAACTACTTCCTCCCGGAGCGAAGTTATTCTCGGAGTTCAAGAATCACTCCCTCCAAGAGCGGAGTTATTCTCGAAGTTCAAGAATCACTCCCTCTCGAAGCGAAGTTATTCTCAGAGTTCAAGAATAACTCCCTCCAGGAGCAGAGTTTTTCTCAAAATTTCAAGAATAATTCCCTCGGAGGGATTCTTTAAAGCCGTCTTATGTTGACGAATATTCCCATACGTTAACGAATATTGCTTTACGCTGACGAATATTGCCTTATGTTGACGATTATTGCCTTGCGTTGACGAATATTGCCTTACGTTGACCAATAATGTCTTACGTTGACGAATATTGCCTTACGTTGACGAATGTTGTCTTACATTTCTGAATATTGTCTTAGGCCTCATTCTCAGTGGGGAGCAGAGTTGACTGTCAAAAATATATGTAGATATACTTTTACACAGCAAAAGACGCGACTAGACGCGTGTAGATGCCCACCCCCACACCCCCCACTTATGATGAGCCCTTACGTTGACGAATATTGCCTTACGTTGTAACACGTCTATATACTACCTTACGTACACGATATGTACACGATATAGGTCTTACATCCACGAAAAAAAAACTCGCGGAAACTTTTTCGAGATGAGCTTTTAAATAAACGAAATATGTAAGTTGACGTATAAAATTTTGTGGACATACATATCCACAATGCTCCGCTTTAATAAATAATTTAAAAATGCTATATTATACTCTTTCTTTCTAATAGCTTTAAAAAAATGTTTTATTAACGCTTTTTTAGTAAAGTACTTTTCTTTCTTATTAATATATGTTTAATGCTACTATTTTCACTAATTAGCTCAATTTATTTAAAAGATTATCCATAATATGTTTTCGAGATATCATCGTTTAAACCAAAAATAACGATTTGGTGTCTAACAAAAGAAGGGAGATAGCTTATCAAAAATTTCGGATCAAAGAAAATTGTTTTTTTATGCTCTTTCAAATGCATTTTCACTGAATCTATGATGATATTCCTAGCGTATCAAAAACTCGATAAACTAAAAGTAAAACAGTTAAAAAGACGCACCGGAAAATAAATTTTCGTTTGAACTACTTCCTTTTAAAGAAAACAAAGCAATTGAGATTTGAATCATTTTTTTTCCATACACACACGCACACACACGCACACACGCACACACGCACGCAGGTACGCACGTACGCATGCATACACACACGCACATCCGTACGGATATATTAAAAAATAGTGTATTTTGATTACTTCTGTCTCAAAACATGTTTTTATAACACGATTTATTGAAAAATGTTCTTTTCAGTATCACAAAGTTTCGTCTTTGAGGAAGCAAAATGCAATTTTAATTTCATTTCGTATAATTAAATTCTTACAGTTTAAAAAATGTATGCGTCAAAGACTGTAGATGAGCTATAGATAATAAACAACAAAGAAAATGAATGTTTCTGTGAGATCTTAGATTCTTTTAAATGGGATTTTAAAATGAAAACATTGTAGTGAAGAATTTGATTTTCTAAGTGAATTGTTCATATTTTGCAAAAGTCAAGGACTCGACAGCATTATCAAAATAAAACCATATACTTTGTTCGAAATATACAGAAAGCATCGTCGATGCTATAATTCTGAAATTTTTAGCGTATTACTTCGAGGTAGTGAATAATTGTAAATATTATAATTTGGAAAGATAGAAGTGGCGTTGAATTAAATCGGTAGGTATGTGATTGAATAGCAGCTACAAAGCAGAGGTACAAAAAGGAGCTGTGGAGAAGGTTGGAGAGAGTAAGTTTGGGGTTTGAAGAGGGCCAATGATGCGATGAAAATATTGAAAAGCGGCACTGGTCCTCCTTACGAGTCGACAGCCGTGCATGCACAAGCGAGTATATATACTGCGCTGCGTGCACGTACGAATAACCAGGGCGATCAAGAGGGCCAATTACCGACGGCCCCATAGCTCCGCATGCGCTAGTATCGTGTACACACGTGTATGCCTCTACGTTTTTCCCATATGCGAATGCTCAACTGGATCCACTCAAGAGAGAAAGAGAGAGCGAGAGAGAGAGAGAGAGGGGGAATACGGATTATGTGCGCATAACGAAATATTGGAACGCGCGCATGCATGCATATGTAGACGTTCGTTAGGGCCAAAGTTGAGAGGAATATATTATTATTTTTCGAAGAAGAAAATGCGCGTTTGTGGTGTGCCCGAGGCAGAGAACCGCAGCAGAGAACCGCAGCAGAGGATGCCGCGAAGGGAATGTAGGCAAAATTTCAAGAAAGCGAAATATGCGCGCATTCATAATGCCGAAGCCCGAACAGAATTTTTATTTTAATTCCTATCAGATGTTCTCTCCTCTCGTATTTATGAAATCTCGGAGGCTGCCGAAGCTAGCAACGCGTAGGTTTATATTTTATTTTCTATAAAGTCGAGATTGGAGCGATGGTAAGCATTGAGCGCTTTAATTCGCGAGGCGCAGAATTTAGTTGAAAGCTCCGGATAAAGATTCGCGCTCGCACGCGTTTATACTTGAACTTTTCGTGCAGCGGATGAAATTGGCTAGCAATCTTAGCGGAAGAGGCCGCTGAAATATTAAGCGAAAGCGTTGTGTGGGGATAAGAGAGCGTGGAACGTACGGGGAGCTCGGCTCTGGATGGAGGCTTTTTCAAAGCCGCGCCGCTACGTTTTCAGCTGCGCGATTGTTGTTTCGCGCTGCTAACGCCACTGGCTCTGCTTGCAAACATATGTTACCGGACGGTAATTATATTTACCTTTGCACTTTTATTATTTATGAAGATATGAAGGAAAGAGAGGGGGAGGACGAAATTTCTCGCTCACTTATACAACTACCAGCTACTGCTATACTCTTTTTGCGGCTACATGAATAGCCTGTGCTGTGTTCTTTAATTTTCCTGCGCTAATGAAATGCTCACCGACTGCTATGTGTGCTCAATATGTAGTTTGTAAATTTCCTACCACTCCACTGCTGCTATCATAATTTCGTTATTCGATTAATTTTCATTCTTGAATTTGGACAAAAGCACTTCCCCTTATGTTTTTATAATGTAAAGCGTCTCGTACCTATATATACCTATTCCATAAAAGAGAACGCTGCTGTCGATTTGTTCATGATGCGACTAATTCAACTCGTAACGATTGTTGTCAAATTCGTGAAAATCAATGAGCGATTCTAGTAATTGAATAAAATTGTAGGAAAGCTATCGATACATGCAAATTTCTCTTTCATATTACAAAAACCGTTGCAAACGTTGAAAAAATCGTTCTTGTGTCTGCAGATAGTAGGAGAAAAGATTAATTTGATTTTTTCCAACTGGAAATGACGAGTGCAACTGTACCCAGCCGTAAACCCATGTACCTATAATGCAGTTGCATCGTTATTGACTGATCACTATAAGACTCTGGACAAGCAAGTACGAGCGATCAGGAGTAAGTTGCGCAAAACGCGGCTTAGCAGTTCTGGGCTTGTCTCTGCAACGGAAGTGACGTAGCAGCAGCAGCAGCAGCAGCAGCAGCGGGTACCTGTGGCAATTCGTCCTGGAAATGCCGATGGATTCGAGAGAGAGAGAGAGAGAGAGAGAGAGAGAGAGAGAGAGAGAGAGAGAGAGAGAGAGAGAGAGAGAGAGAGAGAGCTCGGGGGTTGGCAACAATCAAGGTAGACCCTGCATTACACTCCATTCATGCCCCCGCCGCCGTCCGCGCCGCTCGCTCCCCTCGGATCACGCACTCGGATCCTCCGCTCCCCTTGCCTCTCCGCAGCTCTTTTCCCCTTCGCCGTATTCGGCGGACAATTCTTCATTTGCGTTCAGCAAACTCCCGATCCGTGCCGTCGGCCTCGGCTCTGCTCTACATGTATATACACTCTTCGCTCGAAAATTATTCTCGCTTTCATTGCTTGTTTTTTGCTTTTTTCCAAATGCTATTTTCATGCAATCCTGGCTTCTTCATTATACATTTGACAATTTCATTTAGTACTTCAATATTTAACACTTGCCAGTAATTACCGCAAGTCTTCCCTGAACGGACTTTTAGTAACAATTATGTTTTTCTTGAGTCTTTTTAATTTGGAACGGATTTAAAGCGAGCAAACAATTTGCAGCTCATACATGCCGCTAGGCTAGAGTAGTCGACAAGCATGATTTGGTACACGCACCGTACAGTCGCGCGTACGTAGAGGTCGTCGTCATTTAGGCAGTATTGTCAGAGGTCGGCTACCCACGCGCTCAGGAATACGGAATTCCGAACGTTTAACGATGCCTCGCTAAATGTATCTTGTTTTTTCTTTCGAGTACCCATCACGCAACCGAAAATTTCCTTATAAAATTATACTAATAAAATTGCGAATATAAAATGCTACTTTATAACTGAGACTAGACAGATTTACTCACCTTATACGCTGCTCTTTACGTCAGTCGCCAATGAATCTGCCGGTCGAGACATTTTCTGCAAGAAAGACATTTTATGTTAAAACAGTGTTTATTTGTAGTCGTGTAGTTTCCATTAGTGTGCTATAATATAAAATAAAGTAAATTAAAATGAGATAATTGATGAGAAAAGGTTAAGACAATTCGTAAACGCAATTAGGTATGCGTGGAATGTCAAGATTGAGAGATGGACACTGAAGACGGAGCTCGAAGCAATCCCGCGGCTCAACGCTATTCCATCTGCCGGTGGATTAAAAGCAATCTTATTATACCGAATGACGAGGTCACGTGATCAATCACAAACCCAGAGAAGAGAAGGAGATACGGAGAGGGAGAGAGAGAGAGATCGGAACTATTGCGCGTCCAGCATCACAGCTAATACGAGGGACAGAGCTGAGACGGGGCTAGTCGAGAAACGCGCCACGCCGCCACCCGTCGTGCTCGAGGAATGTGGAACTGTACCGCGCCAGGGATATCTCGCAGTATTTCGACGAGGCCAATTTTTAATCTCTCTCCGCGAGTCTTTTGTTTTTCTTTTGTCGATTCCAAAGCCACAGATTGATTATATCACAGTCTAGCGAAAATAGCATTATCATTCATTAATTTTATTGGCATTCCATCGATACAATTAAAGTAGAAAACAGATGGCCATACGCGTGCTCGATTAGGAAAGCCGAAAAGGAATATTAGCTGTCCAATTCAATGGAATAAGATGCAGTCTATCGATTAAACTTTAAGAATACTCTGAGTATGCGCACATTTTTTCGATAGGCTCAATAATTCCTATAGAGCCGTCTGGAGTGCGCGCGTTTGCTTATATTTAAACGAAGATGGAAGAGTTTCAACATGCCGGACACCTGGCCCCACGACTCACGACTCACTAGTCGGCGTATTTTAGCCGGCCATTGTGAGGAGACAAATATGCGTTAATACGTCATCCGGTTGCCATTCAGCGGATTCAGCCTGCCAACTGACACGAATCTCTTTGTCAATGGTGATTAAGAATTATTCGCTGTGTATAAATGGCTTTTAATTGCTTTTAGCCGCCTCACGAGTCCTTATAGAGCTTTTTTACCTGGGCTCGCACGGACAAGAGGTAAAATTAAAGAAGGTTGCCAGCTCGTGTGCCTGCGTGTGCGCGAAGGTATAGTATGTATAAGGTATAGTATGCGCACCGCCCCCCCCCCTCCCCCGTTCCCATTATTTATTCTTCAGCGCTACACACGCTCGGCGCAGTACAAAGACATCTAATTTCGAAGCTCGTGAATTTCGCCTGGCGTACAACGTCAAATTACTTATACGTGAAATCTCAATGGTCCTTTAATTTTTATCGGCCCTCTCACAATAAGCAAGAATTTTCGTTAATGAGACAATGGGCCTTTTTTGAGCCGCGCATTAAGGTTCTTTTCAGAAATAACGAACGGGCTATAGAGACGAACGGAGCAATGATCTATAGAAGCGCGAAAGAAATGAAAAAATGATTGGCAATAATGCCGGCCGGCGGCGCAGGCGACAGTGAAATCGTGCGACCATCGCAGGTCATACTAATCGAGTCTTGGCAACGAGGCGGGCGCGCGAATAAAGCCTAGGCTAATAGAGGTTAATTTTGCGCCATCCGCAATCGGCGTTTTCGTAATAATGAGTGTTGGCATTAATGAAAACTCGCAACGAGCGCTAATGTCCCCGACGGAAGGAAGAACGGCTTTGAGCGATGCACATTCGCGTTATTATAGCCCTGGCGCTGGCGGTGGACGATGCGATATGGACAAGCGCGCGGCTCGTGAAATTAACAATGCAGCCATCCCGTCATTAATCCGAACGTAACGCAATAACTCCCCCCACTAGCTGATTGAAATGGGCTCCAGCTTCTCGCCGCCTCTCTATCTCTTCTCTGCGCGCTTCCTGCCACTCGTATTTCATATATACCTATTGCGTGGAATCGCTCTGTGAGCGACTCGCGGCTGTGCCATCAAGAAATCGACGTGCTCGATTTATCTTTTTATACGGCTTATTACGTTGCAGACATTTTCATATCTCAAAGAATAACATATATATTACATTAAATGGAGAAACCGATCACGCCGAAACCAAATATGTTGCTTTAATAATTCTTATAATGCTACGTCAGAATTCTCCACAAGTACCACAAATAGCCTATTTACAAAATATCAGACATATAGGCTGTTAATACAATAAATTAGAGGACTTGATATGTTCAATCGACAATAGACGTGAGTTAAGGATATAGACCGGTTGAGAACCTGACTTCTGTAGTTTAATTTCTAGTTCAGCCAAATTTTGTAGTGTTATATAATATGTAAAAATAGAATTTCATACAATATTTAAAACTACAAATGATTATTTAATTTAATTTTATATGATAAAAACAGGTTAAAAATACGTAAAAACTAGCCTTCTTTAGTGCACGTTTTGCGATGACATTATTAATGTTTCTCTTCAGCAATATTTTTTGTTACAAATATGCAACAAAATAAGAAAATATGTAGTACAGATTTTTGTTTCCTCATAGAGGAAACTTTGTAATGGGGAAAAAAAAGTTTTGCTAAAAACATGTTAGAAACATGTTTTAAGACATGAGGAGTCACAATACACAACTTTTTGTAAAACTCTGTATGGATGGGTGTGTGTGCGTGCGTGCGTGCATGTGTGTGTGTATGTGCGCGTGTGTGTGTGAGTGTGTGTGTATGTGCGTATGTGTGTGGGTGTGTGTGTGTGGACGGATGTGTATGAAGATTACTCTAACTTAATGTTGCAGGGCTCAATGATTTTGTTTTTTTAAAGAAAGGGTGCTGTAAAAAAATTGGTTTTGTTTTTCGATGTTTTTTTGTTTTCAGCGGTTTTCCGATTTTTTGAGTTTTAGTATTTTGGATTTTTTGGTATGTTAGAAATAATATCATCAATTAATTGTCATTGCATTTGAAAGAGCATAAAATTGCATATCTTTTCCGACCCTTTATACTTTTATTTTTTTGAGAAAGAAATCATTTAAAATAATCGTTTTTTAGCGAACAATAAGTTAAGTAAAACGTTATTAATCCTTCTGAAATTTTTCAGAAAGGTAGCTTTTTACTATCGCTAGAGACTGTTAGAACTCCAGATTATAGCGACCTTTACAATCCGAGTTATATAAGGTCTTTTCTTTTTTGATTGTTTATATTTCGAGAAAGGCAAAGTCATTTGTTGCAACCCTCAGCTTCTTTTTTAGATTTTTAATGACGATTCTGAATTAAAAAGTAATTTTGAAATTCATCGATCCGGTTTTGTTTTGCAATGATTTCTTTTATATTTTAGAAATAATATGTTTGTTTAATTCTTTTTTTCTTTGTATTTATTGACCATGTATCCCCTCTTTTTTGGGACTCTGATATATCACAATGCATATGAGGCGTTGGATGCAAACATAACTTAAGGAGGTTCTACCGCTACGTAAGTAATCAAAACAGTGAAGCTGTCTGCTAGCTGTCGGCTTGTGCTTGACTTACGTAGTGTACACGTGCTCACAAGCATCCAGCAAAACCTGTTAAGTTATATATCGATGAGTGTAGAAGATATACAAATTTCCTACCTAACCTTTGAGCGCGCGAAATTTAATTTGAATTGTGCACAGTCGAAATTGATCCAGTGTTCAATATGCTAAGTGTCGAGAAAGAGCAGATTAAATACTCATATATTTGAACTCGTGTAATAAAACCATGAACCCAGAATACTGATTCCTCATTTATTAAGCAAATCACGAAAACCGACCGCTTCCCAAAACCATCGCGATGCATGAGAGCGCATGCCATCATCAGAGACCCATGCCGATCCACCCGTGCAACAGCAGTTCCCGCCATCATGAGACCGCACGATAACGTAATGCGACCAAAAATGACGATCGCCCCGTCGAACACCCCTTGCAGCACGAATGCGACAACAGACATGCATCGTTTCGCCAAACTGCTCACGTTGCGCGAGCAATGAATGCGGCTGGAGACGTGAGACGTCTCGCCAAATTTATCGTGTTGCACGAGCTGCGAATGTGGCTAAAGACGTAAAGCGTCTCGTCAAAATTCTCGTGTCGCACGAGCAGTCACTGCGGCCAGAAAAACGTTTTTTTTTTGAAAACCTACCTTTTTGCAGTTGACGTATTCAATTAACGCCAAGACGCAGAGGCAACTCTCTGCGCTTCCGGGAAACGATTCTTTCCGTTATCCGTACGCGGGTCTTCTTCTAACCGGCCACGCTGTCGTGGACGGCCGAATTGCGAAAAAAAGAAAAGTGTGTGTGCGGCCGAATTACGAAAAAAAAACATATTTCCCCTGGTAGAAATTTATCCCGTCCACTTTATAGATCTATGTAGAATAATCTCGCACTGTGTAGATCTATGTAGGCAAACTAGATAGTTACTATAAAGGCGTGTAACGGTCGACGCTTCTAGTTTCCCATATTATTTGCCCCGATAAAACTAGATAAGCAAAATTATGACAATAACAAGCACTTAAAGGTTATGTTTTAAGAAACAGAAGCATAATATATTATGCTTATTATGTATTATTTTGATTTAAATGTATTTACTTGTTATTGTTCACCTATTACCAATGTAAGTAATTGTAAATAACCTCTAAAGTGTAAGGTTATCAAATTTTAGATACATCGAGTTTTTGTATTTAAGAACTCAATAACAATATTATGTTACACATATATATTAAACAATCAAAATAAGAAAATAATCTGAATATCCAAATAACTAAGTATATGAAGTATTAGTGCATATATTTATTTATATGTTCTATTTTTGTATTTCCTACTGTGATTAATTTATAATCAAACACTTTCATTTGACTTGTTAGTTATAAAGAAAATTATCGTCTACATGTGTTCGACTAATGTGTTTGTCTTTGAAAATGTTGTCACGGATGAGCAGTTTATGTATTATAAAAACTCGCAGATGGATACAAAATTATTTGTAGTTCTGAAATTAAAATTCTAGTTTTTAAATAAAGCATGTCATAAAGTACATATTTGTACATATGATATTATTATTATTTATACATTACTTTTCAAGAAACAACTACATCAATCAATAACATTATTTTGTGATCACTGTTTTTCATATGAAAGGAACATTGTTTCTAAATTTTCATTTCTTAGGTTAGATATGCTTTCTGACTACTTTTATATGTAAATAGTATGGATATAACTGTAGATATTATTATTATAATGGAAAACTTGCATGTTAAACTTTATTTAACATTAATTTTTACAATAAAACTTCTGTTCAATAAATAATATATAACCTTACAGATTTTATATGTACATATTATTATTGAGAAAACTATATAGATCTGTGTGGATTTATCGAGTTTTGTACACTCTTGTACTATCTAGTTTGCCTATAAAGGCCGTTATAGCGAATGTGGCCGCCACGATAAGATTTCTACCAGGGTCGTAACATACGAGGGTTATTCAATAAGTTCTTAGAAAAAGTTAGAAAATTTTTTTTATTGCGGATGTTGTCATAATTCGAACTTTAATTCCATAATTTTCGCCATCGTAACTGCACAGGTGTGCATCCGTGGATTGTCTTGATAAAAGAGGATCTTTTTCTTTCTCAAATGAGAACGTTTTTTCATGATTTCTTCGCTCAACTGGTGCAATAACAACGCATAATACTCTCCTGTTATCGACTTTCCTTTTTCCAAGTAATCGATGTAGATGATGCCTCGTGCATCCCAAAAGACCGTGGCCATCACCTTGGCGGCCGATTTCACCGTCTTCGTATTCTTCGGAGCCCGTTCACCTTCAAAAATTCACTGTTTTGACTGTTCCTTTGTCTCTGGAGTGTAGTAGTATATCCATATTTCATCCACAGTTATGTATCAATGAAGAAACTCCTCAGGATTGCGACGGAAAAGCGCCAAAACAGCCTCAGAGTAGACCACATGATTGCGTTTATTCTCCACTGTGAGTAAACGCGGCACTCATCTTGCCGAGATGTTTTTCACACCCAATTTTTCGTGCAAAATTGAAACGACTGTACCTTGCGATATGCCTGTGGCCTCAACTATTTCACGAACATTCATTCGTCAATCACTTAAAATCATATCGTGGACTTTGTCAATCATTTCGGGGGTAGTCACTTCCACTGGGCGTCCCGAACGACGTTCATCTACTGTGGATGTACGGTCACATTTAAACTCATTCACCCAATTGTAAACAGTTGCAATCACAGGAGCAGATGTGCCATGAACTTCATCCAACTCAGATTTGATTTATTTCGGTGTTAAGCCTTTTAAATATAGATGTTTAATCACCGCTCGAAACTCACTTTTTTCCATTGTTATGGATAAACGAAAGTTGTTTACTTCAATCGACAATAATAATGAAACTATGTGATGGATAGAGCTGAAACTTTAACAGCTGTCTAGTTAATACTGCTGCTCAAAAAGAAAAATTCATTTTCGATACTACGAGCGCCATTTCTAAGGACTTATTGAACGACCTTCATATTGTATTTTATACGAGTAGCACTGTGTGACGTAAAATCGCACTTATGCCACGCTTTTCCGTGGCGTAAGTAGTCCTTTAGGCCACTGATTACTGAAGCTAACTTCACTTCGTGACTTTGTATGCATTTATACCACTAGTGCTTAAGATGCTGTATCAATAATGTACAAATTTTCAGGATTAGGAACTTGTATTTTTTGTCAAAGTGTTGCAGTTAAAGTAGTGATTACTTTTATATAGTTGAAAAAATATAAAAAAAGAAAGGAAGTGTAAAGCTTGAAAAATACAAAGATGGTTTTCAGTTTTGAGGTTATATATATACTTGAAAAAATGTATGTAAATAAATAAAGGAAGTTGGATTAGTAAGAGTTAAAAAATATAGATGTTTATAAATTTCGAAGTTCTTTATTGAGTGTAATTCTAAGATAATAGCTAATACAAATTAAAAATCAAAAGTTGAATGAAAATATAGATTTTACTTTATAATTATTATTAATCACTAGTACTCGCATCTCTGTATGTAATATTGCAATTATCGAAAAAAATTGCTTGATCTGCGTTACTTTTTACTGTAACATTGCAGTTATGGAATACGTAGGACGTAGTCAAGTCCTTGTACTCCTTACGGCAAGAGTCTATGAAGCATAACCCAATGTCAGCATCATAAATAACTTCAAACTTTTTGTCTGTTTGGGCCTTTGTAGGTGAAGATGAACTTGTGATGTGATTTTGTTCTTGTTGTGTGTTACTGATATTATTGTTAATTTTTTCTTGTTGCTGTTGATAGAACTTTTCTTGGTCAACTAAAAGTGGATGTGTTTGGTCCGAGGTTTGGTCTTCATAGATGTAATCAGTTGAAGAATTGTCGTCGAGTACAAGTGCTTGAGCTATACGGGTTTGATGAGCTGAAGATGATATATTGTGTGGATTTCCATTCATGATGTTTTCTTGTTGTTGCTGTTGATAGGATTTTTCTTGGTCGACTAAAGGAATTTGTGAAATATGGTTTCTTGTACTCGTGCAATTACTTTTACTCAGTGTCGTTGAAGTTTGATTATTAGAACTTGAATTAATCAAACAAGTTTTATTGAGTGGATGTGTTTCGTCTTCATAGATGTGATCAGAATTGTCGTTAAGTACAGGTGCTTGAGCTATACGGGTTTGATCAGCTGAAAATGATATTCTGTGTGGATTTTCATTTAATGCTTGTTTATTCAAAACAATGCCAGAGGTTATTTGTTCACAAATCCTTCTTTTATTATTAAGTGAATCAGCTATGTAACCCTCTGCCACCGTACTTGACTTCCATCCCCATGCTTCTTCAGAGTTGTCATATCACCTCCAGCGTCCACTAAGAGAGTAGCAGAAGTTCTCCGAAAACTGTGGCCAGTATACAATTGTACGTTAGGCAACTGTAAGAATGTGGCAACTTCTTTTGGCATAGATTCAAATTTGTTAATACCAATAGGCTGGTTACTACTTTTACCATTGACATATTTATAAAAAAATCTGTGAAAAACATATGGCTGTGGTCTGGCTTCCATGTATCGTTTGCATACCCAATACATGTCACCACCAATGGTAAAAGATCTGGGCACACTATTTTTTGTCTTGTTTATTTTAACGATTAGCAAATCTTCTTTTTCTATTACATCGGTGATCAATAAATTACAAAATTCTACCCTCCTTAGAGCACCAGCAATACCAAATATATTAATTATAAATTTTAAATAAATTAAATATTATTAATAAACTGTATATTTCAAGAATTCTTAAGACTCTCATACCTTTGTAGGCAGATAATGATTATCTGGTGCATCATTAAGGAACTTTGATATTTCCTCTTTAGTGAAAACTAGCGACTTTTTAGATTTATATCCTATACTATGCTTTTTCAAAAAAGCAACAAGTTTTGCGTATTGGCTGATATCGACTTTGTCAAATGTGTGAATTGTTAATCGTAGCATCGAATCAAAATAAAAAAAATAAACGAGCATGACATCTTCGCAGAAAGAGTTCGAATCTGCCTCCTTTCTCCACTTCTTAAATGTATTGTAATGTGCAGTATAAAGCTGTTTTGATTTTTTCGGCAAGAGATCTATCAGATATTTTTCGCGGCCTCTCTTATAGCTTCTGATACTATGTCTTGACACTCGCTTTCACTACTCTCACTTTCAGAAATCATTATTAAAAATCTCAATCAACTCTTTCTTAGTACGATTGAACACATAATTCAAATGTCTCGACTTGCGATTCAAGCTCGTACGCGCACACGAACAAGGCGAAGGTATGCATGAGCACATATATAGGTATATACAGCTCAGTGTACGCTGACGCAATGTGCTCACAGATGGCGCGTTCGTCATACACGACTGTATATGTTAAATTTTGCGCTCGTTGCCGTATCGTAATATCTGAAATCTTAATTAATACTTGTTTTTACAAATGGATTCTCAATTATTTTGTTTTAGACGGGGGGGCTCCGCACGACCCCCCCCCCCCGTCCCC
The DNA here is from genome assembly GCA_949152435.1 of Gastracanthus pulcherrimus. Classification (NCBI taxonomy): domain Eukaryota; kingdom Metazoa; phylum Arthropoda; class Insecta; order Hymenoptera; family Pteromalidae; genus Gastracanthus; species Gastracanthus pulcherrimus. The sequence goes on from OX424576.1 coordinate 710,534, forward strand.
CCGCGCCCCCTGCACCCTCGCCTTATAGATGATTCTGAATCGAGATCTCAGAGTTAATACACATAGGTGAGCCTTAATGTACACATAGCGATAGCTCATATTGACTCGCTCTCATTAAACTACCATTATATATATTTAAAAGTATATGTGTATAGTTTAATTTCAAACCTAAAAAACCTCGTCGTTTATAAATTAAATTAGAACAACCATGTTAAGTTTCTATTATACAATAATTTTTGCTAATCATCAAAAATTCATCTTGCAATTATATATCTTATGTAGAGCCTAAAATGGATTCTTCTGTATAGGGGTAATTCCCGTAGTATAAAATAAAATGTAAAGTAATAATATATTTTTTCAGATTACGATGAATGGAAGGTTGGAGTGACAAGATGTAGAAGCTGAAGTATAAGTCAGTGTTCCATTCACATGCAAATGCCTATCAACAGGTGTATTCATTCATTATAAGCTCGTCACAAAAACTTAGTGCATGCTATGCAAAAATGACTTCATCCTTCAGTAAATTTTAAGCAATTTCAAGAAGGATCTCTTTCAAGGATTATTTGCTTACAATTTGCAAAGCATATTCAATTGACAAAACTGCTATTGTAATGTTAGTGACCGAAGTAAGTATACTTTAATTGATGCACATTCATTATCATGTTTAAGAGGGTCAGCTTGAATTAAATCCTGTAAAAAATCATTATTCATTTATAATATAGTGGGTTGAATGATTTAGACAAACACAATTTATGATGTTAAAAGGAACAATAATAATTTATTTATCACAAAAAGAATATGATTTCACGTATACGTATATAAAATCTAATTACCTAACATACGCAATTTACGCAACCTAAAATAATAATCTCGCGGGCGCGGGTTCTATTTTTGCAATTGATAAAAGAAAACAAAATATAGACGATATACGACACGATATTACGCACTTACATAAACACTCGCAACTCTCGAACTCACGTATTCAACACACTTCTTTCTTCCGTCTTCGTTGCGGTTTATGTCCAGGTTGAGGTGCGCACCGTGTAGATTAAAATGGAGCCCCGATGTCTCTGTCGATACGTACTGCAGAGGTCAAAGTTGACGTCTCCGTGGAAATTGCGGGCTCAAGTTGAAAATGCGCCGCTCGAGATAAGAGAGAGAGAGGCGATAAGAAAAGTAATGTTCGGCCTTTGGCCGAACGATAGCAAGTGAGAGTCGTTCGCAGCTTTCAATATCTGAACGTTTCCTTCCAATTTTCCCTCTCTCGTGGTCCATAACGGAACGTTTGATTCTCGTGTCCTCTCTCTTACTCATATAACAGGAATTATATCACAATTATATAAATATATTACACACTATGTACACTTCAAAAATATTTTCACGTAATCTAAGTTGATGTAAGTTTTTATACCTCTGTATATGCTATATGTGATTTAGCCATGATTTAGACTCCTCTTTGTGGTCTTTATAATTCCCTAAGAATTCGCTAATTTCTATTATTGAATTTAAGCTTTTTTAACCATTTACTTACTACAGGCTTTTGAATCAGACGGTACATATTTCATGGCGAATGAGGACTAATCTATTCTTCAGAAGTGTACTCATGGACTTTCTGGATTAAATTTCTGTTCATTAATATTGAAGTAAATGTATATGTCATACAATTATTTTAACAGTTTCAGATTAAATTGTTATAACTTATAAAGTGGGAATCATATTTTGCGATATTTTGTCTAAAAGATTAGTTGAATTATTCAGCTTTAAAGGATAAATTCTAGAAAAGTCAGAAACATTTATATCCATATTCAAAATTAAGTCTTTTGTCCCACTAATTACATGCTTAATTTATAAGTCCGGTGCAGTTGTACTGAAATTATGTTATACTTTTACGTATATTGGAATTATTATGTTAATGAAATATTAAGTTATAATAAATAGAAGAAATAAAATAAGAAATATTTTATGCTACATGTATGTAATTAAAGTGAATTTAAGAGGCAGAAATGCGATAACGTTTCAAAGTAGACGTTTGATGGGCAACGGAATTCTCCGTCTCTGTCTTTCGCACAAATTCATTATAATGCTCTCTTTCTCTCTCTCTCTCTCTCTCTTTCGCTCCCTCTCTCTCTCTCTCTCTCTTCCTTCCTCTCTATTCCTCCGTCTCTCACCCCCTCTCTCGTTTGTTTCGGATGTTTCCGAGAAAACAGATGAAAATCTTCTGCAAACGCAAACCAGTTACACTTACGTTGTTCGAAGATTGTATCGACAACGAGCCAGACGACAACTAAACGAAGCAAGCCTAAAGGATCCGGTAATAATGCAAACCGCCGACTCTTGGTTGCATATGCACACACGCTCCTCGCTCTACTCACGAAATTGAGAAATTCACGCGATCCGTTTTACAAGTTCTGGAAGAACCGATTCATCTAGTCCAGATCTATCAACTGGTATTTACATTTCTTTATTCGCAGTCAGCAGTTCAAATACAATAGTATACGTTATGCGCGTGATATAGCTCTCGCTTTTATATGTATATCAGTCTCGCAAGTTGATATAATTCAGCCGATATCATTTGATCATCGCAGTGGCATAAATAATAAAAATACAGCCTGTCAAGGGAAGAATAGCAGATAAAGGCTTATAAAAAGCGAGATATACAAGAAGAGTGTCCATATCAGATATTTAAGGTACAGGCTCCGAGAATAATTTTTATGGATGCAGTCGTCTGCACGTGAAGGAGGCTGAGGCTGAGGCGAAGGGGGAGCCTTACAGGTATTTACGACGGCAGCTGGCCGTTGACATGGGTTTCGCCGGGTCCGATGAATTTTAATTCTCCTCGGATTGTTCTGAAAAATAAACGAGCGGGATGCAGCCTGCTGCGACAGTCGATCGATGATTTAATATTTTAAGAAAATCAAGCTTACACTCTCAATTTAAACTGCTTATGCGCGCTCGAGCACACTCGAGCACAGTCGAGCTGTGTTCTTAGCCAGCGGGACATCTCGCACCGCGCTACATCACAAAGATCCACGATTCAATACTTTTCTTTATTCTTCTTCTCTTTTTAACAAAGTAATCTTCTTGAAATTCTAATGAAATTTCATATTTACTCAAAACACACTTTTAATTAATTGATTTGATCATTTGATTTTATGCAATCGTTGAAAGAGCTGAGAAAATGAAAACTAGCTAAAAGTGAAGCAGTAAGGAGGTAGAAAAGGGAACTCGAAGGTCCCCCGCATTCCAGAGGCAGATGAGGAGAATGCATAGCTATTCAGTACTCTGAGCCCGGTTTCGGTCCTCGGACCTACCGAATGCGAGATTCTGCCACATTGGCCCGGGGCCGGTTTGCCGGGGAGCGGGCTACACTGCGACAAAGGACATTCTAGAGGACTGACTCTCTCTCTCTCTCTCTCTCTCTCTCTCTCTCTCTCTCTCCTGATCCTACCCTCTCTCCTCTCCTCTCCTCTCCTCTCCTCTCCACTCCTCTCCTCTCCTCTCTCTTTCCGCTTTCGCAGTTTTATCTCTCTTCTTTATTTCGCCTTCCTTTCGCTTTTTCTCTATTCTTCTTTGGCCTTGCAATAATATTCTGCCTCCTGAAATCTACGCGTCCAGCGCAAAAACGTGAATGCAGCAAACAAATTCGAGTGTCTCTTTACTAGCTATTATTATGCGCTAAATCAACAAAATCTATTGTTAAAAAGTAAGTAGTTCCATGTTTTTTATCCAGTCTATCTTTAGAAATGACTGATTCTCATCTACAATGATCAATAAAGCATATGAAAAGTTACAAATGAATTGTATGCATAGCGTATAAGGAGGAAAGGGGAAGTTAAGAATAGGATTCATGTATGCGGGCAAGGAAAGAAAGACATTCCGGCGCGTCGGAGGCGTCGCGCGTCGGAGCGTGCATTGAAGCTTGGCGTTTCAACGGAATCTCCTTGGGCTTGCTGTAATTGAAACGTAAGCGGTAAGCCTATTGTTAAAGCATAATTGACTGACAGCATGCAGGGCTCTTTGCTTCAGCTCTGGATTGGCTCGATCATCCAATCCGATGCGCGCGATTCATCCGCAAAAACAGCTGCAATCAGCAGCCGACGCTCAAAGCGGAGAGTAAGGAAAGAGCTTGAGCACGAAAAAACTTGCCGCTAAATTTTTAGGCTTATTTTACACCGTCGGTAGCCCTCTCTTATTCGCGATTCAATTGCGGAAGACCGAAACTTTTTAATTAACAAACTTGCTTTCTCGACCCAGCTTCTAACCGAGAGTGTCTATGTAGTGTGTATCCTTTTGTGGAGCCGTATACCAGAAGTAAAGAAGAAGAAAGGATAACGTAGCAGTGTAATAAAAGAATAAAATATTTTCTAAATGATCCAGGATCTAAAGGTAAAACATGAGACAGCAGTCTTGTAAGTGCTGAGCTCAATTGAACGATCGCAGGATGCCTCAATAATTGAACCTGCTTCAATGTAAGAAAACCCGCTACACGAATATTCACTATAAATAATTTTACTTACTTTTAGAAAGAATCCACACTCAAGAAAGTTCTTTTTCTTAATTTAAGGAGGTTCGGGTGTTTTAAATCGACCAATTTCTTTTTTATGTAGTTATTTCTGCTGTTTCAAAAATAATTATTGACAAGTGAAAAAAAAGTTACTAAAAATGCAATAACTTCTTCGTTATTCATACCATTTTTGTTTTTAAGGTCTTATTTTGTTCCTTAAATGTTTCTTTATAAATAGACCAAAACAACATTTAAAAATAATTTTTTGTTGCTAAGAAAAAGTTTATTGTATAATTAGATTATGCGAGTTCATATAAGTTTATTTTAAACTATATGCTGTTTCTTAGGAGCAAAAAATTATTTTAAAATTTTGTTTTGGTCGATTTATAAAAAATCATTTAAGGAATAAAATAAGACCTTAAAAAGAAATTGCACGAATACCGAAAAATTTTTTGCACTTTTAGTAACCTAATTTGTACCTCACCGGCTTTTTACTTTTATTACATATTCACTGTAATAAATAAATATTTCGGAAAAAACGCCATTGTATGATCTCTGAATTCACACTAAAAACCTTCAGTTAATTTTGTAAGATATTTCATTATTAACTGTACGAGAAAACTAGGTCGGAAAATATACAACTGTACCTTGAAAATAAGTCAATTCAGCTGGTTAACGTATTAATTTATAGCTAAATTTCACCTAAAACTACGGTAATTTCTAGCTTATTTATAGCTAATTTCTAGTTAAGTAGCAGCAACCAAAATAAACCTATAGGTTAGGGCTGTTTCCGATATATACTTTTAATAGTGAAGTCATTACACTAGTCGCCTTTTTGGTAAGAGAATCCTTATGCATTAATAGTAGCGAGAGTCTTAACCTTAACTTTTCAATAATAAAGTAATACAAAAACATATGCTTCGTGTAAAATACTTTTATTCTAATTCGTTAATTCTTATTAATTCTACGTAGTTCTATACTATTATACTTAAATTACCCTGGTAGAAAATTGAGCATATTAGATGGTCGGTTCACGATCTATTGGGCAGATCCGTTTCCTAATAGTTCGCCAGAAATAAACCAGCATCTGACCAGAAATTTATAGAAAATCTAAATAGCTTACATAACCCTAAAAAATTATTGAAAATGTAAATTCCATTATAGTACTTCTGCGTTAAAAAAGCATGCAAATTTTTATTCGATTATTTATTTGATTTTTTTATGTCTTATTTAATTATAAAACTCTAACCTTAAAAAAACTTTGAATGAAATAAGTTTTTAGTTTTTATTTCGAATCTATCCCAAATATATCTTAGCATTCTATTAACAATAAGCTATTAAATCCATGACATAATAATCATTATTAACTTATAAAAATTCGTTAAACGTTATTTTTTATTTATTTATTCATTAACCATAAGTTGGTCAGGTTTCTGACGAGAAAACGTCGACAGGTAGCGGGGTTTCTGGCCAGACTTTTAAGCAGAAATTGGCCATTCCCTATAAAATAGAGTAAAATCTGGCGAACATATGGGGAACGTTTCTACCAGGGTAACGTAATGTAAATGTGTATTTTACAACGGTTACAAAAAGTGATTAGTGTTAGATAGAAATTAGCTAGAAATAAGCTACGTTTATCAGTATTAACTAATTTCTGGCTAAAAACTAGCTTAGATTTCTACTAAGGCAGTCAAATAATTTATAATGGGAGGTGTAAGGATACTTTACCAAACCTTCTTCTGATCGTAAATAAGAACAAAATTTTTGAATATTCAACCGGATAATTTTTATACAAATTCAAAGGGCAAAGTAAATCTTCTTTTAATCAAAAGTGATTTTATATGATATGTATTATCGACTTTAATATTTTAAACAATTATTCGAGATTAAACTAATTTTTTGAGGGAAAATACGTAATTGAGAAAGCCGAGTGCCCAATCAGTTAGCTGCGTTTTTGCTTCCATAAAAAGGAAGCTTTGTGATAGTAAAAAAAGTTTTTCTAAAAATATGTTAGAAGCATGTTTTGAGACATAAGGAATCAAAATATACTATTTTTAGAAAATGTCCGTACGGGTGTGTGTGTATATGTACGTATGCATGTATGCATCGATATCTCGTTTTTAGCGGTTTTTCGATTTTTTGGTTTAAGTTTGTCGGGTTTTTTCGTACATTATAAATAAAGTAGTATACATTATATTCATGAATAAAATTTAATCAACAATTATACCGTTGCAAAGTTTATTATTGACAATTGACAAAAATGTAACTTGTTATGCAAAAACTTTTTAAGTTTTTACACAATTTAAATGTTGCTTCATGATCTATGCTATACTTTTGCATAGGTTCAAAAAATGTTTTATTTACTTGAGACCATAAATTGAGTTTAAACATAGTCAAAAATATTATTTTTCATTCATTTATTGTTTAAAATTTTCTTGAATTATTTAAAATAGATTTTGTCTAATACGTGTACGTAAAGAACATTTTTTAAAAACCCCTGTATTTATCACAAAAATATGCGTTTACTCAAATAACTTGAAAGAAAAAAAAATTATTTAATAGTTTCAAAATAAGCGAATACTGTAAAGCATTTTTTAGTTAACCGATATATTTTTTATGTTTTCTTTATAAGGAATAATATTTAATTGAGTTAAAATTTGAGTTCACAGTTAAAATGAGTTTGAATAAATTATTTTGAATATCTAATTCGAATTATTACACTTAATGAACATTTTTAAGATTTTCTTAGTTATATGTTATCATATTCTTATCTTAAATTTATTCGTAAAAATAGTATGCATTATATACATTAGAAAATATTTTAATCAACAATATTGTTTCATAATCTATACTATACTACGACCATCGCGGCGAGGCTAAACTTTAAATACGTATGTCACAGAGGGAGCTGTTTCCTGGTCCAGAGACGTGATGGCGATATCTTATGAATTTTCCTTGGCGGCTGACCTTCAGGCAATTTTATCATCCTGCGGGATTAATTCTAATAATTCATCGAATAAACAAGCGTGTAATAATGTAAGTAGAAGCGCAGAAACTATTATCATAGCATCTCCACAAAAGGAGGCTGTCGCTAAGGATTGACTAGTCAGGAGCACTATTGGGGGGTGCACTGTAGGGGACTGAGAGCAGGTTTTATCAATGTGACCTCTCTTTAAGGGCACATTGGAATACTTAGACAACATCTTTCTACTGGTCCCGCCTACCATCTCTTTGAAGGTGTTGAGTCGCATCTCTGCCCAAATGTTGAGAGTGATCGCATTCGGATAAACGGCTATTCCTGCATTAGGCTTGATCGTAACAAAATCGAGAGCGGGTTAGTCCTGTATATTCATAATACCTTAAAAGCCAAACTTCTGTGCAGTTCATCGACAACTCAGGAGGGAAAGCCACTAATCCCAGAATACATCATGTGCATCCAACAGGGCAACCTATCCTCCGTCTTTGTTAAACTTATCTATAAATCACCTCATGTCCCATTTCTTCAAAACTCTAATGCTATTGACCAACTCACCACGCACACTCTAGACTACAATCATAAAATAATCGTGGGCGATTTGAATGCGAATTTACTCAAGACGTCTAACGACGCTAAATTTCTTAGACGACTTGCTGATAACCTTAACTTACATATTGTAGACCATGGTACGACTCATCACCTTAAGGATTCTCACTCATGGATTCCCAGTCACCATAACTTATAGAGATTGAGATTGGGGTTGAAACTGCTGTACCCTGTACCCCTGTAGTTAACTCGTTTAGCTATAGAAATTTTAAATCGATACCGCAAAACGATCTCCTCTCTCGCCGTGCTGACTGTGATTGATCGCCGCATGATGGCTCAGGTACAGATGTCGACTACTAACTCGAGTGCCTCAGCGCCAACCTCATGGCTGTGATTGATGAAGTAGCACCGCTAAAAAAATTCATACCGAAAAAGAAAATATATCCTCCACGGGTTGACGCTGAACTCGCACATTTGTACAAGAAACGAGACGATGTACGAAGACGTTACACATGGACCAAGGACAGGAAACTATGGCTGTAGTGCCAAACTATCGCGACTGATGCCGAACAATGCACAATAAATGCTGCCTAAAACAAGAGAGGAGCGTCATGGTTTCTCTCCGGATAAGCTCATTGTCCTCAGCCAGTGATGATGGTTTTGTCTTCAGAAAAATCACCTTCTTAGATGTAGTCCTGGCTGTTATCCATTTCTCCTCACAAGCTAGAGATGAGGACGGCATTCCTCAAAGTGTGGTGGCTAAGGCTCTTCCATTAGTTGGTCACCATATTGCGAAAATCTGTAACTCCTCCTTATCCAACGGCATTTTCTCGGGAACTTAGAAGAGGACTCACCTAGTGCCTTTGAAGAAGAAGCCTGTTCCATCTTAGGTTTCGGATATTCGTTCAATTGCGCTATTGAGCTTTCTTTCCAAGGTCCTGGAGAAAATTATGCACGACCAAATTACTGACTTTTTGAGGACTAAGAATATCCTTGGCCCGATGTAAACAGGCTTTGGACAACAACACAGTACTCAAATAACACTACTGAAACTCACAGAAGACACCAGAGCAGGAATAAATAACAAAAGAAACTGTTGACCTTTTTATTGTTATTTAATTTAAGCAAGGCATTCGACACTATCTCACCTTCAAAACTGCTACGTAAACTGATGCGCATAGACTTTTCCAGGAGCGTTCTCTTGTGGCCACACATAAGAGATCGTAAACAAGAAGTCATCACTAATATAAATGGGAAATCAGATTGGTTAACCACCAATCTTGGCGTGCTACAGAGCTCGGTTCTGAGGCCCTTGCTATTCAGTTTATACATTAATGACTTAAAAGACGCACTTGACTTGACGCAAAGACGGTGTCGAACATATACGCTGACGACCTGCAAACCTACACTCAAGTGACCCTGCAGAATCTCCGAGAGGGTATCAGTCACATGTCGACTGTAGCGCGAGCAGTGTCGAAATGGGCCTCGGCAGCTGATTTGCGACTCAATGTCAGCAAGACAAAGACAAACATTTTTGGATCTGATCATAACATCGAACAGATTCAAAGCCTTGACTTGCAGGGCATTGATGTGCAAGATGGCGTATTCGTGCTCTTTGTCGACACTGTCATCAACCTCGGTGTGGTAATGGATGGAGGCTTAACGTGTAAGCCGCAAATAGATGCGGTTACTAAGAAGGTAAACCTATATAGCCTGAAATTCTTCCGTCCATGTACCACTGAGGCGCTCCGTAAGCAGTTAGCATGTGCACTGGTATTACCCCACCTTGATTACTGCTCAGTGATTTATCTTGATGTGTCAAGTGAGCTTCAAACGCGACTGCAACGAATACGAAATTCATGTGTGAGGTATATATATGTGGTGTTAGGCAGTACGAGCATATCACTCCTTACAGGAAGAGCCTGGGCTGGTTAGATATGAAGGAGAGAAGAAAGTATTTTATAGAGCTGCTGCTTTATAACGCGGTTGTTATACGGCAGCCACAGTATCTTACTGCTCTTTTCGAAAAAAAATAGGCCATGACTTCAGGTAGGAGAGGTATGAAAGAGTTCTCAGTTCCGGGGTTGCGCACTGATAAAGGCCTATATTCACTTAGAGTCCAGGATGCGCGCTTCTGGAACTCGCTCCCCTGCAGCGTAAGGTGTCTGCCATCATTATGCAGATTTAAAACGGCGTTAGGCAGGTACCTCAAGCAAATAGACGGTGACCCGACGACACAGCGTTGAACCGTTAAACGTTTTTTGTATATTCGTCCTAATTTATTCTTGTCCAGTCCTAATTTATTATTTCTATACATTATTGTTATTATGTATGTATTTATTAGTATGAGATATAAGTAAGTTAAGTATGAATGTGAAGCGTTGAGTGAACCAGTGTTTTATATCTTAACGTGATAGATTTATCGTATGACTGGTATATATTATTTATTTAGAATTCCAGAGTTACAAATAACAATTACGGACGATTTCAAAGTACAGTTATTTTACAATAATATACAAGAACGCCGGAATCCTGCAGAGGAAAATAGTATTTCCTGTTCGCAGGTCCGGATTGACAAAATAATGCTGGTTGTTTATACTGTGTTAATACACAGTGATAACTTCCAGCCATATATCTTCACCCATACATACAGTCAGCACGCATCCATGTTGGACATCACAACACGAATTCATGCTTTCATACTCACACTCACACTCACACTTAGGTATAAACATTTTGGTATAGTCGGCTTTCTATATTGTATGTGAAACATACATAAAGTATTTTACATAGTTAACGGGAAATATAATCTTTGTAGATATAGATATATTATAGATATATATTCTTTTATTTACTTTATTTTTCTTTGTTTTATATTTTCTAACGTTATGTGATATATACATATAATTATTCTTACTATTGACGACCTGTGATAGGGATCAAAGTTCCACATACAATTGAATGTGCATATAATTTTAATTTTATAACTGCGATACGCTTTTGCGAGTAAACGAAGAATGAAAATTTTATACCAAAGTGACCGTACATTTTTGTTTTTAACAAATAAAGCATCTATCTATCTATCTATCTATGCTTTTGCATAGATAGATGCTTTATTTCTATTATGCTTTAGCATACGTTTAAATTACAACATTTAAACTTATACATATATCTCGACATATTAAAAAGCAAACGACTTGTTATTTTCATTTTTCCCCACAGTATTAAATAGACTAAAGAAATTCATATTGAAACAATTTATAACGTTTGAGGATGCTAAGTGCCAATGAATTGGTAGCGTTTTCTGTTTTACTTTATGGTAATATTTAGAGTGTTTTGAAACAGTTATTTTATTGCTTCCTCAAAGAGGAAGCTTTGTGATAGTGAAAAGAAAAGTTAAAAAAAACATGTTAGAAATGTGTTTTGGAATATTTATAATCAATGTGTGTTAGTGCGTGTGTGTGTGTTTGTGCGTTCTTTAGATAAGCTAATCTATATATCTTTTGTCATACGCGAAAACGTAATTTCTTTGTAACTTACATATATCGGAAACGTATGATGAATATTCATTGTAAAAAATTGATATAGTCTAGAAACGTCAAAAACAATATTTAGTAAAATTTTAATAAATATTTTTTTTTCTTTTCCCGGCATAAAATTTATTTTATGAAAAATGTTCTGAAACCCATAATAACCGGAGTAGAGCTGCATAAAACCTTCTGAATATTTCCGGAAAATTGCCTTTTTAGTATTTCTTGGCTGAGATCTTTATCCAGAACATAATATTTCTTATTTTCCGAAATATTTGATCGCTTGTATCTCGAGAAAGGCATTGTCATTTTTAGCAACCACGAAATTTTTATTTCGGTTTGGACAAAGATTCCGAGTCACAGAAAATTTCAAAGATTTGTGAATTCATTTTTGATTTTTTTAATAATATCTATAAGTTATGATACATTTCTAAACAGCGAGCTCAAATGTGTCAACTTCTGGTCATATAAAATATATCAAAATACATGTATTTCAACGGATGCCACTTTTGGTTACACTACTTCTAATTTATCAGACTTACATCAAACACTCAAAGGCAACGCGATAGTCTAAACAAAAAGTTTGAATGTTGAAATGTTTTTATGAAGATGTAAAAACCCATAAATATAAAAAATACATATATATTATTCTCATGGCAACATACGGTATTACAGATTAAACGTTTGCAATAACTACAGTACCTATACATTTTTAAAGAAATATGTGTAGACCAATGAACATGTATTTGAGCGTTGGTACCTTATAAAGAAGCTGGTGAAAAGTAGAAAAGTCAGAGTCTATAGATAAACCGATGTGTTAGTGGGGGTGAAGTGCGATTTTTCACATCTTCTACCGCGGATTAAGCGGAAAAAGTCCCGGAACTAAAGAACTAAACACAGGCATTGGAGTCTTAAATGGGCTGACCCGACGTCTTGCCCGACAACTTCCTGAGATAAGCCATGCCGATAGAGGCGTAAGCCCCTCGTCTCTCCTTCTTCCCCTAGAGCTCTCGCTCACTCACAACTCGGCTCGCTGTGTCCACTCCTTTCTCTCTCTCTCTCTCTCTCTCTCTCTCTCTCTCTCTTTCTTTCTCGACTTGGCTATCTTATCTACTACAAACAAGAATTATGTTTGCCTCGTAATCTACGCACGCGCGCGCAGGCATGAGATACCTCAAGAGAAAGAGAGAGAGAGAGAGAGAGAGAGAGAGAGAGAGAGAGAGAGAGAGAGAGAGAGAGAGTCGAGATTTATTATCCCAACTGGTTGATCCACGTGAGAGACGCCACGTCAAGTGAAGCTTTGGCGGGCCACCGATCGTCAAAATACGCCTTTAGGCCGACTGACTTTCCAGCGAGGAATCGATCGATTGCGTGAAAATATCTAACCGGCATAGCTGCATGAAACGAAATAAAGAGAAAGTGTAAATGAGCTCGCATATGAAACAAGAGTGACATTTCAAAGACTTGTTGCGATTGTTACGGGATGGCTGCAGCCTCATCTCCTAATACGGGAATTTTCACGCAAAATATGCGAGAAATATGAGTCGGCCAAGTACGAGGGTAGTTCAATAAGTCTTTAGAATAAAGTATAAAAACAATTTTTTTTGGGTAAATTTTTTTTATTTTTCAACATAATCTCTTTGGAGCTCTATACACTTGGTCAATCGCTTTTTAAGTTTTATTAATCCTTCAGAAAAGTGCGTTTTCGGAAGTTCCTCAAAATAAGCACTTACAGAGGCAATGACGTCTTCGTTGTCCGTAAATCTCTGTCCACCGAGCTATTTTTTCAAGTTTGGAAATAAGAAAAAGTCACTGGGGGCTAAATCTGGTGAATACGGTGGGTGTTCGACCAATTCGAATTTTAGTTCTTCAATTTTAGCCATTGAAACGAAGCATGTGTGAACTCGGGCGTTGTCGTGATGAAAGAGAATTTTTTTCTCGCCAAATGTGGTCGTTTTTTTTTAATTTCTTCTTTCAGCTGCTCTAATAATGATGCATAATACTCACCAGTAATTGTTTTACCCTTTTCCAAGTAGTCAATAAGTATAATTCCACGTGCATCCCAAAAAACTGTAGCCATAACCTTACCAGCTGACTTTACGGTCTTTGCCTTCTTTGGAGCTGGTTCGCCTGTGGAAATCCACTGTTTGGATTGTTCCTTTGTCTCAGGAGTGTAGTGGTGTATCCATGTTTCATCCACAGTCACAAATCGACGAAAAAATTCCTCAGGATTCCGACTTATGCGCGCCAAAAGAGCCTCAGAGGCGACCACTCTATTGCGTTTATTCTCAGCTGAGAGCAAACGCGGCACCCATCTTGCCGATAGCTTTTTCATGCCTAATTTTTCATGTAGAATTGAAACAACTGCACCTATAGATATCCTTGTGGCCTCAGCTAACTCACGCACTTTTAATCTTCTATCCTTCAACATCATATCGTGGATTTTATTGATGATTTCGGGAGTAGTTGCTTCTACGGGCCTTCCTGAACGTGGTTCGTCACTTATTGATGTACGACCACGCTTAAATTCATTTACCCAGTTATAAACCGTTGCTAAGGCAGGGGCAGATGTGCCATGAACTGAGTCCAATTCATTTTTTATCTCATATGGAGTTAAACCCTTTAAATGAAAATGTTTAATTACCGCTCTGAACTCGTTTTTTTCCATTTTTCTTAACAAGCAATTTTTTTTTTTTCAATTGGCTATAAAAACACGTAAACTCAGAAGATGTGGACTGTGACTGCACCATATATCTAGTCGGGAGTGGTGCTGACTGAAAACAGATGATTTGGAGCGATTCGCGCGCCATCTGTTGGTCATTCTAAAGACTTATTGAACTACCCTCGTAACTATAGCACTTGTCAGCTTCTCACAGCATCCTGCATAATCGTATTACGTATAGGACCGCGATAGCAGCGGCCGGATTGATTAAAATCACGAACGAAGCAGGAGGAAGAAATAAAAAGAAATGAAAAATGATTATTAAAAGTGAGATTACAGGGGCTTGAAATTCGGCTATAAAGGCAGTGATTAGCAGGTTCGAGAGAGTCGGTTTTTCCGAGTGAAAAACTTGTTAATTCGATCACGAGGATTGGTCGGGGAGGCTGGCCGAGCGAATCGCTCTGGCGGAAAGCGAGCAGACGAGCCGCGAAAGTATCTCCATCGTTTACTTTTATTTAGCTGCTTCCGATGCGGCCGGCCGAGGAAAACGTCCCGCCCTGGGCCGCACAATGGCTACACATTCGGCCGCGCGAACAAAGAAGTCACGGCGGCAGCGGCAGCCATCGCCCGTTTACCAGGATAATACGATTTTTGCACTCGCTAGGCGGCGAGATATGCTGGCGTTGGGACAAAAAAAAATGTAGAGAGCGGGAGAGCGGGAGAGCGGGAGAGCTCGTGTCATGGTTATAGTCCGATAAATTCGAAAAATGCGCGCGCTCGGAAAAATGAGGCAGCGTTGCGGCAGACTTCCGAGGGGGGTGGCGGGCGAAAAAAAGAGAAGAGAAAGCCACAAAAGCTGACGCGCACGCTGACAAAACACGCTGCCGTGCAGCTGAGACAAAAGGGCCGACCCTATAACGATGACGCATGCGGCTGCGCTGCACTGCAGCTCTGAATTCGCGTGCTTTCGCCACCGCCAGCCTTCTGTCTCCTTTCCAAAGCTCGCGCGCTGATCTGACTAATCGAAGCGCCAAACAATTTTTTCACTTTCGCGCCATTGTCGGGAGGACAAATCCTACTTGCCCGCTGCAATTGAGCATTGATCCAGCAAGGAGGAGCGAGCTACCAGACGCCAGATGCTCCGAGGAATTCCTCTGAGATTTGGGAGCTCGACCAACCGCTTGGGTCGCATTATAAGTGTAACATCCTTCGAAACTCATCCTAATGATAGTGATTTGCGGAACAGGTGAGGAAGAAAAAAGCAAAAGCGAGAGCCGGCTCTGTGAAAAATACAGGCCAATGAATGGCTATTTAATTAACCTGTCCGGCGGTCCTGGGGCGCAGGACGCCACGAGCAACGCGACACTGATGCTCCGAGACGCACAGTGGCAATGGCAAATTGCAATTTATAGCGCGCGCGGCCTGCTCTCTTTCGCTCCAGCTGAATCCGGTATATATATCCACGAATGCAGTCGCCCGCTGGCCATAAATTACGTTTTTGGCGCGGATCTACACTCGGAGCAGGCCGATTGTAAATCTCGAGCTAGCAAACAACTCCTCCCATTCGCATCAGCTCGCAACAAGTATATTATTAAGTAAAGCCGCTCGGTTCGCTTACTTTCCGATAGATTTTCTTGCTTTTCGATCCTGCGACCTCCTCCTCGCGCGCATACTTCCTCGTGCGATATTCCTTGCGCCGCTCGCTCGGCAGCTCCAGCTGCCGGTTGCTCGTTTTCTCGCCGCGGATTTACATTATTTACAAACTGGTTTCTCGCAATGTGAAATAAAAATCTCTGTCTCTGCCGCTTCTGCCGCTGCTGCCGCTGCTTCTGCTGCTGCCCGAGCCAGCGAGCGAAAGGAAGAGAAAAAGGGAAGAGTTGTAAGCCCTTGCCGCCACGCGAAAGACGAACGCTTTGCGAAGGACCCAAGCAAGGCGTATGTATGTTTATCGGACTAAGTGCATTGGTTACCCGCTCACCCGCTCTTTCGTCCGCGCATACTATACGCGTTCAATCTCCCGACAATTATTCCATTTATTTTCCCTTTCACCTTTCTGCACTGAATCCAACAGCATTGTACGACAATATTATTAATAATTCATTTAAAATAATTCTCATTATTTTACCGCAACTTGTTTGTATCGTTGTTATATTAATTTACAGGCATTCATTTTACTTGCATTGAATTCATTAAAATGCACCATGAGAAACTTTTTCAATTTTTAGCTTATTTGTGTTACGAGCAGATCTTTATTTTTAATCAGCTGATATATGTTAAAAAATGATGCAAGCATGACAAACCTACAGAATTGTCCAATTGTTGAAGGAAATTCAGGGGTATTATCCTGGGGTATTATCCCGGAGTGAAATCCAAATCATGGCGATTTACAAGCGACAAAGGAACGACTAGCGATTTTTGCCCACGACTAACACACAACTGTGTAGGCTGATTTACAAACAGTTGCTACTTACGCATGATAACGTATTCAACAGCCGCGTGAAAGGGAGATAAGTAGAGAACGGCTTTACTTGGAGCTGCATTAGGAATATGTGCAGTTTTAATACACGCTTTGCTCTCTTCTGCTTATGTTTGGACTGTCGTTGCGCCGCTCTTACTTCTACAAGAGAGGAGCGCGAGGGAGAGAGAGGGAGAGAGAGAGAGAGAGCCAAGTATCACGTGCTGGAATTGAATAATATTTTCGTTACTTTTCAACTAATTTCCATCTTAATTGTATTTAATATAAAATTTATGTTGGGTATGGTAATAATTGTAAAGAGGAAAAGTATCGTTTTAATTAACAGAATTTGTGCATTATTTGCTTTTAAATGAAATTGATTTCGGCACATGCTTTTTAATTAATGTATATTGATTTAGAACCCGCGAGTTTAACGACCGCATGCGCAATCGCAAGAGCAAGAGGTATTCGCAGTTCGCAGCACGCGACGGGAGCGAGGAGAAGCAAGAACAGGAGAGCGAGAGAGAGTGAGAGAGAGAGAGTGAGAGAGAGAGAGAGAGAGAAGAAAGTCCCTTCGGTTTCGTGTCACCCAATCAGCCGCTGAGCCCGTCCGTGGCGAATTAATATAATTTATGAAAATGAGCCCGACCACCGATGACGGTTGTACAAGTGTCAAAGCTTAGCTCTGACGGCTCGCAGTATCAACCGATTCCTCCAACTTTTTATACCCTTTTGTTTTATTTAAAGCGAATACGTATTTTTATTATATCTTTTCAACCGGACTATACTGCGTCCATTAAATCCTATTGATACTACCAATTTCATATGAAGTAAATGAGAGGCATCAACAAAAAGTACCTACTCAGAATTATTACTGTTAGCCATATACAAAAAAATAATTGATTTTTATAATGTACTCGTGCTTAAGTATTGAAGGAAATAATTCATGATAGAACTGGGTGAAGAAACAGTAGACCGCGGACATGCTAACGAAAAGTAATTTACTGCGCGGATGCAAATGCAAACTGTTTGAGCGATACTCCAATGAAGCAAAGAATAAAAAAAGGAAAAAGGAAAGCAGCCTCGTTTATACGGCCAATAAATTATTACTAATAACGCTAATTTCCATTTAAATTAGTCACGAAGCGTGTATCGCAGGTGGCGACAAGAATTTAGTGGGAGTGCAACCAGCGGTTTCTCTCCCGATAACAAGTCGTAGCCGCATGCACGAAGATTGCAAATTACATTTATGGTGAAATCGAATCGACTCCGTTAACAATAATTGATTTGATAGGCTGAGTTTACGTCTCGCCAATCGCCCGATATTCTATAACTCTAATAACTCGTTCAATGTTTGCTAATCTTTCGGCGTCGCACTGCAG
The DNA here is from genome assembly GCA_949152435.1 of Gastracanthus pulcherrimus. Lineage (NCBI taxonomy): Eukaryota > Metazoa > Arthropoda > Insecta > Hymenoptera > Pteromalidae > Gastracanthus > Gastracanthus pulcherrimus. Next base: position 728,590 of record OX424576.1, read on the forward strand.
CATGCATGAGATAACTCTTTTAAAAAAATTCCTAACTAAATTTCGACGAGATGAATTTTATTAAACAACTGACGGTACATAATAGAATGTGAAAGGGGTTTATGAGTTGTGCCACGCGTTTACTTTCCAAGTAATAGTAGCGTAGATTTGTGGCTGTTTAATTATTTTTCGAGACTGCAGAAGTACGAAGCGAGAAGGAAAACAGAATTATTTGTGGTGTGAAAATAACGATCCACTCATCGCAAGTCCATTAAGTCCTTAGACGTTCTGCGAGTGTCGTGTACCCTCTTAACTTGTAACAAGAAAAAGGAATTTTTTTGAGGATATATCAGGGTGGCAGGGAAAGGGGGTACAAAAAGTCCTTTGCCTTGCAGTACGCAAGCCGTCGCGAATGCCGCCCAGGGAAACCTGTCCCTAATTGATAGGAAATTCCATCGTGGCTCTCCCTCTCCGGTGTGTATCTGCGTGAGGGAATTTTTCAGAGGCCATAAAACAGGTCGTAACTGGATAGGTACTTTGCGAGGATTTGTAATCCGCGCGCACCTTGTAATACCTCAGGATTCTAGCACATAGCGACTGCGCACACACGTCACTTTTTAAGGACCGCTTGGTAAAAGAAAAAAGAAAACTTAATTAGGACGTCAAGCTTTATATATACCCCTCTCTCTCACTCTGGACGAAAATTCCATTTCCCTAATTATCTGCAAAATCTATAAATTCATTTATTAGATCATGGAATGTCGCGAATAAAACTTACTTACTCTTCTAATTTTTTGCTCTCTCAATCTTATGATGAAATTTTATGTTTTTGAGGTGGCCTTTTTTACGTAATAACATACTACATCACTTGGGGAGTTCGAATAAGCTACTACCAAAAGCTATCCGATGAAAGAATATGTGTGTGTGTGTGTGTGTGTGTGTGTGTGTGCGCGCATGCATGCGTGCGTGCGGTAAATTCCGCGGTAAAACCTGACCGAACTTTTCATGTTTGTTATCCATACCTAGAAGGGGCTTCAAAATTTCAGTGAATATGGTCGACTCATTTTAATTTTACAGGCATTATTAGAAATTAAAAAATTTCAAAATTTAGGGTTTTGGAAAATAAATTACACATAAAATTGTTCAACTTGAGACCGAAAACAAGAAACATACCATATTTCATTGATTATACCGTGTGTTAAGATTAGCTTGTAAAAACAAACACTGACTTTTCACAGAATTTTGACATCTTCCGTAAACCTTTTCTATTTTCTCGCATTTTATTTTTGTAAAACATATATGAGTCCTTCTAGTTTCTCTTTTTATGATAAAACTAAAATTAAAACTAAAATTAAAAATTAACTTGAATGTAATTGCCCATGACCGATACTAGACAAACGTTTTCACATCTTACAATGAAGTTTAAGGTAGTTCTTTCACGAGAATCGACCTAAAATATAAAAATTTATGTAATAATTTGTTTACATATTACAATATAATAAATGTTATACTATGAAAAAGGGGTACTTCAGTTGACAAAAAATATTCTTTTATGAATATTTTGATATTGTAAAATTAGATGTCACGTCAACCAGAGTTCGATTTGACAAAAGATCCGAATCTCTTTTTGTCATCTGATTTTAATTAAAAAGACCTCATTTTGTTCCTTGAAAGATTTTAGGGGGACTTACTCATATAAAAATTAAAAAATAATCAAAATCTGCAAAGCTACAGCCAATTGGTTATAACTTGACACACGTATTTTTGTAAGTTTTTGCGTGAGAAATATAAACTATAGGCTGTAACTTTGTAAGATTTGATTATTTTTCAATTTATATATTGTTGACTTCTATAATCTTTCAAGAAACAACTTTTGTTAAATCATTCTCTATTTGATGCCATATCCACTTTCGTATTATCAAAATATTTTTGGTCACTCTTAAAGTACATTTCTTTCATATTATAAACGTTTCTCATATTCTAACATGTAAATAAATTATTGCAAAACTTGTATATTTAAGGTCGAATATCATGAAAGAACAACCTTAAATATAAAACTTTCGATTTAAATATAAAAATCTCATAGTTCTTCGGAAGTTTATTTATTTAAGGATGCCGGCCACTCAAAATTCTATTTTCCTCACATTCGAGAAAAAATAAATATTCTTTTGCTGTATTCTTCATTATTGCTTAAATATACACTATAGCCGAACCTCGAACACTGCTCGAAACAATTAACTTTCCTGCCAGCTAATGACGTTAATAAATCGAGGTTCTATGTAGCTATAAATTATAACTTAACAGAGTGGTAGAATGCTAAAAAAGGAAGGTCAATGATATCTTGGTTCTTCATAATTCGGTTTATTTATTAATTGTAATCAATTGTTCATACCTTGGTCAAAGATTTGAGGTTAGGAATTTCGGCGGGAAATTTGAATGTCTTGACTCCCTCTTAATATTGTCGTATAGACGTAAAGTGGTGTAATGAAATAATCTAGGTAACAAGTTCTTGAAAATTAGTCGAGCAGTGTTCCAGGTTTTGCTGGTACAGTGTTCGAAGTAAATTAGTGTTCGCAAGAGCAGTGTTCGAGGCTCGACTGTAGTCTGAAAATTGTCCTGGAGTAAAAACTTCAAAATTAAGAAATTTCCTTAAACATTTTCATCATGAAGTTTAAAATGAAGAAATTTGTGGAATTGATTTAACTCAAAGTTAAAATAAAAACCGCTGCCAATTCATTGGCACTTAGCTTCCTCAAACTTTAAAAAATGTTCCAATATGAAATTATTTATTCTATTTAATACTGGGGTGAAAAATAAAAATGACATCGATTGCTTTAATATGACGACATACACACACACACACACACGCATGCACGCACGCACGCACACACACACACACACACACACATATATATATATATATATATATATATATATATGTGTAAGCCCTTTACAAAACTACAATATAAGCGCTAGAGAAAGTATACAAAAAGTAGAATTATATACAGGATGTATAAGAGTAAAAAGTACAAAACTTAATAAACTAAGGAGAGCGATCGGAATATATATATATATTTATATTTAGTTATTTAGTAATTCAAACTTATGCAAAAATATAGCATAAATTATGTAAAGTATTGTTGTTTAATATATTTTTTAATATATATAATACATACCATTTTCACAAATAAATTAAAGATAAGATAATAATATGTAACTAAGAAAATATAAAAAATGTTCATTAAGTGTACTTATTTGAGTTAATTGTTCAAAGCAGCTTATTCAAACTCATGATAATTATGAACTCAAATTTTAACTCCATTAAATTTTATTTCTAACAAATTGTATGGGAACATCAAAAATATATTGATTAACTAGAAAATGCTCTACACTCTTCTTCTATTTTGAAACTATCCAATACAACATTTTTTTACAACTTATTGGAGTAGAAGCATATTTTTGTGATAATAACAAGAGTATTAAAAAAGTAAATGTTACGCACACCTACAAGACAAAATTTATTTTAAAAAATTCAAGAAATTTTTTTAACTTTAAATAATCCTATGCCGAAGCATTTAAAAAGCAACTTAAAGAGTTTTGAATATCAAGTTACATTTTTTTTCAATTGACAATAATAATTCATTTTCAACACTATAATTATTGATTAAATTTCATTTATGAATATAGTAAATGCATTCTACTTTTAAAAATAAAATTTTTTCGTAATTTTATTCGAGTTTATGAACAACGAGTTCATTTATTACAATAAAATATCATAAAAATTAATAAACGGTATAAAACAAAAACAAATCGATCAATCTTCAATTTTTGTTATTTCTAATCTTCATAAGAAAATAAAAATACAGCTTTAAAGATCAAAAATTACCACATAATACTCAAGAAAAAAGTTATTAAAAATTTTTTGAACAAGAAATGAATATCAGCAACATGAAAATAGTATATTATGACACTGTTGTGGGAGATGGTTTTCTACCTTGCTCGAGGGTTTTCGCACGAGCGAAGCGAGTGAGAAAATCGAGCAAGGTAGAAAAACACCTCCCACAACAGTCTCATACGATATTTTATAGCACAACAACCTCAAAATCGACAATAAAGTTGTCATTTTGAGGTTAGTGTGCTATAAATGTTATAAAACCAAAACGAATCGATAAATCTTAAGTATTCTTCTTCATTTTAAATCTTCATCAGAAAAAGTAAACAGTGATGTTTGAATGGCCAATAATTACCGCATAATACTCCAGAAAAGAACTATTAAAAATTTGTTGAAAAAAAAATGAATATCATAAAATGAAAAAAGTTATAAAACAAAAACGCATAGATAAATCTTAAAGTTTTTTCTTGATTTCAAATCTTCAACAAAAAACAAATAAAATTAATTTTTTTGGTAAAACATTACTGCATAATACGCAAAAAATCTACGATAACAAAATTTTTGAAAAAGAAAATATCATAAAAAGTGAAAAAACGTTATAAAACTAAAATGATTTTATAAACCAATAAAATTATTTTTGATTTAAATTCTTGATCGAAAGACAAAAAAAATAAGCGTTCATTGGTTTAAAATTACTCTGTAATACCCAAGAAATAGGCAATCAAAAAATTAAAAAGAAATATAACTTCAAGCATCTCGAAAAATAAAAGTCCTGATGATCTGAGCAAAGAACTTAATCGAGAGATAGTAAAAAGCTACCTTTTTGGAAATTTCAGAAGGAAAAATGCCGTTTTACTAAATTTATCGTTTGCTATAGAAAATCGATTTTTTTCTCAATCATAAAAAAATAAAATGTCACAAAAATTTTACAGAATAATCTTCTCCATTGTCCTAATTCCCTCAATTTTTTTGAAAAACTTTTCATCATCTATTTCAGAGAAATCTTCGTTTAAACAAAAAATGATGTTTCCGTGCATAACAACAGAAAGGAAACATCTTATCCGAAATTTCGGGTAGTAGAAGATATGTAATTGTATGCTCTTTCAAATGCATTTTCACTGGATCGATGATATTATTTCTACAGTACCAAAAAGATCGAAAACTAAAAGCCAAAAATTTTATTGTGCCCCCTTCGTTTAAAAAAAAACAAACAAAATAAGCCCTAAAGCACACACACGCAAACACACATACACACACACACGCACACACACATGCACGCATACGCACACGCACACACACACATATCCATACGGACATTTTCTAAAGATAATGTATTTTGATTCCTTATGTTTTTAGCAAAACTTCTTTTTACTATCACAAAGCATCCTCTTTGAAGAAGCAAAATATCACCGTAGTTAAAATAATTATTATAAAGATAGCGAATTTTAAGGTTGTTTTATTAATTATTGTACATATTAAATTAACGATCTTTTTGGACTTCATTTTAATGTACACTTAACTTATAAAAAAGTTGAAAAGTTACAAGTTACTCTAAAATAATTAACTAGTTAAGTTAAAAGTTTGGTGGTTGCAAAAACTAACTAAGTTAAGTTAAAAGTATCTAACTTTTTAACTTTTTAACTTAACTTGTAACTTTTCAACTAGTTACTCCCTAACCCTGCTATCATTATTGGGAAAACTTTGTGGCGTGCACGTTTATAGGTGACACGACCAACAAAAAATTTATTTTTGACGGTAATTTGACTCCTTTTGGCATATACTAAAACTTTGATGGTTTACTTTTCCGTTAATTTTGTTTTTTATGATTATTGTACAGAGAATAAACCAATTTTTTAAATATATTTCGTAGTGATTTTTAAAAATTTAGTTTGTTTTCTCAAATATAATAACAAAAAAATTGTTAACGGAAAAGTAAACCATAGTAGTATGTGCCAAAAAGAGTCTATTTACCGTCGGAAAAATAATTTTTTAATATTTTTTAAAAATTGACTGGATCTACAAAAAAGAATAGGGGAGAACAGGGTAATGCTCGTCACTGGCTAATTCCGGTCACACTTATTTTCAATAATCTAAACATTTTTAGGTAATAATTCGTATAGTACATCAAACGCAACATAAAATTCAATTAATCTAATGTCCAAACAACTTTCTATTCGGTTTTATTAAGGATATTATACACAATCAAAGTTTAAGCCTACATTTCTTATAAGAAATCTAGTCTGTAAAATAAGCTTTTATGCATATTATTTGTTACTTTGTGCAGTTATTTTTTGCAACTTTAGTAATTTGAACAATCTAGGAATACGAAGTAGTGAAGAAAAAAGAGTATAAACCTACGAGGGTAGTTCAATAAGTCTTTAGAATAAAGTATAAAAACAATTTTTTTTGGGTAAATTTTTTTTTATTTTTCAACAAAATCTCCTTGGAGCTCTATACACTTGGTCAATCGCTTTTTAAGTTTTTTTAATCCTTCAGAAAAGTGCGTTTTCGGAAGTTCCTCAAAATAAGCACTTACAGAGGCAATGACGTCTTCGTTGTCCGTAAATCTCTGTCCACCGAGCCATTTTTTCAAGTTTGGAAATAAGAAAAAGTCACTGGGGGCTAAATCTGGTGAATACGGTGGGTGTTCGACCAATTCGAATTTTAGTTCTTCAATTTTAGCCATTGAAACGAAGCATGTGTAAACTCGAGCGTTGTCGCGATGAAAGAGAATTTTTTTTTAATTTCTTCTTTCAGCTGCTTTAATAATGATGCATAATACTCACCAGTAATTGTTTTACCCTTTTCCAAGTAGTCAATAAGTATAATTCCACGTGCATCCCAAAAAACTGTAGCCATAACCTTACCAGCTGACTTTACGGTCTTTGCCTTCTTTGGAGCTGGTTCGCCTGTGGATATCCACTGTTTGGATTGTTCCTTTGTCTCAGGAGTGTAGTGGTGTATCCATGTTTCATCCACAGTCACAAGTCGACGAAAAAATTCCTCAGGATTCCGACTTATGCGCGCCAAAAGAGCCTCAGAGGCGACCACTCTATTGCGTTTATTCTCAGCTGAGAGCAAACGCGGCACCCATCTTGCCGATAGCTTTTTCATGCCTAATTTTTCATGTAGAATTGAAACAACTGCACCTATAGATATCCTTGTGGCCTCAGCTAACTCACGCACTTTTAATCTTCTATCCTTCAACACCATATCGTGGATTTTATTGATGATTTCGGGAGTAGTTGCTTCTACGGGCCTTCCTGAACGTGGTTCGTCACTTATTGATGTACGACCACGCTTAAATTCATTTACCCAGTTATAAACCGTTGCTAAGGCAGGGGCAGATGTGCCATGAACTGAGTCCAATTCATTTTTTATCTCATATGGAGTTAAACCCTTTAAATGAAAATGTTTAATTACCGCTCTGAACTCGTTTGTTTCCATTTTTCTTAACAAGCAATTTTTTTTTCAATTGGTTATAAAAACACGTAAACTCAGAAGATGTGGACTGTGACTGCACCATATATCTAGTCGGGAGTGGTGCTGACTGAAAACAGATGATTTGGAGCGATTCGCGCGCCATCTGTTGGTCATACGCAAGACTTATTGAACTACCCTCGTATTTCTTTTTGTCATTTCAATTTATATTACTAAGTAGAATTGGGATAATCCCGGTCACAATGTTATTTATATGACGCCCCCGAAAGTGAGGCTAAAATAACGTTGAGCTGCGCTCTCAGGTAGGGCAAGTGTTTCTGATTGAACAGTGATTATGTGTTACATTTTTCACTATATAAGTGCGAATAATAATGCGATTGATCATATGAAGGTTCATATAATTGATTTAAAGAAATTTTTCATCTATAAAAGTAACTTTCTAATAGTGACCGGAATTGTACCAAGGCTTACCGATATTACACTTTGATGTGGGGTATATCCGGTCAAAATGCTTTTGTGTATTTCGAATTATAGCTGCGTTATCTTAAATTTTTATATTAAACCAATAAGATATATTTAAAGTCAATGGTTTGAACTAACACAATAATTATTTAAAGTTAAAAAAACGATTTGAATGTGGAAATAACAAGCACGTTTGCTTAGGTAACCGGCAATACCTTGTTCTCCCCTAATAAAAAAAATTTAACGAAAAAATGCTCGGCTCATTTCGTAATACATGTCACCTAGAATCGTGTGAGGAACAAAGTTTCTTTAATAAATATTGTATTGAAAATAGTGATTTATTGTGACGTGTAGGATCAAGATTTTGAGGTTTTACAACGGTAAAATTTAAAATATTATTAAGTATTGATAGCATAACAATTTTCAGAATGATTGTTTTTAAACATACAAAATTTTCTGGACTCGAAAAAAAATCATTTCTTGGTTAACCCCGGCCTGCACCCTTAAGAGGGTGTCAAACCATTTCAAAATTCCCGCCGAAATTCCTAACCTCAAATTTTTGACCGCGGTATGAACAATTGATTACAATTAATAAATAAACCAAATTATGAAAAACCAAGACATCATTGCACTTCCTGTTTTAGCATTCTGTTAAGTTTCAGGTAATAATATCATTGCATATATAAATAGCATTGGAAAAACAACGAAATGAGTCACGAAACATTAAGTTTTACCGTGTATATGCAGAGTAATGTTGATCCACGTTCATTCACACATACACACACACACACACACACACACACACACACACACACACACACACACAAAATAGTGTATTTTGATTTCTTAAGTCTCAAAACATGCTTTTAACATGTTTTTAGCTCAACTTTTTTTTTATTATCAGAAAGCTTCCTCTTTGAGAAAACAAAATTTTTTAATTTTTTTTATGGTCCTTAGATCTCTTTGATCGGCTATAATGAAAGCCTGTATATAATGAGGGCCAATAAGATCGAAGTAAGTTTTTTAAAGTTTTATTGAGTCCATAATATATATATATATAATTATGCAACCAATGTGGGAATTTTAGAATAAAAGTTATTGACCAAAATTATAGCCTATTTAATCCTGAGCACTTATTTTTTTTTAGTTTTATAATAAAATATGGCTTATATACACTATAACTTTGGTCAATAATTATTATTTTCAAATCCCCACATTGGCTGCATAATTATATGTATTATAAACGTAATAAAACCTTAAAACCCCCAATATGACCTTATTGGCTCTCAGAACCTTGCGGTAGGTGAATATACAGGCTTTCATTATAGCTGATCAAAGAGACCTAAAGACTATAAAACAATTAAAAAAATTCTTTTATTGTATTTTGATAAAATATTCAAATTTACCGTAAAAAATAGGTAATATCCGATGGAAAAATTCACTTTTACCTTAAAACGTATTAACAATTAATTTAAAATTTAAAGGTATATATGTTCCCTTAAGGTGACAGGTGACATGATATTGTTAGAATTGTGAGTAATATGAAAGATAGCTTATGTTCTGATCCTGATTATATTCCTGCTTCGATTGTAAAAAACACTCTCTTCTCTCTTTTGTTTCCATTAAAATTATTGTTTAATAATGAATCTCGAGCATTAGGAATTTTTCCCCTTGATTGAGTGTTATACCAAAATTGTTGATGCGCTAGTCACTGAGAAACTGAGTAAATTGTTGTGTACTAAAATTATTTAGGAACAACATGACTTTATTAAGCAGCGCTCTACCATTTCTAATCTCTTGTTATATTATTATGACTTTATTATATTGCGTCCTCAAAGAGGGAACTTTGTGATAGTACAAAAAGAAAATCAAAAGAACATGTTAGAAACATGTTTTGGAACATCTGTAATCAAAATACGCTATTTTAGAAAATGTCCATATGGATATGTGTATATGTGTGTGTGTGTGTGCATGTGTGTGCGTGTGTGTGCGCGCGCGCGCGTGTGTGTGTGTGTGTACCGTCGTTTCTCGAGTTACACACGGTAAAAATAAATGTTTCAGGGCTCATTGTATTGTTTATTCACAATGTGAGGACACAACATTTTTTTATTAATGTTTATTGGTTTTTCGATGCGTCATTGCTTTCTCATCGGTTTTTTGATTTTTGAAATTTATTTTTCAGACTTTTTGGTATGTTAGAAATACTGTCATTAATTGATTGAAAGGCATAAAATTACTTTGGTTTTGTTATACACAGGGTCATTTTTTATTGAAACGGTGATTTCTCTGAAATATATGATGGAAAATTTTCGATAAAAATTGAGGTGATTAGTAAAATGGAAAAGATTATTCTGTAAAATTTGTGAGTTATTTAATTTTTCTATACCAATTCGCTACATAGGAGAGAATCACCCAGTTTGGGACAGTTCGGGTTTCAATACTTGCGAAGTACGATATGCGACGGCGATTTGGGGTTTTAAACTTCATTATAGGCCTTTACGGTGATGTTAAATTCCGTGTTACTGGTAAATAAGGGAAACCACTTTTTTCATTCATTTTTCAATTTTAAGAAAATATCTCTATGGAACGTTGTTCTTTTTGATTGGAACAACAACTTTCCATAGAGATATTACTCAAAATTGAAAATGAAATGAGAAAAGTGGATCCTCGTATTTGTCGGTGACAGATGGCTTTAGCATCACCTAACTACAACATGTTAGACGACATCATACATTCATTCGAAAATAGACATTGCATGGCACTAATTTTGAAGATTAGTTAAGCAACATGATAAACAATAAATATATCTCTTCCCGTGCATATACATTTGTAAATTCTGTTTCTACAAATATCTGGTGATTTTTTTCAAAAATTTAAAGCGGGAATAGTTTGGTAAATGTTTGTTTTTTATTAGCTCCTGCCGCGCAGACTTTTAAAATTTTGCATTTTTCACATTATCCTGCTTTGCCGTAAGATGAGGAAAACAATAAGGCCATAGGGGTATTATAAACGTACTTTATCATTATATTGACTCTGCCAAGCCGTGAATCATTAAGCTGTGCATGCGTAGGAGATACTTACTTAATATCTACAAAAAAAGCACAACAATAAAGTTTAGAGATGTGATGCAGAGTGAAAATGTATTGTTTAAATGGAATAATCTCTAATATCTCAGAAGATTATGAATTAAATCGACTCAAAAATATTCAGCCAATAATCTGACACCTAACAAATATTCTCTGAATTAATTACTATAAAAATATAATATTATGATTAAAGACGAGCAATAAGTAAGAGTAAAATACTATTATCGTAATTGCTTCATTATAATGTAAGTTTTATATACTGTTCCCTTGTATTAAAATGTATGAAAAGAGACTCGTATAGTTAAATTTTATTAATAAAGAAAGATTTTCTACACGTAAAAGGTAAAGTGTCCCAAAGTGGGCAACACTCCCCTAAAGCTATTTGGAAGTCAAGAGAAGAAGAGCTTGTCAGAATTGAAAAATAAAGCCTCCGGCTGAAATAAAGAGCCGTCATGCGAAAGAGGAAACGTGGAAAACGCGAATAGAGAGGGAGTGTGCAGAGCTAGTGTAGTCTAGAAAAACGAATTTGGAAAGAGAAAGCCACACATGTGCGATTTGTCGCGAAACCAGCAATTTTCCTGCTGGAAATTTGGCTGGTCCGCGCGGTGCGCCCGCTTGGTTCATATACATACGCGCGTATTGGTATATCTGGCTGCACACGTGTATTGTGTGCAGCGGACGCGACGAACGACAACAGGTTGAATTAATTGACAAAGATAGCATTTTCCGCGTGGATGTACCTAAACGGTTGATCGAACACATTTTAATCAATTCCATTAGTGCAGGCAGCCGCTGCAGCCGCTGCAGCCGCTGCAGCCGCGCCCGATAGACCCTCGGCTATCAACTCTGCACAGCTCGCCGACATGCTTTTTATCCTATGTACACGCGGCCAATTGTTTCATTTGACTTTTCAGAATTGGATTTTCCCTACTACTTTGTCAACTATAGGTCTGTACATATTCGGAGGGTTAATTTAGAATGTAGTGGTAAGAAATTGGTTAGCCGGTCCGTTGGCAGTGTGCAGAGTCGCGTTATATTCGGCAGTGAGGCGAGTCGCGCGAGCGTTTCGGTTTACACGCGCCAATCATCGACGGACTAATTGCTCGGTGGCGACTGGCCGATTAAACGCTCCATCAGAGCTGCGCCCACCGGCGGCCTTTTCCGAAATCTAGCGCGATTAATGGCCCGTGAGAGCACCACCAAAGCAACGCCGCGAATTAAAAGGCACATCGATGGCCCCTATAATTTTTCCAACAATCTGCCCCCGCAGGCTTCGATGGCTTCCTTATAAACAACTTTGTCAACTTGAGGCAAATGAAAAATAACAAGTGCAATAGCCATTGTAGGCGTGGATGGCCGCGAGAAAGTGTCGATTATAGGCCAAAGTTTTTCTTCCTTCTTCCTTCTTCCTTCTTCCTTCTTCCTTCTTCCTTCTTCCTTCTTCCTTCCTCCTTCTTCCTTCTGTAGAATCGAATCGGAGCTTCGCTTGCGATAGTTCGTCCATGCGCGGAGCTCGTATACTTTGCCCGGGGAATTAACATATAAATTAGGCCAAGCCGGCAAGCTCGGACGGGCAGCTGCGAGCTTGCGAGCGCGGCAAGAGGCAAGAGGACAGAGAGGGAAGAGAAAAACCTTGAGTGCGAGTTAACTCGATTCTACTACTTGAAATATTTTCAATTATACGAAACGACCCTAGGATCGATCCACGCGCTAGCTTGCACCAGTCGCAGCCCACCTTTCGGCCTTGAGGCCGTAAACTTGCTAACTTATATTGGATGCCCGAGACTATTTCGTGAACATATTTTTCATTGGAGAAGAAAAAAAGCCCAGCGAAATCGCTCGACGCTACAGGCCATCAAAAACTCGCCATTTTTTATTTATCGCATAAGGCTAAACGCGCTTTCCTTACCCTTACACATACACTCTTCATAATAAAGTCATAACTTCGATTTCACAAAAGTATGATTTATTACGCAGAGAAAGCAGCAATTCCAACAAGGCATTTATCGCGCCTTTTTCCTTCGTTTCATGCCGTTCATATATCTTGGGCTTTATGATTTTATCCTTTAGCATTTCTTACCAACAACAGGGCAGGGCAAGTGCAAAGTGCAGAGCAGCGGGCCCCGCGCGCTATTATCAATGAAATAGCAAATTTTTTCCACCGGAAATATATATACCAGACAATGGAGGAATTAATAGTATATAGGCGCAGCGCGTGGACGAATCGTGCGGGATAGTAAGCTCGAGAGCTTGGATTTATGAACGTGGTCGTTAAATCGAGCTCGCAATAAAATCGAAACTGGCCGCCCGGCTCTCGGACTGGAACTATGTTCGGTTTCGGCGTCACAAAGACCTCGGTATTTTGCAGACGAAAAGCTCAAATGAAATAGGTATGCAGAATATGACGTAATAAATAACGATTGATAAAAAAATCTAGCTCCCAGCACGCGCACACGCGCACACGCGCACACGCGCACAAACGCCAGAAACGCGTTTTGTTTGAGCAACTCTGCAATGCGAGGGGAAAAATGCCTGATTTTTTGATTGTCCAGGGTAAACGAAAAATAAATCCGCGAGAATGGCAGTAGTTTTTGGGGGAGGCGAAAAAGCAGTGTAAAAAAAGCTGATACAAGCTGGTGTGTGTGTGAGAGAGAGAGAGAGAGGGTTGTAGGCGAGCCGCGTCCATCCTAATCAAGCAATAACTATTTGTCAGTTCTCCAGGCAACCTAAATCCAAGCTAATTCGACATCCGTGTCGGACACAGATTCGCTATCGGGTATCTCTTTCTATCTGGACGACAGCATATTCGCATTAGCCTGGACCGCAAGCCACGCTCGGTGTTTCTCTCTCGTCCCTCGCATCGTTCGCTCCTCCACGCTGCCGCCGCTACGCCGTTCATGGAGTATAAGTGCGCCAGTCGTGGCCCAGACACGTCCTAGGACCCAGAGCCGCGCGCACTACATGCACTCGCGCTTCCTGCATATACCTGCGCACACCAGCCACCTACACCGCATGTCAACGTCCCCGCCTACTACTACTTTTCACCCCCTTCCCTCCCGTCGACGACTACATCTTCATTTTGTTACGCTGTTTTACATATCACTGCTGCCCAGACTGCCCAATCAATTGGAAATAAATTCAGCGCGGCTTCATTAAAATGGCCGACAATGCTCCAAACTATCGATACAAATTCTTTTAATCAAGAGGTCCGCTGCTGTGACTCAACTCTAAAATGCTTTCTCTCTCTCTCTCACTTAAACAACCGAGAGCGGCCCATAAACCCAAGCGCTATCTCGAAGAACCGCTAATTCCCTCGTGTTCGGAATCCATCAGTGGAAAGAGGAGAGGCTTTATCTTCGACGCGAGACCTCCTATCTAAAGTGGTTCTCACTTAGTCCATGTATATGTGGGAATGCCTCGAAAAAGATCCGTGCCATAAGAATATATCTCGAAGCGTGAATAAGGCTACAAGAGTGAAAGACTTTGAGACAAGTGTTGTATGGAGAGCACAGAAAAAAGGCAAAACTTCAAATATGATAAAAAGTTATAAGTCAAGTAACATTGACGACTTGATGTATTGTTCTTCAACGCCTTCCATTTACGTCATTTCAACCAAATAATCAATGAATATTATGAAGAAACATGCAATAGTCAACATAAATGTAAAGTCTCAAGTACAATAATAATAATAATAAGTAGTAAGCAGAAATAAAAGTCATTCAAAAGATATGAGCAGAATAATATAACAAAGTTAATTCAAGCGAAAAATGAATTAAGCTTACTTTACACATACGTTAGAAATATTATTTTACAAGTTTCAATGCATGAAAAGTTAGAACGTTGATTGTACTAGTAAAAAAGAAGCGCCTTCTCTTATTATTCATTTTTATCCGAATACAGCAAGGAGCGTAGGTGAAATCACGGAATATCTTATTAAACGGACAATGGGCAATCAGCGACGCCATATACTTGTGAGCTGTCCGTTCTCGTATAACTCCTGCTGCTGCCTCATCTATTTCAATGGCTCAATCTCGCTCTCCCGTCGTTTTCGGCATCATAAGTCCTCAATGCAAAAATAAACTGTACTACAAAGAGAGAACTCTCGCGACAAAATGATAATTATAAATTATTGCAAATTGCGAGTTGTAGTAACGAGTCGGAACTAGTTCGGATAGAGATAAAGAGCAAAAGAGCTAGCTCGAATCTGTCATTTTCCTTGAGCACGCCTGCATTGTACCATTGTCTATTACTAATGATACATATAAGAAATGCGCATCTCCCGAAAACTACTGAATTCTGTTCTTAGCCTTGACAATCGCAACGATTGGCTGTGTCGCTCCGCGGCTACACGCATCGCGCATCATCGAGTCTTTTTCGCCCTCGGCCTCTCCCTCTCTCTCTCCTTTCTCTTTCCCGCAGCCGGTATACTCCATTCATTAACGCAACACGATTTATCAATTAGCGTAAAAGGCTGCAGCGATAGATAGTCGTCTGCTGATATGTCTGCCGCGCACCTGCGCTCCACGCTGTGCAGCGCTAGCTCAGCCGCGTCTGTAATAACTCGTCTGCAGCGCAACCGGCTAACCATCGCCGTCGCATCTCCACCCGCGCGCAACACTATTATATTCACTCCGCGTGTATATACTTTGTCCCTCCGAAGAGTTAGAGGAGTATAGGCTAGCAGCGTCGCGGTCTCGCGGTTATGGCGCGTTTATTTGCGAGCGAAGTGGGCCGCGCCGCGCACCACCGAGCCTTTCATTAATGGAAAACTGGCATTTCGGATTTTAAGTGCATTTCCGAGTCCAGGCGCGAGTGCGCTCACACACGTATATATAATATATATATATATATATATGCGCCCGCGTTAATAGCTTCTTCAGCTGGAGGCTCATAATAGTGCTAGATAATGGCCGATCGAAATTCATGCCGGAAACAGGCAACATGGGGCATGGGCCAAGGCCGCCTATCCTAGTCCCAAAAAACCAACGAATGATTTTGTCCACTTAGAATTCGAGTCCAATTCGAAGCAATGATTTTACTCGTTTTGTTTAAAGAGTATGATCGCAGGTACACGCATATAGGTGTCAGCTGCGCTTGCTCCACGTATTCCTTCGTAAATCATCCCTGAAGTGTATGGAGTTACGAAAGGAATAATATATCAAAGCGACTGGGGGATAACGAGCTCGATCCAAGTCCGAGGAACGCTCTTGCTGAGCGAACGATAGCTCGTGAAAAGTCTGCCGAGTCTAAGCGCGTGGCAAGGTCCGCGCGCGAAGCGGACGCGCTACGAGAAAGAACGGAGAAAAGAGAAAAGAGAAAAGAGAAAAGAGAAAAGAAGAGCTGCAGCTGATATAAACACGGACTGCAATTTACTTCTCTCCTTGCGAACTCGGCTGCCCAGGCTATCCAATTACACGTAAAGCCCTAATCACGCAATTAATCTCAATCTATTTAATAACACCTTTATTACCGCGCAACAAACATGAATCGAATATCGCTTGCAGCTGATTCTTCTTCCTTTTTTCCTATCTCGCCCTGCTACTTCCTCTTCTTTTCCATTGCCAATGCTTTTAAAGTTCCTTCTCCATCCCCCTGCAGCAAATCCTTTTTCTCCTGCGGGCTTCCCCTTATCAAATGCGCGCGCCTCGCCCCTTTTCAAACGCATCGATGCGTCGCGCATTACATCAGACTTATATGTGCTCTGCCAGGCTTTTCAAAAGATACACACTGCACTTTTTCTTATTTCTCTTTGTCCACCTAAAAAACGCGCGAACGAGCCCTGAAAAATACGCAATTTTTAAGTGAGATTGGCGTACTCGCTATTTTTACTTTTCTCTTTTTTTTTCGTCACCCTGATCATTTGCTATTTTATGTGTCTCTACCGCTGATGAAACAATTTGTGCGAAATCATCCTGACAACCCTCCCTTGCCTCATCTTACTATTCATCGACTTTCACTACGCACAAATACAATACTATCTCGTCGAATAAAACGAGATGCCATTAACTGATGATTTTATTTCAACTGATTAAAATTAATTTTAGTAGATGTGAAATACTAATACGATTACTATCTCTCGCTGCCATTTTACTTTTATCATTATTTTGATTAAAAAAAATTATTATTAATCAGAAAAAAGTTACATTACATAGTATCAACTTGGTGAATTGTAATATATTTTTTATATGAATAATAAAGATTTTTCAAAATTCAATTACCCTAGAGAATCTTGAGTAATTTTATATGGATATACCGCAAGGTGGCGTAGCTGTATAACGCTTTGAATCATAGTCTACTATTTATTATTCATTTAATTGTTGTTGAAGACCGAATTGTATTAATATAATTTTGATTTAATAATTTAAAATTATTCTGAATTGCTGATATATCAAGCTTGCTTATTGGAAGTGTTATTATTGAATTATTGCTGGATACAATTTGCCACGTGTCCGACTGGTAACATAACCTATATTTTGGCTGTAGTTACATAGTATTTAATTATACAATCAGAGCTTGTATATCTCTATCTTCTGGAAACTTGAGTATTGGCTTAAATGAATCATTTGATGACACGAGAAATCGAACTCTTCAAATGTGCTGCTTATGATGAAAGTATATTTAATGGTAAATCAAGTAGTGATTCAACGGCAGTACCATGTTACTCTTGTGCACAGACACTGATTAATTCCAATTTGACCAACAATAATAGTGTGTCTACTGATACGTCGGATTTGGATGATTCATCAGCACGTTTATTTAATAAAATATGTGATTTATTCAAACCTAAATTGAGTGTTATAGAAGTAAAATTGAATAGTATGAATACAATGCTTTCTGCTACAGTTGAACAACATACAAACACACCGTCACATCATGCCTCTAGGATTTTGAGTTTGGAATCGTCTGTAAATAAATTAAGTAAAGATTTTATGAATGCGGAGGCATTCCGTGAAGATTGGGAAAGTTTTTATGAAGAAATGTATCAGCCTGAAGTTAGATCCTGCAATTTAATGTTATACAATGTTGAAGAAAACCAAGGATTTGTTAACGTTAATTCAGGTATCAGAATTGACAGAGATTTTAAAAATATAAGTAATATTTTAGTTGTCTTTTCTACAGTAAAAATTTACTGTGTAAAGAGAATTGGTATGGCGAAACCTAACCTCAATCGACCAGCTTGTGTGAGTCTTAGCTCTAAAGCTGAAGTATTATATGTATTACGTAAATAATAAAGATAAACTCTCAAAAGAAAATTACTTTAAGAAAATTAAACAATTATGTGATGAACAACACTTGTTGATGTGCATGAGAATTAAAAAAACACTTAAACAGTGACAATAGCGGTGGGTTAATATTTTATTACCAGAATATACGTAGCTTAAGTAACAAATTGGATCAACTGAAACGTAATATCTAAATAATGTTCTCCTGCACCGGATGTGATTGTTTTTACTGAGACTTGGTTATGTGACAAGGTGGATGATTCCAAGCTTGGTCTTTCTAACTACACAATTTATCGGCAAGATAAATCGGATATTAGTTGTCATATAAGAGGTGGAGGTGTCTTAATTGCTGTAAGGTCTGAGTTGACTGCATCAAGATGTATCATTCGTCGAGGAACTGTTGAATAGCTATTTGTAGAACTATATTCGGATTCAGGTTCAATTATTAATGGTGGAGTGTATATCCAACCAGATTATCAAGTCGATATGGCCAGTTATACAGAGCATGTATCAGTAATTGAGGACCTGTTAGTTAAGAATCCTCTTAGTAAATTAGTTTTATTTGGCGACTTTAATAATCTAATCAATACTCAATGGTCAAATGATTCGCCAATAAATTTTAAGAAATTAAGAAATGTCAAAAACCAAATTATTGAAGCTGCTAACATATTATGTGATTACTGGTAAACGATGGACTTGAGACAATTTCTTCCTTTACATGCTACCATGAACTATACTTTGGATCTTCCATTGTCAGACCTTGATTTCAGTGCGGTTGACTCAATGGATACTCTAGTTGACATAGATGATCATCGCCCAGCTGCTTTCTTCTTTTCTCGTAAATTTCGCAGTGCAATTAACATTAACTTTAATAATGTTCAATTTAACTTCAAACTTGCAGACTATAATAGCTTTAACGATGATCTTAGTAATGTAAATTGGTTAGATATTTTAAATTCTGGTGATATTAATGTTAATACTGAGCAATTTTATGAAATATTGTTTAAAATAATCAATTCATATGTACCTAAAATGCGTTATAGTAATATTATCCTAGATGATATTTTGTAGAATTAATGAATTTAGACATTGGAGAAAAGAAGATGCATGAAAGATGGAAAACTGTTAATGTACTTAGCAATTTCTATGAATTTAAGAAATTAAGATCACAGATATTTCCAATTATAGGCCAATTACCATTATTAATAATTTTTCTAAAATACTCGACGCTCTTGTCGCTGATAGTTTAGGTAACTTCTTGCTGTTGAACATTGCTTAGGAGCAATATGGTTTTGTGAAAGGTAGTTCCACATTACATAACCTATCAGTATATACTGGTTATATTTCTAGTGTTATTGATGACGCGATTTATATGGACTTTAGAAAAGCATTTGATTCGGTTAATCATGCTAGACTTTTAAGTAAGCTACATCATTTTGGAATTAGGGGTTCTTTACTATCCTGGCTTTCGTAATTTTTAAGCAATAGAATTAGCTATGTCAGAATCGAAGGAATGGTGTCTACTCTTTATCAAACTCTATCCGGTGTCCCTCAAGGATCTTACCTCGGGCCTATTTTGTTCATAGCGTTTATCAATGATATTGGTAGTAATGTTATTGGCAGCAAAATATTATTTTATGCAAATGATGCGAAATTGTTTACCAAAATCAAGTCTGACGTAGATAGTAAGTCACTGCAAAATGCGTTGAATGTATTAGTTGAGTGGTCTAAGTTAAATGATTTGGATCTAAATGAATCCAAATGCAAAGTTATTTATTTCTATAAAGGTTTCAGTTTTGAACGATTTAATTATTATATTGGTTCAGGTGATATAGTTAGAGTTGACTCCATTAAAGATCTGGGTGTCATTTTTATTTGAAACTTTCATTTAGTGAACACATAGACCATGTTGTTACTAAGTCATTCAGCCTTCTTGGTTTTATAAATAGAAACACCAACCTTTACCAATGATTTAATGTATGCATCAGTCATATGTATACCGTATCTTGGTTACTTCATCAAAAGACTTGAATTAGTTCAGCACTACTTTCTGAGACATCTTTCTCACAGGTTCTATATTCCTATAATCAGATTTGACCATGACTTTAACAATGCAGCTTGTAAGTTTGGTGTTCATACGGTTAAATCTACATATAATTTAAGTGATTTAATTTTTGTTTATAAACTGTTGGCGTCTGATGTACATCCAGAGTTAAGCAAGTTTAGGCATTTAAAAGAACATAAATGCAATTTCAAATCTGCATTTTATAGTGTTATTCATAGACTACGTAGAACGGGGTACTTATATCAAGTTGATATGTCTACAATTAAATCTTTATTTATGTTAAAAATGTATTAAGACCTCTAGTTTTAAAATTTTATTAGCATATAAGCAATTGTGCCTGTTAAATAATAAAGTAAAATAAAAATAAAATAAAATTTTCATCCAATTGACTTTTAAACTTTATAAATCTTTAAAATTTAGCTTGCGTTGAGAACGGTATACGTATAGAAGATGTATGTAAAATATCAATTTAAGTGGATGAAAATTAGTCAAGATACTTTACAATACGTTTTTCCTAAATGTTATTTTCTAAACGTTAAATGTTTAATTTGTTAAGATACATTGTCATAAACTTCGCTATTAAATAACCTTTTTTCACAAGTTGCTGTTTTGACTAGTATGCTGCTCGGACCTCTATGCGCCAACGCAAAAGCTATAATAGAACGAATACCGAGGTGAGCTCGAAATATTTTGTCTATTTCTTATATTTGCATCTGCTTTTAAGGGGCAACACCAGTGGTCCTAAAACAACGCAAATTTTAAAAATTAATTGAAAAAAAACAAAAGCAATATTAAAAATCTGTAAAAGTGGTGCTTATTAATCATGTCTAAAAGAACATAAATGTATGTTAAAAATTTCAATACGTAATGTCGCCGCCATAGTTTATTTTTGATAAAGTTACACGCATTAGAAAAAAATTCCAATTTTCACTAAGAAAAATTGATAGGAAATTGCTTGTAACAAATAAAAAAAATTCATAGCCGAAAATTTAAACTAGACGTTAAGAGCTTCAATTTGAGACGTCAACGAGCAAAACATATTATTTCCATACAAAATTCTACGCAAATGAAGATACTGATAAAAACGTCAAAAATACGCAAAAGATGACTTATTTTCTCGCCATTTTTGACATTTTTTATCAAAATCTTTATTTGCGTACGACTTTGCATGAAAATAATATTTTTTTATCCTTGACATCTCAAATTGAAGTTCTTAACGTTTAATTTAATTTTCTGTTGTGAAAATTTATTTTTTTGATCAATAGGAGCCGCGTTATTAGCGATTCAATAAGAGCCTTTATTAAACACAAATTGCTTAAGGGTGCAGGCTTGGGTTAAACCCAAAAAAGATTTTTTTTATGAGTCCAGAAAACTTTTTATGTTAAGAACAATCATTTTGAAAATTTGTTTGCTATCAATACTTAATAATATCTTAAATTTTTACGTGGTAAGACCTAAAAATCTTGATCTTACAGGTCACAATAAATCACTATTTTCAAAAATATTTATTAATTAGAGAAACTTTTTAAATCAATCAATTTTTTAAAAACATTAAAAAAAATTGTATAAAACTTGTTTGGTTCTCGGAAAACATAATGAAGAAAATATTAACAAAAAAGTACTCTGCTCATTTTATAGTACATGTCAAAAGGAGTCGAATAACCATAAAAAAAATCTTTCCATATAATCAAAAGAAATGAAAAAATATTGATTATAGGATTTAGAGAAGACGCTTTTCAAATCCGAGAATTATCTACAGGCTGAGAAGATGATTTGTTAAATGAAATGTATTTTAGTAAAGTTATGGTGAGAAAAAGGTTAAAGGATGAGCAAGGAGTGGAAGCGAATAAGGATGATGAAGGCCGGGGACGAGGAACGGGTTAACAGTTTATCGAATTAAGGCAATTAGCGGTACAAGCGTTCTCCTGCGGCATCCCACTTAAGCGCGCCTATCAGCTTGGACACTCGAAAGCTTTTCGGTTCCATCATGCTCGATAAGCCCACTCTGAAGGTGCACGCGCTTTGTTTGCACCTGCCGCAAAATGAGATCCTCCTTGGCCAACCTTGATGGAATGTCGCCGAAAAGCTCCTGCAACTGGCGATCATAAATCCAACGAGCATTATCATTGACTATATCGCAATACTATCAATTGTCTGAAATTTCGAGCAAGAAAAAGGTGAAAGTTTAGGTTTAAAAGTTGGGCTTGGTTTAAAGCTTAAAATAGGAAAATAAAATACAAGCATCTGCAGGTAATCCTCCATTCTCGAGGAGGATCCCTCTCTCTCTCTCTCTCGCTCTCACTCGGTCTGTGAATGCGCGCGGAAAGAATGGAAGCTCCGGCAATGGCGAGCCGTTCGGTGGATTCGCATTAGGCGCAGGTTTGCAGGCGGAAACTGCAAACTCTCTTTTAATTCCTGGAAAATTTGAATAAAGTTACTGCGAGCCTGTCCAAGCAGAGTATTAGGGGGACGGAATTCGCGGCAAGCAGGCGCAGCAACATTTTAAACTCGCATTTGGCCGGGGCTTAAAGCCCTAACTTTATCCACGGGCTTTCGCCTCTCGCGACGCGAGGACCCACGTGCTCTCCCTCCCTTCCTCCTCGCGCGCTACCAGCCAAAAACGTCGCTCGCGCAAGCGCCAAAGACGAAACTTCCGAAAAATCCAACTTTTTGCGCGAGTTACACGAGTGTTAGCAACGCGCACCGGCCTGCGCAAACTCCTGCCCCTCAATGCGGGATTGTAAAATGAACTTTACTACTTTGTAAACAGGCATTTTTTATAAAAATAGCAGAAAACGGGCCTCGATTCTGCCTCGTGCTGAAATTCATTCCTCCCTGTATTGGACTTAGCGCGAGAAACCGACGCCGATGTTGTACACGAAGAAGAAGAAGAAGAAGAAGAAGAAGAAGAAGAAGAAAAAGAGGGTATCGGGAGGAGGGCAACTCGTCGACCCTATTAAAAAGGCCGTTTCCGCCTTCGTTTCTGAAAGCCTCTTATGGCACTCGAGGCAACTGCGAAAGCACTTGAAAGCTCCTGAAAAGCCCGAGCCGACAACACTTGGCTGGTTGAGTGCCGTGCTGCCGTGCCGGCGTCCCGCGCCCGCGCGCCGGGAGGGCGCCCCGCGACTTCGCACCCTGTCACGGAGATGCGCCAGCCGGCCTTCCCTTCTCGCTCCCTCGGCATCGATCTCCTCTCCTCTCCTCTCCTCTCCTCTCCTCTCCTCTCCTCTCCTCTCTCGCGCCGACAGCACTGCAGCCTGCAGCGGTAAACATGCTTGTTTCGCGCGAATGAAGGAGGCCCGTAACATCCAGGCCCAGCGCCAGCCTAATGAAACGATAAAATTCTCGGTAGCCCCTGGCCTGCGGAGCTCCAAATGTAGCGGAGGCTCGCTTAATTTCGCCCGTCTCGCCCGATTTACCAAGCTCGCGCAGGGTCAAGCGCGAGGGTTACCGTCAAATGTCATAGCGCCACTTTTGCGCGCAACAGGACGAGAGCGCGGATAGCTTCCCTCGACTCTCTCTCTCTCTCTCTCTCTCTCTCTCTACTCTGGCTCCCGAAATATACCGAAGGGGAAGAGCAGACGGCAAGAGCGCTTAGCGTCGGAATAACCCAGCTCTTTAATTTAGAGCCGCCGGACAGTAATTAAAATAACCTCCCCTAACGCACAGCCAGACTATCGCAGGCGGCAAACTGCTGACCAACTTTATTTCTATTAAATAAAGCAACTTGTCAACTTCTTGTGCTAAAAATGCCCTTTTTCCAACATCTTATTATTGACTTTAATTCCAGCGCGTGTTACTGCGTTTAACAGTTGGAGCCTCGACGCGTCTTCCTCGCAGACTTTTGTCCCAGTCCCAGTGGCAGTAGAAAAAGTCAGTCGCACGAGTAAAAGTGGAAGAATCGAGTTTCGCCGCGGCCAGTGTACGATTGCTAGCAGTACTCGCGGACCAGTCGAAGCACGTTACAAAATAGAAAATTTAATTTTATACTCGCTGCTCCTCCCGCTGCTCCCGGCTCCCTTCGCCGGCCTGCGCTATGTTATACTATATAGCATCTCTTATATTGCAGGAGGCTGTCGGGGAGCTGGCCGGCCCCTCCGATATTAATTCCGTCCTGGATTTGTATTGCTTGTAAGGTGTGAAA
The DNA here is from genome assembly GCA_949152435.1 of Gastracanthus pulcherrimus. Classification (NCBI taxonomy): domain Eukaryota; kingdom Metazoa; phylum Arthropoda; class Insecta; order Hymenoptera; family Pteromalidae; genus Gastracanthus; species Gastracanthus pulcherrimus. The sequence goes on from OX424576.1 coordinate 752,882, forward strand.
ACTTGGAATTTCACATTGGAATTTCAAGCCGATTTCATTAAGATCGTCAATAAATCATCCAGGAAAAAAACTCGAGCGAAAACAATTGAATCATCGCAAATATGGTCGTTAATTGTATTTTTAAGCAGACGAGAGCGAGGGCTGTGTGTGCGTGTGTGTCGGAAGGGGTACTTACTAGGGTCGTGACCCGGCGCGATATACCAGGTGTTACAATAAATTTAAGCGATATTTTATTCAGGCGGTCCGATCGCCGGTTTTCAATTCGCCGGCTCGTATATATTCCGCTTGAGCCCTGGCCGGGGGGTAGAGGCAACGGGCAGCCGACTACTCGCGTGTGGGCTACTCGCACGTAGCCACGAGGAGAATAGTAAAGAAACAAGCCCGCTAGGCGCATGCACGAGCACGCGAGAGATGCAATTTCTCGGAGCGGTCCATCCGTCTGTACGAGTCTACTGGCACTATCCTTCCTTACTTTCCGCGCTTCGGCGGATGAAAAAATAATAATCCCCAGGGAGCGCTCGGCTCGGCGAGAAACCAAATCATCTTCTCGCACGGCGAATGTCCAGAATGTCCAGTGTCCAGTTTACGCGTGTAAATTCTTGCTTTGCGCCGTAAGAGGTATTAAATGAGTCGGTAAGGAGGCGTAGAAATACGAGGAGGAACGCGCAGTGCGGGAGCTCGGACGCCGGCTCGTAGATGTTTGGCTTCTACTGAAATTAAAAATATCGATTCCCGTTCGCGCGCCGGCTTTCATAGAGGCTCAATTCGTTTCTCTCCTGCAAGACAATACCTATTCTTCCCACGGACAGTAAGAGGTACAAATTGCAGTTGCCCCCGTCCCCGTCCCTCCCTTTTAAGCCTCCCTGGCTGCCTGGCTGCCTGTCTGCCTGGCTGACTCTGTCTGTCTCTCTTTCGCACCCGGTCGCTGCTCGTTGCTTCGCTACGAACTCGCTCGGAGCGTCCTTCTCTCCTCAGAAATCCCAAATACAAAAGCTCTTGTTCATTTGGTTTTTGCTTCCCCCGGCACCAGTCCCGCTTCTCATCCTCGTCCACGACCATTTTTTTTTCACGTTGCCCTCTACGTTAGCAGTGTTGTACACAGATCTCTCATCGTGTTTTGCCAGAGCTCCAATTCGCGCACTGCCTGCACATGCGCTATTTTGCCCTACGAATATCTCGGCCAGACACGTTGTTTATGCTTCAGCTACACTAGAATTCCTAACGAATCAGTTGCGTCGTTAGAACTTGCAGTTCATTTTTTCTCCTTTTTTTCATCGTGAAATACCTAGCCAAATACAGAGTGTGTGTGTGTGTGCGCGATGAGCAAGTTGGTGCAAGTATGAAGAGAGGAACGCAAGAGCGCACGGGGTTGAGGGACGGAAGGGTGTTGCGGCACCACGGCACTCAACCCCCGCGTTCGACTACGAACCTTGATTAGGCTTCCGGTTAATTAATAACCTCTCGTGTGCACACACACCCACATATGAATATGCATGCCCGTTGCCGAGGATTTCGTTGTGAGGGTTAGGCGCACACGGAGAGGGGAAGACCACTCATTTGCAGTCGGAAAACAAAGGGGATGAAGGAAGGGAATGCAGCAGGGAGGGAGAGACCCTCATAAAAGAGAAGAGAACCAAGAGCGGATAAAGAGAACAAAATTAAATACACTCAAAAGTTTAAATAAAAATTACGGAAAAACTAAGAGAAATTATTTCATCTATTTAATCATACGATCCATTATATATCATGCAATAACAGTGTAGCCATGAACTTTTATTAAGCTTTTTATTACATATAAACATCATTTAAAAAACTTCTAATTTTTATTACTTTTCTTTTACAAAAAGCTCACTAATTGCTACACATATTTAATGTATTGTATATGAATGTATCTGCCAAACATTTACCATTAAAAAAAATTCTTTTCATAGCACGTTTTCAATATTTAAGTATTTTGCTTCATGAAAGAGAAAGTTTTGTAACGACGAAAATTTTGGTATGTGCGATTTTAATGAATTTCGATGATTTTGTTCTTTTTGTAGGTAACAATTAGTGTTAAATAACAGCACCGCTAGTTATTGTTTTACAAGGTTATTTTGTAAACCAAAAAGCTTGGCTTCCACTAATTTAAACAATTGCACCGTTATTTTAATTACTAATGCTTATCTTTTTGTTTATTTTAAAAATCTAATTATCAGCTTCAAGAAAGGAGAAGGATCTCTAAATGCCGTTTTTGGCCCCAAAGTTCAAAAATAATTTTTTATTTATGAATTTTCATATTTTTAATAAGTTATTTTTGGGGCAAAAACAGTCCTTATTGACCCTGCTCCTTCTTAATCAGCCACAACAGCTTTCTCCTCACTGTTTAATAGCAAATTGCAAACATCATTGCAATGTACTAATCACTGATGAAATCAGTCCAAGCACCCATCTATGAAATCGATTTCATCTTATGTGAAATCAGGGAATTCGACTAAAATTACTTTGATGAATTGGCTAAAAGAAACCGATGAAATCGCTCAAGAAAAGTGTAATCGCAAACATCAATTTCTAATGAGAAACAAGTTTTTAAAAAACGCAAAATCCTACACTCAACTACCTCGAACAGTAATTTTGAAATAATAAAATGTTTAAATAAAATAGTAAACCTAAACCCACAATTTCCAGGTATACCAAACACGGACATTTTTATAATACATTAAAAGCTGGACATAGCAAGCTGTACTTTTTTTAAAATACAGCTATCTAAATTTGTGTTCCAATATTATTCGTATATCTATATCGTGGTACAGTATATCCAAAAGTTAATGCCGTTCTTTGGTTTTTGATACTTTTTCAAACTTTTATATTCTTTACTAATATTGTAATGCTTTATAATGTAAACTAAAGAGTCTTCATTATAAATATTACCATTTAATGATGTTTTTTTCGAAAATTAACTTTCTAACCTTACTCTCAGCCAGTGAACGTCCTTAAACGCGATTTTTCTCGAAATCTTTTTTTATTCCATTTTTCAGTGATTGCGAAAATAAAAACCTCATTATAGACCAGTGAAAACAACGAGTTTCGAAAGTCAAACTCATAAAAACAGATTTATTTACCTTAAAATTTGTGTTTTTTTAGAACTTCTCGACTTTTATGTTCATTTGCATCATTTTAATTTTTCTATGTTAAAACCGATTCAGTGCAGAAAGAAGAGAATTACGAAAACCTTAAGATCTCAAACGTTCTATTGTTCACAAAAAAAAATATCTGAAAAAAAATTTTGCTCGCTTGCTGCAACGTTTTTTTGCAACACTTTGCAATAAAAATATTTTTGTATATACTCTTTGATTTACTTGAACATCCCTTAAAACTAAACCTACTCTCATCTAACCATTTATTTTAATAAGCTCTTGAAAAAAGTTTTGAATGTCTGGTCTCCTTAAGAACACCAGATCTCTACGTGAAACGTACCGAATCTAGGGTTTTTTAGATCGCTCTCTTAAATGGCGATGAGAAAATTTGCAAAGACTTGCAATTTATTTATATATAAGTTTTTTACAAAAATATAAACAATGAACAATTTTAAGAGGTAATTTTTTTCTTCTGCAGTTTTCTTCACGAAAACGTCTGTTTTATCGTAAACTGCTTTTTGCCTTTATAGTTGCACAAAATCTCTTCTTGGCATATTTTTCAATTATGTAAACTAAATTTAGCCTGATCCAATATTACTTATGCAATATGGCTGCCGATAATATTAAAAATTTGTCAAAGAATACGGAAACATATCGTGTACGCTTAACAGCGCTCGCTGTCAGACGCGATTATATGCATACATGTACATAATGAATTACACCTAAAATAATGTATATAGATGTAGAAAATGTTATATACATATTATAACATCGTGTATGTACAACGTTCAGCATGAATGTCAAACAGTGAGAATTTAAGAAATTGATATTTCAACAAAATTCACTTCATGTTTGCCGCCATTTTAGTACCGCCATGTTGAATACAAAAAATAGCTTATAGCATATTATTTCAGTATAAGTATCGGGACACGTTTTAAATAATTCCTACTATGATGGAACTACGTTTCTATGAAGAAATCTACGAAAGAAGAAATAAATTACCTCTTAAAATTGGTCGTCTTATTACATTTTTGTAAAAATTTTGTATCAATTGATAGGTGCAAATTTTCTCAACCTCATGCATCCTAGGAATGGTACTTTTAACGTAAAAAAGTTACAGTTTTCTTAAAAAAATTAAAAAGCCGAAATCAAGGTAAATACTCAAATCATTTCGGCAAAATGACTTAAGTTCAATTTTTGTCAATTTTGAGTTAATGGCTGATTTGTAATCTTTAAGTGTGTATATCTACAATATCCTAGAGTATTACAAATAATATGACCATTTTAACGTGCTTTCTTCCGCTAGTAAATTCTGTATATTTTGAAAAGGACTTAAGCTCTTTTAAAAATATACATAAATTATTTCTTTATGATTTATCTTTATAATATAAATAAGTATAAAAATATGAACGGCTTTTGAATTAATATAAGAAACTGCGATTGAAAACTAATAAGTAAGAACTGATTTAAAAAAAATATGTACCAAGTGAACATATTAATTTAGTTAATCAAATTTAAAGCTGGATAAGATCTGCCAATCGTAATGATTTAGATGATAAATCAAAAGTATAATCGGACTAGGAATCACAGGTGCGCAATGCGCGTCACAATTTCAATCATTAGCGATATTAATATCAATATAAATTGCAGTAAATAGATGTTAATATCCATTTTGTATCAAAACTCTTTTATAAACATTATTTATAATATACAAATATTCATTATGCATGTTATTCTACGGTTATTATCAAACAATATTATTACATAAATATCATTAAGTGAAAACAACAACTAATTTTTAATTTTCGAGCTAACCGTTTTCAATAAATTTACATTTTTAGAGTTGATCTACTAAAAACGATTCACACTTTGTTTTCCACTGTTCATCGTAATTATGGTTTTCACGTGTAAAGTAATATTAAAGATAAAATAAATCTTTATATAATTACTATATTAAACGCATTTAAAAGTGTAGATGTATGTTAATCGCAAAATTTGTTGATTTTTAAAAAAATATTTATCATAAGTGAATAGATAGTCTCGTGGATAGCGGGATAAATTGATAAAGAAGTAAGAGGATAGTGGGATAAGTGGATAGAGGGATGTATGGATAGTGGAAAAGTTGGGTATAGAGCTGCGTGAATAGTAGAATAAGTGGATAGAGAAGTGCATGGATAGTAGGATACCTAGATAGTGTGCTTGGTAACATGGTCGACGTGCATACATATAATTCCAAATAAAATTTGTGATTGTTTTTTATAGAGTCCGAATTTTCTTCTCCCTCTCTCTCCCCCCCCCCCCTCTCGCCCTCTCTCTCTCTCTTTCTCCCTCCCACTATCCCAAGATTAATTTAAAATATTAAACATAAAAATTAACTATGATTAATTCGATTATACATGAATAGGTTTAATTACTTTGGGCCAAACAAATTTTTCTATTTGGGATTTGAAAAATTCAGGCATATTCTCCAAGTAATTTGCAACAAAAAATGTAGTTATATTTTTTTACGTAATTTACTTTTAATAATTATTGGGATGTATGTAAGATGTTCATACGAACATTCGCTAATTAAAAAATGACTCTAACGTCTAACTTTGATAAATTTTAAATGATTGCTTCTAACAGCAAATTGTAGACGAAATTGTTTCCATTTATATGAAAATTTAGACAACGTTTTGGGTGTCTCTTACACCCTTCTTCAGGTCAAAGAATAATTAATTCTATAATACGCTTAAGTCTAGGTAATTGACAAATGAACACATCTCTGTGGACCTGGTCATTACTACGTATGCCTATGTGTATGAAATCACTACTGCACATACCTGCGTGCAAAAAGCCACTACTACGCATGCCTTTATGTACAAAGTTACTACTGCACATGCGTGTGCGCACGAAGTTACTACTGTGCATGCTGTCGTGCACAAAGTTACTACTGGTGCACGAAGTTACTACTGCGCACACCTGTGTGTATGTAGTTACTACTGATGCACGAAGTTACTACTGATGCACGAAGTTACTACTGATGCACGAAGTTACTACTGATGCACGAAGGTACTACTGCGCACACCTGTGTATATGTAGTTACTACTGATGCACGAAGTTACTACTGCGCACACCTGTGTATATGTGATAACTACTGCGCACGCCTGTGTGTGCGTATGTGCAAGAGGGCACATCAGCATCCGTCTGCCCCTCTTTATAACTACCTCACTCGATACTTGTCAATAACAATGCCGGAGTTCATGCGATTCCGTACGTTCTCTTTATCTTCACCATTTTACCCCCTCCAATGACCCCCACAAACCACTTTGCCTCCTCCTCATTCCACCCACCTCATCCACTCACCTCACTCCTCATATGCTTACAATATCGCGACCTTCCCAAATCTTTCCATTCCCTCTTTCTCTTTACTTTACTTTTCAATTTACTAAAAAGTTTCCATTTTTTTTAAATTTTCCAATTTTTTCAAAATTTATATCCTTAAAATTCTCTAATTTCTCTAATTCACTAAGCTTTGATATTTTAATTTTAACAAAAAGTGCCAAATTGTTACATCACAAAGTTACGAAGCTTTTTTCCCTCTTTCTCTTTTTTTCAGAGAATTTTAAGGATATAAATTTTGAAAAAATTGGAAAATTTAAAAAAAAAGGAAAGTTTTTAGTAAATTGAAAAGTATTGAGATATTTTAAGCAATTTTCAAAAAAGTAAAAAGTTAATAATTTTTATTGTTAAATTAAAATTTTTATATAATTTTTTTAATTTATAATTTTCATGAGTTATAAGTTTTTTTTTCAGCCCCCCCCACATCTCGACGAGGGCTGTGTCCCTGCACCCGCACAGGCACTGCGCCCGTGGACCTTCCCCGCGCCTCGATCTACACCCCCTGCACTAATCCTGCACCCGCTACCCATTCCGCTATTCTCACTTCATCAACCGTTTATTCCTTTCATATTTCTGTATCCTCAGCTTATTCGATTTATTTGTATTATATATTCAATTTTTTATAATCCAACTTTGCTATTTACATGGTAGTTTTATCATTTCTTAAATTACAAAAAAATAGAATTTTAAGTACACTGAGAAAACTGTATTGCTTGAGTAGCCAGTTTCTGGTTGAGCGACTCGAACTGTTTATTACTCCATTTATTGCTCCTGCAACTAAACTTTGCTCTCACAGCTATACTGATTTACTGCAACAAACATGCAATAGCGAAAGCAACCATAATGTAGCTACGACAACAATCTGTCTGGTTGCTAGTACCACATCAGTATAGCTGTCATTTAAATTTGAAAGTATTGATGAGCAAGCAAATCTTTTTTCTCAGTGTATTGCTTCCTCAAAGGGGAAGTTTTGTGATGTTCCAGGGCTCCTTTTCCCGTATTAAAATTGACGACACCGGAAAAATGCCAGTACTGGTTCGATCGTAAAAGCAATACTGGCCCAGTACCCATATGATAGTACTGGCGTGCTGATACTGGGCCGATATTGCACCAGTACCGTATCTTTAGCAACATCTTAGTAACGTCTCGTCAATACTAGGTCGATACTGGATCAGTATCGATATGCCCGGTACTGGCTTGCCGATAGTATACCAATACTGAACCAGCATCGGCAAACTCAGTACTGGTGTGACTATACTGAACCAGTACTCATTTACATTTATTCTTTGGTATATTTTATTTCAGCTATGTTTATCAAACTTCAAAATATACTGGTATATAGACATAATAAAGAAACGATTTTCATAATAAAATTCCTTTATTCATAAACAATATTTCCAAAGAATCTAACCCTCGATATAACCCTCGATCTAACCACCTTTAAATTACATGTTATATCTTAATAAATTATTTCATTTTAAATTTAAAGATCGTTAATGATTCGTGCCATACATGAATAGACATAATGTAAACATTTATGAAAAATTAAATAATGAAAAAACGACAATTGATGAAAAATAATGAAATATGTAGCATTTTTTATAATACTTTAATACAAAGTTACCAAACTTTATTATATTTATAAAAATAAATAAATAGCTTTTAAAAGAAAGTATAGATAATTTTTAACCTAAAAAACAAAAAAAAAGACTTTCTTTTATTTAATTTTCACACCCTTTAAACGATCGAAATTAGGCAAAATAACGTGTAAATGCAATAAATAGCTTTGACTAATCTATGAAATTCTTTAACTTAAATTGTAAAATATCATTATATTGCTGTTTTTACTTATTAGGGAAAAGTTGAACCAACTTTATAACCTTAAAAAAATTTCGAAACTTTTCGAAAAAATCACCGGAGAGCCACCTTAATGTATATATTTAATTATACGAATAATCATTAGAAAAATCATTTAAAAAATCATATGATTGATTATATGAAATGAGACAGGACTTTTTAGAGCAATAAAAAATCATATGAATAATCATATATTTTTTTCGAACGTAATGATTTGTGATTTCTCTATCGCCAGAAACGGGCAGTATCGAAAAAATTTCTTGTATAGTATCCAAGATTCTATGAGTATCGGTGAAAATATATGAGGTAACTATGTATAATACGAACTATATAAAAATATTTCATTTCGATTTATGTTTGTTGAGCCTAGATATTGTTTAGTAAAGAAAAACTCTTACTTCGGCACTTTAAAAATCTTCATTTTAGATTTAATTATAACATATGTCCACATCGACCGTCAAAACATGATAAAATACTTTATGTATAAGGCATAACAGTTAATTGTTTATAAAAATTTGTGAAGAAATCGCCTCTAAAACCATTTATTTATTTGTTCAAGCATATTTTATAGTAGCATAGTTAAGAAAATTAGATTTTTCAACGGTTGATGTGAAGACATATGTTAAAAGAAAAATATAAGCCTTGAAAAATTATAATTAAATCTAAAATGGAGATTTTATAGTAGTGAAGTAAAAGCCTTTTGTTTACTTAACAATATCTAGGCTCAACAAACAAATTAATATTTATTTATTTAATTTTCATTATAAAGTATTTATTGTATAGAGCTTGGTAGCCCTTTACAAAATTATATAATTTTGGTGGCGAAAATAGTTTTCTCCCGCTTCTCTGTTACATGAAGTATTAGTTGTACAGTATTAGTTGTACACTGGACGGAAAAAATAACTTTAAATTTCACGGCGAATTTTTTTTTAATTCCGTGCGTGTGTAGTGTAATTACATATGATTAGGTTAGGTCAAATATGAAATTTGGACGTTTCCGTATCCAAATTTTATGTTTGACCTAACCTAATTACAAGCGCACGGAATTCCAAAAAAATTCTACGCGTAATTCAAAGTTATTCTTTCCGTCCAGTGTACATACGTGGAATAATATTTACAAACTACTCGCTGGATTAGTATACTGAGTAACCACTGAGTATATAATAACGTATTTTTATACTTACACTGGCTGGAATCAGATTCCATCTTCTCTTCATTCTATTTAAAGAGGAATAGAAACCTGTATTCGAGCCAGTGTGAGTCTCTTGAATTTCCCTAGGACGTTATCTGTCTAATTTTAAATAATTCATTCAGTGTGTCAGGTCCTGTGTAATTGTTTTTAAGTTTATAAGCCATCTCACAATCATAACAATGGGGAATGGACCCTATAGTTTGAACATTTGAACTAGCAACGATATCAAAATAATGATATTAATATGATAATAATATGAAATATTTTTTGTATAGTTCGTAACCTACATATTTAACTCATATTTTCTTCGGTATTCATCAACTCTTTTTTTTCAAAATATTTCGAAATTTTTGTAAGGTTTTAAAAGTTTGTTCAACTCTTCCTTAACAAGTAGAAATGGCAATATAATGATATTTTACATTTTAAGCTAACAAATTTCATAGTTTAGTCAAAGCTATTTATTGCATTTACACGTTATTTTGCCTAATTTCGATCGTTTAAAGGCTGTGAAATTTAAATAAGAAAAGTCTTTTGTTGTTTTTTAGGTTTTCTTTTAAAAGATATTTATTTATTTTTATAAATATAATAAAGTTTGGTAAATTTGTATTAACGTATTATAAAATAAAGCTACATTTTTCATTATTTTTCATTTAATCCCGTTTTCTCATTATTTAAGTTTTCAATCTTCAAAATGTTGTTGGCGCATACCAAAATAATCAATCTTGATGAAACTTTTAGGATACGTTCTTTGAAGCATTCTCAACATTAGTTAGATGAAATATTTTGTAAATATCCATGACAAAGCTCATGTTAAATGATTCTATTAAAAAATTTGCACTGTTTTTAAAAATTATTAAACAATAAATATTTATTATTTTTAAAAAACACACAGTTGAGTAAAAATTGATAGTTTCAGCTAACTTATCTTTCTTTTACTGTCAAAGACATTATCAAATTTTTAGTTTATAAATGTCATTGTGGTGTGCACCAACAACTTTTACCGTACAACCTAATTTTACTTAAAATAAACCTATTATTCTGATAAATTCAATATTATTTGATAAAATTCTTTAAACATGTGTGTTTCAATTTATAATATCATTATAAACATGACATATAAATATTATGTTGTTAGCCTTAAAGCTAAGAAGTTTAATTTTTCATCGGAGAGTCCCCTTTAGTCATTGTAAAACTATACGATTCAAATAATAAGAAGGTGTTATCTAAGACTCATTTAGCGACGATGATGATTATAAACTAAAAAATCATTTTTTAATTAAAAAATTGAAGAAAGTTGAAGAGCTTGATCAAGACGTCCGGTAGGTAGTTGGCTTAAAATTGAGAAATCACTCTGGTTTTTATTGTTGTCGAAGCATCAATCCGTTGGCTTTCCCGTGCATCCAGAAGCGATTTAGGCAGCTATAGCAAGATGAAGAGGCAAATTTACGATTTGGTATGGTACGCTAGTCGAAGTTGAAGAAAAAGAAAAATATCGCGTGCATCGAGTTAGGCAAGCTGAATCTCTCAAAGAATCGTGCAGTAATAACTTTTTATGTGCATCATGGCGTGAAAGCAATTTTTCAAACAACAACCTAAAAAGTGCTATATATTTTCGTGTGAAATTGCAGCGTTAGGGAATTTACATTAAGAGCGGCAAACTCGGCAAGGATATCTCTCTGGCTTGAGATAAGGAGGTAAAACACATTCTCCGTAAATATGTACGAAAGGACGTCGTTATCGTGAAAATTCGAAGGAACAACGTGCGAAGCTGAGGGGGAAGGGGGAGAGATAAATTCTCCGTGCATGATAAGGCGTGACAAACGGGCGTCTTGGCGGCTTATAATACACTCGTGCAGTTGGAAGTTGAGAAGCCCTGGACTGTAATATTCCGACATCGAGGTAAAAACGCTGAAAATGAATTAACTTTTTGCCGGAGTGCGGCGCGTCGAGAGAAAGAGAGAAAGAGAGAAAGAGAGAAAGAGAGAAAGAGAGTGGGTGGGGGAGCCTTGGCTTGCAAAGGAGCTGGAGATCGAGCGAGAGAGTATCAAAAAGGCTCGCTATTGTATTTTCTACAAGCTAACTCGTGTGCAACAATAAATGAAGAAATAAACAAATAAACAAATGAAGAAATGAAGTATATAGGTAAGCACAGTCGGGCTTCTGAGTGACTCTTTGGGAAAGAAATGAAGGTGTTAATCGTAATTCAGTAGGTATAATAGGAGAGGCGCTCGGGCGATCTTAGAATTCAAAGTCGCTCTCGGCTTGGCGTGCTTCGCGCGGCCGCTACTTTGATCGATAAGACGCGCTCTGAGCATGAGCGATTAAAGGCCAATTAATATTCATCGATTCTTGGCTGCACGCAGGGGTGACTGGTGAGAGGAGCTAGGAGGTAAACTCTAATGGATCAGGTCGTGGATGCGGCTCGAACCTCAGGTGGATATCAAAGGGCCAAGGTGACCGACAATAACCGACAATAACCGACAATAACCGACAATCTCGCGCCGCTATGCCGTTCGCGATCGCGTTACGATTGCCACAAAGGCTCGAGCGCGGTCAGTGGCGCTCACGCACGAGCCTGCATCTACTTTTTTACCCTAGGACCGCAAGGCAAACACGAAATCTTGCGGTCCTGGCTCGTTTCGGGCCCGTTGCGTCGCACCTACATTGATTGATCAGCCCCTTGGCTGATCCACTTCTCCATCGAAAAGACAATCTTGCCTTGTAAAGGAATCGAGTTTGTAAGAATAATAGGAGTAGTGGCATACCATTCGGCGTAACATTCACAATTCGACGGCTTTTACCGTACGAGAGCAATTTTATTTCGATGTCTCGCTCGAGCGACGCCGTACGCCTGCACCGAGCAATATGCAACAATAAACGCTTCTTGCGTCTCTTTATGCTCCGCTTACAGGTATAAGGGAGCGCGAGGACCGGAGCAACGGATGGAGAGGTAAAATTTCCCAGTCGAGCATAAGGTACAGCTCCGTACTCGTAAGGGCTTTCACCTTCTCTCCTTAGCTAATATATACGATAATAAGTTCGATCGCGAAACCTATACATGCTATGCGCATTGCCAGCTCAGTGAAATTCACGACAATACTCTATAGCGAGGGAATATTCAGATAAAGCAAATGTAGAATTAGCGAATATAAATAGGTGAAAAAATCTGTATAATTTTCTCTGGTTGAATTGCATTTTTCGGCTTTGCAGTCGCACATATACCATTGTCAATTAGACGTTAATTAGGTATGGCGCTCGCGGTCGAGAGGTGCGTTCTGGCGAGCGACGCGGGGCGGCCAGGTTGCCGATCCTAAATAAATAAACTTGCTGCGATTAACGCTCCCTGCCATAGGCTAATTGCGCGTCTGTTTATTCGTATATCCATTTATAAGTACGCTGGGAGAAAGAGAAGCTTATAACAGTTTCAAGTAATTACAGTTGCGCGGGAGAAAGCCTCACTCTAATAAGTAATAAACATAAGGAAATGAAATAAAGAATAAATAAAAAGAGATTAGTCTACCTCGTTAACTAATGTTTTTGATTTCTACTTTAGAAACCTCCTGTTAGAAATTTAGAAATAAAAGTCTAGAAAATATTGAAGACTTGTCCAGATTTAATAGTATCGACTATTCAAAATTATACAAGGTTTTCTTACCAACTGTCAATAATATTGATAATTTTATATACTAGCGATTTCTTCGGTTATTATAAAAGTCTTCTTCAACTTTTTTGCATAACCAAGTATATGCTGTTCAATTAATGCCTATGAAATAGCATTGAATATGCGTTCCAAGAAATGTTTGAAGACCAACAAAGAAAAGCGTTTCATCTATGGACAATGTTCACTAAATGACCAAAAAAAACAAGCTTATTTCTTGTTTGCACAAAAGTACATTCGTCAATAAATGGCGAATAAATTAAATCAGTTTTGGATTGGGTCAGGTAGAGAACAAAAAAATAATAGTCACGTATTTTCTCTTTTTCCATAAAAATCAAAATTATAAAACTTACAGTCGTTTGAAGTTTATGGATTTTCGATGTATATAGATATACTTCAATGTGAATGACGTCACAGGCGTATTTACGCGCGCTTTATCCTCCTGTATCTACTTTAATTTTTAATTAATTACATTCTAAAAATCAGTTACTCACCGCAAACATATTCTGCTTCAAACAATTTTGAAAGAGAACCCAAACGATTTCTGTTACCTGCAAGAAAGAAATCTATTCACGGAAAGTATAGTATATTTGCAGTAAGTGGATTTCCTTTAGCAGGTAACAGAAATTGTTTGGGTCCTAAATCAAAATTATTTATACTTGTGGTAAGTAACTGATTTTTAGAGTGTAAAAAAGGAAAAAAGTCGTGTCCATTATTTTTTTTTTGCACTACCTGACGGCCCTAACAATATGTCTTTTTTTCTTTTTTCATGCAAAGTCCCAAAACATTTCTGAAGTACTTATTATTTTATAATAAAGTATAAATATTACATTGATATGCACAACACGGGCAAATATGAAAATAATTATGGCAAAAATATTTCTCATGCCACATGGCATTTAATAAATGCTTTATCAATCAATTAATCTGCCACATTATCTTTACGTACAAAGGCCCTGATGCTCATAAGATTGATTATTTGGCGGCTGGCTCTATCTAAATGAGAATCACAGTTATATTAATTATCTACGGTGTGGTTAAAATATAGGTATCAAGAGTGGCAAGACTTAGAAAGGCGATTATGATCTTATGATGATTTTTCCTCACTCCTTTCGTTGATCCGCAAAGGATGTACCGTTCTCTACGCAGCAGCACGATAATTATTATCTATATATGCAGAGGAAAATGAATAATAATGCGTATAAGGAGAGTTTAATGCGATATTAAAAGTTTGTAAACTGCTGCTCGTGATATTCAAAATATTCAAGAGATACACGGGAGCGGGTAAGGTGGCTGCGCAAAGCGGTCGACATCTTACCAAGTATCTTTGCAAGAGCGTGCGGCGGCGCGACGTGGCGCAGCGGCACTATCAAGAAGAATGGGGAATCCTTTAAAGGTGAACGACTCTTAGGCAATGCTGAGAATGCGAGCCAGGCGATGCATCGATAAACGCCCAGAGAGCGCGTCTTTAACTTTAAACCTTAAAGTACTTAACGCGTATCATACGGATTTTTAGTTGCGCGCTTGTACGAAGCCAAGAGAGACAAGGAAGCGATAGACCGCAGAGTAAAGAGAGAGAGAGAGAGAGAGAAAGCTATATATATAGATAGATAGATAGATAGATAGATAGATAGACAGCTTCGAGCCCCTAAGCCTAGAGACACTAATGAGCAAGCAAGACTACGAAAAAAGGCGAGAATTCATTAGCAGAAAACTACCTTTTACCGAAAAATATAAGAATATATTATAAACTTATACATTGTAATAGAGATTCGCTAAACGACGAGAAATACAGCTTTCATTATTTAAATACTTGTACCTGTAAATGCGTAAAAAATATAATAAAATTATTGAATGCTTACATATTGGACGAGATAGGTACTAGCGATTGCTGTACAAAGTAATAAATATGAACACCAGAAATCTACATTTAGTAGGTACTGTTGATAATACAATGAGTCAATCATAATAAATAAATAAAAAAATGATAAACCCCTAATAGAGTTTTTATATGTAAACATGTAGTATTAGTATATTATGACACTGTTGTGGGAGATGGTTTTCTACCTTGCTCGAGGGTTTTCGCACGAGCGAAGCGAGTGAGAAAATCGAGCAAGGTAGAAAAACACCTCCCACAACAGTCTCATACGATATTTTATAGCACAACAACCTCAAAATCGACAATAAAGTTGGCATTTTGAGGTTAGTGTGCTATAAAATATATAATTATATATAACTTTTGTTTCCATATAATCACGATATAAAGTGCAACGTTATCTATGTATCTATATCTATCTATCTATTCAGGCTAATCTTAGAAACTGCTGATTACCAATATATATATAGTCATGCCTAAAAAAACATAAACGTTAATTATATTTACAGTGATAATTCTGTTCCAAATACATTGTGGTATCGCACTTCTTTTATTATCAATCATGGTGTGTGTATGGGTGTGTTTTAATGTATGTACGTGGGAGTTTGAAAAAGCCGCTCTTAAAAACTGTCCGCTGTATGGATGCGTATGTGTGTGTGTGTGTGTGTGTGTGTGTGTGTATATATGTGTGAGTTTACGCTCGTGATTGTGTGCGCGCATGTCTGTATATGTATGTGTGTAACTCAACCGTGTTCAAAAACCAGTTGATATAATTCAATCAAATTGTGTGCAAAAACTCAATATGCAGTTAAAATTTAAACTTAACATATTAATTCATAATACGCATGAACTTCTAAAGCAAATTTACTTTCTAATATTACGTATTTTGACAAATTTATCAACAAATATTGACTTATAATATTGATGTACAATAATATAATAATACTGTATACGACATGCCATACCTATTTGAGAAAGCTAACAAGGAGAGTCCACGACCCTTTGAAAACGGATTATGATGAAACTTTGAGAGGTGTTTTCTTGTACCTTATAATGAAGCCTAGCACCCGTACTTTCATCTAATAAGGCCTTCTTGTCAACATATGATATTGGACCCCAAATGTGCATTATTTCAATAAAAAATGGTACTACACTCTACTCTACATGTGACCATAACTCCGCATATTTGTATGCTAGGAAAGCTAACCAAAAGGTAATAAATAAAAAATGAAAAGAGCTTCAATCTAAGCTTTGATACATATAAAAATATTAATCTGATCAAGACTTATTAATAATTAAAGCTTAAGTGTGTAAAATTACACACACTAAGTATGTGAAATAGAGTAAATGTGTTAGTTTAATATGCTTAATTGTGCACTTGCTTGACGCCAATTTGATACATTTCTACACGAGGAGAAATCGTTCAGTAAATTTTAAAGAGAAGGTCTCGAATTCTTACTAGAAAGTTCGGTAATTTGATCACGTAAATTTTCTAAAACAGTACTGTAATTAGGATGCTGCTGCAACGGTAGATGTAGATGGCACCTTGGCTGTAAGCCCAATTTGAGCAGCTTCTGTGTAGCATTAGGGCTCACACACGTGCATGTAAGGTTAGCATACGTACAGACATACAAAACAAGCACGTGCATGTGCGCGTTCTACCCTCAGTTATGCGTTGTATACGCACTGCAACGTTCACGTTCACTGAGAGAAATATGAAGGACTTATTCCTTGAGATATTAGTCGCGCGATGAATCCAAGCCCTTTTCTGGAGATATATTCTGATTTTGTCTGGACGAACTGCATAGTACAGATCGACGCAGTTTTTCCAAAGAGTGACCAGGAATTCTGCCGTTGCTCTCCTTGTGATTTTCGTCTTCGTCTTCGTGTACACACAGTATTTCGTTCATCTTATCAAATTTGTTCTTGACAGCAATGTAAAATCTATGAAATTACGTGGTTTGAGTGGGATAATTAAATTTTAATTATTTATTTTATTTATTTAATTATTATAAAAATATGCCAACTTTGTAACCTAACCTTTATTCTTAGGTTGGTTATTATATAGCATTTCGCAGAATTGATAACTCAAAGTAAAATAATGTATTAAAACATTTCTCAATAATTTCTAATTGTGTCTTTGTAATTTAAATATTCTAAAAAAAGAAATAACTATTCAGTTTCATAAAAATGTGAAAAATATAGTAACAATAAATAAACATTATTCATAAAATACAATCAATAGAATTTCATAATTGCTGACCATTTGATTGTTTATATTTTTATGTAGATAAATGTTATTACAAAATGAATCCTGGAATTAATATAAAATAGTTTCATTTACTCCCTATGGCGCAAAATACACGTTGTTTATAACCTACATGCTATTCGAATCACGCATCTCTTCCGAAACCAATCACTGCGCTTCATTTTATAAGAATTCCATAGAGAGCGCTTGCAAAATTCCTGGTGGCACTTTGGAAAAATTCTGTCGATCTGTATCATGCAGTTTGTCCAGGCAAAACCAGGATGCATCGCAAGAAAAATGCATGGATTCATCGCGTCACTAATACTAATATCCCACGGAATAAGTCCTTGATTTTTCTCTCAGTAAATTAGGCTTCCACCCAACACGCCATTTATCTCTAACTTTACACCATATTATCCTAATTTTTTATTACGTTTTTAAATCGATTAAAAAAATGCTGCGACATGAAGTCGAGCGTCCATCACGGCACGGAAGGTGGAGTTTCTCGGAGGCGGAGTAACTATTTAGTATCCGATTGATGTAAATAAAACGTAAATATCGCTACGAATATGTGCTTTTGTCATTGCATTTTAAGGTTATGTTTCAGCTGACGACGGGGAACTATAAAATTACCATACACATTACAGTCAAATTTACAAAAAGTACAGTACAATTCACCAAACGTACATTAAAATTTACTAGAAAGTTTGTTTTTTTACAGTCTGTGATCAAATTACCAAACTTGTTGGTAAAATTTCCCAAACATTTTGTAAAATTTACTGAAGAATTTCTCTCCGTGTAAGTGTGTTATTTTAACATTGAAAACTATATCTATATATGGGTGATTTTCAAGAAACTGTGTAATTTCGTGTCTTTGTTTATCTACTTCTTTAGATAGAAATTAAATAAGTCTTTACATAATTTCTGGGATAAAAATAGAAAAGATTCAATTTTTCTTATCACATAGAGCGACCATTGACTATTTATCATAAAAGTTATAGAGGGTAAAGTGGTCAAAATGACACCTCCGGACATGTCCTTAGTTGAAAACCTGCTCTTCTACTGCATACTTATAGTTAAAAGATATATCTTCAGCTCAATATCACAATTTTTATCAATAAAAATATATAGAATTTGATGAATTATCTGCAAATATCAAGTCTAAAATTTACTGCTTATTTTAAGGAGCGATTTTAAATATATCCTTTAATTTTGTACTGTTAAAAAAAGATAAATGTCCACTGCTCATAAGATAGCGACTTAGTTAATTAGATACCAGCTTATACTCAATTACGAGATGCATTTAAAAATAGAATGGGCTATCATAGATCATTTATAAAAAATAGGAATGGACATTTAACTCGCGTGGCATTGAAATCTTGTCTATAATATGAGCTATATTTAGTCGCATATTCTTTTAGTATTAAAGAAGAATACGTAAAGTTATTCTTTTTCTCCAGTCCAAAAAATCGGATATGTAA